>OX344728.1:50905856-51505856 GCA_947034835.1 Ballota nigra | reverse complement strand
ATCACCTTATCATTATTGGGCTGCTTAATGGGCTACTTGAGGGGCCTTAAGGAGAATTAAGATTGGACCTCCTAATGGACTTCTGAATTTCAATATTGAGCCCCAATATAATTCAATCCATTAATATTAATTATTACCACTAATAAATTATTATTGCACTATCCATCTTAATCCATATTACGATAATATGGGCTCCCGGTTATTATTTCCCGCGTTTAAGATTATCAAGTCCATTAATTAATTAAGCTTCTGAATAGCTCTAAATTAATTAATATATTTCACCTTGGAGTAAAGACAGCTCAATATTATTATCCGTACCGAAGAAACTAATTCTTCACTTGCAAGATTTGGTACAATAAAACTTCTGAGCCCACCAAGGGGACTAATCACACGAGCCGTACTCGCACGCGTTTATCCGTATTAAATCTTAGCAACCGTCGTATGATTAATATTACTGCCCAAGACACAAAGTTCGAAGTCACAATAATTCTCACCCAACATGAATCAAAGCAGTAACCATTAAGCACACACGGTCCTATTTAAGTGACGGAGATTAAGAAATCAACAACCACTGAGGTCTAATTCTTCACTTTTCAGAACAGAAGAAATTATCCTCTTCAACACATACTAAATGTGCTAGTGCAATCTCTTAGTCAAGACAGACCAATCTGAGCCTTACACATCGACCTTTCACGGCGGATTGTTCAATTCCACCTAGGTCGTGAAAATGTACGTTTAGTTACAAGTAAATTGTTAATGTTGTCTTCCGTGATCGGGTATCACCACATTAACTACAATGTAACATGTACTATATATATTGAACGGTTTCCAATAGAAATTCAACATTCAATCATAACTAAAGCAAATGTGATAAAAGAATTATTCTCATAAAACGAGTGTTTGATACACGAGTTATACAAAGTAAAAGCATACTTTCACGTATAACTCCAACAAGATTGAGATGGAGGGACAAGAACATAAGAAAGATGGGGGTGAGACAGTTGAAAAGAAATTGAGATAGAGAGCAAAGAGCCTAAAGAGGAAGGCATTGAGAAGATTGAGAGAGTTCCAAAGTGGAAGAAGGCAGAGGAAGCAAGGGAGAAAGTAAAAGAGACTGAGCGTGATGAATGGGGGGTACCCAAATCGGTGATACCCGTCCCATATCCCCAATGCTTCATGAAGAAAAAGCTTGATGAGAAATTCGCTAAATTCCTTGATGTTTTTAAGAAATTGCATATTAACATTCCTTTTTATGATGCTTTGGAACATATGCCGAATTATGCCAAGTTCCTGAAAGATTTGATAGCGAAGAGAAGGAGAGTTGATGAGCCCAAGTTGGTGCAGCTGAACCATGAGGTGAGTGCATTAGTGCACAAGGCGTTTCCCCCGAAGTGGAAGGATCCCGGGAGTTTCACGATCTTATGTGATATCGGGAATGGAGTTAAGAAGGGGGTGTTGTGCGACCTTGGGGCGAGCATCAGTCTTATACCCTTATCGTTATTCAAGAAGTTGGAAGGTGGAGAACTTCAGCCAACAATGATGACGTTTCAACTCGCCGATCGGTCTATTACTCGACCTCAAGGTGTGGTTGAAGACGTCCTCGTGAAAGTTGGAGATCACATTTTTCCAGCCGATTTCGTGGTCCTAGAGATGGAGGAAGACAAACACGTGCATTTGATCTTGGGAAGACCCTTCTTAGCTACGGCCGGGATGGTACTAGATGTGGCAAATGGGAAGATCACGTTGAAAGTTGATGATCAAGAAGTGAAGATTTCCCTATATGAAGCCATGAAGCACCCGAAGGAGGATGAGAGTTGTTATTGCATGGATGCCATTGATCCTTGTGTTAAAGACACACCTCCTATCTCTAACCTTTCTTATATTCATGATTTTGATAATCCTTCATTTGAGCATTACGATCTTGATTATTTTGATAGGGATAAAGTGAAGAAGTTGAAGGATGAAGGGGTGAAAAGGGTAGACGTGGTCAAGTTGGAAAGGAAAGGAGGAGTTAAGAAGAAAAAATCAAAGTTCAAGAAATTGTTTAGAAAGACTCTTCTAGACAAAGGTGAGAAGAAGTTGAGATACCCACCGCCCGAGGTGAAGAAGGGGGATGGGAAGAGAACAAAGAACTTAGACATCTTCTCTTATGAGAGTAAGGGAGGTAAATTTGAGTATCATGTCCCATAAGCCTCTTTGAGCTCGGTCCGGCATGAGGACCTTAAAAATAGCGCTGAATGGGAGGCAACCCATTTTTGTTTGCTTTTGAGTATTTTATGTTATTAGGGCGTTGTTTTGAATCGTAAGTTTTAACCTCGTACTTGAGAGTTTATTTTGTAGGCTTGTCTCGAAGGAGTAAAGGTATCATGGAGATATTCAGATTGAAGGGACCAACTCGAGACAAGGGAGTGTGCCAAGTTGTTAGGAGAAACTGAGTTATTTGGATGAGGTAACCCACAACCCCAAACTTAGACCGCTTCACAAGGTCGAAGTTTGGGGATGGAGTTTTTATATGTTTCATGGTTATATTGCACAGATGCACACCCTCTCTTGAGTTGAGTTTGGTTATTTGGTATCTTGAGATGCTTCTTGGGCTGATATTGATTTGATTTGCTACTACATATTTCATGCCTATCAATTCTCTTATGCTTGTTGATTTTTATTCTTAAGTATGATTTGATGAGTAGAGCTGAGTTGTGAGGGTGAGTTAGGAATTTTTTTTTGTGGGTGTATGAGTTAGAGTAGATTGGAGAGAGAACTAGTATGCTTACGAGTTTTCTTTTTGAGTACTTGTGTGATGAGAGTGAGAGTTCACTAGGACTAGCATGGATGTGAAAGCTGTGAGATTTGAGCTTTTTGAGATTTTGATGCATAAAGTAATCTCTTCGTTTGTGAGTGGATCATCACCTTAGAGGATGCTAGAACTTGTGTGTGCTCTTGCTTCTTGATTGTGTCTAGTATGATATGCCGAATGTGATCTTAGGCCATCTTTGTTTTGATTGAGTCACTTAGCCTAAATTTTCCTTACCATTGATATTTATCCCTTGTTAGCCCTTTTGAGCCTTAGGCCTATTTTATTTGATAGCACATTTAAACATTATTCCAAGTTCCTAAGCCTTTTTGTCCAAATTTGAGTGGAGAATAGGAAAAGTGTGAATGTGAAGGGATTGAATTGAGTTGAAAAAGGAAAATGTGATTGCTAGAGTGAGTATGAGAAGAAGGTGTGATGAAGTTTTGAGTTGTGGGAAAGAAAAAATTGAGAATGAGCAAATGAAAAAAAAATGGGCTCATGTGTTTGTGAAAAAAAAAAAGTGAAGTGATTGAGAAAAGTGAAAAGAGTGAGAAAGAAAAAAAATTGAAGTGTTGAGAATTGGAATTGAAAATGTGTTTATTGAAATTGTTTGAAGTATTCTGTTCCTAATCTCGAAGTACCAAATTTTGATTTTCTATTCTCCATTCACTTGAGTCACTTACCCATATTGTTATCCCACCTGTCCAAAGAGCCTACATTACAACCTTGAGAAAAGTCTTTTGTGATTCGGCATTGATTTCTAGAGTATGATCGGAGTTGAGAGTGCTTACAAGCCTATGGCTGCCGATATGAGTGATTGATTGTTTGAGTGAGTCCCTTGATCATTGATATATACTTGTGAGGGAGTGGAACACATCGTTGAGTGCACATCCATGTTTGATCTTGGTGTTTCTTGTTATTGTTGCATGAGTATGATGAAGGAAGGTGAGTGAGTATACTTGTGATTGATCTTAGAAGCTCGAGTTCATTTGCTTACATGATTTGATTCTTTGACTCATTCCTAACAATGTCACTTGACTTATTATTTCATTGCTTGAGGACAAGCAATATGGTAAGTTTGGGGGGGTTGATTAGGCGTGAAATTGTCATGATTCGTCGTTAGAAATACCCTAGTTTTGGTCGATTTGGTCGAGTATTTAGAGTCAAATTAGCATTATTTCTATACATTGATGAATTTGTCTCTTTGATGCTCATAGGTGAATCGAGGGCGAAAAACGGAGTTCGTAGGACTTTGAATCGACTCAATCGAATGACTCCAAAAATGCTCCAACTAATACTTTTCTTCTTCTGAACTAATACCAATCGTATTTCTTCGATATCTTCTCATCCGGGCATCCGTTTGAGTCGATTCAAAGTCCTACGTGTTGGAAAAATAGGGGTGCCCGGAATCTATTCGGGATGAAATTTAAATACGAATTTAAATTCAATTATTACTAGCATGAATTAATCCTAATTAATTCAAATAATAATTCCAACAACCAATTTAACATCATGCATGTTGAATTAATTCACATATAATCTATGGCGGAATAAACAAGATAATATGTGATTAATGTACCTCTCGTAGAACTTGGCCTTTGAATATAACGGGACTAATATGTACGCGCTTTATCAACCCAAAAACCTTCTCAAGTATTCCCTTTTGCCTTATTCGATCACCGGTGGGAGATGCTTTCGAATAATTTAAATAACTAAGGAAAAAGAAAAATATCTATGCTCTTAATTTTTCCAACACATTGAATTATGTACTTGGGGATGAAATAATCATCCCCTATTTATAAAGAGTGATGGCCGAATTTTTTAGGGTTAATGGACTTGGAGAAAATCTTTTCTTAGACTCTAAGAAATCTTGAATATATCTCATATATTCTTTTCTCCATAATAAAATATTCCTAAAAAATCTCACTCTCCTCACAAAGAGGTAATTTTCGAAAATCACAATTAGAGATCCCAAGATTTGGATCTTCTTGAATATATGAGATATTCTTGTATTCCAAGAATACATATCTTCCATAATATCTTTCCAAGAAAATCAACAAAATCTTCTCTCTCCTTGATCTCTTATTTTTGAAATTTAGAGGATAAAATCAGCATAATATTATCTTTTTATTTTAATCACCTTATCATTATTGGGCTACTTGAGTGGCCTTTAAGGAGAATTAAGATTGGACCTCCTAATGGACTTCTGAATTTCAATATTGAGCCCCAACATAATTCAATCCATTAATATTAATTATTACCACTAATAAATTAATATTGCACTATCCATCTTAATCAATATTACGATAATATGGGCTCCCGGTTATTATTTCCCGCGTTTAAGATTACCAAGTCCATTAATTAATTAAGCTTCTGAATAGCTCTAAATTAATTAATATATTTCACCTTGGAGTAAAGACAGCTCAACATTATTATCCGTACCGAAGAAACTGATTCTTCACTTGCAAGATTTGGTACGATAAAACTTTTGAGCCCACCAAGGGGACTAATCACACGAGCCGTACTCGCACGCGTTTCTCCGTATTAAATCTTAGCAACCGTCGTATGATTAATATTACTACCCAAGACACAAAGTTCGAAGTCACAATGATTCTCACTCAACATGAATCAAAGCAGTAACCATTAAGCACACATGGTCCTATTTAAGTGACGGAGATTAAGAAATCAACAACCACTGAGGTCTAATTCTTCACATTTCAGAACTGAAGAATTTATCCTCGCTGTAGGTCCTCTTCAACACATACTAAATGTGCTAGTGCAATCTCTTAGTCAAGACAGACCAATCTGAGCCTTACACATCAACCTTTCATGGCGGATTGTTCAATTCCACCTAGGTCGTGAAAATGTACGTTTAGTTACAAGGAAACTGTTAATGTTGTCTTCCGTGATCGGGTATCACCACATTAACTACAATGTAACTAGTACCATTATGAACTGTTTGCAATAAATATTCAACATTCAATCATATCTAAAGCAAATGCGATAAAAGATTTATTCTCATAAACAAGTGTTTGATACACGAGTTATACAAAGTAAAAGCATACTTTCACGTATAACTCCAACACTACGAACTCCGTTTTTCGCCCTCGATTCACCTATGAGCATCAAAGAGACAAATTCATCAGTGTATAGAAATAATGCTCATCTGACTCTAAATACTCGACCAAATCGACCAAAACTAGGGTATTTCTAACGACGAATCATGACAATTTCACGCCTAATCAGTTAGTGTTCCCGAAAAATAAACCGAAACTTACAAAACTAGTATTACTTGTTTCACTGAATAATATTATCAATTAAAAAGTTTGATGAATAATATTACTCGTATTAAAATATTTAATTAGGGGTGGTTCGGTACAGTATACAAAAAATACAGAAGCATATCATATATTGTACCAAAATCTTCGGTATGAGAAAATTCAAACGTTGGAACTTTTATAATATCTTGGAAATATAAGTTGGAGAGAGAATCAGATTTCAAATTTAAAATCATCTGAAAATGCAATCAAATCTCATAATTTTTTGTTAGGGTTATATTAGACCTTTTAATTGGCATTTAATACAATAATTACCAAAATGTCACATTATGGTTGTCCAAATTATGAATGTTTAGCGCCATCCTAAAAAAAGTTTCAACTTTCAACCACGTGCAATGTTATGCCAATCAAGTCAACTCAAAAGACAACTCATAAAGTACTAGATAAAAAAAAATGACATTTGTCGCTAATTGATTACTTGAGTTAAATTTTATATGAATAAAAGGAATATTGTAAATATTATGGATAATATTTATTTAATATTAAATAAAAATTATATCAAAATTCATATTTATTAATTCTCTACACATATAGACCAATATTAACATATTTTTATCTATTTTCTATTTTTTTAGGTTTATTCATATGTTTAGCGCCACCCTAAAAAAAGTTTCAACTTTCAACCACATGCAGTGTTATGTCAATCAAGTCAACTCAAAAGACAACTGATAAAGTACCAGATAAAAAAAATGACATTTGTCACTAATTTGAAATCATCCGAAAATACACTCAAATCTCATAATTTTCGCTTAGTGGTATATTAGACCTTTTAATTGGCATTTAATACAATAATTACCAATATGTCACATTATGGATGTCCAGAATATGGATGTTTAGCGCCACCCTAAAAAAAAGTTTCAACTTTCAACCACCTCAATGTTATGCCAACCAAGTCAACTCATAAAGTACCAGTTAAAGAAATGACATTTGTCACTAATTGATTAGTTGAGTTAAGTTTTATATGAATAAAACGAATATTGTAAATATTATGGATAATATTTATTTAATATTAAATAAAAATTATATCAAAATTCATATTTTTAACTCTCTACACTTAGAGATCAATATTGACATATTTTAAAATAAATTTTGAAATTCTCTATTTTCTATTTTTTTAGGTCCCAAAACAAAATTAATTCGAGTGAAATCAAGTAATTTTAAGCGGAATTAGTCTGAAATGGGATGAAATGAAAGTATTTGAGTGAATGGATGTCTTCATGAGTTAAAAATATTACGTTTTCCTCTGAAAAAACACATTGTCCCACGAACTAGACAACCCGGCTAGGGTTATTTAATTGAAAAACAAACTTTTGACAAAATATTATTAAATTTGAGTGAACCAAATAATTTTAAGCGGAATTAGACTGGAATGGGATGGAATGAAAGTACTTGAGTGAATGGAGGTCCTCCCAAATTAAAAAATTATATTTTCCTTTGGAAAAATGCATCGTCCCACGAACTAGACAACCCGACTAGGGTTATTTAATTATCTCGACTAAGAAAAGTTATATGCTCTTTTTTTTTAAATGGGTAAGAAATAATTATTATCTATAATTTTTTTTATACCTTCACTTTTTTACATTTTATATGTTGATTTTCTATTTCTGAAATTTTTGTATATATATCATAAATCATCATTATTTGATGTGGTGCTTTACTTGTCAACCATTAGTATTTACTACATTAGAACATTAATATTATCTTGTATAACACATTGTTTCTCACTAAAATAAATTAAATATTTCACAATTGCAAGTAATACTATTTAGTACAACCATTATTATATACAACATTAGAACATTGTTATTATTTTGCATTATACACTATTTCTCATTAAAATAAATTAAAACATTTCACAACAAGAAGTTAGTGGTTATATTTGGTGGGAACATGAAAATGTAGAATTAATTGATTGTAGTTTAAAAATTATTGTATGGGCAAAAATAGTAATTTTATGTTTCCAGCCTTTTTGGCTTATTGTTTTTTGGACCGTCCGACTATGCAGTAAAGACTACAGCCATGCGCACGACCCATATGTATGAATGAGAGAAGTAGGTAGGTCTTCTATGCACCCATTACAATCTAAAAATTCCTTTCATTATTTTTAGATTTAAAATAATTTAAGTTGGTAGTTGTGTTTTTAGATTTCATTATCATAGAAATACTATTAGTTTGAGACATAATACGTTAAAAGGTGAATTTTAAAAAAAAAATGTACGAGAAAATATAAAGCAATGTGACTACACTTGCTAATGTATATATTTAACCGTGATCAAATAGATGTTAAACAATGTTAAAAAAAAAATTTGTGATAAAAAGTATTCACATCAACATCCCATCCATGTAGCTTATGAATCAATGTCTAGACCTCATTATCACTAACTCAAATCACACCCTATGTCTAAATCCAGAGTCAAAATGAGTCTCGATCACCAGTTTGTACCCATCATGACTATATTTTGTCAAGGTTTCGCATACTATTTCTATAGTTGAAGATTACTCCTTCCGTTCCGATACTATTTGCATAATTGAAACTATACATTTTTTTATACAATTTTTTTTTAGTAAAGTATAATAGTATCATATGGGTAAATATATGTATATTATTGTGAAAGATAATTAAATAAAAAAAATGCAATTAGAAAATAACCAATAAACAAAATGGATGAGTATCCATTTTATATTCTAGCAACTTCTTTCATTAACACATGTGGGTTGTACACATGTCAGACAAAATAGAGTATATTACTGCGTATGAGTAGTTTCCAAAACAGGAAGCCAAAAAGGTAGAAAACAAAAATTTACTATTTTGCCAATTTCCCACCAAATATATTTCATCTTCCCACCAAAACTTTTTCGTCTTGCCACAAAAAAAATTTGATCTTCCCACCATATATTTCGGGGCCTATATTTCATCTTCCCATCAATTAATTCAAAATTTTCTTAATCCCACTAAATATGACCACCACACACTCAGTCAGCCATGTTTAAATTTTTTTTGGCCTAATTTATATATTGACACGGTTGTTAAACTTAAAATTGAGGGTAATTGAAAAAAAAAATCGTATCTAATTTGACAGTTTACTAAGCTTAATTTCCCCTAAACATTAAATAATATCCAATTTTAATAGAAACAATTTATTTAGTAAATTTTATCAAGAATTAACAAAAAAAAAGCTATAATTAATTATAATGGTTACCTGTCAAATAAAAACATTGTTACAATTAGAAAAACGGAAGAAGTAATTTAAAAATTTGAAAAATCCAAATAATTGATAAAAAAAAATCCAATAGAAAGAAGAAACTATTTACTTAACATATTTTATTAAGAATTAACAAAATAAAAAGTTAAATATAACTATTAGGTGTTAAAAAAAGTTATACCACACGACCACTAGAATATTAATTTTAAAACTATTTTGATAATAAATATAATTACTGCATGTTATTATATAAATATTTAATGTAAATAGAGTGTTGGAAAAATTGTTCAATAATTCATCATAAAATTAAAAATTAAAAAAAAAGGCACCATTTGATAAACTGACTTAGGAATATTTATTATGAATCTGTTCGGCAGCCTGTTCATCTTTGTATTCTCGAATGGTCTCCTCCAGACTCCCGATGCCTCCGATAGGTGATCTTTACAAATTTTAACCGTATCTCTACTTTTTGCCAACAAATGGCTAATAGTTCATACTTCATTAGAACATTGATATTATCTTTCATAATACACAATTTTCACTAAAATTATACATTTAATGTTTCAAGAATTAAAGTTATTGTATTTAGTGCAACAAGTAGTACATAATACATTTGAACATTGATATTATCTTGCACAATACACCATTTCTCACTAAAATAAATTAAAATATTTCAAAATTAAATAATAGTATTTAGTACAACCATTATTACAAAATAAACAAAATGGATGAGTATCCATTTTCTATTCTAGCAACTTCTCTCGTTGACACATATGGACCGTACACATGGCAGACAAAATGGAGTATATTACTGCGAAGGAGTAGTTTTCAAAACATGAAGCTAAAAAGGTAGGAAATAGAAATTTACTATTTTGTCCATTTCCCACCAAATATATTTCGTCTTTCCACCAAAAAAAATTCGTCTTCCCACCAAAATTTTTTCGTTTTCCCACCATGTATTTCGGGGCCTATATATCGTATTCCCATCAATTAATTTAAAAATTTCGTAGTCCCACCAAATATAACCACCAGTCACCCATGTTTAAAAACTTTTTGGCTTAATTTATATATTGGCACGGTTGTTAAACAAAAAATTGAGGGTAATTGCAAGCTTTTTTCGTATCTAATTTGACAGTTTACTAAGCTTAATTTCTCCTAAATATTAATAAAAAATAATATCTAATTTTAATAAATACAATTTATTTAGCAAATTTTATCAAGAATTAACAATATAAAAAACTATAATTATAATTGCTACCTGTTAAATACAAACATTGTTATTATTAAAAAACGGAAGAAGTAATTTAAAAAATTAAAAAATACAAATAATTGATAAAATGATACATTTAATGTTTCACACTGATATTAACTTGCATAATACACAATTTCTCACTAAAATGATACATTTAATGTTTCACAATTGCAAGTAATACTATTTAGTGCAACCATTAGTACAAAATACATTAAAACATTGATATTATCTTGCATAATACACCATTTCTCACTAAAATGAATTAATATGTCTCACAATCGCAAGTAATACTATTAAGTGCAATCATTATAACATACTAAATTAGAATACTGGTATTACCTTGCATAATACACCACACTGAAATAATACATTTAATGTCTCACAATTGCAAGTAATATTATTTAGTGCAACCATTAGTACAAAATACATAGGAACATTGATATTATCTTGCATAATACACCATTTCTCACTAAAATAAATTAATATGTTTCACAATCGCAAGTAATACTATTTAGTGCAACCATTAATACATACTGCATTAGGATATTGATATTAATAAATGTTACTTTTGGGGAGTCCCACTATCAAATCACTAATTTTAATTCACTTATTCTTTCTTTATATTAGTATTTGCAACATACTTGAAAAATTAATTAAATTAATTCAAACTTCAAAATAAATATAAAAAGAGATTGAAATAAAATATTTAATGTTGTTTATTCAATGATACCTCTAGTGCAATTCACTAATACGGTTTTATCAAGTTTCACCATAAATATCATAAACATAATACCTTCTTTGAAATTAACATTTTTAATATATCTTACAAGTTACAATATGCTATTGTATAACCATATCTTAAAAAAAATTACAAAATTTATTATTTTAACTTTATCAATATATTTAATTTTGACATTCAAAAATTCTGTATTAAGATCATATATTTTTTATTCCATGGAATTGAATCTATATATATTAAAAGGAAAATGCTTTTTGTGGTGATTCACTACAATTTACCACGGACAATTGGAAGTTTAGGGGTGTATGCACTGTTCATTTTGGCTCCAATATAAAAAAGAAAAACTGTAGTTTTTCTCTCTCTTTCTTTCTAATGGTGCCTAAATATTTTCCTCTCTTTTCCAAAAATAATTCTCAATTTTTACGAGCTCTTTTTTTTTCAATAAATATCTATGTATACGTGTGCATATTGGTTGTACGAGACTTTTTTTTTTATTTTTTACTCAGGCTATGTCCGTTGCAAGGAATCAATAATTTGCTCTTGAAAAATAGCTCTTCAAAATCCAGTCAATAAAAAATTGAAGAAACCCAGGGCCTTTCTTGTATTCGTGGTGCGATTCAGCGTAGGAATGTTGTGTTTGGATAGGTTGTCGAGTTGATTTTCACGGAGGGGGGGGGGGGGGGGGGGGGGCGGGAATTTGGGAGGTCTTATTGTGGTCTCTGTTCTTTGAAGAAGCACTATTAGTTTTTTTAAAAAAATTAATTTGGGGAAAATGTTCTTGAGACCAAGGCGAAGCTATTAAGACTGTTCTCGCTGCTACACCACCATCATTTACACTTTCGCCATGGTTCCAGTTGAAAATTATTTAATTGAGGAAGATGAGACGAGGAAGTTGGGTGGAGGAGGAATTTTGTGGATGGAAATAACTCTGTTCCGCAAGATTTTTGCAGAGGGGTTGAGGTGGCGGAAATTTGTGAAAGAACGGTATGGGAAGCCGGAAAGGAAAAGGTTGGGTGGGGTGTTTGGAGAAGACGGTGGATTCGGGTAGAGTAGGGTATGGTGATGTGGGGAGGGGTAGGAGAGTCGAGTGTGAATTATTTCTTGTATTTATTATTTATTTAATTATTTAATTAAGATTTTATGGCGAGCTCACAGGATTTGAATACATTATTGAATTAGGAATTATGGATAATAATTAGAGATGTTAATTCGGGCCGAGCTAAATGGGCCGACCCATTTAACCCTAAAAAATACAGGTTTAGGGTCATGGTTTAAGAGGCCCGTTTAAATTCGTGGCCTTTTTGGCCCGACCCTATTAGCCCGCGGGCTAAATGGGCTAGCTCGCCAGCCCGGCAGGGCCGATCCTAGGAATTGTGGAGCCTGAGTCGATTTTAAAACTGGGCCCCTCAATTATACTACTTTATATACAATATAAAATTTTAAATGACATGAAATAAAATATTGTACAATACTAAAACAAAAAAAACGTTAATGCTTAAATTAATATGACGAATATTTTCAAACTAGCTACTTAAATACAATCCGCCTAACAGTTTTAGAGAAAAAACATTAATTACATCTGTATAATCAATTTGTTCAGCCAAGTCTTTCTCAATTGATAACATAGTTAATCCATTCAATCTATCTTGAGACATTGTATCAAATTTAAATTACAAAATTATTATTACTTATTAATCACTAAGTATTTTAATATAAATTTTTTTTATCATACAAGTATACTAGTAAAAGAAGAAGAAGATAAATCATAATCTCATGAATATAAATTACTTGGTAGGGTTTTGAAATTTGGAGTTTTTTCTTTTTTTAGATTCTGTCTAGTTTGTGCCTCCCAATTAATAAATTTATCAGGAATAAAATTCGTATTGTGAATTGTGATTAGGAAGAATTAATGAGCGTATATATACTAATAGATCTTAATTATTAAAAGTCCGTTAAAAGTGAACCGGATAAGGCCCTAACCCTTTTAGCCCAAAGCCCGTTAGGGCCGACCCTATAGGGTTAGGGCAAGCCCGTTTAACATCTCTAATGATAATCATTCAAATAATATAAATATTTATCATTTTTATAAATTTATTTAATTATTTTAAATAATTATTAACACATTTTAATAATATTAAATATAATATGATTTATGTGAACGTGTGTTCTTGATAATAATTATTATTATTAAGATTTAAAACTATTGGGCAAATATTTACTCTAAAAAAAATTATTGGGTAAATATTTACTCTTAAAAAATATTTGGAAAACTATTTAATACTTTAATATTTTTTTAAGACTTGATATTTTAACCTTAAATGATACAATATTGTGCATTTTGCATTAGAAATGAGTAATAATAAATTAAATAGCATGAAATTATACATATTTTTTTAAACATTTTTTACTTACATTGATTTTATAAAAAATAGAATAGTTTGGAATAAATTTTATCATCAACATTTATTTTAGTGTTATTAAGATTTATTTAATTAAAATTTTATATTTGAGTAGTATTATAACATTTGACCAAAAATTTTGTGTGATAATCTTTCATATATTTTAAATAATTATAATTTATTTGTTAAATATTGAATACTTTAAATATTTTCTTTTAAAAATTTGATATGTTAAAACTTAAATATTACTATATTATATTTTTTGTATTAAAAATGAATAATATATGCAGTAAAAAGAATATTGTTACTCATTACCAATAATATGATATCAACTCGATATTTGATATTCATGATAAGATTCTAAATACTGGATATTTTAATTTTTTCAAGTTTAAGTATTGTATATAAAATTTTCAAGATAATATAAATTTTCTAATATGTATTAATGGTTGCACTAAATAGTATTACTTGCAATTGCAGACCAATTTAATTAATTTTAGTGAAAAATTGTGTATTATGCAAAATACTATCAATGTTCCAATGTATTTTGTATTAATGGTTGCACTAAATAGTATTACTTGCAAATGTGAAATATTTTAAATTATTTTAATGAGAAATAGTTTATTAGCAAAATAATATCAATGTTCCAATGTAGTATGTACTAATAGTTGCACTAATTATAGTATTACTTCTGATTGTGAAATATTTTAATTTATTTTAGTGAGAAATAATGTATTATGCAAAACAATATCAATGTTCTAATGTTTCATGTAATAATGGTTGCACTAAATATTATTACTTGTGATTTTGAAATATTTTAATTCATTTTAGTGAGAAATGATGTATTGTGCAAGATAATATCAATGTTCAAATATATTTTGTACTGATTGTTGCAGTAAATAATATTACTTTTATTTGTGAAACATTAAATGTATTGTTTTAGTAAAAAAAAAGAGTGTATTATTAAAGATAATATCAATGTTCTAATGTAGTATGTAGTAATAGTTTTCACTAAATAATATTATTTGTGATTGTGAATTATTTTAAATCATTTAAGTGAGAAATGGTGTATTATGCAAAATAATATCAATGTTTCAATGTAGTATGTACTAATGGTTGCATTAAGTAGTAATATTTCCGATTGCGAAATATTTTAATTTATTTTCATGAGAAATGATGTATTTTTGCAAATGATACTAATTTTTCAATGTAATATGTAATAATTGTTGCACTAAATAATACTCCCTCTGTCCCAGTTTTGTTTTTTTATTTGTCAAAAAGGTTCGTCCCAATTTTATTTTTTCATCTCTAAAATGGAACTACTTTATTCATTTAAATAATACTTTATTCACCATTCATCATTCTCAATACTACTATATTCATTTAAATACTAAAATTCAACTCTTGCATTAAACTCCGTGCACAGTCAAACGAGAAAATAAAACAGGAACGGAGGGAGTATTAATTGCAATTATAAAATATTATAATTCATTTTTGTGAGAAATGATGGATGATGCAAGATAATATCAATTTTCTAATGTAGTATGTACTAATGGTTGCACTAAATAATACTCCCTCCGTTCCAATTTTGTTTTCCTGTTTGACTGTGCGCGGAGTTTAATGCGAGAGTTGAATTCTAGTATTTAAATGAATAAAGTAGTATTGAGAATGATGAATGGTGAATAAAGTAGTATTTAAATGAATAAAGTAGTATTGGGAATGGTGAATGATGAATAAAATATTATTTAAATGAATAAAGTAATTTCCATATTAGGGATGAGAAAATAAAATTGGGACGGACCTTTTTGGCAAATAGAAAAACAAAATTGGGATGGAGGGAGTATTACTTTCAATTGTGAGACATATTAATTCAATTTAGTGAGAAATTGTGTATTATGCAAGATGATATCGATGTTCCAATAATTTTTGTACTAATGATTTTACTAAATAATATTAATTGCAATTGTGAAACATTTTAAATCATTTTAGTGAGAAAGGTTGTATTATGCAAAATAATGTTAATGTTCTAATATAGTATGTACTAATGGTTGCACAAAACAGTATCACTTCCATTTGTGAGATATTTTAATTCATTTTAATGAGAAATGGTGTATAATGCAAAATAATATCAATGTTTTGATGTTGTATGTAATAATGGTTGTACTAGATTGTATTATTTGCAATTGTGAAACATTTTAATTCTTTTTAGTGCGAAATTGTGCATTATACAAAATAATATTAATGTTCTAATGTAGTATGTACTAAGGGTTGTATTAAATAGTATTATTTGTAATTGTAAATATTTTAATTCACGCTAGTGAGAAATGATGAAGTATGCAAGATAATATCAATGTTCTAATGTAGTATGTATTAATGGTTACACTAAGTAGTATTATTTGCGATTGTGAAATATATTAATTCATTTTAGTGAGAAATGTTGTATTATGCAAAATAATATTCTAGTATGTAATTATGGTTGCACTAGATAATATTATCTGCAATTGTAAAACATTTTAATTCATTTTAGTGAGAAATATTGTATTATGCAAGATAATATCAATGCTCTAATGTAGAATGTATTAATTGTTGCATACATAGTAATATTTGCAATTGTGAAACATATTAATTCAATTTAGTGAGAAATGATGTATTATGCAAGATAATATCAATGTTCCAATGTATTTTTCCATAAAAAGAAAAATGTTTCAATGTATTTTGTACTAATGGTTGCAATAAATAGTATAATTTGCAATTGTAAAACATTAAATGTATCATTTTAGTGAGAAACGACTTATTATGCAAGATAATATCAATGTTTTAATGTAGTGTGTATTAATGGTTGCACTAAATAGTATTATTTGCGATTTTGAAATAGTTTAATTAGTTTTAGTGAGAAATGGTGTATCATGCAAGATAATATAAATGTTCTAATGTAGTATGTATCATTTAAATACTTCCAAAATTTCTAATTTTCAAGAAAAAGTAAATAAATTAATTTATTTTGCAATATTCACCACATCTTTAAAAACATTTTTTTAAAAGTTATCTTACATTATGACTTATATATATTGAAATATTTTATTGAAGAGCATGAGTTGAAGGGTATTAGTTGTTTCACTAAATAATATTAGTTATTTTTACTAAATGATGTTAATTCTACTAAAAAATATTGTATATTGATTTATGTATGAATAAGTTTCACATTGTACATAATAAAATTAAATTGTTGATGATAATTAAAATTAATTATTATTGCTAGATATTTTTTTTTACTTAAAATTTGACGTATTTAAAATATCAAATTGAATAAGATTGAACTGTTTGATGTTATCTAAAATTAATCATATATATATATATATATATATATATATATATATATATATATATATATTTTAGGACATTTAATAGATCTTATAAAAAATATAACCGCTCCTATACTAATGTAGAATAGTTCTCCCCTACCTGACCACTAAAATAATTTCACTCCCTCAAATCCCAACTTATTCTCCATTAAATACAGTTAAATTATCAATTTTTTTTTTTGAGTTATCAACATTTTTTTAAAATTTGACCTGTTCCCCAATACATTTATTAGATAAAACCAATTTACTTTTTTTTTTTCAAAATTTAATTACACACAATATTTTTTAGGTGAATTGCTTGTGTGCAATTAATGTCTAAAATTTCAGTTCGTAGACAAATTGCATTAGGTTGAGGAATTAAGTGCCTACATGATCAGAGAAATGAGCTCACATAGTATGTTTAATCAATAAGTTATAAATAATATACCATAAATTATAAATAATATGTTTAAACCATAAATTATAAATAATGTGTTTAAACCATAAATTATAAATAATGTGTTTAAAGCATAAATTATAAATAATATGTTTAAACCATAAATTATAAATAATATGTTTAAACCATAAATTATAAAAAAACATGTTTAAACTATAAATTATAAATAATATGTTTAGTAATTATTTTGTAGCCTACATGATTACATTGCATAATAATTGTATTAGAATTATAAATTAGAGAAATGAGCCAAAATAATTTAAACAATAATGATCCAAAATAATAAAATATAATGGGCCCAAAAAAATAAGCTAATGGGCCCAAAGTGTGAAGGCCCAAAAAAAAGTGTGCATTGTGTGTGAAGAAGGTGTGCAACATATGTGTTCGATGTCAATCATTGGCCTCCTCGAAAACTGTGAAATCATAAAAAAAAAAAGGAAAAGAGAGGTTTGTTGGTGAACGAATCTAATCGTGAGGATTAGTGGCTGTTTTAATTCGTTTTTACGTCACCAATCAATAACGTGTGATTGATTACCACCGTAAATGGTAAATCGGGGTTTAGGTTATCGAATTCGGATATATGAAAATCGAAATCGAAATAATTTCGTATGCGTGTGTGTTTTGGAGTGTTTATGAATTTTTCCTTGTCTTTCATAAGCTGGAGAACAACTATTTATAGAGACTAGCAAGCATGAGGTGCCCCTGGCTCTTGGTCTCCCTAGCCTACATGCTTGACATGTGTCCTTTGACTCAAGTTTGACCTTATCTAAGCTAAATCTTAGTTACAAAGTCTTCTTTCATCTTATCTCGGACTCATTGTTGTTCGCCTAGGTCGGCTTGATGGATCTTGTTGATTCTCCAACCGAAAGTTGTTCGCCTCTTGAGGTTGTACTTGGGAAGTTGTTCGCCTTATGCCTTTGTTTAGCTTGGCTTTGGGATCTTTGTCCTTTATTCACTTGTACACACCTCCTTGGCTATTTGTTGTATCATATTCTGACCAAGTTGTTCGTTATGGATGACCACAGTTGGCTCATTCTTGGTCCCGGGCCTTAATACCTGTTCGCCCATTAGTTGTTCGTCGAGAGAGTTGTTCGTCACTTCGTACACCTCCCAGGTTGGTTAATGCGCCCAAATAGTAATTTTCTTTGTTTTAGACTTCAATTATTGTTCGCTCCATATCTAGATGATGTTCGCCTATCAACAAGGTTACCTAAGACTTACCGGATGACTGGACCAGGTACACCAATGTACCTGGGACACCCTAGCATTTCCCATTAGTTAGTGATAAAAAAAAATTGTGAAATTAGGATTATGTGAATTTATTTTTTTAAAGTATTATCCCCTCAGTCCTATTCACTATTTTCTGGCATGAGTTTAATGCAATATGTTTGAGGGTATTTAGAGATTTGATCAGATATATTTATAAATAAAGTGATTGTTTATAATAATATGCATAACATACATTTCATAAACAATAACTTTATTTATGAACGGACCTCACAAGACTCCTAAATATCTTCCGACATATCGCATTAAACCACATGCAGAAAATGGTGCATACTTTTAAGGGACAAAGGGAGTACTATTATGAAGTATTATTATTATTATTATGTAAATTAACTATTACTGTTCAGAAAATATTTGATGTTTGATTTTTAAACAGTGATATACTCCTTCCGTCCCAACTCTATCTTCACATTTTCTATTTTGGTCTATCCCAATTCTATTTAACCACTTTATACACTAAAAATAAAAGACACCCACTTTTATTGATTGAATACTCAATAAAGTAATTTTTTCTTAATATGTGTATTCACACAAGTATGAAGATAGCGTTGGGACAGAGTGAGTACATAATAGTGATATATTTATAAATAACAATAACACTTGAAAATAAAGTTCACGTGAACTCTAGCTCACATGAGACATGCTCTTAGGGTCCGCTTGGTTGGGGGTGATGATTATAGGGTAATGGGAATTAAAGTGATTGAGGAGTCATTCAAGTGAAGGGTAATGAATGAGGAGTCATTTGATAGGTAAATTATGTTGATGATCAATCCTAATCGTGTGGATTAGTGACTATTTTTAGTAGTTAATCGGATCACCAAACAATTATGTGTGATTGATTACTACCGTAAATATTAAATACAATAGATAAGGTAAAAAAATATATGTATTTATTTCGTATGTGTGTGTGGATTGAGGTGTATGAGTATGTGTAGGCAAAGTATGCTTGTATTTGTGAATTTAGACTTACTTTTGTAACTGAAAATTGATGGTTTTTATACAAGTTCTCCTAGTAGGAGGTATATTGACTCTTGTTCTCCCATGTGTGCATGGTTGACACTTGGAGAGTTGACTATTTGATTTTATCTAAGCTAATTTCTATCATCTAAACTGGATTAGCTCGTATTAGAGAGTTGTTCGTCTCTGTTGGACTTGTCCTAGAGGAGTTCTTAGCTTGACTTTGTTGGTAGGTTTATCTTCTGCCTTGGCTCTTTGGCTAAAGTAGCTCACCAGGGTCTTATTCGGATTCGGGTGGTCTTCACTTTGATATAGTTCGACCGGTAAAGTAGCTCGCCTAGCTGGAGTAGCTCGTCTGACTATTACAGCTCGGTCTGACTTGATTTGGCTTGCTTAACCTTGCTTCTTGTGTGATTAATTAGTTTAAACTTGTTCGCTTTAAGTGGGATGTAGCTCGTCTATCAACAAATTATAACTCATTTTCAATCCTATTACAATGTATTGATACACTACAAATGGAATAATTCTCATTACCCTATAATCGTCACCCCCAACCAAGTGGACCCTTAGTTAATTGAGTATGTAAGGTATGGAACTTGTTTATGGTGAAACTAGTTTGCAACTAATATACTTTAGTAGAACAACAAATTCATTTAATGAAAGAACTACTCTCTCCGTCCCAACATTACTTGCACACTTATTTTATTGGGACGTCTCAACGTTACTTGTACACTCTAAAAAAAAACATTAATTTATATTCACATTCACATTCACCAAAATATATACATATGTATTCATAATTTACTTAGAATGTTGTTTTTTATTTGTGTGCACAACTTATTGTCTATAATCACTATTTTATGAGTAGAATTGAGTTTTTTTTTTTTAAATATTAATTTTATATTGTTTGCCATCACTAATTAATTACCTTAGGATTTATTTTTGAAAACTGTTGAAGCAGTGAAAATAGATTTTGCTTTTGAAAATCTTGGAGCCTAGGTGTGTGGTGTTAAACTGGGGGAATGCAGAAAGCACACGAAGTATTTGATTCCGTAGTGCAAATGGAAATTTTAAAGATTAAGAAAGTTGTGTCAGGACCAAATTGTATATTTCATTTTGGCATTTGATGAAGAGCATGCAATTTGAAAGTGTGGAAATTTTACAATTGTAGGTTTTGTTTTGTTTTTTTAATAACAAAACAAAACCCAGACCAGCAGACCCCATATTAGTGATACTATTGAAATGCGTTGAATTGAATTATGATCCGATCTTTTTATCTATTGAAATGCGTTGAATTGAATTACGTGTCCAATTAAAACAAAGATATTTACGAAATGAGTTAATATCATTTTAAAATCTGTACTATTATTTTTTTTTAATTTGCAATTTATACTATATTTTTTTTTACCAGATAGCAATTTGTACTATATAAATTTGACCGTTTTCAACCTAAACTCAATTCTTGTGTTATTTTCTGGCGAAGACTTTATTTCTTCAAGGTATTTTTCTTTTTATTTATTAATTAATTTTTTTTAGAATTGTTAAATTTTTTTTTTTTAAATAAGCTTTTAATTTCTCAAAATTGAAAAACCTAAATTTAATGCATATCGAATTTCTTCATAATATTTGTGCACAAACTGGTAGTCTACTCAAAGTCCATAATGTTTATGCAATAGCCTCAAAGAAAAACTTAACTTTGCCTTTTCTCCAACCCCAACTTTTTTAGATTTGTAGGTTATAGTTTTAGTTTATTGTGTGCTGTTAAATTCATGATTTTGAATGTATTTGGGGTGAATTTTATGGGAATTTAAGAGTAGCGATGACGGAAATGAAATTTTGGATTTTTTTGAGTTTGGAGTCCTTATGCTCAACTGTGAGAATTTTCTAAACAGTGGTGACGACGAACTTTGAATTTTGATGAATTTTGATGAATTGAAAGGTTTCAAGATATTTATCATAATATTGATAATGAGTAATGAGCTTGATTCCCTTGGCATCCAATGTATATGGCATACTCCTTCCGCCGGAGTTTCAAACATTTAAATGTATACTATATTCTCCTGCCATGAAAATTAGATATGCTTTGGATTAGGAATTTTCAATTTTGATCAGATTGTTTTTAAAAAAATAAATAAAGCAAATGATATATATAGCCTTGAACAAATATTGATTTCACCAGAAAACAACACTAAAAAGTATAGAATTGAGTTTGGGTAGGTGATTAGGCGTGAAATTGTCAATGATTCGTCGTTTGAAATACCCTAATTTGGGTCGGTTTTGTCGAGTATTTAGAGTCAATTGAGCATTATTTCTATATATTGATGAATTTGTCTCTTTGATGCTCATAGGTGAATCGAGGACGAAAAACGGAGTTCGTTGGACTTTGAATCGACTCAAACGGATGCCCGGATGAGAAGATATCGAAGAAATACGATTGGTATTAGTGTGGAAGAAGAAAAGTGTTACTTTGGGAAATTTTGGAGTCACTCGAGTGGCTCAGGTCGAGCACTAGCGCTCGAGCACGTTGCTCGAACGCCAAAAACTTACAGAAGAATTCTCGCGCTCGAGCGTGTTGCTCGAGCGCCCCAAAATTCCAGCATTCGACCAGCTCGAGCGGAGGCGCTCGAGCGATTGCACCATTCGAGCTACACTGCTCGAGCGCCACCGCTCGAGCAGGTGTGCTTGAGCGCTACCAACTTTTGTGCTTCCGGATGCGTTTTTTAGCCCACGAGTTCCCGATTCGGCCCAATGCTTATATATACTCGTCCCGAGCTCGTTTTTACACACACTTTGACACCTTGACACCACTTGAGATGATTATTACTTTTAGAGTTAGAGGAAGAGACAAGCAAGCTTTACTTTACGTTTAATCGAGGTTTTAGCACGAATTCTTAGTTTATTTCCGTTTCTCAGTTTCTTTTCATTAGTTTGATTACGTTAAACACTTTAAACTTCGTTTTTATTAATTAAATTTCAGTTCTTTGCAAGTATTTCTTTAAACCCTAGTTGATGTTTGATCTTTTATTCGTTCTAATCATCATGTTTATGTTCGTCACTTCTTCTATTGCTTTTATTATTGTCAAAACCATGTCTAGCTAAAACCCTTGCATGCTTAGGGTAGGATGAACTCGTAGAAGTAGGTTGTGGGTACGTAATTAGGGTAATTTGTGACGTTAGGGTTTAAATTCTCTTAATTAATGAATTCTTAAAATTAGTCTTAACTTTATTCTTGAATTTCGTTCGAAAAGTGTTAGATAGAGGACGATCTTATCACTCTTTAACAACGAGTAGACTTAATGAAAGGGTTTGGAAAAGGTTAGTTAATCTACCGGTTTATCTAAGGAGGACGACCGCATCACCTTAGTTTAAATTAGGGTCTCGTTAATTAAGCAATATCTTTTAACTTGTTCGTAGATTAGTGAAGTCGATTATTAGGATAAAGTATTAGGGTTTTGAATCTTGAGCTTTCGTCTTGCAATCTTTTACTTAGGTTATTTCTTGAGCGTCACGATTATCTTGATTATGTACCTTCTCCGTTAGTATACGTAGGGATTCATATCCTGAGCATCACCATCACTTATTTGTGTACAAACCTTCGTTAATTCGTTTCTTTTGTTCTTTAGTTTAATTAGTTTATTTTAGTTATAATTAATTCTTCAAAATTCCAAAAATATACACTCATATTAACTACGACGCGTAGATCTTCAAGGATCTATTTGCATACACACTTTCCCTTGGGTTCGATAATACTTGGTCGCTATACTTACTCATACTACAGTGAACCCGTACGCTTGCGGGGAAACTACTAGTAAAAGTTAGTATATTCGCTTCAAGTCAATGGCGCCGTTGCCGGGGATGGCGTTGTATGTCTTTTGAATAGGACTTGTAGATAGCTTAGTAGTTAGTAGTGAGTGATTTACTTTTCTGTTTTATTTCGTACGTATTCGGCAGTTGCGTTTTTATTCTTTTGTTAGTGTTTCAGGTTTATGAAAACGCGCTCGTAAGGCATACCGTTGGATCCTGAGACAATAGCAAGAAGAAACCGAGTCTTCTTAAGAAGGATGAACACTGCCGGAGGAGGGAAAGAACCAATGGATATTACTAATGAGTTGGATGATGTCGAGAATGAGTTTAATCAGACATTGAACCGGGCTGACGACACTGAAGGCAATTCCAGTAAGAACCAAGATCCGTCAGGGAACAGTCAGAGTCAGAACCCGGGTACACAGCACGTGAACAATCCAGCTCATAATCTTGTCCAACATCCTCAGAACAACCCTGCTTACCCACATCTTAAATTACCACAAAACAACTTGCCTTATCCCTACCCATACCCACCTTATCCATATCCACCTTACCAGTATCCTCCACCTCCTGTTTACAACCAACCACCAGCTTATCAACCACCACTACCCCAACAAGTACCCGTACTACCTGCGAATCCTCAGCACGTTCCTCAGAACGCAGATCAGAACATAGCTATTAGAGGAAGGTTCGCGGCACAACCGCAGGGGTACTATGATGGAGTACCATTGCCCCCTGTAGAGGCAAATAACTTCTTGATTTCCCCAGGAATTCTTAAGCTGCTTACCGAGAATCAATTCAAGGGGGAGGTTGGGAAATAGAATCCTCATACTCATCTGAGGAGTTTTCTGATGATCACATCCACATTCAATTATAACGGTATGTCTGAAGATGCCAAGAGGCTAAGGCTTTTCCCATTCTCTTTGACGGGAATAGCCAAGGAGTGGTACGACAACACGCTCCCACGGGGAGGTGTAACCACTTGGGCCGAGCTCGAGCGTCTGTTCCTCGAGCGATTCTACCCTCCATCGAGAACGATTAAAGCAAGGATAGAGATTTCTTCCTTCCGCCAGAAGCCAGGAGAGGATTTACGTCAGGCGTGGGAGAGATATTCTAACACGTTGATTGAGTGCCCGCAGCACAGGTATAATGAGGGAGATATCATGACATTCTTCTACAGTGGAGCTAGCAAGGCTGGTCAAGCCCATCTAGATGCATGTGCCAGTGGAGCTTTTATGAACCAAGGGATTGCGAGATGTAGAGAAATCGTCGACAACATTGTCACGAATGCCGGGGCATGGAATGAGGATCCGAAATTTCAGAGAGCGTGTAAGGTGGAAGAGAATGAGGGTACGAGGAAGCTGTTGATGGCTATGATGGAGAAGATTAACAACCTTGAGATGGGGCAGAATCTGGTTGGAGGGAATGTAGCAGTGAATGAGAAAGTGGACCCACCCATGAGTCAGCAAGAAGAGGCCAACTATATGGGAAGGCCTAATTATCCACAAGGGGGGTATCCACAAGGTGGAAATCAGTTTGGTAGGCCTTCTTATGGCCAACCATTTGTACCTCCAGGTCCTCAGCCGCCTCAAAATCTATGGAGGAACACACAAGGATATCAAGAAGGACAGCAGCCTCCTCAAAACACATGGAGGAAGAATGAAAATTTCTCATATGCTAATCTGAAGGCTGGTATTACAGTACCTCCAGGTGTTGATCCAGGTTCTAAACCTCTGGGTGGAGAAGGCGGTGCCTCAACTGAGGAGATGTTGAGAGCTATCCTTCAGAAGGTGGAGGAAGGTAGCAAGAGATTGTCCTCTTTGGAGTACGATGTGAAGGAGTTGCATAAAAAAGACGATCAGCGTGATCAAGAACTCCAGAAGAGTGATGTAGAGCTGAATCGAATCCAGCAAGAGAACAATAGGCGGTTCACTTCGATAGAGTTTCAGATGAGCCAGATCATAAAATCATTGGGAAGAGAGTCGGGCAAGTATCCTTCCATGCCGGAGGGGAACCCGAAAGAACATTGCAAGACGATCCAGCTTAGAAGTGGAACCAACTATGATGGTCCTCAGATGCCTGCTGATTCTGAGATGCCTCAAGGAAAGATTGAGATGGAAGGACGAGAACATAAGAAAGATGGAAGTGAGACAGTTGAGAAAGGGGTTGAAGGCATTCAGAAGAGTAAAGATGTGGAGGAGTCCCATGAGAGCAAAGAGCCTGAAGAGGAAGGCATTGAAAAGAGTGGGAGAGTTCCTAAGTGGAAGAATACAAAGGAAGCAAGGGAGAATGTGAAAGAGACCGAGCGTGATGAATGGGGGGTACCCAAGTCTGTGATACCCGTCCCGTATCCACAGCGCTTCATAAAGAAAAAACTTGATGAGAAATTCGCTAAATTCCTTGATGTTTTTAAGAAATTGCATATTAACATTCCTTTTTATGATGCTTTGGAACAGATGCCTAACTATGCCAAGTTTCTGAAGGACTTGATAGCGAAGAGACGGAGAGTAGATGAGCCCAAATTGGTGCAGCTGAACCAAGAGGTGAGTGCATTAGTGCACAAGGCGCTTCCACCGAAGTTGAAGGATCCTGGGAGTTTCATGATCTTATGTGATATCGGGAATGAAGTCAAGAAGGGAGCATTATGCGACCTTGGAGCGAGCATTAATTTGATGCCATTGTCTCTTTTCAAGAAGTTGGAGGGTGGAGAAATTCAGCCGACAATGATGACGCTTCAACTTGCCGACCGGTCTATTACTCGACCTCAAGGTGTGGTTGAAGACGTCCTCGTGAAAGTTGGAGATCACATTTTTCCAGCCGATTTCGTGGTCCTAGATATGGAGGAAGACGAGCACGTTCCGTTGATCTTGGGAAGATCGTTCTTAGCAACGGCCGGGATGGTGCTAGATGTGGCGAATGGGAAGATCACGTTGAAAGTTGATGATCAAGAAGTTAAGATTTCCCTATATGAAGCCATGAAGCACCCGAAGGAGGATGAGAGCTGTTATTGCATGGACGCCATTGATCCTTGTGTTGAAGACACACTTCCTATCCCTAATTTTTCTCTTAGTCATGAATTTGATAATCCTTCATTTGATAATTTGACTCATGAGCATTATGATCTTGATGGTTTTGATAGGGATAAAGGGAAGAAGTTGAAGGATGAAGAAGTGAAAAGTGAGGACGTGGTCCAGTTGGAGAGGAAATGAGGAGTTAAGAAGAAAAAATCAAAATTCAAGAAATTGTTTAGTAAGACTCCTCCAGACAAAGGTGAGAAGCAGTTTAGACATCCACCGCCCGAGGTGAAGAAGAAGGATGAGAAGAGAACAAAGAACTTAGACATCTTCTCTTATGAGATTAAGGGAGGTAAATCCGAGTATCATGTCCCGTGAGCTCCTTTGAGCTTAGTCCGACATTAGGACCTTAAAACTAGCTTTTAATGGGAGGCAACCCATTTTTACTTGTTTTTATGTGTTTTGTTTATTTTTTCGTTTTGTGAATCGTAAGTGTTAACCTCGTTTGTAGAGTATGTTTGTTGGTGTAGGCTTGTTTTGTGTGGCTTAATGTGAGCAAGTGAGCTTAAGGAAAGCAACTCGTGAAGATGGAGATGTTTCGAGTAGTAAAGCATGCGATTGATGAAGTTTGAGGTAAACTGAACCCCAAACGTAGACCTCTTTGCGAAGTCGAAGTTTGGGGGGTGATGTTTCTTTTTGCTCGTTACTTTGCGTTGATAATGATTTAAGTTCATAAGAATTTAGTGTACTTACTCGTACGTACTCGTTCTTTTCAAAATTTGTTATTGCCTAGCAAGAACAAAGTTTGGGGGGTGTGTATTCGTACTTCGAGTTCGTACACGAAATTCTAATGAAAAATTGGTCAAATTTTTTGAAAATATCGATGCGTGGGATCGGATTAAGTGAGAGTGCTTAAGTTCGACTTGAATGGATTGGTGATTTGCACGTTTGGAAGAGACCCCAACTCCTCGGTCGAATGAGCGACCTGGCTTAAATCGAGGAGTTCTCAGGTTAGTTCGTGTTTTTGTTAAGATTCATGATGTTCGAGTTTGGTTCGTATGCAAAATTCGGGTTTTGGACGTCGAAATCACATGTTGCAAGGAGGAGCTACTCGAGCGGCACCACTCGAGCGCCTCCGCTCGAGCGCATTGCTCGAATGCCCAAATTGAACAGAAGATTTTTGCCGCTCGAGCGACTGCGTCATTCGAGCTCCATGCTCGAGCGCAACTGCTCGAGCGGGTCGCGGATTTTGCCCAGTTCTTTTGCCTCCTCTATAAATACCTGATTGCCAAATTCGTTAAAGCACAAATTCGAACTCACTCGCAAGTGTACGAGATCGTTGTTATAGTTAGGCAATTGACCAAGTTATAAAAATATCGAACCCTAGGGAAGCAAGTGGTTAGCTAAGTCGATTCAAGTTATCATGCAAGGAAAATAAAAGACAAGCTCGGGATAATTACACTACTAAACAAGGAAATTAAACAAGCGAAATTAACAAGCAATAAAAGAAATTTAACTAACTTCTAGAGACGAAGTGCAAGGGGATAAGAATGCTTAGGATATCTTCAACCTAGTGAAACTCAAGTAGGATTGTCAAGCCAATTCTATGCATCAATTTGGATTTACTAGGAGACCTCACCAATTACCTAAACAACCATCCAAGCAATTGATGTCTAATGATGGGGTTCTTTGCGATTAACCCTCTCTCGACGAATCAAACACAAAATAGACGCATTCAATCATAAATCTCACACTCATTCATCTAATCATGTTCATGTAACTCTCGTCTACGCTAAACATGCCTCAACAAACAAACTACAAGAGATCAACAATCAAAGCTCAATACAAATCCATCAATAGAAGCAAAATCCAAATATCAACATAGAATAGACAAAGAGCAATCCCAACTCAAGATTTCACATGGTATCTAACATCCCAAGCATCAAAACAATTAGCTCATGGTTTTAAAATGAAAAACCATAGCTAAACAAGAACACAATAATAAACACATAGCTAAATAAAAATAAAATTGCATTAAAATGGAAAGAAGTCACCTCTAGGGTTTACAAGCTTGAAATTGAACTCAAATCTGCAATTCTATGCTCAATTACTCTAATGAATCAATAAAAACTGGAATTGAAAGTGAAATTAAGCTACTCTAGGGTGTGGGGTGTGTGCCCCCCAAGGGGGTGTGTGAAATGTGTGTAATCTCAGTGTTGCATCCCCTAAAAATCTGAGAATGTGGGTATAAATAGTGGGGGAAGAAATCTTGAGACGAAATTGCAAAAGAGCCCCTAAAAAATAATCAATTTTCGAAAATTCCCAAAAATTCGTGCGCAACTCGACCGAGTTGACCCACTCGACCGAGTGGCTCGGTCGAGTGCGCTTTTAAAAAGCGTTTCCGCTTTTTCGCCACAGGGTACTCGAGCGAGTAGCTCGACTCGAGCGGTTGGCTCGGTCGAGTAAGGCAAAATGGCTTCGAACGTTTTGCATAAACCGACATCCGCTCGCGCGAGTCACTCGACTCGATCGAGTAGGCCTTGAAAATGCGTTTTTTAAAAGTTGCTGAATATTGGCTTGAACTCTTGCATGTGGGACCCATGAGTGCTATTTCTCTCCCTTCTGATCGGTTTCCGGCGAAGCTTCAATGGTGGCGTGAGCGCCGTCCCAGTTTTCCGGTGAAGGCTCGGTGGTGGGATTCCAGTTTCCGGCATCGCAAGTTGCTTTCCGGGCGAGGTTCCGGTGAACGGAGCTTCGAAGCTTTCATCTTCGAATTCCGGCACTAATGGCGAGCTTGAGCTTTCCTCCATTTATGGTGAACGGAGCTTTGATTCCGGCGACATACATGGTGGTCGTGAGATTCAACTTTCAGCTCCGGTGATGGCTCTCTGGTACGAATTCCGGCCGAGCTGCAATTTCCGGTGAAGCTTGAGCAATTTCCGGCGTCGCTTTCTTCTTCAACCATTTTTCTCTCTCTCTTCGTAATATCAGAGGCGTGGGCTCCAATTGTGAAAGCAAACCTTGACCTTTTCTTTCTTAGACGTGGGTCCCGCGCTGCTTTTGTTTCTTTCTATTTCAATAGTTCACGTGACTTTCTTCAAGTAAAATTCCATCAGCATCCAATTCAATTCCCAAATGGAAATGGGTTTGCAAAATGGGCCGCAAATGCTTAGCTTCTCTACTGTGACATGGGCCGAAACTTTAATAATTGGGGTAGCAATTTTAATTATTTGCCAATTTACTCTTCTTCTCCCACTTTTCTCGACTCAATTCTTCGACTAAATTCAAAGCTCGTATTTGCTTCTAAAATTCCTCAATTTCCTGCAAAATTAATACAAATACCTTTCTCCACGATTAAGCACAATTAGTCTAATTAATGTAAATAATCACACGAAACTCTATTAAATCGGCAAATAAAAACATGAATTTCGAGCAATTATCACACTAATCAATACCCCTCTCCACACGTACACATACATACACACACTAAAAGGGGCGATTTCGATCGTTCTTCGTAATTACCTTCGATTTCACTCGAAATTCGTCTCAATCTTCCTTAATTCTTCGAACAAGGTATGTAATTCCTAACTTTTGTCATTTAATTCGTTGCTTGAGGATGAATTAGACATGAGAAGCATATGAACTAGGGTTCATGGTAGGTTCGAATTTATTGGGATTTTTGGTGCAAAAACTTGTTGATTCTTAATTCCTTTTGTATGAATGTTGGTAATTTGCTATGGGTTTGCTTGTTTCACTCTCAATTTTGGAATTGCATGAGTAGAATAGGTGAATTTCTAGAGTGAGAAAGTAGGAATTTGAGAAAAGGAGATGGGTTTTGCATGTTGAGAAGGAATTATTGTGAATTGATATTGAATTGAGCATGAATAGGTTTGAATTGAGTCTTGAGCATGTAAATTACACAATTCGGGTAATGTTACTTCATGATAGACTTGAATGTGGGCATTAGTGAGTTTAGATTGATGAATTGGTTGTTAACTACCTGAGAATTTGGGAATTTCTGCTACATGAGACTTGGAATTGATTGATTGAACTCAAGTTGAGATTGAGAGTGAAGGAATTTAAATTGTTACTACTTGAGATGTTTGGAATTGATTTGAATTGCAAAGAGTGTTATGAATGAAATTGAATTGCTTTATGTTTTGCCCAGGTACAATGGCTCCTAAAAAGAATGAGGATAGGGTGTTGAGCATTGCTGAATTGGAGGAAGTCATGAACGATCTGAATTACGAGGAAAGTTGGAGGTACATTGTGTACCGATGGAGCCTGATCACCGGGAAGGTGGAAAAGACCCAGAGACCCGTCGTTAGTTTCATGAGAGTGTTGTTCCCGAATTAAGATGACGAATTTATGTGGCTATAGGGGTAGTCCCGATTATCGGGTAACAAACATATTAAACAACATGAACACGAAGAACACAAGAATGGGGGAAGAACCGATGGGTTCTTCCCTTGAAGATGGCTTTGGGAGTCCCCAAGAAGGGTCTCCCTTGCCTAGGATTTTATTTATGTGGGGAGAATTTTTGTGGGGAGGAGAAAGCTAATGAGCCCCCTTTTACAATGGGTTGGGGCCTCTATTTATAGAGCCCCAAGCTTCACACTAATGAAGTAATCCTGACCCTTTATTTTAGAGTATTTATTACAACCGTAGATCTAAAAAACAGTAATGAACAGTAATAAATCTATAATTACAATATATTGTCAGTCCCTCGATATCTTCACTGGTGTTGACCCTCGATCCTGTCGGGTTGTTTAATGTCGAAATCCTATTGTCGGGGCCCAAACCCCGGTTCCGGTATACCCCGGTTCTGAGATAGTATTTAGGCCAAATACGGGATTATTTGTGCCACAACAATTGCCCCCAAGATTGGGCTTTGACCTCGGTCAAAGTTTGATCTTTATTCGTGCTTCAAACAAATTTTGCCTCTTACAGCAGTTGAGGTTTCCAACTTTTGCCCCCGAGCATGTTGATAAGATAGCTCGGGTGTCCCAGGGGGACTTCGGTGGTAGAGACCTTGATGGATTTTGAATCGGACTGAGTTAAGCGGGAATCGATCTTCTATCGTGCCCCCGAGTCGTCAGTCTTCAGATAATCGTAATTATGGGGCTATAGCTCCCTTGTTGTGTAATTATGTGTTCGTACTCTGAGGCTAGGCTCTTTGTACGGGGCTTTTTCTGTGTTCGTACTCGAGGCTAGGCTCTTTGTACGAGGCTTTTTCTGTGCTCGTACTCGAGGCCAGGCTCTTCGTACGAGGCTTTTTATGTGCTCGTACTCGAGGCTAGGCTCTTCGTACAAGGCTTTTTATGTGCTCGTACTCGAGGCTAGGCTCTTCGTATGAGGCTTTTTCTGTGCTCGTACTCGAGACTAGGCTCTTCGTACGAGGCTTTTTCTGTGCTCGTACTCGAGGCTAGGCTCTTCGTACGAGGTTTTTCTGTTTGCACAGCTGGTGGCACTATGGCCTGTGTGATAGGTCGACCGCTTTGGGGCTGGCCAATTTTTTGTACTAAGTGTGGAGGGCCGACCGCTTGGGGGCGGGCCCCCGCTTTTGAACTTAGATTTTTTCGATGGACCGACCGCTTTGGGGCCGGCCCATTTTGTACTAAGTGTGGAAGGCCGACCGCTTGAGGGCGGGCCCCCGCTTTTGAACTTAGATTTTTTCAATGGACCGACCGCTTTGGGGCCGGCCCATTTTGTACAAAGTGTGGAGGGCCGACCGCTTGAGGGCGGGCCCCCGCTTTTGAACTTAGATTTTTCGATGGACCGACCGCTTTGGGGCCGGCCCATTTTATACTAAGTGTGGAGGGCCGACCGCTTGAGGGTGGGCCCCAACTTTTGAACTTAGATTTTTTCGATGGACCGATCGCTTTGGGGCCGGTCCATTTTGTACTAAGTGTGGAGGGCCGACCGCTTGGGGGCGGGCCCCCGCTTTTAAACTTAGATTTTGGTTTTGTTCCTGACCGATTGTAATCGGGTGGTCAACGCCGGTGAAGGCGGATAAATCATCGCTAATCAAAGCAGAAAATCTACGCCGATGAAGGCGGATAAAGAACGTCGACGCCTAAGAAGGCGGACGAGAAGTCGACGCCACGAAGGCGGACGGATCCACGCCGATGAAGGCGAGTAAAAAATGTCAACGCCTAAGAAGGCGGACGAGATGTCGACGCCACGGAGGCGGACGGATCAACGCCGATGAAGGCGGATAAAGAGCGTCAATGCCTAAGAAGGCGGACGAGATATCGACGCCACGGGGGCGGACGGGATGTCGACGCCACGGAGGCGGACGGGATGTCGACGCCACGGAGGCGGACGAGATGTCGATGCCACGGAGGCGGATGGGATGTCGACCCCACGGAGGCGGACGGAGCAATACCGATGAAGGCGGATGAAGAGCGTCAACGCCTAAGAAGGCGGACGAGATGTCGACGCCATGGGGGCGGACGAGATGTCGACGCCACGGAGGCGGATGGGATTTCGATGCCACGGAGGCGGATGGATCAACGCCGATGAAGGCGGATAAAGAGCGTCAACGCCTAAAAAGGCGGACGAGATGTCGACGCCAGGGGGGCGGACTGGATGTCAACGCCACAGAGGCGGACAAGATGTCGACGCCACAGAGGCAGACAGATCAACGCCGATGAAGGCGGATGAAGAGCGTCAACGCCTAAGAAGGCGGACGAGATATCGATGCCACAGGGGCGGATGGGATGTCGACGCCACAGAGGCGGACGGGATGTCGACGCCACGGAGGCGGACGGATCAATGCCAATGAAGGCGGATAAAGAACGTCAATGCCTAAGAAGGTGGACGAGATATCGACGCCACGGAGGCAGATGGATCGACGCCGATGAAGACGGATAAAAAATGTCAACGCCTAAGAAGGCGGACGGATCAACGCCGATGAGGGCGGATAAAAAATGTCAACGCCTAAGAAGGCGGATGAGATATCGACGCCACAGAGGTGGATGGATCAACGCCAATGAGGGCAGATAAAAAACGTCAACGCCTAAGAAGACGGACGAGACGTCGACACCACGAAGGTGGACGGATCAACACCGATGAAGGCGGATAAAAAATGAGATGTCGACGCCACGGAGGCGGACGGATCAACACCGATGAAGGCGGATAATATAACTGAATTTTCGAGATTCAATAATTTTATTTTGGATTTTCCAAAATAATCTCCGGATACGGGCACTCATGCCCCCGACTTTTAATATATTGAAAATATTTTCAAGTTACAATACATTAAAAGGAAATAATTGGAGAAAAACCTGACACGAGATGGGCAAAAGGACTGCCTGTAGATTTCTTCGAGCTGTTGTAGTGGCTCCGAATTTCCGTCTGAATTTTCTACCTCGGGAGGAATAGTTGGATTAGGGCCACTCATCGATTAGGCCCGAATAGAGATTAATAATTCGGCCCACTTTTAAAAAACAGAAACTTCTTCTCAATAATCTGGACCAAACAAATCTTTAAATCTGGTCCAAGAGTATCTTTCATAAATATCAACGGGGCCAGTAGTTTTGTATACTTTCCGGCCCAGCGGTCTATCCTTAAATATCAAGGCCCAAAAGTAATATACATTTACTTGGGGCCTAATTTCAGTTCGGCCCGAGGCTTCATTGCCTAACAACTAGATGCCCACGTACAGATCCTCTTTCCTAAACATCCAACATAACTTCCAATACTCCTTCCGGTCAAACATTGTTACCAGGCCGACGGCTCGTGTACGACTAATCCCCGAGGTCAGTAAATTAGGCAGATCGACTAATTGAGACGGCCAAGAACAGATTGGATGACTGCGGCGTGAAAATTTCATCTAGAAATGGTAGCGGTCGGTTATGGCGGTCGAGACCGGCAGCGAGAGCAGGGGAGAGGTTGTGGCGCCTATGTAGCGGGGATCGGTTGCGGCGGGCTGAATCCAAACTGGCGGCCGGTTGTTACAAAGGTGGCGCTCAACGGCTGTCTGATGTGACCTCCATCGGCGGTGGATGAATCGAAGGTGGGCGGAACTGATTGTGGTGGTGGTAGATTCGCTACGACGAATCGTGATACGGCAGTTTCCGGCCTCAGACTGAGGCGGGTGATGGTTGAGAGGGTTCGGCAGCTGTGGCTGGGAGCGCGGTCGTCGACTGGAGTCCGGGCCTCGACTGGTGATGAAGAAGGTGGTGCGCGACCGGAGTTAGGATGAAGGGGCGGCTGAGGCGGTGCCGCGGCCGGCACCGTGGTAAAGGGCGTGCTAGGCCCCGACAACGTCAATTGATCGAGCCGGCGGCGATTGAGGTTTCATGTAGTGGCCTCGGCGGGTTCTGAGGTCGGAAACTGATTGTACCAGATGGCGACGATAGTGACCCTGCAGGGTTGAGCAAGTGCACGGTGGTCCGAGATGCTCGCGCTCGGAATTTGGCTTAGTTATGGCCCGAACAGCTTCTTGGATAAAATAAAGAGTCCAAGAATTTCAGCAATAAGCCCAACTGAAGAAAACAAATTTGGCCCAATAATTGAGTAATTAAAAGGCCCATCTGCTTCTTGGATGATTAATAAAAATCCGGCCCATATACCTGAAATCACTTCGGCCTAGTAGTGCTATTCTTGAAATGAAGTCCAAATAAATCCCTTCAGCTTCTAGATTTTTCACGTCCAAACTCACAAGACTCAAATCAGTTCCCAGATTTCTAGTGACCACAAAATGGAATTCCTCCATCCCAAAAATAATTCCTCGTGATCGGTGATGACGCGTGAGGCAGTTGAATCGAGATGAGTTCGGTGATTGTGTTGGAGAACTCGGAGAGGTGGTGGCTCTGGTCCGAACGCTGGCCTCGATTAGTGGTGTTGGTGTCGAGATCGGTACCCGGTTGGTTGGTCGCGTACGGCCGCGGTGGTTGCGGCGACTGGGGCCGAGGTCGGCTGTACAGTGGAGAAATGGTGGGTTGTGCCCGACCTTGGCGGCGGTAATAGCGCCCGTTGGGTAAAGGCAGATGTGGGTAGATCAGTGGAGGATCAGCAGTTTTGAGCGGATCGGAAGTGTTGGAGGCCGGTGTGCAACAATGACCGGAGTGGAGCGGGCTCTAGATTGGAGTGGGCAGCGCTGAACTAGTAGGCCAAATGGATGGAAATTGGGGCCGGTGATTGAGGTCAGGGATTGGCCCGAGCTCGGACTTAGAGGGGTTGTATTGCCAAGAGGTCGACAATTGTCGCTCGAGCTCGACGCACTCGGAGTTTAGCGAGAGAGATCGTTGTTGCGTGGTGGATGAACAGAGGTCAGTGCGACTTTGTAAATGGAGAGGTCGGCAGTTATCGTGCTATGCTCGGGGATTACGGACCGAGGTCGGCCGTTGCGGTACGAGGCTGGGGGTCGGCCGTTGCGGTGCGAGACCGGGGGTCGGCCGTTGCGGTGCGAGGTCGGTATAGGGGCGCGACGACCTCCTTTTTTTATCTTTGCTATTGTCGATTTGAGGCAATAGATAGGATTTGAGGGTGAAATTTGTATTTGCGTGTATGTAGAGAGTATGGAAATAAAGGGTTTGGTTTCCTCTGGCTCTGATGAATATATTTCTTGTATTGACCGTACTTTGGATAGAGGTTATGGAAATTTTGAGAGGATCGAGAGTTTTGGGTTTGATAGGTGTAGATATTGGTGGAGATGTAAGATCTGTAGCTATTTTGTATAGGATAGTGAAATAAAATTAGTGAATGGTTTTGAGTTCCACCTTAGTTGGCGAGAAGAAAACTTCAGAGAATGAAATTTAGCTTGATATGCTTGATAATTTCTTGATTTCGGGAAAAGTTGAGAGATTTGATAAGAAACCCATTATCTTGTTGGGTTCCCTTTGAATAGAAAAAACCGTGAACAAAAATGATACAAGATTTTTTAAAGAATAAAACCTGGTTCCAAAAAATGATTTTCTTCTGGAAAAGAGACTTGAAGGCTTGAAGACACCCTTCAAGAATGTTGGGTCTTCTTCAGGATTTTCAAGTAATTGGATCTATAGCAGTTTAGGGACGAAAGGAACCCTTCTTCTAGCGCCATTTGTTGTTCCCGAATTTAGATGACGAATTTATGTGGCTATAGGGGTAGTCCCGATTATCGGGTAACAAACATATTAAACAACATGAACACGAAGAACACAAGAATGGGGGAAGAACCGATGGGTTCTTCCCTTGAAGATGGCTTTGGGAGTCCCCAAGAAGGGTCTCCCTTGCCTAGGATTTTATTTATGTGGGGAGAATTTTTGTGGGGAGGAGAAAGCTAATGAGCCCCCTTTTACAATGGGTTGGGGCCTCTATTTATAGAGCCCCAAGCTTCACACTAATGAAGTAATCCTGACCCTTTATTTTAGAGTATTTATTACAACCGTAGATCTAAAAAACAGTAATGAACAGTAATAAATCTATAATTACAATATATTGTCAGTCCCTCGATATCTTCACTGGTGTTGACCCTCGATCCTGTCGGGTTGTTTAATATCGAAATCCTATTGTCGGGGCCCAAACCCCGGTTCTGGTATACCCCGGTTCTGAGATAGTATTTAGGCCAAATACGGGATTATTTGTGCCACAACAGAGAGATTTGGGGATCGAAGAGGAGATTAGGAGAATTTCCAGAAGGAACAATATGACGGAGTTCTTTGAGATGATGCTGTACATGGAGACGAATGCCGACTTGGTGGAACAGTTTCTCGCAACTGTTGAGAAGATGGATGAGAACTCGTTTAAGTTCAAGTACCAAAACGATTGGCAGTATTGTGAGGTTGAAGTTGTCAACCTCGCACTTGGACTTCCAGCTTTGCCCAGACCAAACCGTGTGTCAAAATCGTACAAGGCGAACGCATTCTGGAAAGACATCACGGGCGGAATGGCCGGGGACTACAAAGGCCAGAATGCACGAGCGTCGACAATCAGAAATCCCATGATTCGGTACTTGGAGCGGATCCTAGGAAACACCATATATGCCCGTTCTGAGATGGGAACTGTCACAAGTAAGCAACTCTATGGTATTTGGTGTCTTCTGTACACGAAGGAGCACGACTTCGGAAGAGACTTCGTGGAGCACCACTACGAGGCTCCATTCAAGCTAGGCACGAAGACTTCCAAAGTTCAAGGAGGTGCATTGATCTCTGTATTCATGAAGAGCCTCGGATTCGTGCCATATTCGGGTCCTTGCCCAGGGATGGATTTAGGGTACGATCAGATGAGCAACACGCTGATGTTCGAGCATTGGATGGGGAGTTATTATATTCGATTTAAGGATGATAGCCTTTTCCCACTGCCGAACGACAAGTTGGTGACTTTGAAGGGAAAGAAGAAGCAAAACTTGGGTATAAACAGAGAGCAGCACTTGGCTATAAGTGCTAAGTACACGTCTGAGGTTGATGGTATAGGACTCCGGGAGGTGAGGCCAGTGAAGAGGAACCGTGGAGATGGTACAAGCGGTGCCGGGACGAGTGGAGCAGGAACAAGTGGAGTCCAGGATCTGCAAGAAGAAGAAGAGCAAGAATACGAAGAGGGGCACGACGGGGAAGGAGAAGCAGCGGGCGGGAACCCGCAAGAGATGGAGGTGGAGTCACCCGGGATGCAGTCGCCCGGGCAGTGGTATCCCTCGTATGAGGATTGGACTCAGATGGGCAACCAGATTCAGACGCTCCAGACTGACGTGACCTACTTGCGTGAGACACAATCTAGGTTAGACACGAGGACAGCCCGTATGGAGGATCAGTTCTCGGATATGCACCGCTGGATGGAGTCGATGTTCGTGTCGCACCTGGGAGCTGACCATCCAAACTACCGCCCACCGCCGCCTCAGGATGCTTGAGAGTCATGGGATTCCCCAGATTTCTAGTTTTTTTTCTTTTTTTTTCTTTTCTCTTCTTATTTATTTATGCTTTTGAGTGTGAACTTTATTGTCTGAGTGGTGTGCATTTCTTATGGGATTGTATTGGATGTACTTCGGATTATGGGGTTATGATTTAAGTTGAATTGATTGATGATTGACTGATTTCATTCTTCTTTACTCGTACTACATGCTGATTGCTGATTTTCGAGTATGACTTAGTGAGAAAAGTTGAGTTGTGAGGGTGAGTTAGGAATTCTTATGTGTGAGTGGTTGAGCTAGAGTTGACTTGAGAAAGAACTCGTATGCTTGTGAATTTTTCTTTTTGAGTGCTTGTGTGATGAGAGTGAGAATTCACTAGGACTAGCATGGATGTGAAAGCCGTGAGATTTGAGCCTTTTGAGATTTTGATGCATGAAGTAATCTCTTCGTTTGTGAGTGGATCGTCACCTTTGAGGATGCTAGAACTTGTGTGTGCTCTTGCTTCTTGATTGTGTCTAGTTTGATATGCCGAATGTGATCTTAGGCCATCTTTGTTTTGAATGAGTCACTTAGCCTAAATTTTCCCTACCATTGACATTTGTCCCTTGTTAGCCCCTTTGAGCCTTAAGCCTATTTCATTTGCTAGCACATATGAACACTATTCCAATTCCTAAGCCTTTTTGTCCCAATTTGAGTGGAGAATAGGAAAAGTGTGAATGTGAAGGGATTGAATTGAATTGAGTTGAAAAAGAAAAATGTTGTCTGCTTGAGTGAGTATGAGAAGAAGGTGTGATGAAGTTTTGAGTTGTGGGAAAAAGAACAAAAAGTTGAGAATGAGCAAAAGAAAAAAAAAAGAGCTCATGTGTTTGAGAGGAAAAAAAAAGTGATTGACAAAAGTGAAAAAAGTGAGAAGGAAAAAATTGAAGTGTTGAGAGTGTTGGAATTGAAAGTGTGTTTATTGAATATGTTTGAAGAAGTCTGTTCCTAATCTCGAAGTACCGAAGTTTGAATTTTCTATTCTCCATTCACTTTAGTCACTCACCCATATTGTTATTCCACCTGTCCAAAGAGCCTACATTACAACCTTGAGAAAAGTTCTTTTTGATTCGGCATTGATTTCTAGAGTATGGTCGGAGTTGAGAGTGCTTACAAGCCTATGGCTGCCGATATGTGTGATTGATTGTTTGAGTGAGTCCCTTTATCATTGATATACACTTGTGAGGGAGTGAAACACATCGTTGAGTGCACATCCATGTTTGATTTTGGTGATTCTTGTTGTTGTTGCATGAGTATGATGAGGGAAGGTGAGTGAGTATACTTGTGATTGATCTTTGAAGCTCGAGTTCATTTGCTTGCATGATTTGATTTTTTGACTCATTCCTAACAATTTCACTTGACTTATTATTTCATTACTTGAAGACAAGCAATATGGTAAGTTTGGGGGGGTTGATTAGGCGTGAAATTGTCATGATTCGTCGTTTGAAATACCCTAATTTGGGTCGGTTTTGTCGAGTATTTAGAGTCAATTGTGCATTATATTTATACATTGATGAATTTGTCTCTTTGATGCTCATAGGTGAATCGAGGACGAAAAACGGAGTTCGTTGGACTTTGAATCGACTCAAACGGATGCCCGGATGAGAAGATATCGAAGAAATACGATTGGTATTAGTGTGGAAGAATAAAAGTGTTACTTTGGGAAATTTTGGAGTCACTCGAGTGGCTCAGGTCGAGCACTAGCGCTCGAGCATGTTGCTCGAATGCCAAAAACTTACAGAAGAATTCTCGTGCTCGAGCAGCTCGAGCGCCACCGCTTGAGCGTGTTGTTCGAGCGCCCCAAAATTCCAGCATTCGACCAGCTCGAGCGGAGGCGCTCGAGCGATTGCACCATTCGAGCTACACTGCTCGAGCGCCACCGCTCGAGCAGGTGTGCTCGAGCGCTACCAACTTTTGTGCTTCCGGATGCATTTTTCGGCCCACGAGTTCCCGATTCGGCCCAATTCTTATATATACTCGTCCCGAACTCGTTTTTACAGACACTTTGACACCTTGACACCACTTGAGATGATTATTACTTTTAGAGTTAGAGGAAGAGACGAGCAAGCTTTACTTTACGTTTAATCGAGGTTTTAGCACGAATTCTTAGTTTATTTTTGTTTCTCAGTTTCTTTTCATTTATTCGATTACGTTAAACACTTTAAACTTCATTTTTATTAATTAAATTTCAGTTCTTTGCAAGTATTTCTTTAAACCCTAGTTGATGTTTGATCTTTTATTCGTTCTAATCATCATGTTTATGTTCGTCACTTCTTCTATTGTTTTTATTATTGTCAAAATCATGTCTAGCTAAAACCCTTGCATGCTTAGGGTAGGATGAACTCGTAGAAGTAGGTTGTGGGTACGTAATTAGGGTAATTTGTGACGTTAGGGTTTTAATTCTCTTAATTAATGAATTCTTAAAATTAGTCTTAACTTTATTCTTGAATTTCGTTCGAAAAGTGTTAGAGAGAGGACGATCTTATCACTCTTTAACAACGAGTAGACTTAATGAAAGGGTTTGGAAAAGGTTAGTTAATCTACCGGTTTATCTAAGGAGGACGACTGCATCACCTTAGTTTAAATTAGGGTCTCGTTAATTAAGCACTATCTATTAACTTATTCGTAGATTAGTGAAGTCGATTGTTAGGATAAAGTATTAGGGTTTTGAATCTTGAGCTTTCGTCTTGCAATCTTTTACTTAGGTTATTTCTTGAGCGTCATGATTATCTTGATTATGTACCTTCTCCGTTAGTATACGTAGGGATTCCTATCCTGAGCATCACCATCACTTATTTGAGTACAAACCTTCGTTAATTCATTTCTTTCGTTCTTTAGTTTAATTAGTTTATTTTAGTTATAATTAATTCTTCAAAATTCCAAAAACATACACTCATATTAACTACGACGCATAGATCTTCAGGGATCTATTTGCATACACACTTTCCCTTGGGTTCGATAATACTTGGTCGCTATACTTACTCATACTACAGTGAACCCGTACGCTTGCGGGGAAACTACTAGTAAAAGTTAGTATATTCGCTTCAAGTCAGTAGGAAACAGTCAATTTTTTATATAGTATAGGTTGTAATTTGATAAAAAAAATTAGTATAGGTTGCAACTTGAAAAAGTGACAATAGTATAGGTTGCGAATTGATACTAACCCTTACAACATTTATACCCAAATAAATTCTAGTATACACTTGAGTGCATGATATGCATTTGGATTTTAAAAAAGAAATACCTCACGCAGAAATGAACAATATCCCAAAAAGCCCCAAGAAGGTATCAGTAATATTCCAATTGCAAAAAAAAAAAAAAATATATATATATATATATATATATACACAAATATATATAGTTCTTTGTGTTCGTGTGTGTATTGAAAAAAGTCTAAAATTGGAGTAAAATTTGAGCTTAAAATCCCAGTGTATGCTAGAATTTGTGTAATAATTATTTGTTATGATCCCTCAATTAAGTATGAATATTTTATTTTTGTGCAGTGTAGATAAATAACCACTCACTAGGTTGGAACAGGCCGAAACGAGCTAGGCTTTTCGTTGGACGGTTTGGTTTTGCTCTATAACTTTTGGTCCCAAGTTTGGTCTGTTATCTGCCATAGGCTTTTTTTAGAGACTTGATCTGACATTTTTAATAAACAGGTCTGATTTGGAAGCCTTTTAAAGGTCTTTAATAAATTATATAGGTAGTGATGCATAATATAAGGGAAGTGGTTAAATAATATGTATATAATTAGTATGAAAAATGAGATAAATGTTTTAATAATTGGTAGGATGTAATAAAATATAGATTATTTTAATATGTTGCTTGGTAGTTTGTATTACATAGGATGATGTAATATAAGGAGTGAAAAATCATAATAAAATTGTAAGGGAGGTGAGATGAGATAATTTATCTTGATTTTGGTGCATACCAAATCAATATTATTTTTATGTTGTCTACCAAATAACCTACTAAAATATAAAGGACATAATATGACCATAATATGTCCTATAGGCTATCAAGTGGAGCCCTATTATCATTAAATTATAAAAATTAACTCTTCAAATCATAAAATGAAAAATAACTATAATTTACCAAAGGATTATCATGAGAGTATTATGCATTATACATTATATAATATATACTATGTATTTATAATTAATTTAGTTAAATAGGTTGGTTTATTGGGCTTAAAGGGCTTAAAAAATCTCAAACCTTACCTATTTAGAAAAAATTGAGCTTTTAAAAAGTTTGAGTCTTAACTCATTCAATTAAACAATGCGAGCCAAGTTAAATTTTAGTATGTCGAACCGTAGGCCACTGTCGGTAACCTGCCATATTCTCAACCTTATCACTCATACTTCACTGATCATGTTCTACTGAAGCGATGTTAATTACTTTTAGGTCACGGCTAAACAAACCCCCGAATTTACTAATACATACCCCGAAATTTTTTAGACAAAAACACCCTTGAATAAAATGTCTATATTACCCATACATATATTATTTAATTATATATTTTGAGTAAAAAATTAAAGTTTCTCTTCTCACCATTTTCTTCCCCTATTAATAACCATAAAAATCGCACCAAAAACCTTAATCTCATAAGAAACTGAAAGATGCCGGAAAAATTGCAAACGTGATGTTGAACTAAATTTGTTTCCGACATAGATTCAAACTCCAGAATAAATCAAGAGGGTAGAAGAAGGAAAAATTGAATCAATCCCAATTAATTAAAAAAAAAAAAATTAAAACTGGATCCTGCATCAAAATTATCAGCGATAATTGTCATAGCTTGGCCTCCATATCCTGCGAAGAAAATAAATCACCCAAAATTTGGTAATTCATTAACTCATAGCCATATATCAAATCTATAAGAAAAACTCTCTGGTTCAACTTGTGCCCAAAAAAATAAAAAAAACTTATGTCACCTTCTCTCATTTTTTTTTCAGCGTCGTGCGAGAAGACTGCGTCTTCTTCATGGGTTTTTTTTTTTTTTTTTTAAAGTCACAAGGTTATAATGGTCAAAAAGTGGGGTGTTTATAGCAATTTAAAAAGAAATTATATTTTGATTGGGGTATAAATAGTAATTGGGGTATGTACAACAAATTCGGGGTTTATTTAGTCGTAGCCTTGCTTTTATTTTTAGGGAAAAATGGCTATTTTTTTCTTATTAATTTTAAGTGAACGCAATATTAATTTATTTCTTCTACTATTCACAAAGAGATATAACCTGTACTCCTAAAAGTTGATAGAAATCTATATGTGAAGAAATTTCAATCACATAAAGTTAACATTTTTACGAGGAATGGAGATTGACTGAGAATCTTTCCACTATAATTGTTATTCTATTTTACTGTTATTTCAAGTGTTTAAATTTTGGAAAAAACTTGTATGAGACCGTCTCATGGCATGAGACCAAACAAATTAACACCTACCCCTAATTACACTCATTCTCATTGTTTCATGCCATGAGATGATCTCGTACAAGACCTATTCTTAAATTTTATAGGACTACTATGTAAGTTGATCTGATGAGGACTATTGAGGTGTTTTGTGAGTTATATAGAAGACTAATAATACTGAGCAAATTCGTACATAAAGTATTTGCACCCTTCACTCTTTTCTATTAATACTACTTGTTTCACTGAATAGTATACTCGCTCCATTGAAAGGTATATAATTCTGACTTTTACCATGCCGAAGAAAACATTGCAGTTTCTTTCGGTAACTATTAAAATTTTTGAATAAAAATCCATTCATATCACTATTACGACCAAATTTAGCATGATGGATGGATGGATGAATGTATTGGATACCATTTACCAAAGTGCAAGCTAGGCTTGAAGATTCTTGATGTTTATGAAGCAAAGCATAAAGTAACATAATAAGTTATTACAAAAGCTCATAAACTAAATATTCTTATACCAAAAGGTTGTATTATATATGCTTTGCCCCAGAAGACAAGAAATCTAATAGAGTAACAAGCTTGTAATTGATGCAACCTCATCTACAAATACCTTGTTCAAAACCATTAATTCTTCATCTTCAATTGTTGTTTTGAGTTTTCTTTTAACAATGGCTCAAACAACTAAGGATATTTTTCGGGTTTTGGGGCTTCTGAGCATTTTGTTTCTGGTCCAGCAAGGCCATGCGTTTGAGTACAAAGTTGGGGGTTCAAATGGCTGGACACTTCCTTCTGATCCTAACGATTCCATCTTCAACCACTGGGCTGAAAAAAACCGATTCCAGATTGGCGACACGTTGCGTAAGTTTACTACTCTCTTTTGAACCGACTTTCTCTCGTCCCACTATCACATGACATGAAGAAACAGGGCATGTGATTGTGACCAAGGAAGTATATATATCATAATATTGCATTGATTTATAGTCAACGATATCAATAGTATATTATACCCAAAAATATCAGTAAATTATTGTTCAAAACTGAATCTAATATCGAGAAAAAAAGTCGATAAAATCTCGATAAATACTATCATTTAAAACTAAAACTGTACTTGATAAAAAAAAAATTGAAAAAATGAATAAGAACATACGAGTGCATATCAAATAACATTATATATTCGGTAGATTTATCACAAATATAAAATTTGTTCTGATTATTGAACTTATTTGTTAAATTTTGTTATTAAATCTACTGAAATTGTATATAAAATTTTCATAGTTTTTTAAATTTATCGGTATCAATATTTCAGTAAATTCAAAGTCTTTTGAGGTGGGGCATTATGGTGACTTAATTTGGTCATATTTGGTGCAGTTTTTGTCTACCCTGCGGATCAAGACTCTGTTCTACATGTCACAAAAGATGACTACACAAATTGCAAGACAGATTCACCCATTGATAAATTGACGGATGGCCATTCCGCTTATGAACTCAAACAATCAGGCCCATATTACTTCATAAGTGGAGTAGCTGAACATTGCCACAAAAATGAGAAGTTAGTAGTGGTTGTTATGGCCGATAGAAGCAATCATAGCTCCAACGGGACAGCGGCGGCCCCACCTCCCGAGGCGGTGTCGCCCCCGTCCCCAGCCCCCGGAGGCGAGGAGTCGCCATCTCCCCCTTCTCCGTCCCCATCGGAGGACTCGACTCCTCCCTCCCCGGGCTCAGAGGCGCCTTCGGATGAGTCGTCTCATCCCAAGAATGGGGCCCATTCCGTGGTTGCGAATGTTGTTGGATTTGTTGCGATTTCCGTTGGATCATTGCTTGCTTTGGCTATATGATGTGCATGTTTGAAGATGGATATGGCTTTTTTTCTTTTTTAAGTTTTTTGGTTTGATTTTGTTGTTCTCATAATTGATGTGGGAATGTTTGGTTGGTAGATTCGTTATTGTTTGATGCAAGTGAGAAATAAGGTGACGTTGTGTTGGCAATTGTCATGTTTGTGTATTGTTATCTAGTTTGTACAAATGGAATAAATTGTCGTGCCTTATTTGTACTTTATTTTTGCTTTTACTTTTGTCCCTTACACTTTAGATTTTAGATTCTACTCTATATAGTTCTTTGATTTCGATGGAGAGTATATACGGTGTTAGATTTGATATCCTTATAACCCCGAGTTTTATGTGAATTTTTTTTCAAGTATTATTTATATAGATTATCACTATTATATATTAGTGTTTAAAAAATTATTGATAGTGTATATGCATGATATAATAACAATGATAATTTATATATATATATATATATATATATATATATATATATATATATATATATATATAATAGTGATATTTGAAAAATCGACTTTCACATTAAGTCGGGTTTACACAAACTTCTATCAAAATTGTAAACCCATACAATTTCCTCTCTATACTTTTTGTTAATTTTTTGTTTTTCATTAGTAGGAAGAAAAAACTAAGAGAAACAAAAGTAGTTCAAGGGTCCACAAATGCATGCAAACTTGAAATGAAAATGAAATTGCCAATAATGAGAAATAGTATGATAATTGTTATTGATTTGTTTGGGTTGGTTGGTAAATTAGATGAACAATGATTATTATTGTTATTACTATTACTATTATTATTATCATAGATGGTGATGGATCCGAAAACTAGTTTAGTAATAGATATTAGAATATTTTTTATTAAACCAAATATTTTACAAACTAATAAATTGGAAGACTAAAAAAATGGCACGACTATTAGCGGTGGATCCATTATTGTGAAATTGGAGTTGCGATGACAAAATAACAGGGAAAATAGTGGTGGACCCAATTTTGTGAAATTAGAGAATTTTGATAAAATATGGTGTTGATAGGCGAACATCAATTACTACTTGGCGAACAACAGTTAAAGCCTAAATGGAGATTATAAGGCAACATATCCTAACCAGAAATGGCTAACAAGAATAAAAAGAAAGGGAGTGCATCTATCAATCCGGGAGGTGTATTAACCGACGAACAACACTCTTGACGAGCAGCTCACAGGCGAACAAGTTTAAGGCCCAAGACCAGATATGGATCCCGACGAGCAACAAAGCCGAAAAATGGTGCACTTACCAGTTCATGGAGTGTACAAAGCCTACCAATCCACCTGGTCAACCAAGTCCCTGACGAACAAATGTTGAAGATCCAGAGGACCCATACACATTGAAAGTATATGCGAACAACTTGTGAGCCGCCTAAACAAGAGGCGAACAACTTCTACAGAAGGACTACAAGTGATGATCTACCAAGCAAATAATGGCGAACAACATTAAATCCGTGATAAGATCAAATACAAGACTTTGTAACTAAGTTTCAGCTTAGATAAGGCCAAATATGGTCAAAGGACACATGTCAACCATGCAAGCTTGGTAGTCCAAGAGTCATGTACACCACCTGCTTGGTGGTCAGTATAAATAAATTTACCATTTACGGTGGTAATCAATCACACGTTATTGTTTGGTGATCCCAAAATCGGTTAAAAATAGCCACTAATCCACGTGATTAGAATCGATCACCAACAATTTGGCGTTAGAAGAAGGGTTCGAACCTTCGGTTTAAGTGTGATTGTCAAGAACTTCAAGTTTAAAACTTGAAGATTTGAGAGAATCCCCAAAAAATCCTTGAAGATTCAAACAAAAGTGTTGGTGTTCTTCAAATTCAAATTTGAAGATTCAAAGATTGAGAAGATAATTCAAATCAGGATGCCTCAATCCAAAAAAACTAGGATTTTGCATCCCTCGATGGGAGTTTCCCCAACCCGGGTCTCGTCCACTGATCATCAGGATCATGGTCCACGCCATGCGAACAAGGTTCAACCTTCGGTTGCAGCCCACACAATGCCTCCAAATTTAGAGGCATTGGCTAGAAACCCCCAGGAATTGGCCAAAACAATAGCTTCTCTCCAGGCAATTCAGAAACAACAACAACAACATCGACCTTCACAAGCAAGGTCTAGGTCTCGCCAACTAGAAGTAGTGAGAGCAAGGTCTATTTGTGGCGAGCAACATGAAGTCAACAGTACCCAAAATCGAAGGGACAAAGGCAAAACTAAAATGGTGGACCAAACGGAAGGTCAAGCTGAGTCTGCCCATGGGCGAACAACAATGTCCAGCCATGGAACATCTCGTTCCAGCGCACAGGACAGGTTGGGCCGACCACAACCCCAGCCAGATGTTGCTCGCCTAGAGCAAGGACAGGGGCGAGCAACTTGCGAGCAAGGGCGTCTGTCAGTACATGAGAGGTTGACAAGGTCCGCCTTTGGGCGCCTTGGGCCACATGTGGCGAGCAACCCCAGGAGGCAGCCTCAAGAGATTCCCCCTACAAGTGAGGGACTGCAACGAGCAAAAGGACATAAATCCTTGCTCGCCGAACAGCCTCCAAATCAGGGGGCCTCTCTTGATGAGTTGTCCAGTCTAAGGAAAGTCGTGGAGAGCGTGCAAGGACAACTTGACCAACAAAGAGGGATTGGGGCGACCACTATGCCATCCTCACCATTATCTTCAATCGTTTTGAAGGCCCCAATTCAGAAAAAGATACAGTTTCTGACAAGCTTACAATACGAAGGCATTGCTGATCCCCGTGTTCATCTAATAAAGTATTCAGATTACATGATCTCAGTAGGGGCAAGCGATGCAACTCAATGTCGGAACTTTCTCTTAACTTTGGGGGACAGAGTACATAAGTGGTTTTCAGCAATGCCACCAGCATCCATCCACTCATTTGCTCAGTTAAGCCGAAAGTTCCTCTCTCACTTTTCAACTGCAGAATCGTACCTTTCCCAGAAGTACCGACTATCAGATTTAAAACAAAATGATGACGAATCGGATCGGGCTTTCATGGAAAGGTTCGATAAAGTATTATTGGAAGGGGAACCGGTTAGTGAAGATACAAAGATTGTAGCCGTCATGGTCGGGTTGAAGAAAGGATCAGACTTATGGAAGGAGGTACGTCTGAAGTGCCCAAAGAGTTATGCCGAGTTCAGAAATCAAGCTGGCATATTCGTCTCCATGCATGAAGCTTTACAAGCAAACTTGGGGGAAAACAAGACTGATCCAAAGGAGAACAATAAAAAGCCCGGTGGAACAGGCTATTGAGTCCCTAAAAACATGAAGGCGTTCACTGAAGGGACAGAGTTGAAGGAAAAACTAAACCAGGTGCTAACAGTATCCATCGATACTGTGTACAACAATGTGAAGGAGAAAGAGTTGCTCTCCCCTCCTCGAAAGATTCATCAAGAGACTGGCAAACTCAACCCAAACAAATATTGTGCCTACCACCAAAGTGTAGGGCATTTTACGAGTGAGTGTAGGGATTTGCTCAAGCAATTATGGTGATTCTACGAGGAGGGAAAGCTCTCCGACTTCGTCAAAAGGCAACCTGGAAAAGTGGTCGGGAGAGCAGCTCAGGAGATGAAATAGATGATCAACCTCCAAGGAACAACAGATTCGGGCGACCAGTTCCCGCAGTTGTTGCTCGCCCAGTAGAAGATTTGTATATGATGGAATCTGCAGGACCTGCTGGAGGATTAATGATGGGCGACCACCAATGTCTAATTGTAAGAGAAAGGCAGAATTACGAGCAATTGATCATGTATAAGAAATGAGGGTTAATCATTCCGTCCTACAAACATCATAATTAACCTTCACTGAGAAAGACTTAGAAGGAATATTGACCCCCCATAGTGATTCTCTCGTAATTTGTTCCAAGATTATGAGAACCAGAGTGCATCGATTGTTGGTAGACACCGGGGCTTACACTAACATCCTCTTCAAAAAAACGCTCGATCAATTGGAAGATTACTCAAGCTATATCCAAGACTCAAATCATCGTATCCTAGGTTTTGTAAATGATGTAACAATCCCTCTGGGAACAATTAGGTTGTCTGTGCAACTTGTAACGGCCGAGGAACCCGAGAAAAATATCACAAGAATGGTAGATTTCTTAGTCGTAGATCAAGAGTCGACTTATAACAGGTTTCTTGGTCGACCCCTTTTGAATGAATTCAAAGCAGCATGTTCAACCTACCATTATTGCATAAAATTTCCAACAACAAGTGGAGTTGGCTCAATAAAGGGAGACCAAAGAAAAGCTTGTGAGTGTCTCCTACAAATGCAGTCAAGAGAAGGACGGGTTTCCATGATGGAAGCTACCACCAGCTACCCAGTTGATGAACCATCAGTGCTGGAAGACATGATGGAGGCAGGAGAGGATCATATAGATCTGGACAAGCAACTCTTACTAGTTGACGAACAACTATTAGGCGAGCAACTCATTTCCACCAAGGAGACATCTTCACCTGACGAACAACACTTGGGTGGCGACGAGCAACTTGCTACCAATGACTTGAAGGGTAGCAACCTGGCAAGCAACAATGAGATGAGGCCAGCAGATGATCTAGAACCCCGCCTAGAAGCAGAGCCCATGAATATCGAAAATGATTTCAATCCTGAGGGACCAATACTTGATCCTCGTTGGAAAGGACAAAAATGGCGGGCAACTCCAGTCGAAGAGCTGGAGGCGTTCAAAGTTAATCCCGAAAAAGAGGATCTTGAATTATATATAGGATCTGAGCTCCCTGAGCCCTACAGATCTCGAATGAAAGAGTTCATCAGCAAAAATCTAGAAGTTTTTGCATGGTCACATGCAGACATGGTGGGGATAAATCCAAAACATGCTTGCCACAAACTTAATATCAATCAAGCAAGAAGGTCAGTCTATCAAAATGAAGAAAATACGGCCCGGACAAGTATCAAGCTTTGAACGAAGATGTGAAGAAGTTGTTAGACAATGACCTTATCAGACAAGCCCTTTGCCCACAATGGGTAGCAAACCCGGTCCTTGTGCGGAAGCCGAATGGAACCTGAAGGTTATGCATAGATTTCACAGATCTGAATGCAGCATGCCCGAAGGACAATTTCCCTCTCCCACACATCGATCAACTGGTGGATAACACTGCTGGGCATGAAATGTTAACCTTTATGGATGCCTTTGTTGGGTACCATCAAATCCCGATGCATCCAGACGATCAAGAAAACACAACATTTTATACAAACAAAAACTTACTGTGCTGGAAAAGAATGCCATTCGGCCTCATCAACGCAGGAGCAACATATCAAAGGTTGGTGAACAAGATGTTCGACAAACAAATTGGAGATACGGTGAAAGTCTATGTAGACAATATCGTGGTCAAAAGCCCTCCGAAAAGAAGATCATCTCCAACATTTAACCCAAGTGTTAGAAATTCTTCGACACTACAACATGAAGTTGAATCCAAAAAAGAGCAGCTTTGGAGTTCATTCAGGGAAGTTCCTGGGCCATCTTGTTAGCCAACGGGGAATTAAGGCCAACCCAACAAAAGTCAAAGCCATTGTGGATATACAACCTCCACGTTTAGTAAAAGAGGTAAAAAGACTTACAGGATGTCTAGCAGCATTGAACCGGTTCATATCCCGATCAAGAGATAAATGTCGTCCATTTTTTAAAGCCATTAAGAAAGGAAATTTTACATGGACAAACAACTGCCAGAGTGCATTCGAACAACTTAAAGACTACTTGGGAGATGTCAAAATTCTATCAAAGCCAATCACAGGTGAAAAGCTCTATTTGTATCTAGCAGCGTCGGAAGTGGCGATCAGCTCTGTTCTGGTGCGGGAAGACGGTAAATTTCATCAACCAATCTATTACGTCAACCAAGCTTTACATGAAGCGGAGATCAAATATTCTTCAACCGAAAAGCTGACATATTTCTTCGACCAATCAAGTTGAGGTGCTAACAACTTTTCCACTCATACAAATTCTCCATCGCCCAGGCACAGCTAGCCGTCTATTGAGATGGTCACTAGAGATCAGCCAGTTTGGAGTGACCTATGCTCCTCGAACAGTGATCAAAGGGCAAGTCTTAGCCGACTTTATTGTCGAACTAACTTTCCCCCCAGATCCGACGAGAGAACTTGAACATACCTGACATCTCTATGTCGACGGATCTTCCACCAACATGGCCTCGGGGGCAGGAGTAGTTCTTATTAGCCCCGACAGACAAGTCTTCACCTCGGCCATCGGATTTGGTTTCATGGTTACCAACAACGAAGCTGGGTATGAAGCTCTTATTGCTGGTCTCCACTTATCCCTTGCGGTAGGTGTCAGACGTTTACAAATATTTGGCGACTCACAATTGATTGTGAACCAAGTCCGAGGTGAATACGAGGCAAAAGATGATCACATGATCGAATATCAACAAATTGTTGCTCAACTAATGTCCTTACTGGATTAAGTCTTCATTGAACAAATCCCAAGGACAAGCAACACTCAAGCAGATGCACTGGCTCGACTAGCAACAAGCGAAGGACCTGCAGAGTTGGCAGACATTATAATCACAAAGATTTACAACCCGTCAACAACAAGTTACAATGTCAACCAGCTAGACGAGCAAACAAATGACGAAGACTAGAGAACAAACATAGTCAAATATTTGAAAAGTGGAGAAAAACCAAACAACTCTTCTGAAGCTGCCAAGCTAACAAAGCAAGCCGCCAGATATACTCTGGTAGATGAGCAGCTTTACAAAAGAGGAATATCAATTCCACTCCTCAAATGTTTGCCTAGGGGGCAAGGACGAGCAATATTCGAAGAAATACATGCCGGAGTATGCGGAAATCACACTGAGGGGCAAGCCTTGGCATACAAAACTATTAGACAAGGTTATTATTGGTCGACTTTACATCAGGATGCAATCAAGAAAGTAAAAACTTGTCACCCATGCCAGATTTTTGCCCCGAATATTCACACCTCGGCTCAGGAACTCATGTCAGTTTACAGCCCACGGCCATTTGCAAGATGGAGAATGGACATTATTGGTCCCTTCCCAACAGGAGTTAGAAATGTTCGATTTGCCGTCGTGGCAGTCGATTATTATACAAAATGGGCAGAAGCAGAAGCCATGGTGAAAATCACACAACAGAAGATGATCAACTTTATATGGAGAAACATTGTCTGTCGTTTTGGAGTTCCACAAACAATTGTGACAGATAATGGTCCGCAGTTCGAGGGAAAAGAGTTGAGAGACTTCTGCACAAAGTGGGGGATCAAAAAATACTATTCCACTCCCTATCATCCCCAGTCTAATGGACAAGTCGAGCCGTTAATAAGATTATTAAGCATACGTTAAAAGTACGATTGGCGGAAAGTAAAGACAATTGGTCTGAAGAGCTTCCGGAAGTCTTGTGGGCATACAGAGTTTCTCCCAGGTCTAGCACCGGAGAAACACCTTTTGCAATGGCTTTCGGAACAGAAGCCGTAATATCAATCGAGTTAAAGGCCAATACAATCAGCACAACCAACTTTGATGAACAGGCGAACAACTCTACTTTAGCTACAGAAATGGATTTGCTCGAGGAAAAAAGATTAAATGCCGAGCTAAAAAAATGCTACATACAAACAGCGAGCATAAGTTATTATAATTCCCATGTCAAAATCAGGGAATTCAGAGTTGGAGATTTGGTTCTAAGAAAGTTGCTCGCCCAACCTCCAGGTGTATTGGGATCGACTTGGGAGAGCTTGTATCGTATAATGGACAAATTCCTTAATGGTGTATATGATATCGAAGACATGGAAGGCAAACCGGCCCAATACTCCTGGAATGCAGTACATCTAAAAAAAGTACTATTAATAGGACGAACAAGTTCAGTTCTTGGGCGAGCAAATATTTTTGGGGGCAAGTGAACCAAATGAACCAGAAAATGTGCCTAATTTTTTGGAAATTTTGTTAAGAATAGAATGAAAAGTTGTTCGGCACATTGTATAGTTTGGTGTTGTTCAAATTTTTTGGTTTTAGATAGAATTGCTCGGCAAGAATATTATAAGCGAGCAAAGGTTTTTGTGTTAGTGTTCAAAGTTGTTCGTCAGATTGTATATGTTAATGATGAACAGTCTTAAAACACTTGTAAATTTTCATGATGTAAATATAGTTGTTTGTTGGAAGATAAGTCCAAAGCTTAAGGTATAAGTCCAATTTTAAGGATCAAGGCCACTTAAAGGTTGTTCGTCTTTTAAGATGAACAAAACCTAAGGCTAAACCCATATTCTATTAAAAGGCAAAGTTCAAATCGAACAAAGCCCAATATTGTATGTTATAATTGCAAAATCATTAGACAATAATGTAAAAGCAATTAACATATCAAAAGAAGATGAGCGAACAAAAGATGCTTTCATTAATAAAAAAGTTTTAAGCCTAAAAAATAGTACAAAGGTTCTGGAAGAGTACTACAAAAAATGACGAACAACTATTACAAAAAATTGCATCAAGAGATTCTAAGTCCTAGCAGAGGAATCTAAGTCCTATTCCTAATGTTGCTCGCCTTGAGGAAAATCCTGAGGCTGATCGGCAGAAGGGTCGACAAGCATGTCACTAACCATCTCTTCGGCCACTTTCTTTTCCTGCTCGGCAGTATCTTGCTCGGCATCTGCTGCTTGCTCGTCTTCAGCAGGGACTGGAGGACGGGTAATGATAATGCTAGGATCAAGTTTGTCAATCTTGATCCCATAATCTTCCATGTCTCCCAACTGGAGTTCTATCCCGTTGGGGGGAGGATAATGCTCGACAAATTCGGCAAGGTCCTTCCCGATGTCTTCAACAATATCAGGCCTATCATAGCAACCAACTGCATGAATGCAGTCAGCGTAGGCACAGATATACCCCAAGTTTGAGGAAGGACCCGTACGAACTTGCACTTCAGCCTAGACCTCTGCCAATTTTTGCTCGACGACAGCCTCTTTCTTCTTCTGCTCCTCAAGCTCAACATCCTTGCTCTTGAGCTCGGCCGAAAACACTTGATAATCTTCAACGTGTTTTTTCTCGATATCGTCGGAAAGCTTCAGTTGATTATTCAGGCGAGCAATCCTGGCCTCGTACTGACCGACCAGGCCATCCTTCTCCTCGGTGAGCTGCCGAGCAGTATTTGAATAGCACCGAGCAGCATCCTCCAGCTCGGCAAGCTGGGCCATCCCTTTTTGAGCCGTGACTAGGGAGTTGGTGGCCTGCATCATCGAGTAGTAGAAGTTGTCCACCACTCCTTGCATGGAGATGGTTTTTTCCATGGGCCTAGTCCATGCCCGGGCGATCAACTCCGTGGCCCTACGGACATGCTCGCCTGGAATCTCCCTTATGTTCACCGGAGTTTTTTAAACAGGCATATTGGTGAACAGGGCTTGCTTGCCCATGATGGCTCTCTGTCCGGTATCTGCGAGCAAGAACATAAGATATACTTAGAAATTTTTTGAAAGTATAGACTCTGTTAAAAAAGATTAAGTCGTAAAAGATACTTACTCGGCAAATTTCTTCTCGTCCTAGCCAAGGTGGGTAATATCTTCCGGACCTCGGGCAGGAGTAACATCTTTTCCCGCCTTGCTCGCATTTTCAATAGGCTCAATCGAAGTATGGCGAGCAACTTCTCCTTCCTGATGGGCGCGAGCATGACTCTTTCCCACCTTCTATTTCCCCTTATTGCCGGCGGGGACAGGTTGTGCCACGGGAGTCCCATCTCCCCTTTTAAACATTTTCCTCCATGAGGAGATGAAGCAGGGGGAGAAGGCGGTGGGATGTTTATAGAAGGGGCAGCTTGCCGTGCAACTTTTGCTCCCTCGGACTTGTTCGTTATTTCCAGAACTTTAGAAGGCGGGTCTCCTTTTATCTTTCTTCCTTTTGGAGGCGGCATCTCGTGGACTCTCTGCTCTAGGAGTCCGAAGCAAGGAGGAACAACAACTGTAACTTGCTCGGCTATTAAAAAAATAGTAATAATAATAAAAATATTAGACGAGCAAGTTTTGAAATATTATTGACGAGCAAGTTTTGAAACAAGAAGCTATTGACGAGCAAGATTGCTTTTTAGAGTTAAAATTATTTATACTTGGGGGCACCTCGATTTGTGCTTCGAGATGGTGGGGGTACGTGAACAGGCGAGCAGCTTTTTGACACTTCTCCTTGTTTATGTGCTCAATGGTCCTATCAGCTCTGTCTCGAAGGGCGACCGGACACGAGGTGAAGAGGAACTCCGAGCCAATCTCTTCCTCTTCGGTGTTCCACTTGAGCAATCGGGGACCTGCGAGCAAACAAGAAAAGTTAAATTAGAACAATTTAGTTCAAAAACGAACAAAAGTAGGATTGCGTCTAATTTTCCCGTAAGTAGTGGGGGAATATATACGCCCAACACCACCGTGTGGACCGGAAGATGCTCGTCAATCACCCCCGATGAAGAAAAAGTGTTTTTTCCAGTTTCTGATTTTGTTCGGCACTCCTTCAACAATTTTAAGTCCAGTCCGTGCCTTCAAATAATAGTAGCCCTTTTCACCCCTTGGACATTTAGTGATCGTCATTAGGAAGTTGACCTCTTCAGCGGTAATACGGTCAACGTACCCTTCCAGGGTGAACAAACCCATGATGCCGAGCAAATTCATCCACCCTATTGATGTAATCTGGGTGATGGCAAGGTTGGTCGCCTCCAAAAATCGACCAACAATCGGGGGCAACGGCAACCTAAGCCCGGCGATCAGGGTATCGATATTGATCGTCGTACATCTTGGTATGGGCCGATCAGCTCTTTCATACTTCTTCAGGGCCCACATATGGATGTCGTACGGAATTTGATACGCCTCACGGATTAGGTTAAGTTCGTCTTTGCGAACAACACTCCGAATCCTGCTCGCCTGATAGTCAGTTCTCACCAGATCTAAAACTTGTCGTTGAGGGCGAGGAAAGTTGTTCGCAAATTCAGCTACATATGCTCGCCATTCAAATTGGCGAGCAACTCCAGAGGAGATTTTATTTTCAAGCATCTTGGGATTTGGGAATTCTATCCCTTCCAAAAATTCACGAGTTAGCTCGTCGAATTCCGGATCTAACTCTTCAGATCCAGAACTTGAAGAAGACTCTTCGTCCAAATCCATGTTCACCGTGACCGTAACCTCCTCGCCGGACTGACGAGCGCCAATATCCTCCACCGATCGAACTACTGACTCAACATCGGGGGGAGTCACTAACGAAACCTCAAAAGGCGGTTGATATGCCACTATTGGAAAAAGAGGGTCCAGATCTTCCTCAGAACTTTGATTACTCGAATGGGAGGACATAAAATCAGAGATAGATGAAATTTAGGTTCAAAGGTTTTTTCTGGAGAATATGGTATAGGATTCTGGCGGCGATTTTTACAGAAGACGACGGCGAGGGTATACACGGTGGCGATGAGGCAATTTTTCGAAAGAAAAATAGAGTTGAAAGAAGAATAAAGACACACAAACAACAAAATGAAGTAAATACCTTGTGATTCGGAAAGAAATAGCCGGAAAAACTTGGGAGTCGCCGGAGATGGAAGTTTTTGCCGGAGATTTCTGTAGCAAAGAGTGAAGAGTGGGAAAAAAATTATTTCCCACTCGATTTATACCTATGCAAAAAATGGGGTACAATGTGTTATTTCCAGAAAATTATGGGTTGTTGGTCCCGGTATAAGACTGATGAATACGTGCATGGGGGGGAATACACGTATACCAATTTTCCAACTTAAAACCTTGCTGAGTCCCCTTTACTCAGAGTGATAAAGAACTGAGAGCTGATAATCTCCCCACTGGCTACACTTAGTGCGGGTCAGTTGGCTGACTATCAATTCGAGTTTAGTGCGTAAATGCGTGAGCCCTGATAGTTTAAAGTCTTGTTTTAGTTTGCTTTCTGAAAACTTGATTACTCAACTCTGAATTAGTGATTAGTAGGGCAGTGCTCTAGTTTGATGATCAGGCTGATTGATTCAGCTTGATAAAACCAAATACTATGAATGAACAAGTAATATGACAAGTAAGCACAATATCAAAGCAGTAAGAACACAAGGAGTTTAACGTGGTTCAGAGACTCAAGCTCCTACGTCCACGACCTGATTTAACAGGAAATCCACTCAAGGGATTCTTGTTTTTAACGTGCCAAGGTGCACCAAGATCAGCTACCTCACTGACCTATACAAACTCCTTACTAACTCACTAACAACTTACTTCCAACAAACCTAACTTAGGGTTTTGGTTTCAGTTTGGATTCCAACTAAGTTGAGACTATCCTTACAAGGAAAAGCTATGCTAAGGATTGGATAATCTCTCTAAGCTTAAGATAATGCTAGTTCGCTCTTTGGAATACATAATAACTCTCAGTAGCTCAGAAACACTTGGGAAATTTAGATGGTTTCGAGTGCTTCTTCTAAAGACTGAATGCTTTGAGTGCTTGAGAGTTTGAGTAATTTCTGGCTTGGAAATTTCCCGTAACCTTGAATGGGTTCAAGGCCTTCTGTATTTATAGGTGATTTGAAAAGCTATCCGTTGGAGAGATAGCCTTCTTGTCATCTATGTAGAGTGGTTCAAACGGACATATCTTCATGCAGCAGCCGTCCTTGCATGGAATTAGGTAGTTGCATTAAATGCACATTAAATGCTTGCCCGTTGAATATGCAGTCTGAAGTCAGTCTTCATGTCAGGTTCCGTACATGCGTGTCCTCCCCGGATTGGTCCACGTCATCAGGTTGGTGAGAATGTCAGAACTTATTCTTGGGCTTCAGGCTTGTCTTATTAAGTTCTTTTTATCTCGAGCACAACTGTCTTGTCCTGACGCTGACATTCCTTTTGCATTGCTTGGCTCTACTCTAAGTCTTTCCCATAAACTCAGTATCATCTTGTTCCCTTCAGGACTGAGTTAATAATGACCTCAGGGTCATATTCTTCATCACTGATACTTACTCAGCTAGCTTAGAGGACAGTCATAAGTTCAGGATGGTATTCTTCGTCTTCATGCTCTTGTCTTGATTGACATCATTAAGTGCTCCTCTTACTGAGTACCTGTGAAATGTAAAATGACTAAGTACAAGACCTAACCAAGACTAGTCTGACTTAGACAAACTAAGGCAAATCATCTTTTCAGGGGCTTTGGGATCTTAATCAAAACTGACAATGTCCCAACAATTTCCCCCTTTTTGATGATGCCAAAACACTGAAAAGATCCTCAAAACACTTAGAGGAAATATAAAGTCCCATCTATAAGATAAGTCAGTGTTAGAGCAGTTCTTGATAAAGTACAGAATTTAAATAGCAGCCAAAAAGACAATGAGTTTTTTTTCTGTGGGCAAAGTAATAGATTTCATTGAATGATTTTGGAAGTGGTTACAATGAATCCTATCTATTACAAAGAAGCAGTGAACACCTAGACTAATCTCATTTTAGGTTTAAGTTCATAGCCTGCATAGACTTTTGCCTTCAGCTCGTCAACTCTTCCAGGTTGGTTCATAAATCCTTCAGCCTTCGCAATCTTTAATACTTCAGTCATTATGGCCTTTGTATCATACTTTCCAGTTCCATGAACTAAGGGTGGTGAGCGAATCAAGAATTCAGGGGCCTTCACTTGGACTTGAGTTGCTTCAGCCTCCTCCAAGATCTTTTGGATCAGCTCAGGATGATTGTCCATCATGTAGTCAGTGAAATGGGCATTGATATCTTCAGTGTCACCCCACTTCTTCACCACGTACCATAATTTCACAAACTCATCCCTTGCGTCAGCCTAGAACTCCTTCAATGCTTCAGAGATGAACTCATCGACATAAGCTTCCCTCTGACCTAATTCTGGCCTTCTGACCTGCAGTATTGTTGACTTTCTTGCTGTTGGCTTCCTTCTGTACTTCCTAGGCTTAGGCTTTGCCTTCTTTCTCCTAAGCAAACTGATCATCGCATCGTCAAGTTCTCGCTGTTGTAAGTCAGTCAGATCAGTTAACTTCTCCACTTTCTTTTCCAAGATGCGCATTTTCTCCTTTTGAGCAATGTCAGCCCTACGCTCAGCCTCGGACTTTTCAAAAGGGGTTCCCCATACCTCAGTGCACAACTCCGCCACTGTCTCCGCAGAGTAAGTGATTGGATTTTTCCTAGTGTGAACTTGGGGTGACTTCTGAGTTGCCTTAGGCGGTTTGGAAAGTTGGAGTTCCTTGGAAGGTTCATTAGTCTTTGCCCTCTTTGCAGCCTCAGCCCTTAGCTTTGCAGATTCGGACGCATTTTCAGCCTCAGCCGCTGCCAGCCTTGCTGACTTTCTCACTCTGAGCACATTCCCCTCAGGGTTTACCTCAGGATCAGCCTCAACCGTTTCTCCATGGTTGACTGCCTCAGATGCCTCAGGGCGGGATCTTTTCTTCTTACTTTCCCCCTTTTTGGTATCATCATTGGCCTGGGATGGGAGTGCTTCAGCTCCACTGTTGATGACGAAAGAGGCTAGAGATTGAACTTCCAAAACGCCCTCCTTCAGCATTTCAACTCACGTGGCAATCCCAGTGCCTGCATAAGAGACTGAACTGATAGCAGCTTTCAATTTCTTCTCAAAGACCTCCATGTTGAGTTGGAGACTTTGTTCAGCCTTAGTGATCCTTTCCTCCACCTTCAAGGACTCACTGCTGACCCTGCTAGCCTCAGTCAGTATCTTTGATGATTCTTCAGTAGCCTTAGCCAAAACATCAGCGACATCCTGAGAGGTCTGGGCTAACCTCCCTGACTCCAGCTCCAACTTAGACGCTGAGTCATTCATGGCCTGAGTGAAGAGCGCTCTAGCCTGAACCGCAAGCCTCTCCACTGCCTGATTAAGCTTTTCTTCCCTGAGAGCATCCCTCTCCTCAAGTTGCTTGAGAGTCTGCCTTAGCATTTTTTTGTGTGCTTCCTCTCATCCCTCACTGACTTGGCCGTGTCAGTCATTGTGCGCTTCAACAAAATCAGCTCCTTGTTCGCAAGGGTGTTGTATGCTGACTCCGTCCACCTAATGTGCTTAGCCAGGGCCTTGGCTTCTTCCTCCTTCTCAGCGCGTAGCCTCATTACTTCCTCCTGAAGTTCAGCTAAATTCTCTGTAGTCTTTTATTTCTTCACTTCGACTATGCTAGTGAATTCAGCTCATCCGACCCCAGTGATAAGCACATCGTCATCTTCAACAACGGCCTCGTTAGTGGCAGGCTATTTTCCCTTGTCAGCCCCTGCAACGTCAGTCCCCTCTTCAGGGTGTACTGAAGGCAGTTGAGAAGAAGTCATAGCCGCCCGCTTAGGCTCAGCTAAGCTATCTTGAACTTTGGGAACAAGTCCCTCAGAACTAGGAGTCTCCTTTGACACCTCAACAGTATCCTCCTTTATCTCAGGGGAAGGGAATCCCTTCATCGACAGATGTCTCATCGGCGGCTGAGATGTTCACAACATCCTCAGCCGTTGGTCCACCCTTGGCACCAACGTCTTTAGCACCTTCCACCTGAGGCTGAGACTCAAGGATCATAAGATCCACCTCTCTCGATGTCTCCTCCACAGCCTTCTCCACAGCTCCATCCTGAGCATCCTCATCATCATCCTTATCCTCCTCCCCATCTGAACGGATGTCAGCCTCCATTTTGGACATCATCTCTGTCACTAGTTGCTTCAGATTATCGAAGTTCAGGAGTTGAAGCCAACTAGTGAGGCCAAAATATGTACACAGCCTCGCCTCCTCTGACTCCCAGTGCTCCCAGCCACGAGCATCAACCAGCATATGTTGTTCTTGCATATTAGACTGTTTGAACTCCAGCCACACTTTCAGTTCAACAATATTTGCTAGCAGCTCCTTGTATTTATTCAGCCCGGGCCAGCACTTAGCTGCCCACTCCGTGGCATTCCCCCTTAGATTATTCTCCAGAATATTACCCACAAGGTTCTCATCCAACTCCTCCTCCTCCTGCATCTCAAGGAAATCATTCTCTACAGTTGGCAAGAATTTGGGGCAATCTTTGGGGTTGGGGTATGAAGGGAAGTCTATGGGATTGGGAAGGTTTGGCTCTGAGGACTGGTCAGGCTTAGGGGTGTGCAAAATACGGTTTGAACCGAAAAAACCGATCAAACCAAACCGAAATATAAATTTTGGTTCGGTTTTCGGTTTATGGTTCGGTTTTCGGTTTTGAAATTTAATTTTTTTTATTTTGGTTCGGTTTACGGTTTTTACGAATTAAAAACCATATAAACCAAACCGAACCGAAATATTTTTAGTAATAATAATAATATATTATATTTATATTAATATTCACTAAATTAATATTTAATAGCTTATATACTAATATAATATAACAATATTAATATTAGATAATTTAGATTCACGTATAAAAGATTTGAGTTGATTTGTGTTTTGCATAAAATACTTGAGGAATGGTGTTTTGTGTTGTATATTTTTTTCAAATTGTTGCTTAGCTTTTGAAAACTATTATGTTGATGTTTTTATTGGATTATGTAATAGGTTTATTGATGCATCTTTGCTTATATTAGTATTTAGATGTTGACATGTTGCAAATAATTGAATGAAACATGTGTGTTGATGCTAAAAAAAATTAAACTGATTTTAAAAAAGAAAAGTTTAAAAAAAATACGGTTTGTACGGTTTGGGACCGAACCGAACCGAAATATTTCGGTTTGGGACCAAACAGTTTTTTAAAATATGGTTCGGTTTTTGGTTTGTAAAAATAATTTGGTTTGGTGTTCGGTTTGACTAATACGGTTCGGTTTGGTGACCAAACCGACCGTTGCACACCCCTAGTCAGGCTCATGTATAGGTGAGATTGATGGCACTGACTCAGTTGGAATATTTGGCTCTGAAGGTGTTTGGGTTGGTTGGGATGTTGGGTCAGGGTTGGAAATGGGTTCAGGGTGATTTGATGATTGGGTAGGGTCGATCTCAGGCTGCAAAATCTCAGCCGTCTCGATCGTGGTTCTTACTACCTCCAAGTCAGAGGCTCTAGGAGAGCTTGACTCCTCCCTCTCACTGATCTCAGGCAGGCCCTTCGCTGGGGATTTTTTAGGTCCTTTCCTTAGACGTTTCAGCGGCCTCGTGCCCTGATCTTTCTCCTTCCTAACGTCATCGTCAGTTCCCTCAGCCTCAGATTCGGCTCTCTTGGGATCTGACTCAGTCCCTTGCTTGGTGCTCTTCCCTGACAGCACCACCCTTACCTTCTTTTTCATCTTCTCAGCCTCTTCAACTGCCGGCTGAGCCTCCTCTCTCTCAGCAGCAACCTTCTCCTCAACCTCCTTACTCCTTTCAAAAAGGTCATCCACTCTCTCAATGAGACTGGTTGCCACCTTCTTGGCCTTTCCAGCTGGCTTTTTAGCCTGACCCTTTGCCTTAGCATTGGGATCAGTCAGCCCTAGCATTGAGTAAGTGTCACTTAGTGAAGTAAACATTACCTTCTTAGAGGAAAGATTATCCTCCATGTCGAAAGTATATCCTGGGCAGGCGTGAGCAATCAGGATGGACAGCCGGGTTCCGAATGGGAGAATAGCACCAAGAGAGAAGTGATTTTTGTCGTCATCCCTCTTGATTTTGTCCATTGCAGCCTGATAGAGTTGATCAAGGAAGAACTGCTCCCAGTTCGCTTCCACACCATCAACTATTGCTCCCATAATCCTCAGTTTGGGCAGGCTAAGTTGCTCATGAGAGCCTGTGGATCTCATCACCACCTTGGACACTAAGTCCACAAGAGCCATGTACTCAGACTTCAGGGTGCTCTTGTTCTGACGAGCTTTGAACTCGGATGAGCCCGTTTTGGTCCACTTACCTAGGAGTTCTCCCTCCGAATTCTCTTTGTAGACCCTGAGGTTGATGCCTGAGCACGGCAACGCGTAGACCTCTTTGATCGCCTTCCTCAGGTTGATGTTCTTCACCTCCGTGTTGTAGAATGGTTCACCATTCTCATCAGTTTCACCAGTTGGCTTTAGAGCCGTGACTTTGGTGAAGAGTTCCCCCTTGCGCAGGAACATGTTGAAGTATGCTTCCACCACCACCTTCGGAAGCACAGAATCTGGGCGCAAAGAGAAGTATTTCTCCAACCTTGCCTGGGAGATCCAATTAAAAACGGGTTTGATCTCCTCGACATTGAGACAGATACCATCCATGGAGATAACTTGCTCCATGTGTAACAGCTTGTTGTTGACGACATCCTCAAGCTTGTCGGTTGTCCAGTTGGAGTTAAGAAATGCCATTGTTTTTTAAAGAGAGATTTTTCAAAATTCTATGAGTGATTGAGCAAGAGAAAACTCAGTGTGCAGAAGTGCTTTGTGTTTGCGTAAAAACCTCAAATGGCATTCTTGATTGATTAGACTAGGTCAGTTACTCAGACGTGGGGTTGAGATTAATTCCTGAATTTGAAAGGTTTAGAAATGAAGGGCCAGGATTAATCTCAGCATCAATCAATTCCCCATGTCAGTCATATTCCGTATAAAACGGACACGTATATGAAAAAGTAACTGAAGCATTAAATGCTCCTCTGCGCGTGGGTTTAAATATGAAAAGGCGCGCTTTTAATGAAAACGGAATGCATTTAATAAAGATTTTCAGGACGAAGGACTCAAAGAGACGCTTGAAATTCACAGTAGTCAGGATAGAACTCATACCTGTTAGGGAGATATTGTAGCACCCCGATACCTCGCTGAGTCGAGTCTGGCCTGAGTTCCCCCTAAAACCCTACACTGACTGCTCTCCCGGATCTAAAAGTCCTAACTCCACTGACAGTTCCATAAACCTTGCTTCAACTAAAGGCTTAGTCAAGATGTCAGCTCTCTGCCTGTCAGTGTGAATTTTCTCCATCCTAATGTCTTTTTTCTCCACATGATCTCGAATGAAGTGATGCCTAATATCCACATACTTGCACCTTGTGTGAAGCACTGAGTTATGAGTAATTTCTATAGCACTATTGTTGTCACAATAGATTGAAACCTCATTAGCAAATACCTGGTAGTCTCTCAATTGTTGTCTTAGCCATAAAATCTGAGCACAACAACTACCTACAACCATATACTCAGCCTCAGTTGTGGATGTTGCAACTGAATTCTACTTCTTACTAAACCACGAGATCAACTTACTTCCCAAAAACTAACATGTCACTGAGGTTGATTTTCTATCAATCCTACAACCTCCATAATCTACATCTGAATAACATGTCAGTTCTAAGTTGTCATCTGAAGGATACCATAGTCCCAAATTTACTGTCTTTTTCAAATACTTAAGTATCCTCTTAACAACCTCCAAATGACTTCTCTTGGGATCAGACTGATACCTAGCACACACACCAGCTGCAAACGTAATGTCAGGCCTACTTGCAGTCAGGTACAACAAAGAACCTATCAGCCCTCGATACTCAGTCTGATTTACTGAAGTCCCTTCAGTGTCAGGATCCATCTTCCAATTTGTGTTCATTAGGACCCTGGCTGGATTGATGTTCTGAACACCAAACTTATGAATTAAGTCTCTTGTATACTTGGCCTGATTAATGAAGATACCTTGATCAGTCTGCTTGACCAGCAATCCTAAGAAGAAGTTCATCTCTCCCATCATTGACATCTCAAATTTACCAGTCATCAACTTAGAGAATTTCTCACAGAGCTGATGATTTGGTGATCCAAATATTATGTCATCCACATAAATCTGGACCAAGAGAATGTCATCACCTTCAGTGATCCTGAACAAGGTCCTATCCACAGTTCCCTTTTTGAACCCATGGTCTGTCAGGAATTGAGAGAGGGTATTATATCAAGCTCTTGGTGCTTGCTTAAGTCTATAGAGTGTTTTCTTCAAATGGTATACTCTATCTCCAACCTCAAACCCAGGAGGTTGTTCAACATATACCTCTTCATTGAGTACACCATTCAGGAAGGCACTCTTGACATCCATTTGATACACCTTAAACTTTTTGTATGTTGCATAAGCAAGGAACATCCTGATAGCTTCCAACCTAGCCACTGGAGCAAAAGTCTCATCATAATCTATTCCTTCAGACTGACAATATCCCTTTGCAACCAGCCTTGCCTTGTTCCTTACCACAACATCATTCTCATCCTTCTTGTTCTTAAAGACCCACTTGGTACCAATAACACCTTGGTGCCTAGGTCTATCTACCAATTCCCAAACCTGATTCCTTGTAAACTAATTCAACTCCTCTTGCATGGCTATGATCCAGTTCGAGTCAGTGAGAGCTTCTTCAATGTTCTGAGGCTCTTGCTCTGAGAGAAAGTAACAGAACAGTGCGCTCTCACCATGAAACCGCCTGGTCCTGACTCCCTTAGTTGGATCATCAATGACTTGATCAATGAGATGATCCTCTAGCCAAGTTCTCTTGTCTGGAGTTGTTCCTGAAGTACCTGCAATGTTAGTGTCTACAGGCTCATAAAATTCAAGAAATTGAACAGAAGGAGATGAACCTGAGTCTATACCAAAGGGATTAATAAGCTCAATGTCAGGGACATTAATTCCCCCTTGATGAGGTGACTCAGGAACTGTCTCAGCTGCGACCGCATCTCCATAGACGGTACTTACCTCAGGTTGAGTCTGTCCCTCAGTCTGAGGCTCAACTATCCCTGATGTGCTCGGCTTAGGAGTGGCACTTGGTTCATCATCCTGATCATCGTCATCATACCATCTTGGAATTGGCACAGTTTTGACCTTTGGATCAGGTTGATTTTTTAAGCTTAGCCTTGTCACTCTCCTTGTGACCTCCTCAGTGTTAGGATTCAACACTTTTACCCTAGACTCATTAGCAGATTCATCAAACACAACATGTGGTGATTCTTCCATAACTAGGGTCCTACAATTGTAAACCCTGAATGCTTTACTGACTTCAGAATATCCTAAGAATATTCCTTCATCAGATTTTCTATCAAAAGCTTTCAATTGGGTCTTCCCATTGTTGAGGATGAAACACTTACAACCAAATACATGAAGGTAAGAGATACGGGGCTTCCTCTTATTCCATGTCTCATATGGGGTCTGTGCATGTTGTTTGTTCAGCATAGATCTGTTCTGAGTGTAGCATGCAGTGTTGATTGCCTCAGCCCAGAATTTCTTGGGCAGTCCTGACTCAGCCAGCATGGTCCTGGCAGCTTCCTTCAGTGTCATGTTCCCTGTTGGTATTGCCAAGCATGATGGTACCCTCGCTGACTAGTCTGAGGACTCTTGGCCTGAGTCTTCCTCTGCTTTCGCTGAGGCTTTCTCTGGCCTGAGCTCTCAGGGACCTCCTTTGGTTGCTTTGCCTTTCCCTTGGGTTTTGGCTTAGCAACCTTGGGGACAACCCTGACTGAGTCAACAGTTTCCTTGCCCTTATCAGTTTGACGGGCCTTAAGTACAACCTTAGGTGCACTCTTGCCTGCCTGAACAAATACCCTCTCAGTGTTGCTCCCTGAAGCAACATGAGACTAACCTTGTGAGAATTTCTTAGGAACATATCTAAGTCCCTTTTTCTCATTCCCAAGCATCTGGCTGCTATTTATTTCCTCTCTAGCCACTGAGGATTTATTCATTGCTGCAACCTTTTGCTTGAGTGAGTCCTCACTCTTTTTCAGGATTTCATGTCTGGCAAAGAGGTCATCAAACTTACTTTTGAGTGCTTTCAGTTCTTCCTTCCTGACCAACTCTTCCTCAGCTAGTTCCTTCAGAATCTTCTCTCTTGGGAGACGTTCAGCATTGATTAAATCAATCTCCTGAGTTAGTCTCACAATCTGAGCTGATTCTTTAAGATCAGACTGAGTGAGCTGATCATTTAGGTTCTGGACCTCAGTAATCAATTTCTTGTTCTCCTCTACCAAGAAGACATTAGTTTCCTGCAATCTGGAGAAATCAATCATCAATTGATCCAGGCAGATCTGAAGGTTCATTTCTCTGACTGACTCTGAGCTAAGCTCAGGATTTGGACCAGTGTGGGAACCACACACAGAGTTAGATGTTACCTCAGGTTCCTCCCTTGCCATAAGGCAAACATCATCGTACTCATCATCAGAAAAGAGTTCAGACGACCTCTCCTCAGGACCATCCGAGTCAGTTGCATCCTCAGCGAGCATGGCTCTCCGGTCAGTAAGTCTCTGGTCTCTCTTGGCCCTCCTATCCTCTCTTTCCCTTGCACTCAGCTTCGGACAATCATACTGATAGTGCCCGCTCTTCTTACAGTTGTAACATATTGGTTGCTCATCTCTTCTTTCTCTCCTTGGTTCAGGGTTCCTCCTTCAGTCAGGTTCCCTCTGTCTTGATGAGCTTTCAATCTTTCCTGAGTGCTTGTCATCATGAGTACATTTCTGTTCATCTCTACGATCGGGCTTTGGATCTGAATATCTTCTTTCATCGCCATTATCTCTCCTCTGGTCAGTATTTCTTCTTTCCTCATATCTCCTCGAGCTTTGGTGGGTTCCTTCAGGTTTCCTGTCACGTGAGTCCTGATAAAATTTCTTATAACGACCAAACCTGGAATTGAGCTTCTCAAAGCGTCTGGCCATCAGGTTGTACTCCTCAGCAAGCTCTTCCTTGCTCATCTCCATCAGTGACTTTGATGAAGACTCAACAGGTTCAGACCTGGCCTTGAATGCCACACTTTTCTCAGGAGTTTTCTCCTTCTCTTCCTCTTCTGGCTGAACTTTCTTCTTTCTTTTGTTAAGATCAAATTCCAGTGCTTTGAGCTCTGAAAAAAGTAAAGTAGAAGTTATGTTACTCATATCCTGAGTGTTCTTAAGCATAATTACATTGTTGTCCTATCTCTCAGGAAGGGCATTCAGGATCTTTGAAGCAACATCTCTCTTAGGGACATCCTTGTCCAGCATCACCAACTCATTCATCAACTTGATGAATCTTGACTCCATCTGATCAATAGTCTCATCAGGCAGCATCTCGAACGCTTCGAACTTCTGAATGGCAATGTTTCTCTTGTTCTCATTTATCTTTTCTGACCCCTCACACATCCTGGTCAGCTCATCCCAAACCTCCTTTGTCTTCTTTAAGTTCATCAGCCTTGCTGACTCCTCAAAAGGCACCGTATGTAAGATAATGTTCCTGACCACGTTGTCCAGTCCAACCATCTTGATCTCGTCATTAGTCATGTCTTTCCTTTCTTTAGGAACCTGTATACCGATCTCAAGATGTTCATATCCCAGTCCTCTGACATTAGGGATAGTGATCTTAATCGGCCCTTCCCTGAGAACACGCGGAATCTGGTCATGGATGGCATCAAGATGTGCTTCTAGTCTGAACTTCCAATAGACAAAGTTAGATACAGAGAATTCAGGTAACGAAGCTTCAAGTCTCCTCGAAATCATGATGATGCAAGTTTTATGAAAAGCAAACTCAGATCTGTTCAGTGACCACCAACAGTTTCTCCTCTGAAACTATTAGTATTCAAAGTCAGTGGTCTTTTGAACCACTGCTCTGATATCACTTGTTGATCCCGGTACAAGACTGATGAATACGTGTATGGGGAGAATACACGTATACCAATTTTCCAACTTAAAACCTTGTTGAGTCCCATTTACTCAGAGTGATAAAGAACTGAGAGCTGATAATCTCCCCACTGACTACACTTAGTGCGGGTCAGTTGCCTGACTATCAATTCGAGTTCAGTGCGAAAATGCGTGAGCCCTGATAGTTTAAAGTCTTGTTTTAGTTTGCTTTCTGAAAACTTGATTACTCAACTCTGAAGTAGTGATTAGTAGGGCAGTGCTCTAGTTTGATGATCAGGCTGATTGATTCAGCTTGATAAAACCAAATGCTATGAATGAATAAGTAATATGACAAGTAAGTACAATATCAAAGCAGTAAGAACAGAGGGAGTTTTACGTGGTTTAGAGACTCAAGCTCCTACGTCCACGACCTGATTTAATAGAAAATCCACTTAAGGGATTCTTGTTTTTAACGTGCCAAGGTGCACCAAGATCAGCTACCTCACTAACCTATACAAACTCCTTACTAACTCACTAACAACTTACTTCCAACAAACCTAACTTAGGGTTTTGGTTTCAGTTTGGATTCCAATTAAGTTGAGACTATCCTTACAAGGCAAATATATGCTAAGGATTGGATAATCTCTCTAAGCTTAAGATAATGCTAGTTCGCTCTTTGGAATACAGAATAACTCTCAGTAGCTAAGAAACACTTGGGAAATTTAGATGGTTTTGAGTGCTTCTTCTAAAGACTGAATGCTTTGAGTGCTTGAGAGTTTGAGTAATTTCTGGCTTAGAAATTTCCCATAACCTTGAATGGGTTCAAGGCCTTCTGTATTTTTAGGTGATTTGGAAAACTATCCGTTGGAGAGATAACCTTCTTGTCATCTATGTAGAGTGGTTCAAACGGACATATCTTCATGCAGCAGCCGTCCTTGTATGGAATTAGGTAGTTGCATTAAATGCACATTAAATGCTTGCCCGTTGAATATGCAGTCTGAAGTCAGTCTTCATGTCAGGTTCCGTACATGCGTGTCCTCCCCGTATTGGTCCACGTCATCAGGTTGGTGAGAATGTCAGAACTTATTCCTGGGCTTCAGGCTCGTCTTATTAAGTTCTTTTTGTCTTGAGCACAACTGTCTTGTCCTGACGCTGACATTCCTTTTGCATTGCTTGGCTCTACTCCAAGTCTTTCCCATAAACTCAGTATCATTCTGTTCCCTTCAGGACTGAGTTAATAATGACCTCAGGGTCATATTCTTCATCACTGATACTTACTCAGCCAGCTTAGAGGACTGCCATAAGTTCAGGATGGTATACTTCGTCTTCAGGCTCTTGTCAGTAAGTGCTCCTCTTACTGAGTACCTGTGAAATGTAAAATGACTAAGTACAAGACCTAACCAAGACTAGCCTGACTGAGACAAACTAAGGCAAATCATCTTTTCAGGGGCTTTGGGATCTTAATCAAAATTGACAATGTCCCAACATGGGTCAAAATTATGAAAGAACGGGGTTCCGAACAAAAAGTGTTAAAACTTGGAGGACCTAGCTATAATTATAGGGGCGCGTGGCCTCGGGCCTAATCGCTCGTGGGCGGCGCATAATCATGCTGCCCACGTCATCATTGGATGACTCCCAAATATTGGGAAGACGAAACGGTGGCCCAAAGCTGCTCGTTTGAGGGAAGTTGTTCGGCCCAATCCCTACCGAGATAATATCCTGACTACAGTTGCTCGCCACAAGGTTGCTCATTTGAGACAACATCAAGCCAAGATAGGGGGAAATTGTTGATAGGCGAACATCAATTACTACTTGGCGAACAACATTTAAAGCCTAAATCGAAATTATAAGGCAACATATCCTAACCAGAAATGGCTAACAAGAATAAAAAGAAAGGGAGTGCATCTATCAACCCGGGAGATGTATTAACCGACAAACAACACTCTTGACGAACAGCTTACAGAAGAACAAGTTTAAGGCCCAAGGCCAGATATGGATCCCGACGAGCAACAAAGCCAAAAAGTGGTGCACTTACCAGTTCATGGAGTGTACAAGGCATACCAATCCACCTGGTCAACCATGTCTCTGATGAACAAATGTTGAAGTTCCAGAGGACCCATACACATTGAAAGTACATGCGAACAACTTGTGAGCCACCTAAACAAGAGGCGAACAACTTCTACAGAAGGACTACAAGTGATGATCTACCAAGCAAATAACGGCGAACAACATTAAATCCGTGATGAGATCAAATACAAGACTTTGTAACTAAGTTTCATCTTATATAAGGTCAAATATGGTCAAAGGACACATGTCAAGCTTGGTAGTCCAAGAGTCATGTACACCACCTGCTTGGTGGTCAGTATAAATAGTTGTTCTCCAGCAATAAATTTCAAGTTCAAATTCACAAACACTCCAAATACACACACTCATACACCTAAACATACACACACACGAAATAAATACGAATTCGATACTCGTATTTACAATTTATAACCCGAACAATCGAATTTACTATTTACGGTGGTAATCAATCACACGTTCTTGTTTGGTAATCCCAAAATCGGTTAAAAACAGTCACTAATCCACGCGATTAAAACCGATCACCAACATACGGTCTAAGAATATATGAAATGATCTAATGATATTTCTAAATTTTAATTTGGACAAATATATAGAAGGAAGATAATATTATAAAATAAAGTAAAGTAAAGTAAAAGGGTAGAAAGAAAAAGAAAAAAAAACAACCAATTAACAAACACTTCAAAACTAAAAAACAAAGGGCCTGACTATATACCCCTCCATTATTGTTAAATACACCACCTTTTATTGTAAACTGCCAATTTTACCCCTTTTTTAAACCTAAATTTTTTTTTCTTCTCTCTTTCCTGGAACTCTTCCTTCTCTATTACTGCAGACGCAGCGCGGCAGCCCACCTTCATTTTGTTTCTTTAGTCTATGCGCCAACCACCGTCCTTGCCGTTGTTGCCGCCGCCGACTAGAATCATCACATATTTCGACCAGAACCAATAGAAAATGTAACATATTTTTCGAAAAAAAATATCGAATGATATTCTAAAATCAAAAATCAAAATATATTGAATAATACATTTTTTGGGAAAAAATAGTAAAAAAGAAATGGATTTGATTTTTATAAAAGATGATTCAACATGTAATTCTATCTTGAAGTAACAATATTGACATACCTGTTAATATGAGTTTCTTCTCTCTTATCTCCTGTAAGAACCGAGGCGGTGGTTGCGCGGTGCGGGGAGGTCACAATCGACTGTGGGGAGGCGGTGGCCGATGGCGGCATGGGCGCTAGTTAGCGCGCAGAGGCGCTGCAACTGCAAAAATAGGGATGAAAGTCGCTGGAAAATTAATGGAGAGAGTCTAGGTTTTAAAGGGGTATGAATGGTAGTTCACATTATAAGTTGGTGTATCTACCAATAATGGAGGGGTATATAGTCAAGCCCAAAAACAAAGTCTAAAAGGCCTAGTACGTGGAGCCCAACTGAATATAACAATAGGCCTATATAGCCCACTTCACAATCAAAATTATTGGCCATTTTTTCGCCATGTTACTCAATTAGGTCAGCAAGTGGCACTGGCAACTATTAACATTTGAATATTTGTTCGATCAAAAGAGTATAGAGTGAAAATACCTAGTACATTATTAAAGGATATTAGTTATTTTTATTAAAAAATATTAGTTGTTTTTATTGAAGAGTTTTAATTATGAGTAGGTTTTATATGAAAACGCTTCATAATAAGTTTAACATGAAATAGTTTTAGAGTATCATTAATTTCATCAGGAGTATTATTAAACCTGTCAGGGTATCATTAGTCTGAGTTCAAGAAAATTTAAAATAATTTTCTTGAACTCAGACTAATGATAACCCTGATGAGATTAATGATACTCCCGATGAGATTAATGATACTTTAAAATTGTTTCATGATAAGTTTTTTTTTTATCGGTAAAAAAATTTCATTACTTTAGAGGTATAAGAAATACCTCCAAAACAATATTACATCTTGCAGGATTTTACATCACAATACCATCAAAGAAAATAACTATTTCAAAGCTCCTAGCACAATCATTGGGTTCTCAAGCCAATTTTGAAAGCTAAAATTTAAACATCTTACATCTTTAATTACGAACCAACTTCATAGCCTACTCTTAATCTCCTCGACCAACTCGTGCGTAGTGATCTCCTCGTTCTTGAAGATTTTGGCATTCCTTCTTTTCTAAATTGCCCAAACAATGCACATCCAAATGTTCGCCCCAAAAATTTTACCTATCTTTCCTTTAATAAAATTACTAAAATGTAGTAAATTTATCAAGGGATTCGAGGTAAAAGCTGAGACCCTACGAAGCCACCTTGTAATCTTCATCCATACCAAGTACGCATAATCACATTCAAACAAAGCATGTCTAACCGTCTCAGTATGATAGCCACAAAATATACAAGAAAGATCGTCATTTTGTTGAAGAACTCCTCTGCGAAGCAATTTAGACTTTGTCGGGATACTCTCCCTAAGCACCCTCCAAGCATGTATGGAGACTTTACTTGGAGTGTACTTATTCCATAGATACCCAAATCCTGTCTTCATATCTTCCTCCAAATCTTCTACAAGTGTTTCCGCAGCTAGTCTTTCGTAAGCCTCCTTAGTCTTGAATCTTCCATTATTGTTCCATCTCCATCGCCATGTATCATCTCCGCTTGTCTTCACCTGGAACCTGTCGATCAAAGAAGTAAGTTCATCAAGAATAGTTTTCTCCCGATCAAGAAGGTTGCGTCTCCACACCCATTTCCACTGCCAAACACCCTCTTCCCAAAACCCCATCTCTCGCACTGTCCCCCTTTTATTCAAGCTCAAATGAAATAACCTATTGAATTTATTCTTAAGACTTGTCTCTCCCACCCACTTCTCCTCCCAAAACAAAGTATTGCTACCATCACCTAGCGCCTTTTCTAATCCCTCAAACACCCACCCCCCTTGACTCCCTCCCGCCGCCTTCACCACGTCCCTCCACCACCCATTTAGTGCCCGTCCTTTCACCACACTTGACCCTAATAAACCCCCACCCCATTCAACCTCATACTTTGACTCAACCAGCCTAGCCCAAAGACTACTCCTCTCATTGAAAAAACGCCACACCCATTTCCCTAGAAGTACTTTATTGAAAAGCTCCAAGACCCTCACCCCTAGCCCCCCGTTGTTTTTTGATTGACAGACCTTACCCCACTTAACCCAAGCTAATTTTTGCATACTCTCCCCACCCCCCATAAGAATTTTCTTTGAAGGCTGACGATCACTCTCAGAGTTTGTTTGGGTATAAGAAAGGTGGACAAATAGTAAATTGGGATAGAAGAAAGCACCGTGTTGAGTAAGGTGAGCCTCCCTCCGATTGAAAGTTTCATTTTTTCCCACTTTTTCAGCCTTTCACGAATTTTCTGCACCACCGTCTCCCACTCAGCAATACTTCTGCAAGCTGTCCCCACTTTGCTACCTAAATAAAAAAAAGGGAATTATGCCCGTATTCACTCCAAGTACATATGCAAGATCATTCAGCTTTGTATCTCCCACATTAGCACCATATAAGAAGCATTTATTAAGATTCACTTTTAGCCCAGATGTAATCTCCCACAGCTTTAGAAATCTCTTAAAAAAAATGCATTTTCCAGGCTTGCCTTCCCCAGAAAAATTGTGTCATGAACTATTTTCATATAATATTTTGCATTTAATTATTTACTAAAAATAAACGAAGACTCTTCAATGAAAACAACTAATACACTTTACTGAAAAATAACTAATACTTTTAGTGAAAATAACTAATACACTTTAATAATTCGTGTATGGACTAATTTCATTTTGTACATAATCTTACTTAATTTATAATTAATTTTATATAATGGCATATGGTGCTGAAAAAAGTTGCATATAAGTGCATATTAAGCAAATATTCAAATGCAGATAGTTTAACCTCAAAAAAAAAATTACATGAAGTTAAGAGAGAAACAATTTCCATTTTCCAAAGTTGATCGCTTGTGAGTAGATTTTGTTGGAAAAATTCATTAATGTGATGTTTAGACGAAGATGGCTTATACAAAATTGACACAAATAGAAAGTCGAGATGAGAGTTAAACTCTCTATTCGTAAGACGATATTGCCCCATATTCAGGTGCAGTACGGTTTTATGGCAATCACCCCCAAGATACAACAGTTATAGAGTCTTTCATCCGCTGCACTACGAAACAAAAGCTATGGTGAATGGACTTTAGCATCCGGAACTTTCTTGACATGACTCTAATAGTAATATAAAAACTACATTTCTAAAATGTCATGTATGCATATTGTAGTATGATGTTTTGTCAATCCACTTCGTTGTCATCGAATGAAATGAAAATTATGGGGGGTCTATAGGTTTTCAAGAGTTGCGGGTAACAGTTGCGACTTTTCGCCATTTTTTTCTTTCTAAAAGTCGCAATTTTTAGAATTAGACAATACACAACCTTTAGAATAAAATTTTCACTAAAAGATATGACGTTTCATGTTTATTAGTCATAACACTTCACTATTACCACAATAAATACATTCATTAATATATTTATCCACATATTAAATGACATTAATTTCTCATTCACCTAAAATTTGGTTTAGAGAAATCAGATCAACTAAATCCATTTATGCAAATTAAAATGTCACTTAATATTTAACCAAATATAGTCAAAATTAACGTTTCCAACAGATTTTCTGTGAAACTTGTTAATTGTAAAAAACAAATACAATTACATGTATTGACCGATATCATTACAATGCATTCACTGATATCATAACATTTATATTGTGATTTCAGTTTGTAATTGTAATAATATCAGTAAATTTATATAATTGTATTTAGTTAATACATGTAATTATATAAATTTCATAGATCTTTTTTCAAAAAATATCAAGATATTATTCGTGGAATCCCGTTAAAAATAACAATTTTTTATTCATGAGATCAAACATTTCAGTCAAATATTCCAGAGTCAACCAACCAAGCACACCAAAGAATCAAATAAACTTTACTGCAGTGCTTACACCTGATGGCTATATAACACGAAACATGCATGCTTGACAACAAGATCCATAAGGTCCAACAATATTGAAAAAAATAAAAAATAAATTGACACGCTTTCATGTATAAATTATGATAATATTGTGATATTTTAATTCCAAAAGTATTAGAAAAATATTTAAAAAGGAGTAGGTTTTTTTTATCGCATAGTTGAATTTATTCCTCAACAAATTTTGATGGTTTAATCAATTTATTCTTTCTTATCACCTGACAAAAGGGTGCGACGGTGTATACTATTATTGATTATCTACAGAAATTAACTAACCAAACCTTCTTGCCTAATTCAACCTTTCCCATAAGCATACGAATATTCTGCAGAATCGCACCCAATATTCCATTTCCAGCCACCCTAAAAAAGTTAAAAGAGAAGTTAGCGTTGGAACTATGGAAATGGGAAATTTTAATAATAATAAAAAAAAGCTATCTATTGGATGGACCCAACAGAAAATTAATAATTAAAAAAAAAAAGCTAGCTAAATGGAAGAATTGCAACAAAAAGATGTGTTGTGAGGCAGGGTGCATTGTTGCACGTGAAATTTTGAGCCAATCTCTTCTTATTTGCAATGTGTGATTAGATAGAGAAAAAAATGTGCGGGTTAATATATTATTAAAATGTGGGTTATGTCCATAATTTTCTAACACGATTTTTTTATGATAATTAGTATTTTAAAGTAAGACTATTGTCTGAGTCATTTATTTATTTATAAATGTTATTTATTTCCATAAAGAGTATTAGAATGAAATTGGTAGACAATCCAAAAGAAAAAACAAATATAAAATTGGTGGACAGAATAAATACAAACTAATAGTATAATTAAAATATGTGGATTAGATTTGATTATAAAGTGTGAAATAAAATGAGCGACTAATAAAACTAAAATAGGTAAATTAATAAGCATGAATCTTTTATTTATGCACTAGATGTACATAAAACTTACATAAAATTTTAAATTAATGGTCAAGCTAAATATATTGTTATTAAAACAATTGATACTTTGAGTCTTTATTGAATTTGAAATAGGTGGTCGATATTATTGAATAAATAACAAATTCAAATTTGAATGAAAGTTCTCTTTCAGCTTAAAAAAAAAAATTAATCATAACAAAACTAATATATGAGTCAATAATTTAATTTTTTCAAGCGACACCCGTTATTTATTTCTTTATTTTTAATTTATTGATGAGCAACTGGCCGACCTACAATCGTGAAGAGTCCTACACAGGAGAGTCAAGCCTGGGAGCCTAACAAATTCATATGAATATGGGCCATCAATTAATTCCTTCAAAACTAAGAAAAAGTTTATAATTCACATTTGGTTATTTTCAACGATTTGGTAGGTAGATAGGTTCTTTATTTTGATTTTTTTTCTTTTTTAAATTCTGAGTGTCCAGATGTTTGTTGTTGGTCAAAACTGATGTCCTAATTAGATTTTAATTAATTAGGGAATAGTCTGAGGTGGTTGAAATTAGGGAATATATATAGTTTATGAAGATCAATTTTTAGTTTTTTAAAAATTTAATATTAATTTTGGTCACAATATATTACTTTAATTTCAATTTTGGTTATTAAAATTCACTTATTATTAAAATTGATTACTAAATTATACTTTTTAAATATTTTTTGTCCGGATGTCAGTTGACCATTAGACAACCAAGTCATTTAGGATGTAAAATATAATTTTTTGAAATTATTTATTTAATAAATAAAACCTAAAATTTCTTTAAGAATTTTACTTAAATAAATTAAATTATTTTAGATGTTTCTGATTTTAATGAAATGAATTGTTATATAAATTTTGATTTTAATAAAAATGAATGATTTTAATAAAAATGAATATTAAAATAAAAATTATCTAAAAATATTTAAAATTATAAACGAAATCTAAATATTAATTTAACAAACAAATTTATAAAAAAAAAAAACTCTAAATATTCCCTTTGTAAAAAATACTATAAATGCTCCGTTTGTCCCATAATTATTTGTTAAATTAATAGCATTTATGTTTCATTTATAATTTAAAAAAAATAAGTTATTTTTAATACTTTTAAATAAAAGTTGTTTTAATAATTAATTAAGAACAGAAATTTATATAATAATATAATTTATTAAAATAAAAATTTCTTAAAGCTAACTATTTATTTTTTAAATTTTAGATTTTATTTACTAAATACAGTTTCAAAAAATTATATTTTGCACCCTAAATGATTTTTTTAGTTGACTGACAATCAACTAACGTCCTAACAAAAATTGATTTAAAAATTTTAATTTTAATTTAATGTCGAGTGAAATTTAAAAACCAAAATTGAAATTGAGGTAAATTTTGATGATCAAAACTGATCTTAACCCTTTTTAGAATAAAATTATTTCAAATTCAAAGTACTAGTTACTTGCATTGTAAACAATTAAACAATAAGACAAAATTGTATATGTATTATATGTATAACTTAATTGTGCAATACAGAATTTACATAGTTTTAATCAATATTCTAATGGATCGTTACATGTAAAAAGAAAAAGATGTAGTGAAAAATACTCCCTCCATCCCCACAAAGTGTATCCGAAGAGTTGGACACAAATTTTAAGAAAAAGTATATAAAATTGATAAAGTAAAAGGTATTGTGGGTTTTATTTTTAATAAAGTAATTATTTACGACTGTAAAGATAAAATGATTGTATAAAAAAAATGAATGAACATACTTTTTGGGGACAGACAAATAAAACAAGTGCACATATTTTTTTAGGACAGAGAGAGTATATTATTCATATAAATAAAAAATATTAAATTGTATGTTGAATATTATTGTATTTAGTATACAAAATAATATATAAAAATTCATCAATAAAAATTTGTGTGAAATGTTTTCATGGAATGAGAGTGTGAGACGGAACTCCATCTAACCAATATCCTTATATTTGGATCAGATTTGGAGAATTTTTTACTTTACTTAAGTTCTCATAAGTCAATACTAATTTCTATGTTCTCTGTCTTGTGAAGTAAAGAGCTGAGAAACAGAAGAGTGGTGTATAAAAAGACTAGGGTTAATTGGGGAAAAAAATCACGAATTTCATTATTTTTATCAATTATAACATATATTTTTTTATTTGTAATTTAATACACTCTATTTTTAAGTTTTGCAATCTGAGACATTTGATAATTTATCGGCAACAATTAAATGACATGTCACAAGAGTCCATGTAGATACCAACAAATAAAATTATAATTTTTATAATAAGAATAACATCTTTAATATATCTTTTTAACTTAAAAAGATTTTATAAAGATGTTATATTCATTTTTAAAATTTAATTTTATTTGTTGGCGTCTACGTAGACATTCATGTGACATTTTCGATAGTGATGTCATTTAATTGTTGTCAAAAAATAATCAAATATTTCAAATTGCAAAACTTAAAATATGGTGTATTAACTTGCAAATAAAAAAATTAATCAACAAAAAATATAAAATTCGTGCTTCTTTAATATATACCGGTATATCGAAAATCAGTGATGCAGAAATCGGGCTAGGTGGCCTCTTCCCGACCCAATTTCTACAAAATAGCCTAATCTAGGCGTTTTCGAGCTTAGGTGGACCTAGGTAGTCCTAGTCGGTCTGACTGTAGGCGTACCTAGGCAGATCTAGGCAGCTCTAGGCGGGCCCTAGGTGGCCTTTTATACAAAAAAATTACAAAAAAAAATAATAATAATCTAGGGGCGCCTAGGCGCTAGGCGGCCACAAAACACCTGAGTATCGATTTTTTATTTTTGCACCCTAGTCGAAAATATCTCGATAATTTGGTATATACCGTGCCGATAATTCATTATTAATATTTAATATTTAATTTATTTTTATATTAAATAATTAGTTAAATATTTCGGTATAGACCGATATGGCCGGTATATCAACATGGCGGTATTTCATAATGAACCAGTTGACTTGAACGTAAAATACTAGTTTTTACTAGTAGCTACCCTACAAGAGTATGAGATCTCTGTAGTATTGACAAGTATAGGGACCAAGTAGTATCGAACCCAAGGGAAAGTGTGTATGCGAGTAAATCCGTGGAGATGTACGTCTCGTAGCTAATATGAATGTATGTTCTGGAATTGAAAATTGTATTATACTACTCTATACTAATAATTAAGTTAAATTAAATAACTTTGATTTTTAATGCAATTAAGAGATGGTGATGCTCGAGATATGAATCCCTACGTATACTAACGGAGCTAGTACGATAACTAAAATAATCGTGATGTGCAAGTATTAATCCTAAGTGTACTAAAACTAGGTAATCAACTTCCCTAATCTAGCACCAGATTAAAAGACTAAAAGCTCAAGAATTAACCCTAATACTTCGTCATATCAACCTACTTCAAAACCCACTAAATAAGTTATATGGATTATGCTTAATTAATGAGACCCTTATTTACCCAAGGTGATACGGTCGTCCTCCCTAGATAAACCGGTAAATTATAAACCCTTTCTATAACTCTATCGTTAAGCCTACTCGTTATTAAAGAGTGATAAGATTGTCCTCTCTCTAATAATTTTCGTACTCACTTCTAAGATAATTCTAGGGTTTATTTTAAGAATTCAATTAATCAAGAGAACTAGCACTAAACATCACGAATTATCCTAATTATGTACCAACATCCTACTTCTACGAGTTCATCCTACCCCAAGCATGTAAGGGTTCTAGCCTAACATGTTGAATACAAAAACAAAAGCAATTAGACGAACAATAAATATGAATATGACAAATTTAATTAAAGAACTCAAAAACATAAACTAGGTTTAACTCAATGAATCAAAGTCTCAAAAACGAATCTCAATTAGCAATGAAAACTAGGTCTGAAAGTATTAAGTATCGAAGAAATAAATAACGGAAAGTAAACTCTAATCTATGAATTTGTAGTTCAAAAATCTCGATTACACTTGTAAAATCTCTTGCTCAACTCTCCCCAAGCTCCTCTCTATCAAATTCTTTCTCTAAGTATGAAGTGGTGTCTAAAAACGAGCTCGGGATGAAGTATATATAGGCATGGGCCGATTAAAACGTCATGGGCCGGAAATCCGCGACTTGAGCACGTACTCGAGTTCTTAGTGCTCAAGCTCATACACTCGAGCACTAAAAACTAACAGAACCGAAAAAACGCTCGAGCTCCTTTACTCGAGCACTTTGTGCTCGACCCGCGATCACTCGAGTGATGCCTGCTCGAGTACTCTCTTCTTCCAGAATCAACACTGCTCGACCCCCTCTTGCTCGAGCACTTAGTGCTCGACTTGAATCCCCTTGAGTACACTGCTCGAGTGTTTGAACACCTAATGCTCGAGTCTTCTTGCTTGAGCACCTCCAAGTGATACTTTTGCTTACTCGAACTAATACTTTTCGTATTTCTTCAATATCTTCTCATCCGGGCATCCGTTTAAGTCGATTCAAAGTCCTACGAACTTCATTACTCGCCCTCTATCCATCTATAAGCATCAAAGAGGCAAATTCGTTAGTTCATGAAAATAATACTCACTTGACTCTAAATACTCATCAAAATCACTCAAAACACGGGCTACTCGAGCTATAAAACCTAACAATTTCACGCCTAATCAACCTCCCCAATCTTACCATGTTGCTTGTCCTCAAGCAATGAAATAATAAGTCAAGTGAAATTGTTAAGAATGAATCACAGAATCAAATCATGCAAGTAATAGAACTTCAAGTCTCAAAGATCGATCACTCAAACACAAACTCACCCCCTTCATCCTACTCATGCATAATCAATAAGAACCACCAAAATCAAACATGGGTGTGCACTCAATGATGTGTTTCACTCTCTCCCAAGTGTATATCAATAATAAGGGACTCACTCAATCAATCAATTATACATATCAGCAGTCATAGGCTTGTAAGCACTCTCAACTTCGACCATACTCTAAATCCATGTCGAATCAAAAAGGACTTTATCAAGGTTGTAACGTAGGCTCTTTGGACAGGTGGGGTAACTATATGGGATAAGTGACTCAAGTGAATGGAGAACGGAAAATCCAACATTAGTATTTCGAGACGAGGAACAGAATACTTCAAACATCTTCATGCAATACACTTTCAATTCCACTACTCTCAACACTTCAATTTTTTTCTAACTCGTTTCACTTTTTCAATCACTTCACTCTTTTTTTTTCTCTTTCACACATACATGAGCTCATATTTCTTTTGCTCATTCTCAAATTATTGTTCTTCCCCACAACTCAAGATATCATTACATTTTTTTCTCAGATACACTTAGACATTAATAATTCTCCTTTCTCAACTCAACTCGACCTCTTTCTCATTCACAATTTTTCCTATTCTCCACTCAAATCGGGACAAAAAGAGTTTAAGAATTTGGTTAAGTTTAAATGTGCTAGCAAATAAAATAGACTCAGGCTCAAACGGGCTAACAAGGGATAAATGTCATTGGTAGGGAAAATTTGGCTAAGTGACTCAATCAAATCAAAGATGACCTAATATCACTTTCGGCACTTCAACCTAGACACAATCAAGAAGTGAGAGCACACACAAGTTCTAGCATCCTCTAAGGTGATGATCCACTAAAAAACGAAGAGATCAACATAATGAATTTCAATCTCTAAAAGGCTCAAATCTCTCTGTTTTCACATCCATGCTAGTCCTAGTGAATTTTCACTTTCAACACACAAGTATTCAAAAGGAAAGTTCGTAAGTATACGAGTTCCCTCTCAAATCAACTCTAACTCCTACACTCATACAACTTAGACTCTAATTCAACTCCATAATTCACTAACTCATACTCACACTCAAAGATAGCACTCAAATAGCATAAGAGGATTGATAAGCATGAAATATGTAGTAGCACCCAATTAGTTCACAATATAAAAACAGCTCAAGGGGCATCTCAAGACACAATATATATCCTAACTCAACTCAAAGAGAGGGTGTGCACCTGTGCAATGTAACAATAAAACATATAAAAACTCCACCCCCCAAACTTCGACCTTGTGAAGCGGTCTAAGTTTGGGGTGGTGGTTACCTCATCCAAATAATTCAGTTTATCTTAACAACTTGGCACACTCCCTTGTCTCGAGTTGGTCCCTTCAATCTTCACTTCTTGGGCATTCCTTCACCCTCAAGGCAGGCCTACAAAATAAAACTCTCAAGTACGAGGTTAGAACTTACGACTCAAAACAAAAACTCTAATAACTAAAAACACTCAAAAGCAAATAAAAGTGGGTTGCCTCCCACACAGCACTATTTTTAAGGTCATAATGCCGGACCAAGCTCAAAGGAGCTTATGGGACATGATACTCAAATTTACCTCCCTTATTCTCATAAGAGAAGATGTCTAAGTTTTTTGCCCGATTCCCATCCTCCTTCTTCACCTCGGGCTGAGGTTTCACTTTCTTTTTCTTCGCTCTCCACGGGGTTACCCACCTCTTGGATTTTGTCTTCTTAACAGCAACTCCTCCTTTTTTTTTCTCTAATTTGGCCACCTCCACCTTTTTAAATTCTTCATCCTTCAACTTCTTGCCTTTATCCCTATCAAGACAATCAAGATCATAATGCTCAACGGTTCAAATCATTGAGCGAAGGATTAACATAATCACGTATATAAGAAAGGTTAGAGATAGGAGGTGTGTCTTCAACACAAGGATCAATGACATAAATGGAATGACAACTCTCATCCTCCTTCGGGTATTTCATGGCCTCATATAGGAAAATCTTTACTTCTTGATCATCAACTTTCAACGTGATCTTCTCATTCGCCACATCTAACACCATCCCGGCCATGACTAAGAAAGGCCTTCCCAAGATCAAAGGGGCATGCTCATCTTCCTCCATGTTGAGCACTATGAAATCAGCTGGAAAAATATGATCTCCAACTTTAACAAGGATGTTTTCAACCACACCTTGAGGTTGAGTAATAGACCGGTCGGCTAGTTGAAGTATCATCATTGTCGGCTGAAGTTCTCCTGTTGGGAAAATAGGGGTGCCCGGAATCTATTCGGGGTGAAATTTAAATACGAATTTAAATACAATTATTACTAGCATGAATTAATCCTAATTAATTCAAATAATAATTCCAACAACTAATTTTCATCATGCATGTTGAATTAATTTCACATATTAACTATGGCGGAATAAACAAGTAAATATGTGATTAACGTACCTCTTGTAGAATTGGACTTTGGATATACGGGACAATTACGATCTCGCTCTATCAACCCAAAAACCTTCTCAAGTATTTCCCTTTCACCTCACTTGATCACCGGTGGGAGATGCTTTCAAGTAATTTAATAAACTAAGGAAAAAGAAAAAATATCTATGCTCTTGATTTTTCCAACACATGGAATTACGTACTTGGGGATGAAAAAATCATCCCCTATTTATAACATAGAGTGGCCGAAAATTTGATGAATATTGGGCTTGGAAAAAATCTTTTCTTAGACTCTAAGAAATCTTGAATATATCTCATATATTCTTTTCTCCAAAATAAAATATTCCACAAAAATCTCACTCACCTTGTTATGGGGTGATTTTCGAAAATAATAAGATGAAAATCCAAGATTTGGATCTTCTTGAATATATGAGATATTCTTGTATTCCTAGAATACATATCTTCCATAATATCTTTCCAAGAAAATCAACAAAATCTTTTTTCTTCTTATCATGCAATTTTCGAAAATACAATGAAAAAATCAGCACAATATTATCTTTTTATTTTAATCACCTTATCATTATTGGGCTACTTAATGGGCTACTTGAGGGGCCTTTAAGGAGAATTAAAAAGTTGGAAGGTGGGCTAATCTTATTAAATATATATTTTTATAATAACCAGGTGGCTTAGCCCACCTGGCCACCGGGTTCCTCACTCTAGTGAGTGGCCTGGGTTCGATTCCCCTTGGGAACGAATTGAGAGGGAGTTATAAGGTAGGCTTGGAGATTTCTGGGAGTGTATGGAGACTTGGTGAACTAATCTAACTACTAACATTTACCGATAAAAAAAAAAAGTTGGAAGGTGGAGATGTTGGAGTTATACGTGAAAGTATGCTTTTACTTTGTATAACTCATGTATTAAACACTTGTTTATGAGAGTAATTCTTTTATCACATTTGCTTTAGATATGATTGAATGTTGAATATTTATTGCAACCAGTTCATTATAAATAGTACATGTTACATTGTAGTTAATATGGTGATACCCGATCACGGAAGATCACATTAACAATTTCCTTGTAACTAAACGTACAAATTCACGACCTAGGTGGAATTGAACAATCCGCCGTGAAAGGTTGATGTGTAAGTCTCAGATTGGTCTGTCTTGACTAAGAGATTGCACTAGTACATTGGAGAATGTGTTGAAGAGGACCTACAGCGAGGATAAATTCTTCTGTTCTGAAATGTGAAGAATTAGACCTCAGTGGTTATTGATTTATTAATCTCCGTCACTTAAATAGGACCGTGTGTGCTTAATGGTTACTGCTTTGATTCATGTTGGGTGCGAATCATCGTGACTTCAAACCTTGTGCTTTGGGCAATAATATTAATCATACGACGGTTGCTAAGATTTAATACGGAGAAACACGTGCGAGTACGGCTCGTGTGATTAGTCCCCTTGGTGGGCTCAGAAGTTTTATCGTACCAAATCTTGCAAGTGAAGAATCAGTTTCTTCGGTACGGATAATAATGTTGAGCTGTCTTTACTCCAAGGTGAAATATATTAATTAATTTAGAGCTATTCAGAAGCTTAATTAATTAATGGACTTGATAATCTTAAACGCGGGAAATAATAACCGGGAGCCCATATAATCGTAATATGGATTAAGATGGATAGTGCAATATTAATTTATTAGTGATAATAATTAATATTAATGGGCTGAATTATATTGAGGCTCAATATTGAAATTCAGAAGTCCATTAGGAGGTCCAATCTTAATTCTCCTTAAAGGCCCCTCAAGTAGCCCAATAATGATATGGTGATTAAAATAAAAAGATAATATAATGCTGATTTTTCAATGTATTTTTCGAAAATTACTTATTTGGAGTAAGAGAAGATCTTGTTGATTTTCTTGAAATGATATTATGGAAGATAAGTATTCTTGGAATACAAGATTATCTCATATATTCAAGAAGATCCAAATCTTGGATTCTTATTCAATAAATTTCGAAAATTACATGATTAATAGGAGAGTGAGATTTTTGTGGAATATTTTATTATGGAGAAAAGAATATATGAGATATATTCAAGATTTCTTAGAGACTAAGAAAATATTTTCTCCAGGCCCATAAAATATACAATTTTCGACCACTTCATCTTATAAATAGGGGGTGATTATTTCATCCCCAAGTATATAATTTCATGTGTTGGAAAAATCAAGAGCATATATATTTTTCGTTTTCCTTAGTTATTTAAATTACGTGAAAGCATCTCCCACCGGTGATCAAGTAAGGCGAAAGGGAAATACTTGAGAAGGCTTTTGGGTTGATAAAGCGTGATCGTGATTGTCCCGTTTATTCAAAGGCCAATTCTACAAGAGGTACGTAAGTCACATAAATTCTTGTTTATTCCGCCATAGATTTTATGTGAATTAATTCAACATGCATGATGTTAAATTTGTTGTTGGAATTATTATTTGAATTAATTAGGATTAATTAATACTAGTAATAATTGAATTTAAATTCGTATTTAAATTTCATCCCGAATAGTTCCCGGGCACCCCTATTTTTCCAACATCAGGAACTTGACATAATTAGGCATCTGTTCCAAAGCATCATAAAAAGGAATGCTAATATGCAACTTCTTAAAGACATCAAGAAACTTAGCAAATTTTTCATCTAATTTCTTCTTCATGAACCGCTGTGGATATGGGACCAGTATCACAGATTTGGGTACCCCACATTCGTCTCGCTCGGTCTCCTTCACATTCTTCCTAACTTCTCTTGCCTTTTTCCACTTTGGAACTCTTTCAACCTCCTCAATCTCTTCCTCCTTGTCTTTGCCTTTCTGAGCATCTTCTACCTCAACCTCCTTCTCAACATCTACCTCAACTTTCTCATCCCCATCTTTCTTATGTTCTTGACCCTTCATCTCAATCTCCTTATGTATCTCCTCCAAATCAGCAGGCATTGGATGACTGTCATACTTGGTTCCACTTCTTAGTTGGATCGCATTGCATTGCTCTTTCGGGTTCACCTCCGGCATAGAAGGATATTTTCCGGGCTCTCTACCCAATGATTTTGTGATCTGGCTAATCTGATACTCCATCGAAGTGAACCGCCTATTATTCTCTTGCTGAATTCTATTCAGCCAATATCCCTCTTCTAAAGATCTTGATCACGCTGATCATTCTTCTTACTCATCTCCTTCACATCATACTCCAGAGAGGATAGTCTCTTACTACCTTCTTCTATCTTCTGGAGAATAACACGTAACATCTCTTCGGTGGAGGCACTGCCTTCTCCACCTAGGGGTTTTGAACCTGGATCTACTCCGGGAGGTACAGTGATTCCGGCCTTAGGATTGACATAAGAGAAATTCTCGTTCTTCCTCCATTGGTTCTGAGGAGGCTACTGGCCTCCTTGATAACCTTGGTTTGTTTCTCCTCTGATTTTGAGGAGGTTGTGGACCTGGTGGAACAAACGGTTGACCGTAGAGAGGTCTTCCCTGCTGGTTGCCACCTTGCTGGTATCCGCCTTGATTGTAATTAGGCCTCCACATATAGTTGGCCTCCTCGTGCTGGCTTGTTGGGTGGTCCACTTTCTCACTCATTCCAGTGTTCCCTCCAATCAAATTTTTTCCAACCTCTAGATTGCTGATCTTCTCCATCATTGCCATCAACAGCTTTCTAGTACCCTCACTCTCTTCCATATAATAAGCTCGCTGAAACTCTTGTGCCTCATTCCATTGCCCCGCATTCTTGACAATGTTATCAACAATCTCTCTACACCGAGCTGCACCACAATTCAAGAACGCTCAACTAGCACATGCATCAAGGTGGTCTTGCCCTGCCTTGCTGGCTCCACAGTAGAAATAAGCCATTATATCACCTTCGTTGTACCCATGCTGCGGGCACTTAATGAGCATATTATAGTATCTCTCCCAAGCCTGACGTAAGTCCTCTCCTGGCTTCTGCTTGAAAGATGAGATCTCTAGCCTTACTTTGATTGTTCTTGATGGAGGGTAGAATCGCTCGAGGAACAGACGCTCGAGCTCGGCCCATGTGGTAACACCTCCCCGTGGGAGCGTGTTATCGTACCACTCCTTCACGATTCCAGTTAACGACTGGAACAACCTGAGCCTCTTGGTATCTTCAGACATGCCATTATGGTTGAAAGTTGAGGCAATCATCAGAAAATTCCTCAAGTGAGTATGAGGATTATTCTTTCCGACCTCCCCCTTAAATTGGTTCTCGACTAGTATCTTCAAGATCCCTGGGAAAATAGAAAAGTTATTTGCTTCCACTGGTGGCAACACTACACCATCATAATACCATTGCGGTTGGGCCGCAAACCTTCCTCGGATTGTCATACCAGGATCAGAGTTCTGAGGAACGTGCTGAGAATAAACTGGTTGTAGAGGTACTTGCGGAATATGAGGTTGGTTATAAATAGGGTGTGGAGGGTAGTATGGTGGGTACTGGTAAGGATAAGGTGGATTGTTTTGTGGGTAGACAGGGTTGATTAGAGGATTTTGGACTTGGTTTTGAGCTGGGTCATTTTGGTAATGTGGGACCGGGTTTTGGCTATGGCTTTCCCCTGAAGGGACTTGATTCTGACTGTCATTTCCTCCAGTTCCCTCAACCCGTTCTACTACCTGATTGTACTTAGTTGCAGCTGCATCCAACTCATTCCATAAGTCCATGTTTGGATTGTCTCCACCAGGATTGTTCATCCTTCAATTGAAGGCTCTGTTTCTTCTGCCGATTGTCTCAGGGTCTAACTTTGTTTGGTCTTCGCTCGATTCTCCTTGTGAGCGAGTTTTCATATACCTGAAACACCAAAAGAAATATCAAAATGCAACTGCTTGACGTCTACAAATAAAATAGAAAAATAAAAGCACTCACTACTATCTACTAAACTATCTCCAAAGCCTACTCAATGGACATACATCGCCATCCCTGGCAATGGCGTCATTGACTTGAACGCAAAACACTAGCTTTTACTACTAGTTATCCCATAAGAGTATGAGATCCCTGTAGTATTGGCAAGTATAGGGACCAAGTAGTATCGAACCCAAGGGAAAGTGTGTATACGAATAAATCCCTGGATATGTACGTCTCGTAGCTAATATGAATGTATGTTCTGGGATTGAAAATTATATCATACTACTCTACACTAATAATTAAGTTAAACTAAATAACTTTGATTTTTAATGCAATTAAGAGATGGTGATGCTCGAGATAGGAATCTCTATGTATACTAACGGAGCTAGTACGATAACTAAAATAACCGTGATGTGTAAGTATTAATCCTAAGTGTACTAAAACTAGGTAATCAACTTCCCTAATCTAGCACCAGATTGAAAGACTAAAAGCTCAAGAATTAACCTAATACTTCGTCATATCAACCTACTTCACAACCCACTAAATAAGTTATATGGATTATGCTTAATTAATGAGACCCTTATTTACCCAAGGTGATACGGTCGTCCTCCCTAGATAAACCGGTAAATTATAAACCCTTTTCTATAACGCTATCATTAAGCATACTCGTTATTAAAGAGTGATAAGATTGTCCTCTCTCTAATAATTTTCGTACTTACTTCTAAGATAATTCTAGTTTATTTTAAGAATTCAATTAATCAAGAGAACTAGCACTAAACATCACGAATTATCCTAATTATGTACCAACATCCTACTTCTACGAGTTCATCCTACCCCAAGCATGCAAGGGTTCTAGCCTAACATGTTGAATACAAAAATAAAAGCAATTAGACGAACAATAAATATGAATATGACGAATTTCATTAAAGAACTCAAAAACATAAACTAGGTTTAACTCAATGAATCAAAGTCTCAAAAAACGAATCTCAATTAGCAATGAAAACTAGGTCTGAAAGTATTAAGTATCGAAGAAAGAAATAACGGAAAATAAACTCTAATCTATGAATTTGTAGTTCAAAAACCTCGATTACAGTTGCAAAATCTCTTGCTCAACTCTCCCCAAGCTCCTCTCCATCAAATTCTATTTCTAAGTATGAAGTGGTGTCTAAAAACGAGCTCGGGATGAAGTATATATAGGCATGGGCCGATTAAAACGTCATGGGCCGGAAATCCGCGCAAAACACACGACTTGAGCACGTACTCGAGTACTTAGTGCTCAAGCTCATACACTCGAGTACTAAAAACTAACAGAACCGAAAAAACGCTCGAGCTCCTTTACTCGAGCACTTTGTGCTCGACCCGCGGTCACTCGAGTGCTCGAGCACATTTTGCTCGAGTGATGCCTGCTCGAGTACTCTCTTCTTCCAGAATCAACACTGCTCGACCCTCTCTTGCTCGAGCACTTAGTGCTCGACTTGAATCCCCTTGAGTACACTACTCGAGTGCTCGAACACCTAATGCTCGAGTCTTCTTGCTTGAGCACCTCCAAGTGACACTTTTGCTTGCTCGAACTAATACTTTTCGTATTTCTTCAATATCTTCTCATCCGGGCATCCGTTTGAGTCGATTCAAAGTCCTACGAACTCCATTACTCGCCCTCTATCCATCTATGAGCATCAAAGAGGCAAATTCGTTAGTTCATGAAAAGAATACTCAATTGACTCTAAATACTCATCGAAATCACTCAAAATACGGGCAATTTGAGCTATAAAACCTAAAAATTTCACGCCTAATCACCAGTATTTTGGTATGGACCGGTATACACCGAAACATCGATAAGGTACGATATGCAGTAAGCTTTTTTTATATACTGAAATTTCGGTACGATATGAACGGTACGGTATAGTACAGTATGTCACCCCTGTTATGTGAGTAGAAAATATTATTTTTAACAAGGTGTTTGGATCATTTCATGCAAAACTTTTTTTTACCACATTATTTTTAAGTTGAAGTGGTAAAATAATTAAGTTATGAAAATCAGTATTAAGGATCACAAATTCTAGCATGACATGCACTTGGATTTTAAGCTCAATTTTGATTTTTTTTTTTTCAAAATACACACTAACACGTCAAATTATATTTTTTTATTTAGGTATTACTAATTACTTCTTGGAATATTACTGATTACTTTTTTTTTTTTTTGTATTACTGATTTATGTTTGGTGTATTTATTTCAAAATTCAAGTGCATACCATGCACTCAAGTACACACTTGAACTACTCATAAAAAAAATATCCTTTAAACAAATATCATAATTGTTCTATAATTTCGAGATAAATTTCTATGTAAATTAGTTTCACCATGCAATTGATTTTTTTTTTTTTTTTTTGCACTTTTATACAATATTAATAGTTTCAATATTGCATACTACATTCATCCTTCAATAAGCTTCTCATTAGCTTTTTACACAAATTTTAAGAAATATAATAATAAATGTGTAGTGAAGGTGTTAAGATGTGATAGGAAAGAGAAAAAATAGACAGAGGGGTGAGCAATATTTTTAAACCCCGAACAGGACCACCCGGTTCGATCGGTTTAACTGAGAACTGGTCATGATATCGATCTGATTCTTATTGTATAACAATTAAAACAAAACTCATGTGAACCGATCAAAACCCGGATTAAAGAGGTCACCCGTCTGACCCGGTTCGATTTTTTTTTTTTACAACTTTTAAAAGAATTAGTCTCGTTCAGAAGACAACAGAATCTACCGTACACGCCAAACCTTAACTGCCATCCCAGAACAAGAAGAGGTGAGCATTGTTAGGAGAATAAACGTGGTATTTGAAGACTAACAAAATTGATAGATAAGATTAGATTGATGGAGATTGGAACTGAAATTGACGAATGAACTCGAGACGACTTTCATAGCTTGAACAGAAATGAGCATATAAAGGATCACTTATTAGATTGAAGAAGAAGACTAGGTTTAGAAAAAAAAAATGGACTTCTTTCAAGTTAGGCCACATATGACAACCCATGAGCCATAACAATGTGTAAAAAAGGACGCAATAGGTTTTAATGAGTTGGTTATAAAAAAAAAAAATATATATATATAGATGTCTGAGGCATCCATTTTTTATAACGGTTGAACCAATGACCTAGTTCATAGTCCGTTTTGATGTCGTTTAAAAATATTGGGAGTGAGGACATTTACTTTTTATTAAAGGAAATGAGAAGTTTTAGTTGGGACACCCGTTTTGGCAAAATGAGAAGTTTAACAAGAGAAGGAGAAGTATTAATTTATTAGTATTATTTTGTTATAAATGGTGGTCGCTCCGTGACCTAGCTGACCGGACCTCAAATAAGTTAATCGAATTCATCAAATGAGTTCAAATGTTGGATAGCGTTTGAGCCTTTGATCGTCATAGCTCGCCATTTTCACTCTAGTCATCGTTTTGGCGAATAGACTCTTCCACTTGAGATCATTGCTCGTTTATCATCATGGACCGATGTTCGACCTTTTGGGCAAGCTCACCCACACGACGTAGCATTTAGTGGTATGGCAAGCCTTCATCGTGAGTCGAGCTCGAGTGCTAAACATATTTCCTTCACAGAACAACATTCAAATCTTGTAACTTGGTATCAGGCTGCATCAGAGGATATTAAAGTACAACCTCATTAACGAGAGCATATCAAAAGGATATCAAAGTAATGAGGGATGTATGAAAACATTTAATGTGTTTCTAGTCTGCATCAAATGGGAGCAAGATGCCATGTCTCAATCATGAAGGACAAAAGAGATGTGTTGATGATCGTTTCTAATCGAGCGGGTTAGTGATTGTTTGTAACTGTGATTTGGATCACAAAACAATATCGTGTGATTGATTACTATCGTAAATAGTAAATACGATAGATCGAAGATAGAAATTCGTAAATACGTGTATTGACTACGTATTTTATTCGTATGTGTGTGTAGGGAGAATTTTTTGTATTTGAATTTATTTTATAAAATGGAAACCAACTTATTTACACAAACCACCAAGTAGGTGGTGGACTGGACTAACTCTTGGACTTCTATGGCATGCATGATTGACATGTGTTAATTTGACTTGTTTGACTTTATCTAAGTCTTAACTTAGTTACAAAGTCTTCTTTAATGTCTATCTCGCCCTTGGAGTTGTTCGTCCTTGCTTAGTTTGTTGATTTCCATCTTGAGTTCTTCATTCTAAGTTGTTCGCTACCTTTGTATGGTGGATTAAAGTTGTTTGCCCATAACATTTCTATACATTCTTCAATCTTGGCCTTCGTATACTCATGGGTAGTTGTTCGCCTGGAAGCTGCTCGTCAGGTAATGTAAGAGCTGGTATGGCACATCTCTTAGGGTGTGTTTGTTTTCAGCTTACGAAGTCCGGATGGGGGATGGGCTTCCCTCCGTCCCGGCCAATTTTCGGATTTGCACATCCCATCCCCCATCCAAATACACATCCACCTATATTATACATCTATACCCCTATTTTCACATAACTCAATATCTATCACATCAACTCTATTTTTCCACATAAAATATATATTTTATTAATCTATATCTTCTACTTTATAATACACCATCAATTAATTAGTATATTATTTATTTTAATTGTTTACAAAAAATTCAATGAAAACATATTAATAGTAAATATGCGTGAAATTAATTGTTATCTTCATTCATTAATTATGTCTACCATATAAATAAATTGAGAACATTTTTTCTTGACTTAGCAAAAGACAAAACATGACTATAAATATTAAAATTTACTTTAAATTAATATAAAATTTATTTGTAGGCACGTCGCAGACAATCCCCACTATGTAAGAACAAAATTATTTTTATCGAAAAGCATAATCGAATATTTCGTAGATAATTTTTTATATTCTTATAGTGAATGAAGATTAACAATAGGAGAAAAATTACATTTTAAAAATAGAATAACGGCTTCTTATAAAAAAAAAATTGTATTGAATATATATCCATTAAAACATTGATTATTTATTTCGTTTTATAATTCATTATTAGACACAAAATTTAAAAATGAATAAAAATAATATTAAGAATTAATGAATTAACGATGAGAATGTTCAAATTTCACCACATGTAATATGATGATGCATGCCTTTAGTATATTAAATATATGTATGGTGTTGTTGAATTGTTTTAAGAATTCAATTTGTTTATTATGTCTAAAAAAAATAAAAAATGTATGATTTCAATAAAATCAAATTAAATTGGTATTAATTGACATTTTCGTGTCGGATAATTAGTTTCTTATAATTTTAACAACGTTAATAAAATTTTAAACACGTTAATATCATTTTATTAATTCAATTGTTTTGTGTTTTAATTCAATTCAAATAACATAATATAATTATATAATTATACATAATAATATTAATTATTTTATATTACAATTCAACACAATCATTCAACCATTACCTCTTTAATAAATAATAATATAATAATACATCATCATTATTGATTTGACATAAAGCCTCATCCACCCCTACTACATTCAACCCAAAACAAACAAATGATTACTATTCACAGGATTTCGCTCATCCACTTTTTTTCCCCCTCCGGATTTCCCCCATCCACCTCAAGACGAAAACAAACGTGACCTTATTGATTTAGGCACCACCCTTACGTCATACTTGTTCGTCATCCTTAACTTGGTTAGCTATAAACATAATCCGGATTCTAGTGCCTTATTGTTGTTCGCTTAGGGTTAAAAGTTGTTTGCCTATCAACAAGATGTAGTTGATCTATTAGGGATGACAATGGAACGAGGCGGGTACCTAGATACTCGTACCCGCCCCATTCTCTAATGAAACTTGTTTATAATGAAACTAATTAGCAATTAACACTCTTTAATATAACAATTAATATTTTTTAGTGAATCAATAATACCTTTCAAGTAAGTGAAAACAACCAATACCCTTTAGAACTAATATTATTTATTAAAAATAACTAAGACTATTTACTGAAACAATAATTATCCTTCAAATTAGTTCCATAAGTAACGTTTACCTCCACTTAGAGTATATTTTGAAACTATTATAAAATTAAATGTAATGTTTAAGTGATTAAAGTAGTAAAATTAAAAGTTGTAAGTACTTTGAGATAAAGTAATTTTAATAGTGATTGGGTTTGTAAAAAAAATCATTTAATTAGAAGTGGGAGTGTGTGCACTATTCTAGAGCCGAAGAATTGCTTTTTATAATCCAAAAATGGTCTCTTGCTATTTCTCCAAATTGAATTATACGTGTTTATAATAATGGCAAAAATATATTAATTTTTTTAAAAATAATTCTACTTATCAAGTAGATTTTGCAAACATGCACTTAATTACAAATTCGAGCTTTCGCACACGTGTGAGGATTATGTCAACATCCCATGTGATATCCCAATCAAAATTTACACTAATTAAATCGTACAATTTCATTCCTATTCTAAAAAAAAATTACATTACGGGAATTGTATCCGTACCCAAATTGCACACCAAAAATCTAATCCTTAGAATTTGGTTCAAATGACCTCCATGATGTTGTTGCTAATTGACCTTCCTACCAAACACTATGTTCGAAACTTGAAACCGTAAAGCTACCAAAAAGTTATTCACCTAATCACATATAAAATAAATTGAAAAAGAAAAAAAAAACTAGGCAAAATATTACATGCACCTGGTTTACAATAATATTAATCATGAAACTATACAAAAAAATATTTAAATATCAAATATTTTATTAAGAGTAAAATTTAGAGTCAATGGTATCCTATTATTATTAAAAAAAATTAGAGTATTATAACATTTAAATTTAAAGTAACAAATCTTTAAAATAAGATTTAAAGTATAAGGATTTGATCAAAATATAAAAATCTTTAACCAAAAGCATTAAAATCAATATCAATATCTACTGATAAAAGAAAAGGAAAAGTATAATGTGGAGTAGCAATGTACTCCCTCCGTCCCACTCTAAATGTCCCCTTTCTTTTGGTTGAATGGTTTAAGAAAGTGTATTTGTTTATTAATATATGGTGGAAAAGTAATGAATAGTGTTGAAAAGTAATGAATAGTGTTTAATAAAGTAATTAATAGTGTTGAAAAGTGGATTGAATGAGTGACATTTTTGGTAATATTGTGTGAATTTGAAGGTTAAAGTTTATATGTAGTAGAGTGTTGCTTTTTCCATTTATGGAATGAGACATTTAGTGTGGGACAACCAAAAAAGGAAAGTGGGACATTTAGAGTGGGACGGAGGGAGTAGCATATATATACATTGTTTTAGGCATAAACACATGATATGTTCCCTGTAGATTTTGGTACTAGGAAACGTAGTTGGTAAAATTCAACTTTTAGCAGATTTCAATTTCTATTGTGGATTTTGGGTTGGGGCTCTTTCTTGCAAACAAGAGCCGTGAACAAAGCTTTTCTCTCTCTCTCTCTCTCTCTCTCTCTATTCCGTCCTTTGGAACTTCCAAAGCTTCAACAGTTCTTCATCTTTCGGCCTTTCTTCATATAAATACACAATCCCAACTATTTTTCAGTCAAACCCTCCCCAAAAATCGGTTGTATTTATACTCTAATTCTCTGATTTTCTGTTATTAATACTACTATGATCTCTTCCATTAAGCAACCATCTTTGTCAATCAATGGCTCTGATTTTCTCCGCCCAAAGCGGAGTTTCCAGACCTATTTCCAGCCGGTTTTGCCCTCTCTAGGGCCGGCGAGAGCTCGCCGGAGCTCCGTTATCTCCCTCTCTAAGCCGCTGCATATCTCGAGAGTAGAGTGCCTTTCTGATGGTAAAATTAGGGCGCGATCTCCGATCACGTGCAGGGCGTATGAGGCCGACCGATCGGAGCCGGTCGGGGAGTCGCCGGCGGCGCGATCTGAGGCGGCGAGGAAAATTAAGATCGGAATTTACTTCGCGACGTGGTGGGGGTTGAATGTGATTTTCAATATTTATAACAAAAAAGTGCTGAATGCGTACGCCTTTCCATGGTTAACTTCGACGCTCTCTTTGGCTGCTGGCTCTCTCATCATGCTGGTTTCCTGGGCTCTGAGGATCGCCGAAGCTCCCAAGACTGATCTCGATTTCTGGAAATCCCTCTTTCCGGTGAGATCACACTTTCTGATTAAGGGTTTTGCAATTTTCAGTCAATTTATTCGTTTTTTTTTTGTTTTTTAGTGCGAATTTATTTCTGAGTTTTCTGATCTGGGTCGCTGTCATCTATGTTGGCTGTTTGGAGGTTTGTGGTCTGGGTTTATGATGGTTTTATGGTGCTGTGTTTTTCTGCTTGATAATTGAACTCTTGATGATGATTATTGTTAAATTCAATTTTAGGTTGCTGTAGCACATACAATTGGGCATGTAGCAGCTACTGTGAGTATGTCAAAGGTGGCAGTTTCATTCACTCACATAATCAAGAGCGGTGAACCTGCTTTTAGTGTCTTGGTTTCAAGGTTCGTCTTAGGAGAGTCGTTTCCGCCAGGCGTTTACTTATCCCTCCTTCCGATTATTGGTGGTTGTGGGCTCGCTGCTCTCACCGAGCTCAACTTCAACATGACTGGTAATTCACATTACCTGGCCCCTGTTAATTATGTAGATATTCATATGGTGGGTGTGATAATTGATAGGCAACTTGCAGTTTCACTTTAATTAGTATCTCTGTTGAATCATGTGATTACTTGTTCAAGCAGGTGGTGGGTGGTGGTATATTTCGGTTAATTTGAATGTCGAGTTGAATTCTGAGGGTTTTGATTGAAAATTCAAGTTGCTTTCTGATGCACTCATGTGGTTGTTTTCTGTCAATATCAGGTTTTATGGGGGCCATGATCTCAAATTTGGCGTTTGTTTTTCGGAATATATTTTCCAAGAAGGGCATGAAGGGAAAATCCGTTAGCGGAATGAACTATTATGCCTGCTTATCGATGTTGTCTCTCGTAATTCTCACTCCGTTTGCATTTGCTGTGGAGGGACCACAGTTGTGGGCAACAGGATTCAGAGAAGCCTTGGAGCAAACTGGACCCCAGATCATTTGGTAATCCCAATATTACCCTTTTGATCTTTCTTTTATTTGGCTTATACAATTTGTCCAAGATACCTCTGATTTTAATTGTTGTTTTTAGAAGTTATAACCATAAGCATCAAATCAGTCTGTGATTAGAAATTAGAACACAATTGATGTGTTGAAACTGTGTTTAAAGTGCTGTTATAATATTTCCTACACGGTTTATGATTTTTTGAGGTTTAGTTGTTTAGGTTGGTATTTAATCCCATTTTGTTTTGTATTTTTCTCCATTTTTTTTATGTTTTTTGTGGTTTATAAATGTTCGTAGGTGGATGGCGGCCCAAAGTGTATTTTACCACCTCTACAACCAAGTGTCATACATGTCACTAGACGAGATCTCTCCTTTGACATTTAGCGTTGGAAACACAATGAAACGTATTTCTGTCATTGTCTCCTCTATCATTATTTTCCAGACACCTGTACAACCCGTTAATGCTCTTGGAGCAGCAATTGCAGTTCTTGGAACTTTCTTGTATTCTCAGGTAATTTGCCATCTTCCCTTTTATGGTTTTTGTCGTATGCACACTCTATCTGAAATTCACTTGTTCCGACTTTCGGAAGACTTTGACTTGCTCAATCGATGGTGTCTGTCTCGCCTTATTTGTTCTGATTGCATGTTTCCCATTATGCAAATCCGCTAATTTTTAATGGTATTTCAATCTAATGCTTCATTTCTATGTATTTCATAATGTACACTTAATGAGCACTTCACTGAGACGCGGGATTATAACATGATAGAAAATAAATATCCAGACATTTCTTCCTTGTGCCATACATGGTTAGTGGATCTTGATATTTATATCATCGTCCTATAATCTTTCCTCAGTACCGGTCCACCATCCATCTTTTCTCTGTTCCATGCTGCCTATGCTCTATATTCGTACTTCTTTATAATCCATGATTTATTTGAGCTGTCTGAACTTCTTTCGACGACTAGATTAAAGTTAGGGTAGCTACTGATTAGAAAATCAGAGAAACACTTAAGATGGATTTGTAAATGTGTATAGAAGATCTGCACATGCTCCTGTAAGTTGATTATGAAGTTGAGAACCAAAAAAAGATTGGAAAGAAAGACATGTTATACTTATTTATAAAGGAAAATGTTATCTTGACCAAACATGACAACAGTGTATGACCCATATAGTTCCAACTCCACATAGCAGGATAAAAGCTTACTTGATGTGTTTGTATATCATCAAACTTACATGTGTTAAATTGAGACGACGATCCATAATCTCTGAGTTAGGACAATCTGTTATTAGAACCGGGTTCTCAGAAAACAGTCATGCCTATTGTTGTATCCCAGAACCAGAACTCCTGTGTTGATTATATGTCTTCATTCTTGACATCCTCTTCACTAAATTGTCGTATAGAACTTTCTCATGATTTTGTGATATGGTCTATATTATTGTCTCTAATGATAATAATAATAAGACAATAATATAGACCGTATCATTTTGTCGTCATATAGAATTTTCTATATGAATCTGAAAGCTTATAACTTACCCTTATCATGGTTTATCCATCTCTTCACCTTGAAACTGAAATTGATCAATAGCGAAGAATTTGCAAATTACTTGTCTTTTTAGCTTTAGGTCCTAATCAACTTGATTCCTCTTCTACAGGCGAAGCAGTGAAAGACCCTGGAAGCAGGATTCTGTACGATTGAAGTAGCATAAACGGATACAAGAGATGAAGATTTATGCCAGTCGAAAGTTGATGGAACCAGCAACGAACACCAAGTGGAGCAGCGGCTTTACTTGTAGATAGTAATAATGAGTTGAGACGAACCCGATTTTTTCTACTTTATATAGTTGGATTAGGTGTGTGTTGCCCTGGTTCTTGTTTTGTACCTTATCACAGAGGAACTGAGAAATGCAAAAATAATCTATGGCCAATGGACAATGTTATCAGCTGTGCTCTTAGGCTTATCGTGTGGTTGCTGTATGGATAAAATAAGTCATCTTTAATTATCTAAAAGATGTGGTTGTAGGTTCATATAAGGTCAAATAAGAGGGTAAGCATATGTTGTCCTATTAGATTTCTGGGCAAGTGATTTATTGAATTCAACCTTGATACAGAGATGAATAAGCCAGTACATTATCATAGATGGTGCTTGATAGAAGAAATTGAAGATGTGGAATTGGGATAAAATGAAAGTTAGGGGATGTTTGGTTTGTGATAGCAAGGAATGATATCTTATTATAATATAGTTTCAAACTTTTCCAAGGTAATGTGTCAACACCACCTTATTCTAAGAATGAGTTGGCATGTCTCAAATCTCTTCATTTTGAAATACTGCGTTCTTATTAAAAGTTGGTTTAAATTTTGATCTCAACCATCCATTTTATATCATTACATCTAAACCATTAATTTGTAACTAGGGTTAATGTAATTATTTATCATTTTCATTCGCCCATAAGCCGTCTCTCTCTCTCCCCTTCGATTTCTCTCACACCGCCACACTCCTCTTCGATCGTTTTCACAGTGCCGTTTCCGCCCCCTCTCAAATCAGAGCGGATCAGTTGTGGGTGTTAGGTTATAACTTTCTCTGTTATTTTTTCCTTTTCATTTCTACTCATCGCACGGTTTATTTTCTCAATATTTTCATATCCTAACGGCGCTGACTTCTTTACCGCTGCCTGCCACGACTCCGCTCCAATCTTATTCTCTGCACACGCCGCCTCATTCCCAAAATCTTCCAAAGGTTGAGGTTGTTTAATTCACAAATTTTTGCAAAATTATCTTCGGTATTAAATTTTCTCTGTGTATTAAGGCATTCCTCCGCCTAGCCCAGCGTCATGCAAGGTATGTAGGCGCCGCCTCGCTGCTCTACTCATGCCGCGTCAAACCGCATCGGATACCACGGCCTTGAACCGAAAATATGATGCTGATTTTTTATAGTATTTTTCTTGGTCTTAGGTTTTTTTCATCTCGCCTTCTTTTTTAGTTTTTGTCATCCTCCATTGAATAGTCTCGGCGCCGCCGCCATGTCCTCTAAGATGTAAAACAAATATTTTTTTCACAGTTCAACGATTTTCTTACTTAGATATTTTTGGAATTTATTTTTGCAAAATATTTATATATGCTAATTTTTGTAAGGGGATATTGAAATATTTTGCAAAAGATATTGTCACATAAAAGATGGTCATTTGAATCTTGACATCTAATACTATATCTCATCATGGATAATAGATTGTAACATTAATTTTTTTTTGACAAAATTTTACTATTCAAAAGATATTGTCACTGAAATAGCATATTATTCTAAAACAACTAATACTTCCAATGACTCAAGTATAAATCAATTTCAATCTATATATACTCTTGGTTCGATACTATCACTAAACAACTAGTACTATTCAGCGAAAACAACTAATACTCTTCAGTTAAAACAATTACTCCATCCGTCCCAATTTTGATTATCCATTTCAAAATGACACAATTTTTAAGAAAAGAAAAGATTTTTTTATTAATACATTTGAGTATAAAGTACTCCCTCCGTCCCAGTTTTGTTTTCCCATTTGCCAAAAAGGTTCGTCCCAATTTTATTTTCCCATCCTTAAAATGGAAACTACTTTATTCATTTAAATAATATTTTATTCACCATTCTCAATACTACTTTATTCATCATTCATCATTCTCAATACTACTTTATTCATTTAAATACTAAAATTCAACTTTCGCATTAAACTCCGCGCACAGTCAAACGGGAAAACAAAATTGGGACGGGGGAGTAGCTTTTTAGGAATTGTTTATTAATATTTTTTAGTATGAAATAGTTTTTTAAAGGTTGAGCGTGAAAAAATGGTATTGTTTTTTGCTATTTTAAAAAATGGGTAAATAAAAAAAAAAATTTCCTTTTTGAGCTTTTGTGTAAATAAAATTAGGAAGTAATATTCTTCAATGGAATATATATGAATATAATCTACATGAAATATACGGATATGAATATAATCTACATGAAATATACTGTTGAGATTAAGAGAATAAGGTAGATGGTCAATTAATTCTTGTAAGTAGATCGAAAGAGATAGGAGAAATTTTGAAATCGACTTTCCACATAAGCTTCACAATGTGTTAATTAATTAATATATATATTATTACAAGGATGCAGGATCGAGCCATGGCAGCTGCAGTGTGGGAGTTTTATCCCTCCAATGTGGGGGATAGCTCCTTGTGGGCATCAGACACTAATTCTCCCACCTAATGGGCCGTTGAGTCACCATGATTTACCTCCTCCACCCAATCCTGTCGGGCCAGGGGATGGGTGCCCTGGGGGCAAGAGCATCGCCATTTGCTACGAGACTAATAATATTGCTTGTAAAAATCAAAATTATTACTAGTGATGCACGACGTCATAATACATTCGCTATATTAAAGAGATCAAAAAGAAGGAGGCAAAGGAATATTCTGGAATGAGGAAATTTTGTATTATACAGTTTCATATACATAAAATGTAATACATTCGCTATATTAAAGAGATCAAAAAGAGGGAGGCAAAGGAATATTCTGGAATGAGGAAATCTTGTATTATACAGTTTCATATACATAAAATGTAATACTTATATATACTTTATGATTCTTTAAAATTTGATTAACAGAAAAATAGATAAAGTATTATATTTTATATATGAGACCGCCTCATATAATTTTTGTGTGTTTTGGCATTAGGAATATATAGAAATAAATTAGAATTTTTGAAAATTTCCAGTTCTTAAAATAATGTGATGTTATAGTTTGTTGAAACATTTAGAGATATTTATTCTATATTATTTAATAATAATCATCATTGTTGGATAATTAGTATAATTTGCATAGAATTAGTAATAATTTAATAATAACAAAATAATAATTGTTTGATTTCATAGGTACTACTAAGAAGTATTTGACTAGCCCCTCACATATGAACGTTAATTGTAAAATCAAGCCTCGTTTAGTGTTTTATCGTGAAACCGTCTCATGAACCATAATTATGAGACGGAACTCCATCTTCCTTATTTTTAACCTTTTTCATTTCCTTCTCTTAGTTTCTGTATCACATCAACAAGAGAACAATATGAAAAAGGTATGATGATTGTTCTAAAGTATAAAAAGGTACGAAAATGACTCTTTAAATATACGCTTATACAAAAAAATTCTCTTAATATGTAATTTATTACGGAGTTCCGACTTTAGAACAGAGTAATTTATTATGGAGTTGAGACTTTAGAACAGAGCACAATTGTGAATATTCAAAGGAGTCCAATTGCTCATGCAACAAATACTAGTGTCATCATCCACGTCAAACTCACTTAAAAACAATTTTTTGTTATATAATTCTAATTAAAGCTGATAGTTCCTAAGTTATCATTTCTTTTGGAAGAAATTTTCAACATGAGAAATTATGGTTTCATAAACAAGGATGATTCACAGAAGCAGAATTCAATAGATTTCCTTTATTCTTTAAAAAAACTGAAGTTCAGTTACATCAACTGCACTCCATAAATTAAGACAACAAGAAGTCCTCGAGGGAGACGCCCACAAAACCCACCATAAATTAAGACAAGAAGAAGTGCTCGAGGGAGTTGCCCACGAGGGTTTCAGAAAAGTAAAGGCAGCAAATTGAGATGGTAGCTTTAAAGCTGTAAATATTTGGTGACGGACTGGACGTCTTTATCTCCTCTGCCACTGCAGCATAGGACAACCTTCGTTCCATCTGGAAGAGTCGGGCATAGCTTCTCCAGATAAGCTATCGCATGAGACGTCTCCAGTGCCGGGATGATACCCTCTAGTTTCGATAATCTCTTAAAAGCTGCCCATACAAGTACGGTCATAAGTTAATGATGTAAACAAGATGAACAGCAAGTTGTAAAAACACAAAGGGCAACAGCCCTTTGAGCAATTTTATGATGAAAAGTATTAGTTGTTTGCTGAAAAAAATACTAATACTGTTCTGCCTACAAACTAATACTTTCTTTTAATAGTATTTTTCTTCGTACGAACTAATACTTCTCAACATATATTTCAGTTTTTGTTTGCATGAGTTAAACTTTGGTCAAAATTAAACCAACGCCATTGAAATGGTTTACAGAAGTTTTTGCCCAGCCCTTCTACTCATTGTTTTCTCTACCAGTAAATACTTCAACACAATAAATAGACTAACCTTCTAAAGCCTCATCATCAGTGATGCTATAATACTCAGCTCGCCCAATATCTTTCAGAAAGCTGTGCTCCGGTCCAACTCCAGGGTAGTCCAGACTATACAACCATATGATTAGTACTCATTGTTAGTCATGAAGATATATAACAGCTTAATTTAACAAATTTAAAAAAGAGTTATTAGTTTCTACCCAGCGCTTATAGAATGTGGTTCAATTATCTGCCCATCTTCGTCTTGCAACAAGTAGCTCATAGCTCCGTGCAAGACTCCGACCTCTCCTTTAGTCAAAGTGGCAGCATGCTTACCACTATCTAAGCCAAAACCAGCAGCCTCAACACCAATCAGTCTAACATCTTTGTCATCGACAAATTCATGAAAGATTCCCATCGCGTTTGAACCTCCGCCAACACATGCAACGACTACATCTGGTGAGCCACCCCATTTTTCCAAGGCCTGTTTTCTGGTTTCTTTCCCAATCACTGCATGGAATTCTCTTACCATCATAGGATACGGGTGGGGCCCAGCAACAGATCCCAGGATGTAATGAGTTGATTCCACGTTAGTCACCCAATCTCGTATAGCTTCAGACGTGGCGTCTTTCAGAGTGGCGGTCCCAGAATGAACTGGTCTAACCTGCATGTGAAATTGACAAATTTATTGAATAAATAGGAAACAGGAAAAAAGAAGTATAATAGGCAACAGAAATGTGCAACTTACAAATATGGTCTATCGATGTTGCCACTGCTATCAATAGCAAGACAAAATAACAGAGGAATAATAAAAATAAAGCCAAAAAAATCACTAAAACTTTAGATGCCCACTAGCAAATTGGTGGGAACTCTATGACCAGCTTATCAATGCCAGAGGTTAATCGATAATTATACAGATTACAGGTATCATTATCAGGCTTGCTAAAATCAATGTCCGGACTTGATAACTCATCATAAAATGATACGAGCCACACAGAAGGTACAGATATATAGTAATGGTAATTGCACATCTTCTTGCCTATAGTCCTTCAACCATAAATGTAAAAAGTTTTAACAATCAAGATCACCTATTCTACTTTGGTGTTTCATCTTGTATTTCATTACCTTTAGTACATGACAAGTGTCATTAATGATATCACTTATTACACGTGTCATGAATTAAAAAACACCAAAATGAAATAGGGGATACGTGCTGAAGTTTAAAGGTGGTAATAATTTGTCGAAAGTGTAATATGGGTAAAACAATTTAAGAAGAGCAAGTAAAAGATCTGAGGGAAACAGACCTCAGCACCAAGAAGCCGCATTCTGAAGACATTTAGTGCTTGTCTCTCCATATCTTGCGCACCCATGTAGACAATACATTCCAAGCCAAATCGAGCACAAACGGTAGCCGTTGCAACACCGTGCTGACCAGCTCCAGTTTCAGCAATAATCCGCGTCTTACCAAGGCGCTTTGCAAGCAACGCCTGGGCAACGGCGTTGTTGATTTTGTGGGCCCCAGTATGGTTGAGGTCCTCCCTTTTGAGGTATACGTGAGGACCTGTTCCATCGGGGCGTTTATAGTGCTCCGTGAGACGTTCAGCAAAATAAAGTGGGCTTTCTCTCCCTACATAGTCTTTCAGAATTCCAGCTAGCTCTTTCTGAAATCAATCCAATAAACACTTAATGACAATTGACAAGAATTAGGAAATAAAACAGTAATCTATAACAATCACTTCATCAAAAAATACAGAAAACTCTTCCCTCTTTCTATTGACAAATATAATTTAAGCTAAGACCTCTTATACGCTGTTTCAATTGCATATATACATACATACACATCCCTCACAAGCAATTCTATACAGCAGAATTTCAACTAATACTATTCACCAGATGATTATTAATCAACCGCATTACTCCATAAAACATGATTTTCCAACAATCTCATTGCAGTTCACATATATTCAAACATTGAATTTTCCAAAAACAAAAACAGAAATAACACCTGAAATTCAACGTCGTCCGCGAGGGATTTGAAAGCGGCCTCGAGCTCCGTTAGAGCATACATTAGGGTCTCGGGGACGTATTTGCCGCCAAATTTCCCAAATCGACCGAAAGCATCGGGCCGGAGCAGAGCTTGTTCCTCCGCCGACACAAGCTCCTTGTCAACCGCCGTCGCCGCCATCTTGGTTACCGCGGAAAGGCTTGGGGGCGAAAGGGAATTGGAGGAGCTATACGGCGTCGCTTTGAGGAACCCTACAGACGGAACTGAAGGCGAACGGATATGCAAGGGTAGGTGGGATTGGGTTCTGCAAGCGGTGGAAGAAAATGCCATTTCCGATTTACAGACAAGTTATAGTGAGAAAGGGGAAAATTGTGATTTGTTAATATATATGATGTTTTCTTGTGGGGATATATAAATTTAATTTTTTGGCTTTGTGGTGGTTGGGCAATTCAGAATCAGATAGACTCTAATCTCAAATTATTAAATTAACTTTTTAGAACATTAATTATTTTTTGCTGATTAAAAACACTCTTTGCTCAAAAATAAAATAAAAGGACAAAAATTTGTATGCGACGTTTCTACCCGAAATATGATAAATTATAATGTAAATTATTTTTATTGTAAAATTTATTTGAATTATGTGTGTATTTTTTTAACATTGTTATTTATTTTAATGAAATATATTTATTTGATAGTATTATTATATAATAAAAATAATTAATATTGTTTAGGATCTGCCCGTAAAATTAATTTACAAGAGACTCACTCTCAAAATATATGTTATTATAGATTATTAGACATATATTAGAGCAATTTGATTTCTTCTATATACTTAATAAATATTTATTTTTTTATTAAAACAACACATTCATCTATATATTTTAACGACATTAAGGGTAATTTATGAAAATGCAATTAGTTTACATTAAAAAGTGTAAAATATCATCTATTAACTTAAATGAATAGTAAAAAACATACTCCCTCCGTCCCAGCATTATTTGCATAGTTGGGACGGCACACATATTAATAAAAAGTTACTTTTTGAGTAAAGTAGTGACATATGGGTAAATATGTGTATATTATTGTGAGTGTGCACGCAAATCAATGTTTCATTTTTTAGAGTGTGCAAATAATCTTGGGGCGTGCGAAAAAGGAAAGTGTGCAAATAATTGTGGGACGGAGTGAGTAGTTTATAATGAACATGAGGAAGTACACAGCAATTTAAATTTCAATGGACATTTATTTTGTTTTGTCATTCTGTAAGGATAAACTGAAGTCATATATAAAATAAATTACAAGTACAACCACATTTAATATGTCTTTTTAATTTGTATAAAGATTATCTTAGTGTTATGGAGAGTAGTCAATTCTATAATAGTTTATTCAACTTTTCATAATAAATATATTATTTTAAATTTATAAAAGAGTTTGTGTTGGGATAATTTAATGATTAGTAAATTTGTATTTAGATAGAGATGGACAAGTAGATATGAATAAAAATTTATGTCAAATAAAAAATGATGTTATATTATTATAAATAAATGAGAAAAAAGTGATGATGCTATTAAAAGTAGAAAATATAATTTGATTGTGTGAGAGAAAAATAGGACATAGAAAAATCTTTTATGATGAAATGTAATTAGGAGATCGTATAATTGAATGGGTTAAAAAATGTAATTATATTGAAATATGTGAAAATAGGTAAATAGTTATACTTTATAGCGGTTGGTGTGAAAGTCGGAAAAAGTAGTTTTGTTTTGGATATGAACAAATCAAAATAGATATGGTCTTGGGGATGGAGTCAGACGAGACAGAGATGTGAAAAAAGTGGATGAAGATAAATTAATTAATAATATATATGTTTTTAGTTAAAGATAAAATGATATTTTGTGGATGGAGTTTTATGTGAAATCAAACAGATGTAATATAATAAATTTATAATTGAGAGATCGAGAGAAAGATGGCAATGTGATTGTAAACAGAGGGAAATTGAGTGGGCATGGGAAATATGAGAGCGTAATGTTTTTGGAGTATGAATGAGTGGGAACAAAATAATAATCACAGAACCTTTCTATAAACAAAATTTTCATAGTATAAAATACATATTATTTTATGTATTTATTGATACTAATAAACTTATACAGTGAAATTATTGTAAAGATTAGTTTATAGGGAAAAGTGAATGGACTGTGGATGAGCACGTCCAAATTCAAATGCATGCATCCCTAACCACACACCACCTATAGAAGTCATTAATTTCCTTTTCGTGCCTTTTGCAGTTTGTATATATTCAAAATTAAAATACAAATTAAAATTTAGCTCAATTAATTGAAATAATACTATAAGTCTGAAAAGTATTAAATTAACATAATGATTTTATAATAGACTACAAATCGTAATAATCTTAATATAATCTTTATCTTTATGTGTATATATATTTTAATACACTTATATTACTAAGATTTAATGGCACCAAACCCACCAAATTATCAGCGATTTTGCACCTAAACCATCAAACTATATTTCTTGGTGTTAATACATACAAACTATTAAATTTTGGAACATAAACCACTAAATTTATTTTTGATCAATTTTCCTCCCAAAAAAGGATATACTATCGCTCATGTGCCTTAGAAAACGATATTTTTCTCAAAACTATTCAGTATTATTTCAATTGAAACGTGAAACACAAAACACATTATCACTTATGTTGTCTATCGCTTCGCGTTTTCACTGTGCCGTACACAACCTCGTGTGTTCATCCCTTGATGGTCTTCTCCATATCATGTGTCACCTTCTTGCACCGTTTGTTTTAATTGAATAACTAAGACTCTTCAATGTAAACAAGTAATATTATTCAGTGAAAATAATTAATATTTTTTAGTGAAAATAATTAATATACTTCAATGATTCATGTATGAACCATTTCCACTCTATACTTTGGCTTTATTTATACGATCCACATGTTTTCATTTGCCCATTTTCAATTTTGGGTCAAATTCATGGTGCAATTGGTGCGTATGAGTATGTTGTCTCTTTATAATATTTTAAAGGAACTAAAAAGACATGAGTTATTAATAGCGCGTGAGTCGTTAGTTGATAATACTTTTTTTAACTGAATAATATTGCTTACTTACATGTATAGTAATACGTGCAAAAGTAATAATGTTTGACCAATAAAGTATTACTCCCTCCGTTTCATTTTATCCGTCTCATTTTATTCATTCACACATATCAATTTTCACATTAATTAGGGTATCAAAAGACTTTTATACTCATATTATATTTATACATACCACAATATATATTGCTTATTAAGAGTATTGTATTGGGAAAAAAAAAGGTAGCTAAATTTGCATTGTTATTGATATAGTGACAAATAAAAAGAAATTAAAGTTTTAGATAAATTAAGACAATTAAATAGAAACAGGGGGAGTATTTTTTAGAATGTAAGGTAACTAGACGTAAACTCCCACGAAATTCGCGGATTGAAAGAAGAATTACATGTATAACATGCAATTAGATGTAAATAAATTTTTTATTATTTTTTTTGGAATGTGAATATGATAATAAATGTACATCATTGTAATGTATAAGATTTATTTTTTTAATGAATGTAATGTATAAAAGAAAAGTTGAGTGATAAAAACATAATTTTACTATCTAATTACAATAATACTAAAAAGACCATGTTAAATATTATTGTCTTAAATATAATGATTGACATATTTAAACTCTCAAAATATAATAATTAACAATATAATTTATTATATGACTGATATATAAATAATTGTACATCACAAAGATGTCAAAAATTAAAGTAATATGTGTAGCATAAATGAACATATATAAATTTGATCAATTTAAATAAAATTAGTATATTTCAAATTAAGGGCATATGTTCATATAATATTTAAGTTAAATTAATAGATGAAATTGAATCAGTAAATTGATTCGAAATTATATGACTTAAGTCATCCAATAAAATGAGTCAATTTTTCCTAATATAATTAGACTATATTTAGTTATTCAAGAAATAGAATGTATTTAGACAAAATATGAGTTAAGTTTAATTAAAACACGTATTTTAAAAAGAGCCAAATTATTATAATATAAGTAATATATATTCAATCAGATATATATAAATAATTTCATCTAATTTGAAAGAATATGAATTAAGTCATCACATAAAAATTAGTCAATTTTTCCTAATATAATTAGTTTATATCTAATTATTAAAAAAATATGATGTATTTAGACAAAATATAAGTTAATGTTAATTAAAATACATGTTTTATAAAGAGTCAAATTTATCTGATATAAGTAATATATATTCAATCATATACTTATAAATAAAAAGATCAATTTTTGAAGGGTTAATTGCAAAAAAAAAAAAACATGAACTTTATAGTCTTTATCAATTACAACATTAATTTTTAAAGTTTGCAATTCGATATACGAACTAATTTATTATTGCAATTTGATACATAGTGTAAATTTTTCGGCAATACTAACGCTAGTGGCAGCCGAAGCTGCCACAAAAAATACGTCACATGCTACATCAAATGTCAAATCTAGAAGAACTTAAAAGAAATATATTTTTTTTTGTAATAAATTGCTCAAACACGGTTAATAATAGTGGTAAAAAAAATTATTTTATAGTATCTATACAAGTTTGTATGACGTGAGACAGTTTTTCTACATAAACTAAACAACACCAAAATTTATTATTAATTATTAAACGTGTTTGAGCAATTTTTTTATAATTTTTTTTAAATTTAAAAAAATTAAAATTTGCAGATTTGACATCTGACGTGGCGTGCGACGCATTTTGGTGTCGGCTCTGGCTGCCACGTATGCGTATATATCACTGAAAATTAGCACCATGTATTGAATTGCAATAAAAAATTAGTTCGTGCATCGAATTGCAAAATTTAAAAGTTCATGTTGTAATTGATAAAGACTACAAAGTTCGTGATTTTTTTTGCAATTACCCCATTTTTGAAAGTGTATGAACTAAGTCATCATATTTTTGAAAGTGTATGAACTAAGTCATCATATAAAATTAGTCAATGTTTCCTAATATAATTAGGTTATCTTTAATTATTAAAAAATAGGATGTATTTAGACAAAATATAAGTTAAGGTTAATTAAAACACATATTTTATAAAGAACCGACTTTACCTAATATAGCAAATATATATTCAATCACATAATGTGGAATACACACGTACACATATAGAATATATTAGACCATTGACTTGAAGCGATTTTACCAACTTCTACTAGTCGCTCACCCGCAAGCGAACGGGTTCACTGTAGTATTAGCAAGTATAACGACCAAGTATATCGAACCCAAGGGACAGTGTATATGCGAATAGATCCCTGAAGATCTACGCGTCGTAATTAATATGAGTGTATTGTTTTTGGATTTTTTTGAAAGAGTAATTAAACTAAACTGAAATTATCCTACGAATGCAAAAGGAAAATTAAACGAAATATTAAAAGGTGTGTTTTCAAATATGAGATGGTGATGCTTAAGATAGGAATCCCTACGTATACTAACGGAGCAGGTACATAATCAAAATAACTGTGACACACAAGAATTAACCTAAGTCTAAGAATGCAAGGTGAAAGCTCAAGATTCTAAACCCTAATACTTTACCCTAACACTCGACTTCACGAATCTACTAACGAGTTACTAGATTGTGCTTAATTAATGAGATCCTAATTTAACTAAGGTGATGCGGTCGTCCTCCTTCGCTAAACCGGTAGATGAATTAACCTTTCCTAAACTCTCTCGTTAAGTCTACTCGTTGTTAAAGAGTGATACGGTCGTCCTCTCTCTAACACCTTTCGAACGAAATTCAAGAGCGAAGTCTAGATTAATTTTAAGAATTCATTAACCAAGAGAATTAAAACCTAACGTCACAAGTTACTCTAATTACATACCCACAACCTACTTCTACGAGTTCATCCTACCCTAAGCATGCAAGGGTTTTAGCTAGACATAGATTTAACGTAAACAATAACAATTAGACAAGTTACGAACATGAACATGGTAGTTAAAACGAAGAAAAGATCGAACATAAACTGGGGTTTTAAGATATAAAATAATACTGAAATTAATTGACAAAACGAGGTCTCAACGTATTAAAGAACAAAAGATATTAAGAAACGAAACTAAAACGTGAAATCGTAATGTGGATTCGAAGCAAAAACCTCAAAAATGTAAAATTAAACTTGCTCGTCTCTTCTCTTCCTTCTCTCTCTAAAAATTCTCTGTAAAAGTGATGTAGTGCGTTCGGGGATCCTTCAAAACGTGTTTGGAAGAGATATATATAGGCAACGGGCCGATTCGTGAACTCGTGGGCCGAAAAACGTAAGTTGGAGAAAATGCCTTGGAAGCGCTCGAGCAGACCCGCTCGAGCGGGTCGCTCGAGCTATGGTGGTCGAACGGATCCGGTGCTCAAGCGGGGCGCTCGAGCTCTTTTGGTCGAGCAGTTCTGGTGCTCGAGCGGGGCGCTCGAGCTACCTCCCTCGAGCGGCCCAAACGTTCTGTATGTTTTTAGGCGCTCGATCTACTTCACTCGAGCGGGGCGCTCGAGTGACGATGCTCGAATGGGTCTTCCTTCCTTTGCAACTAACACTTTTCTTCACACGTACTAATACCAATCGTATTTCTTCGGTATCTTCTCATCCGGGCATCCGTTTGAGTCGATTCAAAGTCCTACGAACTCCATTTTTCGTCCTCGATTCACCTATGAGTATCAAAGAGACAAATTCATCAATGTATAGAAATAGTACTCATTTGGCTCTAAAAACTCAATAAATTCGACCAAAACTAGGGCGTTTCTAGCTACGAATCATGACAATTTCACGCCTAATCAACCCTCCCAAACTTACCATATTGCTTGTCCCCAAGCAATGAAATAATAAGTCAAGTGAAATTGTTAGGGATGAGTAAAAAAAATCAATCATGCAAGCTAATGAAGTTAGGGATGAGTAAAAAAAATCAATCATGCAAGCTAATGAACTCAAGCTTCAAAAGTCAATCACCCGTATACTCACTCACTTTCTTTTATCATACTCATGCAACAATAACAAGAAACACAAAGATCTAGCATGGATGTGCACTCAACGATGTGTTTCGCTCCCTCACAAGTGTATAACAATGATCAAGGGACTCACTCAAACAATCAATCACACAAATTGGCAGCCATAGGCTTGTAAGTGCTCTTAACTTCGACCGTACTCTAGAAATCAATGTCGAATCAAAAAGGACTTTTCTCAAGGTTGTAATGTAGGCTCTTTGGACAGGTGGGATAACAATATAAGGTAAAGTGACTAAAGTGAATGGAGAATAGAAAATCAAACTTTGGCACTTCGACATTAGGAACAGAATACTTCAAACATGTTCAATCAACACCCTTTCAATTCCATACTCTCAATACTTCAAATTTTTTTTTCCTTTCTCACTCTTTCACTTCTTTTTTCAATCACTTCACTCTTTTTTTTTCTTTTCGCACAAACACATGAGCTCATTTTTTTCTTTTGCTCATTCTCAAATTTTTCTTTTTTCCCACAACTCAAAACTTCATTACACCTTCTTCTCATATTCACTCAACAAACAACCTTTCCCTTTTTCAACTCAATTCACTCCCTTCACATTCACACTTTCCTATTCTCCACTCAAATTGGGACAAAAAGGCTTAGGAATTGGAATAGTGTTCATATGTGCTAGCAAATAAAATAGGCTTTAGGCTCAAAGGGGCTAACAAGGGATCAATGTCATTGGTAAGGAAAATTTTGGCTAAGTGACTCAATTAAATCAAAGATGGCCTAAGATCACATTCGGCATATCAAACTGGACACAATCAAGAAGCAAGAGCGCACACAAGTTCTAGCATCATCTAAGGTGACGATCCACTCACAAACGAAGAGATTAAATCATGCATTTAAATCTCATAAGGCTCAACTCTCACGACTTTCACATCCATGCTCGTCCTAGTGAATTCTCACTCTCATCACACAAGCACTCAAAAGAAAACTCATAAGCATACAAGTTCTCTCCCTAATCAGCTCAAACTCACATACTCACACAAAGGAATTTTCAACTCACTCTCACAACTCAACTCTTCTCACTGAGTTCTACTCAAGAATCAATAATAAGCAGTCTAGAAGAGTTGGTAAGCATGAAATCATCAATCAACAATCAGAGAAAATCGAAACGAATCCCTTATAAGTTAAAAGACTTCCAATACAATCCCATAGAACATGCACTCTACGCAAACACTACAATTCACACTAAAAAACAGAAATAAATAAGAAAAGAAATGAAAAAGAAAAGATAAAGGAAAAGGAAAAGAAAATTGGGGGCATCCCAGGACTCTCAAGCATCTGGAGGTGGTGGTGGCCGGTAGTTTTGATGATCAGCCCCCAAGTGTGATACGAACAGTCCATCGATGCATGTCTGAAAACTGATCCTCCATTCTTGCTGTCCTCGTATCTAGCCTATCTTGCGTCTCACGCAAGTAGGCCACGTCACTTTGGAGCGTCCGCATCATGTTTCCCATCTGTGTCCATTCCTCGCGTGAGGGAGACCCCTGCCTAGGCGACTGCACCCCCGGTGACTCCACTTCCATCTCTTGCGGCTCCTCACCTGCAGCTTCGCCCGCATCTTCGCCTGCCTCATATTCTTGCTCTTCTTCTTCTTGGAGGTCTGCTACTCCACTTGATCTGGCACCGCTCGTCCCTTCACCTCGGCTTCTCTTCGTAGGCTTCCCATCTCGGAGCCCTCGGCTGTCCACATCATGAGTGAATTTGGCGCTCAAAGCCAAGTGCCTCTCTCCGTTCATCCCCAGATTTGCAATCTTCTTCCTCTTCAACGTCACGAGCTTGTCATGTGGGAGAGGGAAAAGAGTATCTTCCGTGAATTGAATACAAAAACTGCCCATCCAGTGCTCGAACATCAACGTATGGCGCAGCTGGTCAAAGTCTAAATCCCTCCCGGGGACAGGAGCTACACAGGACACACATCCCAAGTGCTAAGTTCACATCTCTGATCTCACAGTGCTGCCACTCGTTTCTGTATTTGAACTTGAAAGCGTTCTCATTCTTCTTCTCTATGGTAGCCAGGAACTCCTCGGTCAAATCAGCGTGGGTGTCCATCGTGAGCAATATCTCGAGGAACTCATCCATGCTGTTCCTCGTAAATATCCTCCTGATTTCCTCTTCGATCCCTACGTCTTGCATAAATTGCACCACTGGCCTACGGGTTTTCACCACCCTTCCGGTGACCAAGCTCCATCTATAAGCAACATATCTCCAGCTATCCTCGAAGTTCAAATTGTCCCATCTTGAAGGGAGCAATCCCTTTGTCCTAAGCTCATTCGTTAACTCTTCCAACTCAGCATTGCTCATGATTCGGTCCTCATTCCTTTTCGGAGCCATAGTACCTGAGACACATAGAGCATTTTCAATTCATTCATAACATAAGATTCCATATATCTCAAGTAGTACTCTCAATTTCCCCTTTTCTAACAATCTCAACTTGAGTTCACTCACTCAATTCAAGTCATTTTCATTCATCTCAAAACCCTCAAGTAAATTCCAAACAATTCATCATTCACACTCAACAATGCCAACAATCGAGTCTATCATGAAGTAACAATACCCAAAAAGTGTGTAATTTACATGCTCAAGACTCAACTCCTACTTATTCATGCTCAATCAATCTCTATTCACAACAATTTCATCTCAATTTGCAAAACCCATCTCATTTTCTCAAATTCCTATTTTCTCACTCTAAGGATTCACTAATCCTACACATTCAATCACGAAATTGAAGGCAAATTTAGCAAACCCATAGCATACTATCTACATTCATCAACAAGGAATAAAGAATCAATGGAACATGCAAAAATCCCCAAATTTCGAATTCATGAACCCTAATTCTTCAATTCATACCTAAATCATGCTTAAAACTATGAATTGAAAGACAAAAGAGAGAATTTACGTACCTTTCTTGAGGGAATATGTAAAACATGCGAAGAAATCGAGTGAATACGGGAGTAATCCGTGAGAATGGATCGAAATCGCCCAATATCGCCCCTTCTAGTGTGTGAAAGTGTGTGAAAATGGGTGGAAATGGGTATTTATAGAGTGGGTGACGCAGGGCAAAACCCGCTAACCGCTCGAGCAGACCCGCTCGAGCGGGGCGCTCGAGCAAAGTGGTCGAGCGGTTCCTGAGGTCGAGCGAGGCGCTCAAGCAATTCCACTCGAGCGCCCTAAATGTTCTGTATGTTTTTATGCGCTCGAGCCCTTAGCTCGAGTGGGGCGCTCAAGCAAAGTGGCTCGAGCGGTTCCTCCTTCCACTTTCAAATTTCGAGCTCAACACTTATTTTTTTGCATACCCAACGCGCTCGACACATTCATCACACATATTTGAGCATAAACTAACCTGAGAACTCCTCGATTTAAGCCAGGTCGCTCATTCGACCGAGGAGTTGGGGTCTCTTCCTAACGTGCAATTCACCAATCCACTTCAAGTCGAACTTATGCCCTCACACTTAATTCGATCCAACGACCCTCATGCATCGATATTTTCGAAAAATTTGACCAATTTTTCATAGAATTTCGTGTACGAACCCGAAGTACGAATACACACCCCCAAACTTTGTTCTTGCTACGCGATAACAAAGTTTGAAACGAATGAGTACGTACGAGTTAGTACACAAAATTCGTATGAACTCGAATCACTACCAATGCAAAATAATGAACGAAAAGAACATCACCCCCCCAAACTTCGACTTTGCAAAGAGGTCGATGTTTGGGGTTCGGTTACCTCTAACTCCAAGAATCGAATGCTTTTCTACTTGAAACGTGCTCAACTTCATGACTTTCCTCCTTCAGCTCTCTTTCTCCGATCAATCTCCACTAAGCAAGCCTACACGAAAATTCTCAACAAACGAGGTAAACACTTACGATTCCCAAAAACTACGAAAAATAAACAAAACACATAAAAGCAAGTAAAAAATGGGTTGCCTCCCATTAAGCGCTAGTTTTAAGGTCCTAATGCCGGACCGAGCTCAAAGGAGCTCACGGGACTTGAGACTCTAAAATACCTCCCTTATTCTCATAAGAGAAGTTAAAGAATTTCTTCACTCGATGCCCGTTCACCATGAATTTATGTCCATCGTCCTTCTCAACTTCAAGGAATCCACTCTTGTGCACTCCCTTCACAATATACGGCCCGTTCCACTTGGACTTTAGCTTTCCACCAAACAACTTCATCCTCGAATTGAATACGAGGACTTGATCACCCACCTTGAATTCCTTCTTCTTCAATCGTACATCATGCCACTTCTTCGTCTTCTCTTTGAAAATTCGGGCATTCTCGTAGGCACTGTCTCGAAACTCCTCCAACTCATGCAGTTGGAGTAATCTCCTCTCACCAACCAAGGCACTATCAAAATTCAGCTTCTTGATCGCCCAATATGCCTTGTGCTCCAACTCCACGGGCAAGTGACATGCCTTTCCAAAAACCAATTGATATGGAGACATACCAAGAGGAGTTTTGAAAGCTGTCCTATATGCCCAAAGTGCATCATCCAACTTCATCGCCCAATCTTTTCTACTTATGCTCACCGTCTTCTCAAGGATCTCCTTGATTTGACGGTTGGAAACCTCTGCAAGACCGTTAGATTGAGGATGATAAGCAGTAGAGATTCGATGACTTACCTCGTATTTGGACAGCAGCTTTTCCATCCATTTGTTCACGAAATGACTTCCCCCATCACTTACCAAAGCTCTTGGAACTCCATATCTTGCAAAGATGTTCTTCCTCAAGAACTCGATGACCACTCGGGAATCATTCACTCGAGTTGGGACAGCTTCAATCCACTTCGAGACATAATCAACGCATACGAGAATGTACAAGAATCCATTGCTAGGAGGAAATGGACCCATGAAATCAATCCCCCATACGTCGAATATCTCGACTTCCATGAACACGTGCATAGGCATCTCGTCCCTCTTAGTAATGGAGCCGAATCGTTGGCACTTCTCACACCTCTTAACCCATTCCATGCAATCTCTCAACAGAGTTGGCCAATAAAAACCAGATTGAAGGACTTTCCTTCCGGTCTTCTCTCGACCCAAATGTCCTCCACATGGCAAGGCGTGACAATGCCTTATGATATCACTCCACTCCTCCTCTGGCACACACCGTCTCAACACGTGATCTATCCCTCTTTTGAACAAGTAGGGGTCATCCCACATGAACTCCCGAACCTTCTTCAAAAATGCCTTCCGATGCACCGAGTCTATCTCAACGGGCAACTCACCACTTGCTAAATAGTTAGCATAATCTGCAAACCAAGGTGCCTTCCCCTCAACTCGATACACAGGGATGTTTCCTAAGCCAAAGAGCTTCTCATCAGGAAATTCATCGTTCACCTCTCGATCCTCCACGGTGTTCTCTTTGGTGAGCTCCAATCTCGAAAGGTGATCGGCTATCACGTTCTCGCATCCCTTCTTGTCTCGAATCTCTACATCAAACTCTTGGAGCAACAAGATCCAACGAATGAGACGGGGCTTTGCATCCTTCTTACTCATAAGGTACCGAATCGCTGCGTGGTCCGTATATACAATTGTTTTCGTCCCTACTAGGTAGGGTCGAAATTTATCAAAAGCATACACGACCGCTAACAGCTCCTTTTCGGTCGTAGTGTAATTCACTTGAGCAGAATTCAGCATCTTCGAGGCATAATAAATAGCGTGAAAACGCTTCTCACGAATTTGCCCCAAAGCAACCCCCATCGCATAATCGCTAGCATCACACATCAGCACGAACGGGCTAGACCAATCCGGTGTGACAAGTATCGGGGCATTCACCAACGCTTCTTTCAACCTATTAAAAGCCACTAAACACTCATTAGTAAACTCAAAGGCGACTTCTTTTTCAAGAAGCCGCGAAAGGGGTTTAGCTATTTGTGAAAAGTCTTTTATGAAACGTCTATAAAAACCCGCGTGTCCTAAGAATGACCGAATCCCCTTCTCGGTCGAAGGTGGTGGAAGCTTCTCGATAGGAATCACTTTCGCCTTGTCCACTTGGATACCTTTCGAGGACACATGATGTCCAAGAACAATACCCTCTCTTACCATGATGTGACACTTTTCCCAATTAAGCACTAAGTCCGTCTCTTCACACCTGCTCAACACAACTTCAAGATTGATTAGACATTTATCAAACGACTCCCCGTAAACGGAGAAGTCGTCCATGAAAACCTCCATAATCTTTTCAATCAAGCCATGAAAAATCGCCATCATACACCTTTGAAAGGTGGCGGGTGCGTTACACAACCCAAACGGCATCCTCCTGAAAGCAAAAGTCCCATAATAGCAGGTGAAGGTGGTTTTCTCTTGATCCTCGGGGGCTATCATGATCTGATTATACCCCGAGTACCCATCTAAGAAACAGTAATACTCAAAACCACCTAATCGATCTATCATTTGATCAAGGAACGGTAAAGGAAAGTGATCCTTACACGTTGCCTTGTTCAACTCTCTATAATCAACACATACACGCCAACCCGTCACTAATCTAGTGGCTACCAATTCATTAGACTTCGTCTTAATCACCGTGGTACCCCCCTTCTTAGCAACTACGTGTAACGGACTCACCTATGGACTATCAGAAATAGCAAAAATCATGTTGCTATCTAACAACTTCAACACTTCCTTATGTATCACCTCTTGAATGACCGGATTAACTCTACATTGATTTTGCACTATCGGGTTTCTACCCTCTTCTAATCTAATCCTATGCATGCAAATCGAGGGGCTAATCCCCTTAATATCTGCGATCAACCATCCTATAGCAGATTTGTGCTTACGAAGCACCACTAAAAGTCTCTCAAGCTGATCATCAGATAAAAGGGCAGATACAATTACCGGATATTTGTCGGTCTCATCCAAGTAAGCGTACTTGAGGTGGTCGGGAAACTGCTTCAACTCCTTCTTCGCCTCCAATGGTGGCGCCTTATCGAACATCTTCTCGAAAGTTGACTCCTCGGCTTCCAAGTCATCTTCATCTTCATCCTCCACTTTCTTCAACTCCAAGAACTTGACGTCTTCATTGTCTTTCAAGCTGTCAAAATAATCAAGATCATAATAATCATAAGACAGATCGTCAAGAATAGGATAATCAAACTGATGAACATAGAAAGAGCAAGGGTCTAGAAGTGTGTCTTCAACACAAGCATCCGTGATGTCAATGAAGTGGCAACTCTCATCTCCCATGGGGTATTTCATAGCTTCGTAGATAGCTATCTTCACTTCTTAATCATCAACTTTGACCGTGATCTTCCCATTCGCTACATCAAGCACCATCCCGGCTGTAGCTAGAAACGGTCTTCCCAAAATCAGCGGGACATGCTCATCCTCTTCCATCTCGAGTACTACGAAGTCGGCGGGAAAAACGTGATTCTCCACTGTCACTAGAACATCCTCCACTACTCCTTGAGGTCTCGTAATGGACCTATCAGCAAGCTGGAGTGTCATCATCGTGGGTTGAAGCTCAACTCCCTCCAACTTCTTGAACAACGAAAGAGGCATCAGATTAATGCTCGCCCCGAGATCACACAAAGCTCCTTTCTTGATCCCGTTCCCGATATCGCAAAGAATGATGAAGCTCCTGGGATCCTTCAGCTTAGGCGGAAGCGCCTTGTGCACCATAGCACTCACCTCGTGGTTCAAGTGCACTAGCTCGGGTCCATCTATTCTCCGTCTCTTCGCAATCAAGTCCTTCAGGAACTTAGCGTAGTTCGGCATCTGTTCCAAAGCATCATAAAAAGGAATGTTAATATGTAACTTTTTAAAAACATCAAGGAATTTAGCAAACTTCTCACCAAGCTTCTTTTTCATGAAGCGATGTGGATATGGGACAGGTTTCACGGATTTGGGTACCCCCCATTCATCTTTCTCAGTTTCTTTCACTTTCTCCCTTGCTTCCTTTGCCTTTTTCCACTTTGGAACTCTCTCAATCTCCTCAATCTCCTCATCAGGCACTTTGCTCTTCTGGGTCTCATCCATATCTTGACTCTTATCATCAATTTTCATCTTAACTCCTTCCTTCTCAACCTCAACTCCATCACTTTGAGACTCTATCCCTTCTGTCTCAACTTCTTCTTTGAGCGTCTCAGAATCAGCAGGCATCTCGGGACCATCATATTTGGTCCCACTTCTCAACTCAATAGCCTTGCAATGTTCCTTTGGAGTTATCCTCGGGCATTGAAGGATACTTGCCAGGCTCTCTCGGCTGAGACTTTGCGATCTGACTGATTTGGTACTCGATAGAATTGAATCTTCTGTTGTTCTCTTGCTGAACTCGATTCCACTCGATGTCTCTCTTCTGGAGTTCTTGATCTCGATGATCGCCTTTCTTATGCAACTCCTTCACATCGTACTCCAAAGAGGACAATCGCTTGCTACCTTCCTCCACCTTCTGAAGGATCGCTCTCAACATCTCCTCGGTTGATGCACCGCCCTCTCCACCAGGAGGTTTAGACCCCGGATCAACACCTGTAGGAATAGTAATACCAGCTTTTGGGTTAGCATAAGAAAAATTCTCATTTTTCCTCCATGTGTTTTGAGGAGGCTGCTGGCCTCCTTGATACCCTTGTGTGTTCCTCCATTGATTTTGAGGCGGCTGTGGGCCTGGAGGCACAAATGGTTGACCATAAGAAGGTCTTCCATACTGGTTTCCACCTTGTGGGTACCCCCCTTGTGGGTAATTAGGCCTTCCCATATAGTTGGCCTCTTCTTGCTGACTCGTGGGTGGTTCCACTTTCTCGCTTGCTGCTACACTCCCTCCAACCAAGTTCTGCCCCATCTCAAGGTTGCTGATCTTCTCCATCATAGCCATCAACAGCTTCCTCGTACCCTCATTCTCCTCCAACTTGCATACCCTCTGAAATTCTGGATCCTCGTTCTATGCACCAGCATTCGTGACAATATTGTCCACAATCTCTCTACACCTCGCTACCCCTTGGTTCAGAAAAGCTCCACTTGCACATGCATCTAGGTGGGCTTGGCCAGCCTTGCTGGCTCCACTGTAGAAGAACGCCATAATATCTCCCTCGTTGTACCCGTGCTGCTGGCACTCGATCAACATATTTGAGTATCTCTCCCACGCTTGGCGTAAATCCTCTCCAAACTTCTGGCGGAAGGAAGAGATCTCAATTCTCGCTTTAATCGTTCTCGATGGAGGGTAGAATCGCTCGAGGAACAGACGCTCGAGCTCGGCCCATGTGTTAACACCTCCCCGTGGGAGCGTGTTATCGTACCATTCCTTGGCTATTCTCGTAAGAGAGAATGGGAACAACCTGAGCCTCTTGGCATCTTCAGACATGCCATTGTAATTGAAAGTAGATGCTATCATGAGGAAACTCCTCAAGTGAGTGTGAGGGTTCTCATTCCCAACCTCCCACTTGAATTGATTCTCGGTGAGCAGCTTGAGAATTCCTGGGGAAATTGAAAAGTTATTCGCCTCAACAGGTGGTAAAGCCACTCCATCGTAGTACCTCTGCGGTTGTGCCGCGAACCTGCCCCGAATTGCCATATTCTGATCTGCGTTCTGGGGCACAGGCTGAGGAGCAACAGGTGGTGCTGGTATGTGTTGAACTGGAGGTTGTTGGTACACAGGTGGTTGGTTATAGACAGGAGGTGGAGGGTACGGGTACGGTGGATAAGGGTAAGGTGGGTATGGGTAATGTTGGTATCCTGGGTTGTTGAAAGGGTTATTTGGGTTTTGTGGATAAGCAGGGTTGTTCAGAGGATTTTGGACAAGATTCTGAGCTGGATTATTTACATTTTGTGTACCCGGGTTCTGGCTTTGACTATCCACGAACTGGTCTTGATTCTGACCACCACTCCCCCCAGAGCCATCAACCCGGTCTACTGCCTGATTAAAATCGTTGGCAGCATCGTCCAACTCATTATTGATATCCATTGATTCCTTCCCTAAGTCGGCTGCGTTCATCCTTCTCAAGAAAGCTTGGTTCCTTCTAGCTATTGTCTCAGGGTCCAACGGTATTCTCTCTTCGCTCGTATTGCCTTGTGAGCGTGTTTTCATAAACCTGACACACTAGCAGAAGGATCAAAACGCAACTGTCGAATAAATAAAAAATAACAATAAGAAATAAAAACAGAAAATAAGCACTCACTACTAACTACTAAGCTATCGACAAGTCCTATTCAAAAAGCATATAACGCCATCCCCGGCAACGGCGCCATTGACTTGATGCGATTTTACCAACTTCTACTAGTCGCTCACCCGCAAGCGAACGAGTTCACTGTAGTATTACCAAGTATAACGACCAAGTATATCGAACCCAAGGGGCAGTGTATATGCGAATAGATCCCTGAAGATCTACGCGTCGTAATTAATATGAGTGTATTGTTTTTGGATTTTTTTGAAAGAGTAATTAAACTAAACTGAAATTATCCTACGAATGCAAAAGGAAAATTAAACGAAATATTAAAAGGTGTGTTTTCAAATATGAGATGGTGATGCTTAAGATAGGAATCCCTACGTATACTAACAGAGCAAGTACATAATCAAAATAACTGTGACACACAAGAATTAACCTAAGTCTAAGAATGCAAGGTGAAAGCTCAAGATTCTAAACCCTAATACTTTACCCTAACACTCGACTTCACGAATCTACTAACGAGTTACTAGATTGTGCTTAATTAATGAGATCCTAATTTAACTAAGGTGATGCGGTCGTCCTCCTTCGCTAAACCGGTAGATGAATTAACCTTTCCTAAACTCTCTCGTTAAGTCTACTCGTTGTTAAAGAGTGATACGGTCGTCCTCTCTCTAACACCTTTCGAACGAAATTCAAGAGCGAAGTCTAGATTAATTTTAAGAATTCATTAACCAAGAGAATTAAAACCTAACGTCACAAGTTACTCTAATTACATACCCACAACCTACTTCTACGAGTTCATCCTACCCTAAGCATGCAAGGGTTTTAGCTAGACATAGATTTAACGTAAACAATAACAATTAGACAAGTTACGAACATGAACATGGTAGTTAAAACGAAGAAAAGATCGAACATAAACTGGGGTTTTAAGATATAAAAGAATACTGAAATTAATTGACAAAACGAGGTCTCAACGTATTAAAGAACAAAAGATATTAAGAAACAAAACTAAAACGTGAAATCGTAATGTGGATTCGTAAGCAAAAACCTCAAAAATGTAAAATTAAACTTGCTCGTCTCTTCTCTTCCTTCTCTCTCTAAAAATTCTCTGTAAAAGTGATGTAGTGCGTTCGGGGATCCTTCAAAACGTGTTTGGAAGAGATATATATAGGCAATGGGCCGATTCGTGAACTCGTGGGCCGAAAAACGTAAGTTGGAGAAAATGTCTTGGAAGCGCTCAAGCAGACCCGCTCGAGCGGGGCGCTCGAGCTACCTCCCTCGAGCGGCCCAAACGTTATGTATGTTTTTAGGCGCTCGATCTACTTCACTCGAGCGGGGCGCTCGAGTGACGATGCTCGAATGGGTCTTCCTTCCTTTGCAACTAACACTTTTCTTCACACGTACTAATACCAATCGTATTTCTTCGGTATCTTCTCATCCGGGCATCCGTTTGAGTCGATTCAAAGTCCTACGAACTCCGTTTTTCGTCCTCGATTCACCTATGAGTATCAAAGAGAAAAATTCATCAATGTATAGAAATAGTACTCATTTGGCTCTAAAAACTCAATAAATTCGACCAAAACTAGGGCGTTTCTAGCTACGAATCATGACAATTTCACGCCTAATCAACCATGTCAAAAATAAATTTAAAATTGATATAAATAAGTAAAGCATATAATTAAGATAAATTTATATATTGAATAGTGTATGATTTTACAATTAAATCACATATTTTAAGAAGAGTCAAATTTTCCTAAAAATATTCAAGAATTTAAATTATTTTTCAAAATTTGAAAAAAACAATAAGAGTTGTTAATCGGTTGAAAATATCAAAAGTATATTTTGAATTTTATAACATTCAAATTAAATTATTATTTATATAAATGAAAATAAATATATAAATTATTATTTATTGGATTTATAATTAATATACATTGAATTTTAAATTATACATTAACATAGACTTGTAATTAAACATAAAAAAAATTATTTATAGAATTGTAATCAATACATTTAATTGAATACATTACAATATTGGAAAATAATATACATTTAAAATTTTAGAAAAATACAGTTTTTAACATATAATGAGTGATTCTTCATCTTCACATTAAAATTGATCTTCCACTCCATCTTCATTATTGATCTTCAATTCTAAAAAAATATGAACAAAGCCAGTCACACCGAGATGAATGATTTCCATATGATCAAAATATAATTAATAAAAAAATAAAGAAATAACATAATTAGAATTCACAATAAAAAAATATTTGTTAAAAAAATATAGTAAATACCTTGACATGTATAAATTTGTATCCTGTCAAATCACAAAAAAATAAATATATATATATATATATATATATATATTAAGGAAAGAATCATTAGTAAAAAAGACTAAACAAAAGATGTGATTAAATTCATCCAATATAACGATCAAAAACATAAATATCTTGACAACTATAGATTCGTATTTTGCAAAAAAGAAATATGAAGATTCACTCGTAAGGTGAGTTGATGAAATTTACAATACCTTGAGATGTATAGATTCGTATCCTGCAAAAGAAAAATATAAACAATATTTTGAGATGCCCATTCACCGAAAAATAAAAAAATTTAGATGAAAGGAGAATCAATGAAAAACTTCATAAGAAAATTGAATGAATTCATAAGAAAATCGAACGAATTAATTTGCCAAGAATTGAACCTTTTTTTTTTCTTGGAAGAATTTCAAATTCATTTGCCGAGAATCTAACGATTTTTTTCTTGAAAGAATTTTGAAAGATGAAAGAGAGATATCAGATGATTTTTTTAGGAAAGAATATTGAAATTAATTTTTGGTTGTGTGAGTGAGATGATATATATAGAGGGTATTGTGATAGAATCAACCGTTAAGATTAGATTAGAGATTAACTTTGAATGATTGAGAATAATTTTTAAAGTCAAATGAATTGGGTGAATGAGATGAGATAATTTTCAAAATAGAGAGATGTGGGCTTGCCACGTAGACTTGAATTACTTTGTCTATATAGGATACTAAGATAAGATGGGTTTTTCTACGGTTAGGAAGGTTTCGCCCTTCCTGACCTTAGAAAACCCTTTAAATACCATTGGATTCTTAATCCAACGGATATTTATTTTTTTACATGATTGCACTCTGCATTAGTGCATTTGCACTATGCATATTGCAATCGCCCTACAAATATATTAAATTAATAAATATAAAATGACAATAATACCCTTTTTTAATTTAAAATCATATAAATATTATAAAATTTATTTTTGATCCCATAACTTATCAGGTGGTCTGCTTTTCACCAAAAAATATTAAAACTATTCAATTTTTCTCTCATTGATTGTTCAATCTTAACCAAATTTTTTCCAATAAAACACAAATGAAGCCAACAAAAATTGAAACTTTTTGGATGTTGAGTCAAATTTTATTTAATTAAATTTCTAATATACATAAACAAATTAAAATTCATTCCACCACACCAATTTCTTAATTATTCAATTATGAAAAAAAAAACCACACATTTTTGTTCTCCCTCATCTCTCGCCATTACTGTAGACTGTAGAGCTTTTCCATTTCCAAAATTTCTTTAATTATTTGAATATGAAAAATAACAAATGAGGTTTCACAGGTCTCTTATCTCCCTCATCTCTTGCCATTATTGTAAGTTTTCCCCATTCTCCCAAATATTTTCTTGTCCGCACTTGCTGTAATTAAAATTTAAAACCCTAACACAATCTCTGCAATTCGAATTAAATTAATATAATAAGGAAATTAAATTCCAATACTTTTATTTTCTAATTAAAAGAATAAGAAAATCTGATTCTAACAATCTGCTACTCTAATTTTGATTAAGTACATGATGCTAATGAATTTGATTGGTTATATACCTTGATTAAATAAGCGAATTGGGTACTCTGTTTCAATGAATTTAGTTTGTTGTTTAATTTGTTATCAGAGGCGTCTATCTTCGTGGATTAAGCATACATAGATTCATTTCTTGAATTTGGGTTTCGAGTTCAAGAGTTTTTCATCGGTGGAGGATTTAATTGTTGGGTTCTTCGTTCAGTTTTTATTCTATACAAATAACAATGAAGGTCAATCTTAACCCATTCCATATCAAAACTGTATGTATGGATTCAAGGATGAAAATATGTCCTAAAAATTGAAGGGTTTATCCAATTGAGAACGTGTAGATTTTTTTTAATGAAGTAGAATAAAAATTAGGAAATTTTTTGAATCTAGAAAATAAGTTGAAGGACCAATTTGATTAATTAATTTTGGTAAAATATTATAAGGACATTTTGGTAATTTAATATATAAATTTTGAAAATTTAATTAATTAATTCATGGCGAAACTACATCGCCCTAAGCGAAATATAATGATGTGTCAATTTTTTATTGGCTCTCTGACGTCAGGCAGGGCGAACATCATTCCTATCCGTAGAAAAGCCCTACTAATATATGTACAAAGTAAACTTTACATTAAAGAAAACTTAGTAACAAATTTTAGACAAAAATAGTTAAAAAAAAAAAAAAAAGCTTAGCATTCAAAGTAATAAATAAAATACAATACACAATATATATATTCCCTTCATCCATCAAATTTTTTTTTTTTTTTTTTTTTTTTTGAGTTGTCTACCAAATTTATTTTTATTCCTTTTTTGAAAATAAACAATATCCACAGATAAATAAATGAGACCCACAATACTTTTATTTTATTAATTTTTTTAATAAAATACTAATTTTCATTAAAATTGTACCAAAAAAGTTATGAGCATTAGTTTATTGGACAAAAGGAGTAACAAGATATTACTATTTTATGCTGAAAAATATTGTTTTAATTATTTTTTCTCAACTAATATGTTACCATGTATCCTGTAATATGTCACCTATATATATGCAATTGGATTCGCCAGTCCCAGTCTAACCCAACTGGCTAACCGAACCAACCTGGAATTGAGTGAAGGTTGGCCTCAAGAAATCGGGCATATCTGGTCCAACCAACTTGATGTGTTTAATGGGCTCGTGTCAATCTAATCACTTGTTTTGTATAGGGCCCATCGGCCAATTTATTAGACTTATAAATTGTGCACATGAGTTCACCCATTAAATTATTAATAAGATTTTTAATTAAATTAAAATAATTATAAAATGTCTAAAATATATATATATATATTTTTTGTAATTCAAGTTAAAATATATTTTTAGTACACCCACCATGATTATATCTCTATCGCGCGTACTGAAAGTTTAAGGGACAATTTTTTTTCTTTTCCGATCACTACTGTAAAAGTCAGATTTTACAAGAATGGGGTCGTCATGTGGTGCTAGATATGCATATGTAAGTGTTACGTTTAAAAAAAATAAAAATAAAATTTTAAACCCTTTTGAATTATGTTCATGATTTATTTTATGCCCTAATATGATTATTATAGTAGTTTACAAAATTGTATGGATTGGGAACGTGAATATGACAACATAAATATTTTGGCGCGTTTATTTGTTGGTATTTACGAATTTAAAATTTGCAGCACTAGTTCTTTGAACAAATGACCTTTATTCGAATTTTTTTGATGAACATATGTCATATTTTCATATCAGGATTTTCAAACAATTTGTTCATAAAAAAATTTCGAACATTATTTTCACTTATGTAAGGGAATGTTCAAAATATATTTTCGAACATATCTTACATTTTTATTTTATTTTTTCGAACAGTGGACAGCGAACAGTACAAGGCTGAAGGGGGGCGGCGGACGGTGCGACGGACAGCTCACTGTGCAGTCTTAAGCGCGAGGACAAACGCTTGTGAAGAAGATAGTAGTTCAAATTGGTATGAGATGGGTGTACGCTATATTTTTAAGTGTAGAAAAACTTAAGGGTATTTTAGGTTATTAACTGGGGTGTGTACTCATATTATTTGGGGTTTAATAATCTAATGGGTGTGCTCACATTGAAATTGGGTACAAATAATCGTACCCTTATAAATTGCAATGCAAGCCCTTTACTCAATTATGTAATTGTAAAGATTATGCAATTACTTTAAATTGTAACCATTCTCAAGGCATGCACTACATTTTTTGTTGGGTTTTTAAATTTTGTTACTATTATATGTATTATATATAAATTTATTGGTTAAAATTAAATATATTAATTTATGTATGTTTTTATAACCAATTTTGATATTTTGTTGTCATTGGTGCTATAAATTTGTATAATAAAAAAATATTTTTTAAAAATTGAGTTGAATAATACTTTTATTGGTATGGTAAGGGACGGGCCCTGCCCCAGCACACCGGCCTTCGAGATATCACTTTGTCAGATGGACCAGACCAGTCCAGGCGACACTTATTGCACTAGTTCTAAATGTAATATTGTGATGTCCAAAAGAGGATGGGAGTGTGAAAGAGATCATAGTTGTGAGAGGAGGAATAAAGTGCTGGAAAATTATGGTGGTATGAATGAGAAATTAAGTCTCAATTTTGTTGTAACAAAAAATAAGAGGGAAACAAAGACATTTTGTCTCACATTGAAAAAAGAGTAAAAAAATGGGCATATAAAGGGAAACTCATTTGATGCTTGTAAAACGTGTTCAAGGTTATGCTCCACTCTCTACGTGCGAGCGCAGGGGAGGTGCAAATTCTGGCCGAATTTGACCTATGATACAAGAACTTGTGTGTGAGCGCAACCCGCATACATGAATATCGCACCGATTTGGTGGCGGACGGGATGCCTTTTGCTTCATTTTTCTTTTGTAACGGCTACTAAAATAATGGTGTTGGGACATTGTCAGTTTTGATTAAGATCCCAAAGCCCCTGAAAAGATGATTTGCCTTTTGTTTGTCTTTGTCAGGCTAGTCTTGGTTAGGTTTTGTACTTAGTCATTTTACACTTCACAGATACTCAGTAAGAGGAGCACTTACTGATGAAAATCAAGACTTAGAGCCTGAAGACGCATTTTACCATCCTAAACTTATGGCAGTCTTCTAAGCTGGCTGAGTAAGTCTCAACAATGAAGAGTATGACCCTGAAGTCATTTACTACTCAGTCCTGAAGGGAACAGAAGGATACTGAGTTTATGGGAAGACTTGGAGTAGAGCCAAGCAATGCAAAAGGAATGTCAGCGTCAGGACAAGACCGGTGAGCTCAAGACAAAAAGAAATTAATAAGACAAGCCTGAAGCCCAGGAATAAGTTCTGACATTCTCACCAACCTGATGAAGTGGACCAATCCTGGAAGGACACGCACGTACGAAACCTGACAGAAGATTGACTTCAGACTGCATATTCAACGGGCAAGCATTTAATGTGCATTTAATGCAACTACCTAATCCCATGCAAGGACGGCTGCTGCATGAAGATATGTCTGTTTGAATCACTCTACATAGATGACAAGAAAGGCTATCTCTCCAACAGATAGTTTTTTCAAATCACCTATAAATACAGAAGGCCTTGAACCCATTCAAGGTTACGGGAAATTTCCAAGCCAGAAATTACTCAAACTCTCAAGCATTCAGCCTTAGAAGAAGCACTCGAAACCATCTAAATTTCCCAAGTGTTTCTTAGCTACTGAGAGTTATTCTGTATTCCAAAGAGTGAACTAGCATTATCTTAAGTTTAGAGAGATTATCCAATCCTTAGCATAGCTTTGCCTTGTAAGGATAATCTCAACTTAGTTGGAATCCAAACTGAAACCAAAACCCTAAGCTAGGTTTGTTGGGAGTAAGTCAGTTAGTGAGTTAGTAAGAGGAGTTGTATAGATTAGTGAGGTTAGCTGATCTTGGTGCACCTTGGCACGTTAAAAACAAGAAACCCTGAGTGAATTTCCTGTTAAATCAGGCCGTGGATGTAGGAGCTTGAGTCTCTGAACCACGTTAAACTCCTTCTGTTCTTATTGCTTTGATATTGCGCATACCTGCCATATTACTTGTTCATTCATAAGCATTTGGTTTATCAGGCCTGAATCAATCTGCCTGATCCTTGAAAAGAGCATTGCCCTACTAATCCCTATTCAGAATTGAGTAAACAAGTTTTTCAAAAAGCAAACTAAACAAGACTTTAAACTATCAGGGCTCACGCATTTCCGCACTGAACTTGAACTGATAGTTAACCAACTGACCCGCACCAAGTGTAGTCAGTAAGTGTGTTATCAGCTCCCAGTTCTTTACCACTCTGAGTAAAGGGGACTCAATTAGGTTTTAAGTTTGAAAATTGGTAAACGTGTATTCCCCCCCCCCATACACGTATTCCTCAGTCTTGTACCGGGACCAACAAGTGGTATCAGAGCAGTGGTTCAAAAGACCACTGACTTTGAATACTAATAGTTTCAGAGGAGAAACTGTTGGTGGTCACTGAATAGATCTGAGTTTGCTTTTCCTAAAACTTGCATCATCATGACTTCGAGGAGACTTGAAGCTTCGTTACCTGCATTCTCTGTATCTAACTTTGTCTATTGGAAGTTCAGATTAGAAGCGTATCTTGATGCCATCCATGACCAGATGCCGCGTGTTCTCAGAGAGGGACCGATCAAGATCACTATTCCCAATGTCAGAGGACTGGGATATAAGCATCTTGAGATTGGCGTGCAGGTTCCGAAAGAAAGGAAATACATGACCAACGATGAAATCAAGATGGTGGGACTGGACAATGTTGCTAGAAACATCATTTTACATACGGTGCCCTTCAAGGAGTCAGTCAGGCTGATGAACTTAAAGACGGCGAAGGAGGTTTGGGATGAGCTGACAAGGATGTGCGAGGGGTCAGAAAAGATAAAGGAGAACAAGAGAACATTACCATTCAGAAGTTCGAAGCATTTGAGATGCTGCCTGATGAGACAATCGATCAGATGGTGTCAAGGTTCATCAAGTTGATGAATGAGTTGGTGATGCTGGACAAGGATGTTCCTAAGAGAGATGTTGCTTCTAAGATCCTGAATGCCCTTCCCGAGAGATGGGATAACGGTGTAATTATGCTTAAGAACACTCAGGATATGAGTAACATAACTTCTGCTTTACTTTTTTCAGAGCTAAAGGCACTGGAATTTGATCTTAATAAAAGAAAGAAGAAAGTTCAGCCAGAAGAGGAAGAAAATGAGAAAACTCCTGAGAAAAGTGTGGTGTTCAAGGCCAGGTCTGAACCTGTTGAGTCTTCATCAAAGTCACTGATGGAGATGAGCAAGGAAGAACTTGCTGAGGAGTACAGCCTGATGGCCAGACGCTTTGATAAGCTTAATTCCAGGTTTGGTCGTTATAAGAAATTTTATCAGGACTCACGTGACTGGAAACCTGAAGGAACCTACCAAAGCTAAAGGAGATATGAGGAAAGGAGAAATACTGACCAGAGGAGAGATCGTGGCGAAGAAAGAAGATATTCAGATCCAAAGCCCGATCGCAGAGATGAACAGAGACGTACTCATGATGACAAGCACCCAGGGAAGACTGAAAGCTCATCAAGACAGAGGGAACCTGACTCAAGGAGGAACCCTGAACCAAGGAGAGAAAGAGGAGATGAGCAACCAGCATGTTACAACTGTAACAAGAGCGGGCACTATCAGTATGATTGTCTGAAGCTGAGTGCAAGGGAAAGAGAGGACAGGAGGCCAAGAGAGACCAGAGACTTGCTGACCGGAGAGCCATGCTCGCTGAGGATGCAACTGACTCTGATGGTCTTGAGGAAAGGTCACCTGAACTCTTCTCTGATGATGAGTACGATGATGTTTGCCTGATGTCAAGGGAGGAACATGAGGTAACATCTAACTCTGTATGTGGTTCCTACACTAGTCAAAATCCTGAGCTAAGCTCAGAGTCAGTCAGAGAAATGAACCTTCAGATCTGCCTGGATCGATTGATGGTTGATTTCTCCAGATTGCAGGAAACTAATGTCTTCTTGATAGAGGAGAACAAGAAATTGAGTACTGAGGTTCAAAACCTGAATGATCAACTCACTCAGTCTGATCTTAAAGAATCAGCTCAAATTGTGAGATTAACTCAGGAGATTGATTTAATCAATGCTGAGCGTCTCCCAAGAGAGAAAATTCTGAAGGAACTGGCTGATGAAGAGTTGGTCAGGAAGGAAGAACTGAAAGCATTTAAGAGTAAGTTTGATGACCTCTTTACCAGACATGAAATCCTGAAAAAGAGTGAGGACTCTCTCAAGAAAAAGGTTGCAGCAATGAATAAATCCTCAGTGGCTAGAGAGGAAATAAATAGCAGCCAGATGCTTGGGAATGAGAAAAAAGAACTTGGATATGTTCCTAAGAAATCCTCACAAGGTCAATCTCATATTGCTTCAGGGAGCAACACTGAGAGAGTATTTGTTCAGGCAGGCCAGAGTGCACCCAAGGTTGTACTCCAGGCCCGACAAACTGATAAGGGCAAGAAAACTGTTGACACAGTCAGGGTTGCCCCTAAGGTAGCTAAGCCAAAACCCAAGGGAAAGGCAAAGCAACCTAAGGAGGCCCCTGAGAGCTCAGGCCAGGGAAAGCCTCAGCGAAAGCAGAGGAAGACTCAGGGCAAGAGCCCTCAGACTGGTCAGCGAGGGTACCATCATGCTTGGCAATACCAACAGGGAAGGCCAAACATGATGACACCCCTATGGTTTTGGCATCCTGAGGCCTTTAACTGTTTTCCATTCCCTCACTTGCCTAGGGGGAATAGAACACAAGGCCCTTATCAAGAACAAAGCCCAAGACCTGTTGCACCCAGACCTAGGAAGAACAGGAAGCCAGCCCAAAAGGCACCCACTCAGGCTCCTGTGAAGCCTAAGTCTAGCACTCATACACCATCTTCCTCTCAGGCAAAGAAGAAGAAAGTTGTGTATGTTGATATTTCAGGGAGACAGATTTACCACTCTGAGGCAATCAGGGTTGTTAAGCAAGTCTGGATCCCGAAGGGTACAACTGACACAATAGGACCCAACACCCAATGGGTACCTAAAGCCTGATTTGATTGCAGGCGGCTGTGGATCACAACAAAAGGAGAGGAGACTCAATCAAAGTTGTTTGGTACCTAGACAGTGGTTGCTCAAGGCACATGACTGGAATGAAGAGTCTTCTCCAAGAATATCAAGTTAAAGATGGTCCACAGGTAACCTTTGGTGATAACTCAAAAGGTATTACTAAAGGTTTTGGTGTCTTAATAATAGGTACAGTCAGAGTGGAAAATGTGTCCTTTGTGGAAGGACTAAAGCATAACCTGTTGTCAGTAAGTCAATTCTGTGACAAAGGGTTCAGTGTTGAGTTCTCATCAAATATATGTTCAGTCAAGGACAAATCAACACAAGTGCTTCTATCAGGTATCAGGAAAGGTAACGTTTATCTCGCTGACTGGAGCAACACTATTCCTAATACTTGTTTTGTTGCTAAAAACTCTCTAGAGCTCAGTTGGTTATGGCATAAAAGATTAAGCCACCTGAACTTCAAGATTCTTAACAAAATTTCTAGACAGTCACTTGTTGAAGGTCTACCTAATGAAGTTTTTAGCAAAGATCATGTGTGCAAAGCTTGTCAGGAAGGGAAGCAGGTCAGAGCATCATTCAAAGAGAAAGCTTCTCACTCCACTGACATGATTCTTGAGCTCTTGCACATGAATTTATTTGGTCCCATAACACCCGTGAGTATGAATGGTAGAAAATATACCCTTGTGGTTATTGATGATTATTCTAGATATACTTGGGTTATTTTCTTGTTGAATAAGAAGGAGACACAAGTGAAGCTTCCAGAGTTGCTCAGGAGACTTGCAATGAGAAGAATCAGTCCATTACTAAGATCAGATCTGACAAGGGCACTGAATTTATAAATTCATATATTTCTGACTTTTGTAATGAACTTGGTATAGCCCATGAGACTTCTGCAGCTAGAACCCCACAGCAGAATGGTGTCGCTGAAAGGAGGAACAGGACACTGAAGGAAGCTGCTAGGACCATGCTGGCAGAGTCAGGATTGCCCAAGAAATTCTGGGCTGAGGCAATCAACACTGCATGCTACACTCAGAACAGATCCATGCTAAACAAACAACATGCACAGGCCCCATATGAGACATGGAATAAAAGGAAACCTCGTATTTCTTATTTTCATGTATTTGGTTGTAAGTGCTTCATCCTCAACAATGAGAAGACCCAATTGAAAGCTTTTGATAACAAATCTGATGAAGGAATATTCTTAGGATATTCTGAAGTTAGTAAAGCCTTCAGAGTTTACAATTGTAGGACCCTTGTTGTGGAAGAATCACCACATGTTGTTTTTTATGAATCTGCTAATGAGTCTATGATAAAAGTGTTGAATCCTGACATTGAGGAGGTCACAAGGAGAGTGACAAGGCTGAGCTTAAAGAATCAACCTGATCCAAAGGTCAAAACTGTGCCAATTCCAAGATGGGATGATGACGATGATCAGGATGATGAATCAAGTGCCACTCCTAAGCCCAGCACATCAGGGACTGTTGAGCCTCAAACTGAGGAACAGGTTCAACCTGAGGTAAGTACCGTCTATGAAGATGTTGTTGCAGCTGAGACGGTTCCTGAGTCACCTCATCAAGGGGGAATCAATGTCCCTGACATTGAGCTTGTTAATCCCTTTGGTATAGACTCAGGATCATCCCCTTCTATTCAATTTCCTGAATTTTATGAACCTGTAGACACTAACATTGCAGGTACTTCAGGAACAACTCCTAGCAAGAGAACATGGCTAGAGGATCACCCCATTGATCAAATCATTGGTAATCCAACTGAGGGAGTCAGGACCAGACGGTTCCATGGTGAGAGTGCGTTGTTCTGTTTCTTTCTCTCTGAGCAAGAGCCTCAGAACATTGAAGAAGCTCTCACTGACTCGAACTGGATCATTGCCATGCAAGAGGAGTTGAATCAGTTCACAAGGAATCAGATTTGGGAACTGATAGATAGACCTAGGCATCAAGGAGTAATTGGTACCAAGTGGGTCTTCAAGAACAAGAAGGATGAGAATGGTGTTGTGGTAAGGAACAAGGCTAGACTGGTTGCAAAAGGGTATTGTCAATCTGAGGGAATAGATTATGATGAGACTTTTGCTCCAGTGGCTAGGTTGGAAGCTATCAGATTGTTCCTTGCATATGCAACATATAAGAAGTTCAAGGTGTATCAAATGGATATCAAGAGTGCCTTCCTGAATGGTGTACTCAATGAAGAGGTATATGTTGAACAACCTCCCGGGTTTGAGGTTGGAGATAGAGTATACCATTTGAAGAAAGCACTCTATGGACTTAAGCAAGCACCAAGAGCTTGGTATGATACCCTCTCTCAATTCCTGACAGACCATGGGTTCATGAAGGGAACTGTGGATAGGACATTGTTCAGGATCACTGAAGGTGATGACATTCTCTTGGTCCAGATTTATGTGGATGATATAATATTTGGATCACCAAATCATCAACTCTGTGAGAAATTCTCTAAGCTGATGACTGGTAAATTTGAGATGTCAATGATGGGAGAGATGAACTTCTTCTTAGGATTGCAGGTCAAGCAGACTGATCAAGGTATCTTCATTAATCAGGCCAAGTATACAAGAGACTTGATTCATAAGTTTGGTGTTCAGAACAACAATTCAGCCAGGATCCCTATGAACACAAATTGGAAGATGGATCCTGACACTGAAGGGACTTCAGTGAATCAGACTGAGTACCGAGGGCTGATAGGTTCTTTGTTGTACCTGACTGCAAGTAGGCCTGACATTACGTTTGCAGTTGGTGTGTGTGCTAGGTATCAGTCTGATCCCAAGAGAAGTCATTTAGAGGCTGCTAAGAGGATACTTAAGTATTTGAAAATGACAGTCAATATGGGACTATGGTATCCTTCAGATGACAACTTAGAACTGACAGGTTATTCAGATGCAGATTATGGAGGTTGTAGGATTGATAAGAAATCAACCTCAGGGACATGTCAGTTTTTGGGAAGTAAGTTGATCTCGTGGTTTAGTAAAAAGCAGAATTCAGTGGCTACATCCACAACTGAGGCTGAGTATATGGCTGCAGGTAGTTGTTGTGCTCAGATTTTATGGTTGAGGCAACAGTTGAGGGACTACCAAGTATTTGCTAATGAGGTTCCAATCTATTGTGACAACAATAGTGCTATAGCAATTACTCAGAACCCAGTGCTTCACACAAGGTGCAAGCATTTGGACATTAGGCATCACTTCATTCGAGATCACGTGGAGAAGAAGAACATTAGGATGGAGAAGATTCACACTGACAGGCAAAGAGCTGACATCTTGACTAAGCCTCTGGCTGAAGCAAGGTTTATGGAACTGTCAGTGGAGTTAGGACTCTTAGATCCGAGAGAACAGTCAGTGTAGGGTTCTAGGGGGAACTCAGGCCAGACTCGACTCTGCGTGGTATCAGGGTGCTACAATGTCTCCCTGACATGTATGAGTTCTATCCTGACTCTTGTGAATACCAAGCGTCTCCCTGAGTCCTTCGTCCTGAAAATCTTTATTAAATGCATTCCATTTTCATTAAAAGCGCGTCTTTTCACATTTAAACCCACGCACAGCGGAGCATTTAATGCTTCTGTTACTTTTTCATATACGTGTCCGTTTTATACGGAATATGACTGACATGGGGTAATTGATTGAAACTAAGATTAATCATGGCCCTTCTTTTCAAAACCTTTCAAATTCAGGGATTAATCTCAACCCCACGTCCGAGTAACTGACTTCATCTTATCAATCAATAGTGCCATTGGAGGTCCTTACGCAAACACAAAGCACATCTGCACACTGAGTATTCTCCTGCTCAAAATTTTCACAGATTTCCTAAAAACCTCTCTTTCAAAATCAATGGCACTTCTTGATTCCAACTGGACAACATACAAGCTTGGAGATGTTGTCGATAACAAGCTGGTACACATGGAGCAAGTCATCTCCATGGAAGGTGCCTGTCTTACAGTGGAGGAGATCAAACCAGTTTTTAATTGAATTTCCAAAGCTGGGTTGGAAACATACTTCACCATGCGCCCTATCTCCATACTTCCAAGAACGGTCGTAGAAGCCTACTTCAACATGTTCCTGCGCAAGGGGGAACTTTCACGAAGGTGACCGCGCTTAAACCAACGGGAGAGAAGGACGGCGACGACGAACCTCTCTATAACTCAGAGGTGGTTGACATTGACATTCAGAAGGCTGTCAAGGAGGTCTTTGCTTTGCCATCCTCAGGGATCAGCCCCAAGTTCTACAAGGAAAACTCGGAGGGAGAATTCCTTAGGAAGTGGACCAAGACTGTCTCCCCTGAGTTCAGAGCCCGTCAGAACAAGAGTACTCTGAAGCCTGAGTACAGAGCTCTTGTGGATTTAGTGTCCAAGGTGGTGATGGGATCCACAGGGTCTCATGAGCAGCTGAGCTTGCCCAAGCTGAGGATAATGGGGGCTATTGTTGATGGAGTGGAAACGAACTGAGAGCAGTTCTTCCTTGATCAACTCCATCAGGCTGGACTGGACAAGATAAAGCGGGATGAGGAGAAGAAGCACATTTCTGTCAGTGCCATCCTGCCCTTTGGAACAAGGATGTCCATCCTGATCGCTCATGCCTGCCATGAGTACACCTTCGACTTTAAGGACAATCTTTCCTCCAAGAAGGTGATGTTTACTTCAGCGAGTGACACTTACTCGATGCTAGGGCTGACTGATCCCAATGCTAAGACAAAGGGTCAAGCTAAAAAACCAGCTGGGAAGGCCAAGAAAGTGGCAACCAGTCTCATTGAGAGAGTGGATGACCTCTTTGAGAGGAGTAAGGAGGCTGAGGAGCCTGTCGCTGAGAGAGAGGAGGCTCAGTCTGCAGTGGAGGGAGTGGAGAAGAGGAAGAAGGTGAAGGTAGTGCTGTCAGGGAAGAGCACTAAATCTGGGACTTAGTCTGATCCCAATAGAGCCGAATCTGAGGTTGAGGGAACTGACGATGACGTTAGGATGGAGAGTGATCAGGGGGAGAGGCCTTTGAAGAGACTTAGGAAGGGAGTCAAAAAGTCCCCTGCTAAGAGACTGCCTGTAGTGAGTGAGAGGGAGAAGTCAAGCTCTCCTAGAGCCTCTGACTTGGAGGAGGTGAGAAAATATATCGAGACGGCTGAGTTGTTGCAGCCTGAGATAGTACCCACTCATTCACCCACTCACCCTGAAACCCAAACACCAACCAACCCTGACCCCACACCTCAACCAACCAACTCACCCCAAACAGTCGAGCCCAATATCCCAGAGTCAGTGCCATCACCTCAGAGGCCTAACCAACCATCAGATCCCATCATTCCAAACCCTGAAGACTTCTCCACTTACCCCAATCCAAAAAATTTCCCTAAAGCCACTTCAAATGAAGAGGATGACTTCCTGGAGGTGGAGGAGGAAGAATTGGATGAGCATATGGCAGGAGGCATTCTGGAGAATACCCTAAGGGGGAACGCTACTGAATGGGCCTCCAAGTGCTGGCCAAGGCTGACAAAGTATGGGGAGCTTGCTGCTAACATCATTGAGCTGAAAGTCTGGTTGGAGTTTAAGCAATCCAACATGCAGGAGCAACACATGTTAGTCGATGCTCGTGGATGAGAGCACTGGGAGAATGAGGAGGCAAGATTATGCTCTTATTTTGGACTGACTAGCTGGCTTCAACTGCTCAATTTCGAAAACCTGAGGAAGCTAGTCAATGACTTAATGTCCAAGAGTAAGGCTGATCTTCTTTCAGATGGTGAGGAAGGTAGGGATGGAGAGGATGACGAAGATGCTCAGGGTGGAGCTTCGAAGAAAGCTGTGGAGGAAACAACTGATGAGGTTGATGCGATGGTCCCTGAGTCTCAAACTCAGGAGGAAGGTGTGAAAGACACTGGTGCCAAGGGTGGACCAGTGGCTGAGGATGTTTTGAACATCTCAGCCACCGATGAGACATATGTTGATGAAGGGATTCCCTGCCCTGAGACAAGGGAGAAAGATGTTGAGGCGTTTAAGGAGACTCCCAGTTCCGAAGGACTAGTTCCTAAGGTTCGAGATAGCTTGGTTGAGCCTGAGCAGATGACCCTGACCACTCAACAACTGCCTTCAGTGCACCCTGAAGAGGGGATTGAGGATGCAGGGGCTGATAAGGGAAAGCAGCCAATCACTGATGAGGTTGTAGATGGTGATGAGGATGTGATTATAACTGGGGTCGGCCGAGCTGAATTCACAAGCATTGTGGAGGTCAAAAAGGAGAAAACTACTGAAAATCTAGCTGAGCTTCAGGAGGAATTGATGAGGCTACGCGCTGAGAAAGAAGAGGACTCCAAGGCCCTAACAAAACACATCCGATGGACTAAATCAGCTTACAACACCCTTGCCAATAAGGAGTTGATTTTGCTCAAGAGAACGATGACTGACACGGCCAAGTCAGTGAGGGCCGAGAGGAAGCGCACCAAGAAGATGCTGAGACAAACCTTGAAGCAGTTGGCTGAGAAGGATGAGCAAAGGAAGGAAGATCTCAATCAGGCCGTGGAGAAGCTTGCAGCTCAGGCTGGAGCCCTATTCACTCAGGCCATTCAGGACTCAGCGTCCAAGTTGGAGCTGGAGTCAGGTTGAATTGCTCAGACTTCGAAAGATATTGCTGAGAGGCTGACTCAGGCAGATGATCGATCCGCCAGGGTGGAGGAGATGATCGAGAAAGCTGAACAAAGACTCCAACTCTCCATGGAGGTCTTTGAGAAGAAGGTGAATGCTGCAATCAGTTCTGTTTCTTTTGCAGGAACTGGTATCTCGATGGGAGTTAATTTACTGAAGGAGGGAATCAATGATGTTCATTCCCTAGCCTCCTTCGTAATCAACAGCGGATCTGACGTATTCCCATTCGAGGCCAATGATGATGCCAAAAAGGGAGAAAAGAAGAAGAAAAGATCCCGCCCTGAGGCATCTGAGGCAGTCAACCAAGGCGAAACAGTTCAAGCTGATCCTGAGGCCAATCCTGAAGGGAATGTGCTGAGGGTAAGGAAGTCAGCAAGGTTGGCAGCAGTAGAGAAGGAAGGTGAGGAGATCGTTGCCAAGCTGAAGGCAGAGGCAGCAAAGAAGGCGAGGGCTAATGAACCTTCTAAAGAACTCCAAGTATCCAAGCAACCTGAGTCAGTTCAGAAATCTCCCCCCATGAACACAAGGAAGAACCCCATCACTTACTCTGGGGAGATGGTGGCGGAGTTATGCGCTGAGGCGTGGGGGACACCTTCTGAAAAGACTGAGGCTGTACGTAGGGCTGAGATTGCACAGAAAGAAAAGATGCGTATCTTGGAGAAGAAAGTGGAGAAGCTGACTGATATCACTGAGCTTCAACAAAGGGATCTCGATGATGCAGTGATCAGTCTGCTTAGGAGAAAGAAGGTGAAGCCTGAGCCTAGGAAGTACAGAAAGAGGCCAACAGCGAGGAAGTCAACATTTCTTCAAGTCAGAAGGCTGGAGTCAGGATTAAGGGAAGCCTATGTCAACGAGTTCATCTCCGAGGCACTGAAGGAGTTCTGGGCTGACGCGAAGGATGAGTTTGTGAAGTTGTGGTATGTTGTGAAGAAATGGGGCGACACTGACGATATCAATGCCCACTTCACTGACTACATGATGGACAATCATCCTGAGCTGATCCAAAAGATATTGGAGGAGGCTGAAGTAGCTCAAGTCCAGGTGAAGGCTCCTGAGTTCACGATTCGAGCTCCTCCCTTAGTTCCTGGAACTCAGAAGCACAATACGAAGGCCATTATGATGGAAGTTTTGAAGATTGCCAAGGCTGAAGGGTACGTGAATAAACCTAGCCGACTTGACGAGTTAAAGGCAAGAGTCTATGCAGGATATGGACTTGAACCTGAAATGAGATTAGTCTAGGTGTTCACAGCTTCTTGTAATAGATTAGATTCATTGTAATCACCTTCACATCAATCAATGAAATCTATTACTTATTGCCCACAGACAAAAACTCATTGTCTTTTTGGCTGTTATTTAAATTCTGTACTTTATCAAGAATTGCTCTAACACTGCCTTATCTTATAGATAGGTTCTTATATTTCCTCTAAGTGTTTTGAGGATCTTTTCAGTGTTTTGGCATCATTAAAAAGGGGGAAATTGTTGGGACATTGTCAGTTTTGATTAAGATCCCAAAGCCCCTGAAAAGATGATTTGCCTTTTGTTTGTCTTTGTCAGGCTAGTCTTGGTTAGGTTTTGTACTTAGTCATTTTACACTTCACAGGTACTCAGTAAGAGGAGCACTTACTGATGACAATCAAGACTTAGAGCCTGAAGACGCAGTTTACCATCCTGAACTTATGGCAGTCTTCTAAGCTGGCTGAGTAAGTCCAGCGATGAAGAGTATGACCCTGAAGTCATTTACTACTCAGTCTTGAAGGGAACAAGAGGATACTGAGTTTATGGGAAGACTTGGAGTAGAGCCAAGCAATGCAAAAGGAATGTCAGTGTTAGGACAAGACCGGTGAGCTCAAGATAAAAAGAACTTAATAAGACAAGCCTGAAGTCCAGGAATAAGTTCAGACATTCTCACCAACCTAATGAAGTGGACCAATCCTGGAAGGACACGCACGTACGGAACCTGACAGAAGACTGACTTCAGACTGCATATTCAACGGGCAAGCATTTAATGTGCATTTAATGCAACTACCTAATCCCATGCAAGGACGGCTGCTGCATGAAGATATGTCCGTTTGAATCACTCTACATAGATGACAAGAAAGACTATCTCTCCAACGGATAGTTTTTTCAAATCACCTATAAATACAGAAGGCCTTGAACCCATTCAAGGTTACGGGAAATTTCCAAGCCAGAAATTACTCAAACTCTCAAGCATTCAGCCTTAGAAGAAGCACTCGAAACCATCTAAATTTCCCAAGTGTTTCTTAGCTACTGAGAGTTATTCTGTATTCCAAAGAGCGAACTAGCATTATCTTAAGTTTAGAGAGATTATCCAATCCTTAGCATAGCTTTGCCTTGTAAGGATAATCTCAACTTAGTTGGAATCCAAACTGAAACCAAAACCCTAAGCTAGGTTTGTTGGGAGTAAGTCAGTTAGTGAGTTAGTAAGAGGAGTTGTATAGATTAGTGAGGTTAGCTGATCTTGGTGCACCTTGGCACGTTAAAAACAAGAATCCCTGAGTGAATTTCCTGTTAAAGCAGGCCGTGGATGTAGGAGCTTGAGTCTCTGAACCACGTTAAACTCCTTGTGTTCTTATTGCTTTGATATTGCGCATACCTGCCATATTACTTGTTCATTCATAAGCATTTGGTTTATCAGGCCTGAATCAATCTGCCTGATCCTTGAAAAGTGCACTGCCCTACTAATCACTATTCAGAATTGAGTAAACAAGTTTTTCAGAAAGCAAACTAAACAAGACTTTAAACTATCAGGGCTCACGCATTTCCGCACTGAACTTGAACTGATAGTTAGCCAATTGACCCGCACCAAGTGTAGTCAGTAGGTGTGTTATCAGCTCCTAGTTCTTTACCACTCTGAGTAAAGGGGACTCAGTTAGGTTTTAAGTTTGAAAATTGGTATACGTGTATTCCCCCCCATACACGTATTCCTCAGTCTTGTACCGGGACCAACAAATGGCCCCTTAGTTTTTACTTTGAATATTGGTCCGTTAATTTTTTAAATTTTGATTTTGAAAGCCTGAGTTAAATCTCCAGGAGGCTATAACACGTTTTCAAACAACTTCAAAACCTGAATTGATTGATACGTTTTGCTGATTCAAACCCTGCAATAATTAGGTTTCGGTTATAGTTTTATGACCATTTTGCCACACTCCAACGGTCGATTTTCGAGGGGCTATCAGTAGCACCTCATTGGATGATTGAAGAGAGCATGGGAAAAGAAATACAAATGCATTCCAGCAATTGCTACTTTCTTCTAGCTTCTATTTGTTTCAAAATTTATTCTAATTTCGGTGATATAATCGGGCAATTTCTCAGTTCGCTTTGAGTAATATATTGTGTTATACCATTGCTCGTTGATTGTTGTATCCTGGAAAACAAGTGTTATACGATTCTCTAGCACCGAGAGTGAAAGACATAATTTATTTTAAGAAAATTGTGTCTAACACGAGCTTCGATTATCCATTTTCTGCTTTTCAGTCAGCTACGGTGCTCTTCACCTAACATAAAGAGCAACACCATGGTAAAAGAAGGAAAGATAATTGTCCCTACACAGTAAAATGAAAGAGAATAACGCGAAAAAGAGAGTGGATATGAGAAGGAGAAGAACGCAGAAAGAAAAGAGGGAAGAAACACTAGATTTGTATTTAACTTGGAAATTTGCATTAATTTGGGCGATGTGTATAAAAATATTTATCTTGTTACAATTTTTATCCCTTTTCAATTGGATAGAAATATGCAATATAATATGGGAAATGATAGCTTTTTAAAGTTGCACACCCAAGTATAGGTTTGTCATCAAGTAATAAAATTTCTCAGGAGTCCGAGTGTCTAATCACAAGAAAGTTTGAAAGAAAATATCAACTAGTTGTAAGGTTTTAAGGGTTTATATAATGTATTAATTACTAAAGCTTTTGGGAATTCACTTTAAGTAAAACACTAGAGTTATTCTTAGCTATTTTGGATAACTCAATTGAAATCTAACAAGCAAGTGATTTCAATCGAAAGGTTAAACATTAAGCACTCAGAAAATCTTGAAAGCTTCCTTTTAGTTGACTTCAAGAGTATATGAAATCAATTGTTGATATGTGAGACTAAACATTCCTTGTGCCAATATGTCTAAAACAAATCAAAGTCTCAACAAATAAAAAAAAATTCATAATTCATAAGACAACCAAGAAAATTTATCTTTGAAAATCTTTATTAAAAAGCTAAGAACAATACTTACATTTTACCAAAGCTTCATCCCTAGCTCTGGCAAAATATTTAGATACTCATACTAATACAAACACAACTCATCTTTCTTTGAGATATACTAGACTAATGAAAGATATATTGAAGAAATTTTGATGTCCAAAATGGTTGCTAAAGACCCCTTTATATAGGCCACAAACTATTACAGGAACTTGTAATCAATTTCGGTGGCCACAAAGATTGGTAATTTAATCCTTCCAAATATTCAAATTTTGTCTTGTTCCCTGAATAAGACTTGTAGACCTTTAAATTATCTTTCCATGGAGACCAAGATCTCGAAAATTGACTTTATGAACTGAGAATTATGACCAAAATAATAGAATTGCTCAGCAATGAAATTATAACTCTTGACAGATTCTGGTGTCAAGTTGAAAACCTCACATCTCTACTTGTATGCATTCAATGGATTGGTTCATTTTACAGTGTTTTGATAAACTTCTTAGCTGATCATCCAAGTGGCATTGAGTTTGTAAGCAAATTAAATTTGCACTCAATTAAATGGTGACACGTGTACAAGTTAAATATTAATATCAAATAAAATTTACTATTTTAATTTGAGAATTTAATTAAATTAATTCTTGAATTAAATAGTTAAATTGATATTAAATGTACACAGTACAAGTCGGTCGAATTAAATGAGTGTTCGATACACATATTGGGTAATAAATACGCCTTATTTACCATAAGAACTAGAATTAAATGATATCTAGTCAAAAATGGAAGCGAATTAAACTAATTCGCAAATCACGCTAATTATATGTTATGGGCCAATCAAGTGGCGCCACGTGGCACGACAGGAAAGACAGATTTGTAAACCTCCACCCTATAAGTAGGGTCCTTTGCTCATTCATTTGAACAACACAACACAACACGAACACAAGCGAATGAGCATTCAGACGATCAACAAGCGAATCCTCTGCAACCGTTCTTGAAGACTCAAAGCGTTCTTCGCCGTTCTTTGTGGAAAGCGATCAGAAACAGCTGGAGATCAAAGGTCAAGGCTCGAAGTTTCTCCGATCCGGCGTTTCCTCTTCAAAGATTCGAAGATTCTTCAAGAACACTCTTCAAGGCCTTTGAATATTCAAAGTTGTTCTTCATCGTTCTTCACCCATATCCACCTGAAACAGCTCGAGATTGAAGATCAAGGCTCGAAACCCCTCCGATCCGACGTTTCCTTTGAAGATTTGAAGAAACATTCAAAGCGTTCTTTATCGACATTCGAAGATTCAAAGAGCGCTATTCTTGAAGATTCAAGAGCGTTCATCCAGAAGCAACGTTTAATCCAAAATAAGGTGTTTTCACCCTTGGATTAACGTTATAAGCATTCAAGTCCAAAGATCGAGGTTACGTCGATCCAAAGTCCAAGTCAAAGTCAACTGAAGAGAAGAATCAGAGGATCAAGTTCAGAGTTGGTCAAACCCGCATAAATTTCTAAATTGAATTCAAAGAAATTCAAGTTGAAATTATTTTCGTGTTTTTCACGAAATTTGTAGTTACAAATTTGGCACGTCCGGTGGGACCGACTCTACCTCACATCTCTTCTCTCCTCAAATAAGCTCAAGAACACTAGGATGACTCCTCGCAAAGTTATTGTGCAAAAAGCCAACTCCTCGAAAGCCTCTGACAGCCAGGTCGTGACAAGAAGTATGGCGAAGCGATCGCTGACTGAGACCTTCACAAAGGCTAATCCATCAGTGGAGGCAACAACTAAGAAGCCGGTCTACACTGAAGACGAAGAGGTTAACTCTCCAAGTTCCACTCCACATTCATCATCAAACTTGTTGTCAGACTCGAGCGTTGCCCCAGTTATGATGACAAACTCCTCAACTATTGAGGAACGATTCACTAGCATCCTCAAAGCTATCGAAGGGCTCGCGGAGCATGTCAAGAGGCAAGACATTCAGATTGCCAACTTGATGAACAAGGTGGAGAACAGTGATGCAAGTCATGCTCACGGCAAGCAAGTTGAGGACTAAGGAATGGAGGAGACCTCAGCCAGACATCAAGCAACTGAAATTGAGGAGACTGCTAAGGAACTGCAAGTCTCGTCTGATGGAGCGATACAGATTGATCAGCTCAAGAAGCTCATACTGGAGACAGTGAAAGGGAAGTTTGAAGACAGCTCCAAATTAACCTTCACCTACACTAAGCCCTACACAAAGAGGATTGACAACTTGCGAATGCCAGCAGACTATCAACCTCCAAAGTTCCAATAGTTTGACGGCAAGGGAAATCCGAAACAACACGTGGCCCATTTTGTTGAGACGTGCAATAATGCTGGGACTTACAGAGACCATCTTGTCAAATAGTTTATCCGCTCCCTCAAAGGAAATGCCTTCGACTGGTATATTGATTTGGAGGCTAACTCCATCAATAGCTGGGATCAAATGGAGCAAGAGTTCCTGAACTGTTTCTACAGTACGAGAAGAACGATTAGCATGATCGAGCTGATAAATTCATGCCAGTGGAAAGAAGAGCCTGTCATCAATTACATTAATCGATGGAGAAACTTAAGTCTGAACTGCAAAGATAGACTATCCAAGACTTCCGCGATCGAAATGTGCATCCAAGGGATGAAGTGGGGTCTCCGATACATTCTCCAAGGTTTTCAACCGCGGACCTTTGAAGAGTTGGCTACAATAGCTCACGATATGGAGTTGAGCATGGCAGCAAGTGGATCCAATGGACCACCAGTCCAAGAACCTCGAAAGTTCAAGGACAAGCAAGAAATTAAGAAAGAAAGCAAAACCTTTGTCCGAACTCCTCACAAAGAAGTCATGCAAAGACTATCAAATATCAGAAGGAGAGAAAAGATAGAAATGACAAAGGGAAAGTTGTTGTTGTTGCTCCAGAAAGGGGGCAAAGAATGAAGACTTTGAAAGAAATGCAACAGAGGCAATATCCATTCCTAGACTCTGACATCCCAGGAAAATTCGATGATTTGATGGAAAGAAAACTCATCGAGATGCTAGAAATGAAGCGCCCAGAAGAAGCTGGACGTGTTAATGACCCAAAATACTGCAAGTACCATAGGCTTGTGGGTCACCCAATCCAAGACTGCTTCGTCTTCAAGGATAAAATCATGCAGCTGGTGGAGCAAGGGACAATCCTACTAGAAGAAGAAGCAACCACAAATTTTATCACTGCTGAGCATGATGACAGTTACAACACTTCATGTTATATGGAGGACATAGAATAAACCTCTTCGTCTGAAAGGGAGCCATGTGACAAAAGTGTTGATTGTGCACCAGTCTTAAGCTTTACATAAAATGACTTATTGCTCGGCTCGCAGCCTCATAATCGACCTTTGTTCATGACAGGCTACGCCAAAGGACAAAAGATCAACCGCATGCTAATTGATGGAGGGTCTGGGGTGAATATCCTGCCTTTGAGAGTGATGAGAAAATTGGGCATAACAGTTGATGAACTCGGCCATAGCCAACTGATGATCCAAGGCTTCAATCAAGAAGGTCAGAGGGCCCTTGGAACGATGACGCTGGACCTGCTAATCGATGAGATGATATCTACTGTGCTCTTTCATGTGATAGATGTCAGGACTGTTGGAGTTATACGTGAAAGTATACTTTTACTTTGTATAACTCATGTATTAAACACTTGTTTATAAGAATAATTCTTTTATCACATTTGCTTTAGATATGATTGAATGTTGAATATTTATTGCAACCAGTTCATTATAAGTGGTACTTGTTACATTGTAGTTAATGTGGTGATACCCGATCACGGAAGATCACATTAACGGTTTTCTTGTAACTAAACGTACAAATTCACGACCTAGGTGGAATTGAACAATCCGCCGTGAAAGGTCGATATGTACATCTCAGATTGGTCTGTCTTGACCAAGAGATTGCACTAGCACATTTAGTATGTGTTGAAGAGGACCTACAGCGAAGATAAATTCTTCTGTTCTGAAATGTGAAGAATTAGACCTCAGTGGTTATTGATTTCTTAATCCCCGTCACTTAAATAGGAACGTGTGTGCTTAATGGTTACTACTTTGATTCATGTTGGGTGAGAATCATCGTGACTTCGAACTTTGTGTTTTGGGCAGTAATATTAATCATACGACGGTTGCTAAGATTTAATACGGAGAAACGCGTGCGAGTACGACTCGTGTGATTTGTCCCCTTTTGTGGGCTCAGAAGTTTTATCGTACCAAATCTTGCAAGTGAAGAATTAGTTTCTTCGGTACGGATAATAATGTTGAGCTGTCTTTACTCCAAGGTGAAATATATTAATTAATTTAGAGCTATTCAGAAGCTTAATTCATTAATGGACTTGATAATCTTAAACGCGGGAAATAATAACCGGGAGCCCATATTATCGTAATATGGATTAAGATGGATAGTGCAATATTAATTTATTAGTGGTAATAATTAATATTAATGGATTGAATTATATTGGGGCTCAATATTGAAATTCAGAAGTCCATTAGGAGGTCCAATCTTAATTCTCCTTAAAGGCCCCTCAAGTAGCCCATTAAGTAGCTCAATAATGATAAGGTGATTAAAATAAAAAGAAAATATAATTCTGATTTTTCAAGAGTAATTTCGAAAATTTAGTTTATTAGGAGAGAAAAGATTTTGTTGATTTTCTTGGAAAAATATTATGGAAGATAAGTATTCTTGGAATACAAGACTATATTCAAGAAGATCCAAATCTTGGATTCACTCCTATAATTTTCGAAAATTACAAGTTAATTAGGAGGGTGAGATTTTTGTGGAATATTTTCTTTTGGAGAAAAGAATATATGGGATATATTCAAGATTTCTTAGAGACTAAGAAAAGATTTTCTTCAAGCCCAAAATATGTGTAAATTTCGGCCACCTCCATATTATAAATAGGGGGTGATTATTTCATCCCCAAGTACATAATTCCATGTGTTGGAAAAATCAAGAGCATACATATTTTTCTTTTTCCTTAGTTATTTAAATTACTTGAAAGCATCTCCCACCGGTGATCAAGTAAGGCGAAAGGGAAATACTTGAGAAGGTTTTTGGGTTGATAAAGCGTGATCGTGATTGTCCCGTTTATTCAAAGGCCAATACTACAAGAGGTACGTAAGTCACATAAATTCTTGTTTATTCCGCCTAGATTTTATGTGAATTAATTCATGCTAGTAATAATTGAATTTAAATTCGTATTTAAATTTCATCCCGAATAGATTTCGGGCACCTCTATTTTCCCAACAACTGGTATCAGAGCCACGGTTTCGGGTTCTGATCTTTAAATTGGAATTTAAATTGTTAAACATTAAATTGAAATTGGATAGTAGAATTGCTAGATCTTTTTTGCAGGTATCCAATTGTCATGGTTTTAATGTTTATTTTTTTCATGCGTGTGAATTAATTATTTTTAATTCAATTCGTTCGAATTCGTTTTTCTCGTTAGAAAATCCACGAGTAGATTAGTTATTTTTATTTTTATTTGATCATTGTAATAGACTAGTCTAGATGTAGTATTTATTTTTTGTAAATAAATTGTAACCGGATCGAGACGAAGAATGAAAAATTAAAGACGGCGTACCCGGACGACGCATACATGCGTGACGCATGCATGGACGTAAAATCATGCATGGGGTGAAGAACGAGAACGAACGACGAAACCCGGTGCATGGGGTGCGCGAGGCGCATGATGGGCAAGCCGGGGCACAGGCGCGCACCCCTAGCGCCAGCGCTCGGCTGCCGCTGCTCGGCGTCACACCGAGAAGCGCGCGGCCCACTCCGTGGGTCGACGTGTGCCGTATCTCGAGCCGTAAATTTTTTTAATTTCAGTTCTTATTTTTTTGTGTGATTTTAAACGTCGTCCTGAACCCCAAACGAAGTTATTTTTGATGAAGTGTTGTTGTTCGAGTGGGAGCGTGTCGAGACGAACGATGGAAAGCAACAAGGACAATTTTTCGCATCAAGACGTGAAGAAATTAAACCGTGACAATTGGATTTGAGTGCCCCAATGTGTTTAATTTTGTTTTGATGGATGTTTTATTTCGTGCACTTATTATTATTTGTTAATATGTGTTTGCATGATTTTAATTGTCCAAGAAAAACCTTACTTTCGAAAATTACTAAGTATGTTTCTTTAATCGCAATTTTATTCCGGATATTAAAATTGGATTAATTTGGCCTTCATAATTTATTTATTTGTGAAGTCTTTTTGGAATACATTTCCCCCTCGGATCGGCCAAAAGGACGGATTTCACATGAATAAATTCCGAAAAGATGATTGTTGATTATTACTAGTGACGGTATTGACCCTCACCACGAGTGGCTTGCTCAAAGCGAAATAATAATCCTGTATTTAATTATGGTTATTACTTAGGCATAAAAAATTGATATTAACTTACTCCCTTCGGAGTCCCTGTCAATTTTTATGTGGTCAAAGTGGGAACCAACTATTAATTTTGAATTAAGGATTTGTCACTTTTAAGTTTGTGATCCGCTTGAATGTGTTTAGATGTATAGACCACCCCTCGTGGCGCATTTAAATTGTTTCGAGATGTTGGCTGATACATGATTATATTATTTTAAGGTTTCAATATAATTGATGTGATAGAATTATGTAATAATTTCGTATTTTTTTAGATATTAATATAAATGTATGTTTTATTCTCATTTCATCATGTCGCAACCTTTTAATCCACTGTTTAATATGCTTTAAGTTAATAAACTTTTTGGAGAGAATTATATCGATTGGAAATGTAATTTAAATTTTGTCCTTACTGCACGAAAACACAATTGGGTTATTCACGTTAATATACCCGGCAAGCCTAATGATAAGTCAAGCAATGGGGAAGGACAGTTTATGATTGGAAGCGTGACAATGAACACATGAAGTGCATCATCTTGACATCTCTGTCTGAGGATTTGAGGCATATTCATGAGGACATTGTGTCCGCTGTTGAAATCATGGAAAACCTTGAAGAGATGTCTTCACATCAAACCCATACTAATCAGTTCACCAAACATGACTCGGTCAAGTTGGAAATGGTGGAGGGAACGCCCGTGAGGGAGCACATTCTCGAGATTATGGCATACCTTAACAAGTTGGAAGTACTTGGTGCATATTTTGATATCCCTTCTCAGGTCGATTACATACTCCATTCTCTTCCGAAAAGCTTTGAGCAGTTTCAATTGAACTATCAAATGAATGAACGGATAAGTCGTTTGCCCGAGCTCTTGCAAGCTTTAGTTTCGGTGGAGGTGATAATGGAGCACCAGTCTAGTGCTATGGTGGCTAATGGTCCGTCTACCTCTTTTGGTCCCAAGGGAGGGAAAAAGAGGAAGAGAACCAAAGGCCGGATCCAAGCAAATCCAATTGTTGCGAAAAGCAAATGCAAAGGCTAGCGTCGAAAGGGAAGTGTTTTAGTTGCGGTGAGAGAGGACAATGGAGGTCTGCCTGTTCCAAGCCTAAGAGGCTAGGAAAGTTAGGTAATTCACACACCCTAGTAGTCGAAACTTGTGAAGTGGCGTATGCTGTCTATTCGTGGACAGTGGATACAAGAGCTACTGATCACATTTGTCTCATGGGTTCAAGTTAACCCGACGACTTAATAGAAGTGAGATCCCCATCACATCGGACAATGCTACGAGAGTGGCAGCTGAAGCAGTGAGAGAAGTGCACCTATCTTTTGAAGATAGAGTTATGGTCTTGAGAGATGTTCTTCATGTTCCTAGTTTAGAAAGAACTCAACCTTCAGTTTCTAAACTGTTTTGAATAGATACTCAGTTTCTTTTAGTAAGGATGTTATTATTTCTTGAAACGATGAGTTTATCTGTTCCGGAACATTGTTGGATGATCTTTATACCATTAATTGGGCATACCACTCATAATTGAATCTAATAACACATCGATTATTTCGAGTAATAAAAGAAAGCATTCTTCGGACATGAACGAAACACTTCTATGGCATCTTAGATTATGTCATATTAATCTAATACGGATACAAAGGTTGGTGAAAAATGAATCCTTGGAGTCACTTCAAGTTGAGTCATTTCCAACTTGTGAATCCTATTTAGAGGGTAAAATGACCTAGAGGGCATTTGGAGCCAATGAGAATAGAGCCACCAAAGTGTTAGAACTCGTTCATACCGATATGTGTGGTTCAATGACAATCATAGCAAGAAGGGGTATGAGTAATTTGTCATTTTGATGATTACTCTACCTTATGATGCATAGGGAAAGAAGTATCAAGTTTCTACGATTTGATCATGGAGGCGAATACCTTAGCGATGAATTCTTGAGCTACCTGTCGGACGAAGGGATTGTATCCCTATTGACCGTACCGGGAACCCCTCAATAGAACGGTGTGGCGGAACGAAGGAACCAGACTCTTTTAGAAATAGTCAGATCCATGATGAGTTATTCAGATTTACCCAAATCGTTTTGGGGTAATGCCTTGGAAACAACGACTTACATTCTAAACTTTGTGCCATCCAAATCGGTTCCTAAAACCCCAATGGAATTGTGGACCGGGCGCAACCCAATCTAAAACACTCGTGGATTTGGGGTTGTCCGGCATACGTGCTAGACAAGGAAGCCGGTAAATTGGGTCCACGTTCGGAATTAAGGTTGTTTATAGGATACCCTGCGGGAACGAAAGGGTGTATGTTCTATAGTCCCAAGGATTAAAAGACCGTATTTTGCATACACTTTAAATTCTTGGAGGAAGACTATATGAACAAAAGAAAACCCGGAAGTGATATTACCTTAGAGGAACTCTTATACCAAGTATACAAGATGATATACCACACATCACACCTTCACAACCGGAACCCCGTCGCAATGGGAGGATTGCTAGGCAACCCGAGAGATTAATGGAAATAGGAGAATCTTCGGATTTAATTCCCGGTGATGAATTAGACCCATGGACATACGACGAGGCAATCCAAGACAAAGACGCAGAGTCGTGGCAAACAGCAATGGAAACCGAGATGGGTTCGATGGATCATAATCAAGTGTGGGAGTTGGTCGTTCCACCCAGTGGGGTAAAACCCATTAGATGCAAGTGGGTGTACAAGAGTAAAAGAGGACCGGACGGAAGGGTAGAGACCTTCAAAGCAAGGTTTGTGGCCAAAGGGTATACTCAGAAAGAAGGGATCGATTATGAGGAAACCTTTTCGCTTGTAGCTATGTTTAAGTCCATCCGTATTCTCTTGTCGATCGCTGCGCACCGAGGTTACGAGATCTGGTAAATGGATGTCAAGACAGCTTTCCTTAACGGAAGTCTTGACGGGTTAGATATCCATATGCAACAGCCCAAAGGTTTCGTTGAAAAAGGCCAAGAGCACCTCGTATGCAAGCTTAAGAGATCCATTTATGGACTTAAGCAAGCATCGCGTACTTGGAACCAGTGTTTTGGTCAAGTGATTAAGTCTTATGGGTTTGATCAAAATGAGTTCGAAAGTTGTGTGTATAATAAGCGTGACGAAACTGCGGTGTTATTCTTAGTATTATACGTAGACGATATTCTACTCATTGGAAACAATGTAAAGGTATTGTCAGACGTAAGGGTATGGCTGTCGAATCAGCTTGATATGAAGAACTTAGGGAAAGCTGGTCACATCCTTGGGATCAAGTTCACTCGCGATCGCAAGAAGAGGATGTTGGGCTTATCGCAAGCTTCATACAGAGACACTGTTTTGAAGCGATACAACATGCAAGATTCCAAGAAAGGTTTTGTACTTTTTTGACATGGAATCCATCTATCCAAAGAAATATGCCCTAAGACGCAAGTGGAGATAGATGACATAAAAGACGTTCCGTACGTTTCAGACGTAGGAAGTCTTATGTATGAAATGTTGTGTACGAGACCGGATATCTGCTTTGTCGTTGGCATGATGGCAAGATATCAAAGTAACCCCGGGAAAACACACTAGATTGCAATTAAATGCGTTCTGTAGTTTCTGAAAAGAACTTGTGATGGAATGTTGATTTAACAGTCAGACAATCTAATTCCCATGGGATACACGGACTCAAATTTCCAATCAGACATAGACTCCAGAATAACTACCTCGGGTAGTGTGTTTTGCATGGGAGAAGGAGCCATGACATGGAGAAGCGATTAGCAGAAATGCATTGCCGATTCGACCATGAATACCGAATAAGTAACTGCTTATGAAGCAGCGAAAGAAGCGGTTTGACTCAAGTACTTCTTAGTGGACTTGGACGTTGTTCCGAATTTACCCATCACAATCATTGTGGCGAAGCAGTTGCAAATTCAAGGGAACCGAGAGCCCACCAGGCCAGCAAATACATAGAAAGAAAATACCATATTATACGAGAAATCGTTAAGAGAGGAGATAAAGAGGTGGCAAAGATATGCGTCGGGGACAACCTAGCAAATTCATTCACAAAGGGTCTGCCTCTGAATACATTCGAGAGACATGTGGATGGAATGTGAGTCAAGACTATTGTCAATCTGCTTTAAGTATAAGTGGGAGGAATTATTAGGTTAGTGTAGGTTGACATGAGATGTTACACGTAGAGCTACTACACTAGACATGCATGATGATGTATACTAAAAAGCAGACTTTAAGTATAAGTGGGAGATTGTTGGAGTTATACTTGAAAGTATGCTTTTACTTTGTATAACTCATGTATTAAACACTTGTTTATGAGAATAATTCTTTTATCACATTTGCTTTAGATATGATTGAATGTTGAATATTTATTGCAACCAGTTCATTATAAGTGGTACTTGTTACATTGTAGTTAATGTGGTGATACCCGATCACGGAAGATCACATTAACGGTTTCCTTGTAACTAAACGTACAAATTCACGACCTAGGTGGAATTGAACAATCCGCCGTGAAAGGTCGATGTGTACATCTCAGATTGGTCTGTCTTGACCAAGAGATTGCATTAGCACATTTAGTATGTGTTGAAGAGGACCTACATCGAAGATAAATTCTTATGTTCTGAAATGTGAAGAATTAGACCTCAGTGGTTATTGATTTCTAAATCTCCGTCACTTAAATAGGACCGTGTGTGCTTAATGGTTACTGCTTTGATTCATGTTGGGTGAGAATCATCGTGACTTTGAACTTTGTGTTTTGGGCAGTAATATTAATCATACGACGGTTGCTAAGATTTAATACGGAGAAATGCGTGCGAGTACGACTTGTGTGATTTGTCCCCTTGGTGGGCTCATAAGTTTTATCGTACCAAATCTTGCAAGTGAAGAATTAGTTTCTTCGATACGGATAATAATGTTGAGCTGTCTTTACTCCAAGGTGAAATATATTAATTAATTTAGAGCTATTCAAAAGCTTAATTAATTAATGGACTTGATAATCTTAAATGCGGGAAATAATAACCGGGAGCCCATATTATCGTAATATGGATTAAGATGGATAGTGCAATATTAATTTATTAGTGGTAATAATTAATATTAATGGATTGAATTATATTGGGGCTCAATATTGAAATTCAGAAGTCCATTAGGAGGTCCAATCTTAATTCTCCTTAAAGGCCCCTCAAGTAGCCCATTAAGTAGCTCAATAATGATAAGGTGATTAAAATAAAAAGAAAATATAATGCTGATTTTTCAAGAGTAATTTTGAAATTTTAGTTTATTAGGAGAGAAAAGATTTTGTTGATTTTCTTGGAAAGATATTATGGAAGATAAGTATTCTTGGAATACAATATTATCTCATATATTCAAGAAGATCCAAATCTTGGATTCACTCCTATAATTTTCGAAAATTACAAGTTAATTAGGAGGGTGAGATTTTTGTGGAATATTTTCTTTTGGAGAAAAGAATATATGGGATATATTCAAGATTTCTTAGAGACTAAGAAAAGATTTTCTCCAAGCCCAAAATATGTGTAAATTTCGGCCACCTCCATATTATAAATAGGGGGTGATTATTTCATCTCCAAGTACATAATTCCATGTGTTGGAAAAATCAAGAGCATACATATTTTTCTTTTTCCTTAGTTATTTAAATTACTTGAAAGCATCTCCCACCGGTGATCAAGTAAGGCGAAAGGGAAATACTTGAGAAGGTTTTTGGGTTGATAAAGCGTGATCGTGATTGTCCCGTTTATTCAAAGGCCAATACTACAAGAGGTACGTAAGTCACATAAATTCTTGTTTATTCCGTCTAGATTTTATGTGAATTAATTCAACATGCATGATGTTAAATTTGTTGTTGGAATTATTATTTGAATTAATTAGGATTAATTCATACTAGTAATAATTGAATTTAAATTCGTATTTAAATTTCATCCCGAATAGATTCCGAGCACCCCTATTTTCCCAACAAGGACTTCATACAATATACTGCTAGGACGTCTGTGGTTGCATGAAAATAATGTGATACCCTCTACGATGCACCAATGCTTTAAATACTATAAGGATGGTGAAGTAAAGAGAGTATTTACCGATGCCAAGCCTTTTAAGGATGCTGAGTCATATTTTGCTGATGCTAGATACTACTTTCAGAGTACAACTAAAGCTGAGGCATACTTATCGCAGGAGATAACCAAGGATGGGCAAACTGCAGAGAAAGAGAGGACTTCACCTCCATCCCGTGTTGATAAAGGTAAACAGCCTTTCGAAATTGTTGAAGCACTAGAGGGATTGACATTACCTCTAACCAAGCTTGACTCAACAAGACCTTCCTCATAACCACTTGAAGGGTTCACTCTTCCTACTCGTGGAGCCAAGACAGAACATGGCGAAATAGCTGAAGCTGTGATGTCGAAATCTTATGGCCCTAAAGCCTTTAAGCTCCTTGTTCGGGCTGGATATGATCCACAAGGAAAGTCTGCGTTGAAGGAATCACCCCAAGAGGCCATCAAACCATCAAAGCACGGGGTTAACACCACTCAAAAGCCAACAAACAAAATCATTTATGCCCCGGTCAAGAATTTTAGAGTTGGTTTGGAATACGTAGCACCGAGTCTGGTTTGTATCGCGATCAAAAGAGCGAGCACAATCACGAACCATATCACTGAAGGCGAATTCTCATCCACGGAGGATGTATTTGATGAGAACGGTGAGAAAGTGAAGAAATGTCTATCTTCGAGAGGTTAGGGACATTCGAAGGAGGCAACCTCCTGAAGCATGGGTCAGTCTTCAATAGATTGGGATCAGCTAGAAGAAAGTCCAGATCCATCTTCGAAAGATTAAGGCCGCATAAAAGTAATGAATGCCGAGAAGGGAGGATTTCTAAACTTGCACACTCCCACAAAATTCGAAGCTTAATCCCGTCCCATATGAAGCGATGAACCACTCTGATCGAGTTATGTGGAGAGGCTTTAACAGCAAGGATAAGGACGGTCATCCACACCAGGGAGCAAGATGATGATAAATAAAGTATTACATCATCTAACTTTGTCAACGCCTCCATTGCTCAAAGGCAGACTCCTCAAGAAAGTGAAAGAGCCTTGCAAAGGAGAATTGCTATGATGATCAGAAATGGATTCATCACTAACATCGATAGCGTTGCACGAATGGTCCTAGTCAGAAGAAGGGATGGTCAAGTGAGGGCAGCCATTGATATCAGTAGGCAAGAGAAAGCTTGTGAAGATGTAGCAACTGTAAATCACATCACCGCGTATGATGAGGCTTTTACAATGGAAGAAGATGTTGAGGATGTTCCTCCAGAATTGGAAGAAGGTGTTAAAGCCACTGTTGATAAATTGAAAGAAATCAACTTGGGAGATGCCAACGATCCACAGCCAACCTACATAAACGCCTTGTTGACGTTCGAAGAAGAAGAGGCGTATATTACACTCTTGAAAGAGTTCAGAGATGTTTTTGCTTGGTCGTACAAGGAAATGCCAGGGTTAGCTCCGAAGGTTGCTGTTCATCCGTTATCAATAAAGGAAGGGACTAAACCAGTCAAGCAAGGCCAACACCAATTTCAACCAGAGTTGATCCCGCAAATTGAGAATGAAGTGAACAAGCTCATTGATGTTGGTTTCATTCGGGAAGTGAAATATCCTACATGGATCTCCAGCATCGTCTAGGTGAGAAAGAAAAATGGTCAGATTCGGGTGTGTGTGGATTTTCGTGATCTTAACCTGGAATGCCCCAAGGACGATTTCTCATTGCCTATCACTGAGCTAATGATAGATGCTACTACAGGTCATGAAGCTTTGTCTTTCATGGATGGCTCATCAGGATACAATCAAATCTGCATATCGCCTAATAATGAATAGCTTACCGTCTTTCGCACACCAAAAGGAATCTACTGTTATAAGGTGATGCCTTTCAGCCTAAAGAACGCTGGTGCTACCTATCAACTGGCAATGTAGAAAATCTTTGATGATGTGCTCCACAAGAATACCGAGTGTTATGTGGACGATCTGGTGGTGAAATCGAAAAGAAGGAAAGATCATCTGCAGGATTTGAGGTAAGTCTTTGAACGCCTCAGACGTTACCAACTTAGGATGAATCCTTTGAAGTGTGTCTTCGGATTCTCTTCAGGAAAATTTCTCGGATTCATCGTCCGACAACGAGGCATCGAGATTGAACAAGCAAAGATCGATGTAATCCTGAAAAATGCCTGAACCTCGTAACATCCATGAGCTTAAAAGCTTGCCAGGGAAATTGGCGTATCTGAGGAGATTCATCTCAAACTTGGCTGACAGATGTCAACCATTCAGCCATTTGATGAAGAAAGGAAACCCATTCAAGTGGGACGAAGCTTGCAAGAACGCTTTTAAAGGCATCAAGGATTATCTGATGAAGCCACCTGTGTTAGTTGCTCCAGTACTCGGAAGACCGTTGATACTTTATATAGCTGCTCAGGAACGGTCTGTTGGAGCCTTGTTGGCACAAGAAAATGACGAGGGTAAAGAAAATTATCTTTACTATTTGAGAATGATGATGGTTCCAAATGAGCTGAATTACTCCCCAATTGAGAAGATATGTTTGACACTTATCTTTGTAATTCAGAAGTTAAAGCACTATTTCCAGGCTCACACAGTTCGTCTTATCTCGAAGGCAAATCCATTGAAGTTTGTCATGTCAAAGCCAGTTCTTTCTGACCGACTTGCAAGGTGGTATCTTCAGCTGTAACTGTTTGAGATCATATACGTTCAACAGAAAGCTGTAAAGGGGCAAGTCTTGGCGGATTTCTTAGTAGACCACCCAATTCCTGCTGAATGGGAGTTATCTGATGATCTTCCAGATGAAGATGTCTTAGCTGTGGAAGTTTCTCCTCCTTGGAAGATGTATTTCGATGGGGCCTCCCATAGAGAAGGAGTTGGTGCTGGAGTGGTGTTCATCACATCCCTGACTGAGAATTTCTCCAACAATATGGCTGAGTATCAAGCGCTTATATTCGGGCTAGAGATAGCAGTGAACATAAAGCAGTCGCATCTCAGGGTGTATGGAGATTCCTTGCTAGTTGTAAATCAACTTCGTGGGTTATATGAAGTCAAGAAGCCCGAGTTACTTCCATACTACAATTATGCCCGGAGGATGATAGGATGACTTGGAGATGTGGAAGTCGAGCATGTGCCAAGAAGTGAGAATAAGCAAGCCGACGCCTTAGCTAAGTTAGCATCAACTATAGCTATGTCAGGAACCCATGTACGAAAACCCGTATGCAGAAGTTGGGTTATACCTTCTATCTTCGATGAGGAAGACAATGAAGAAGTTGAAAATCATGCCATAGAAGTCTTCGAAATTGAAAATGAGGATTGACGTCAACCTTTTGTGGATTACTTACAACATGATAAGTTACCCCATGATCCATGACGAAGAGTTGATATTCGGCGTCATGCACCTCGATTCATCTACTACCAAGGAACCCTTTATTGGAGATCATTTGATGGTGTCTTCCTGAGGTGTTTAGGAGATGAGGAAGTTGTTCAAGTTATGGAGAAGGCTCACTCCGGAGTCTGTGGTGTCCACCAGTCGGGACCCAAGTTACATTTTCGGATAAAGAGGATGGGATACTACTGGCCGACAATGGTGAAGGATTGCATAGACTATGCACGGAGATGTCAAGCATGCCAATTTCATGCAAATCTGATTCATCAACCTCCTGAACCTTTACATCCGACTGTTTCCTCATGGCCCTTTGATGCTTGGGGTTTTGACGTTGTAGGGCCATTGACAAAGACTTCTGGTGGTCATCTCTACATCTTAGCTGCAACTGATTATTTCTCCAAGTGGGCTGAAGCAGTACCTTTGAGGGAAGTGAAGATAGAAAATGTTGCCGACTTCATCCGTGTCAACATCATTTTCAGATATGGAGTCCCGCGCTATATTATGACTGACAATGGAAGGTCATTCTGCAACAGTCACATTGACAAACTCTGTGAGAAGTTCAACTTCAAACAAAGAAAGTCTTTGATGTATAATGCAGCTGCCAATGGGCTTGCTGAAGCCTTAAACAAAACTCTTTGCAGTCTACTGAAGAAAGTTATTTCGAAGTCAAAATGAGATTGGCATGAGCGGATAAATGAAGCTCTATGGGCGTGCCGAACTACTTACAGGATGCCTACGCAAGCTACTCCATATTCATTGGTGTATGGTGTTGAAGCAGTGGTACCTCTTGAGAAACAAATTCCTTCTCTAAGGATAGCTATACAGAAAGGTCTGACAGAAGAAGAGAACGCACGTCTGCATCTTGAAGAGTTGGAAGCTTTGGATGAGAAAAGGCTGGAAGCACAACAAAAACTTGAGTGTTATCAGTCTCGCCTTGCCAGAATTTTTAACAAAAAGGTGAAGACACGATCTTTCCAAGTTGGTGACTTGGTGTTGGCAGTGAGGAGGCCCATTGTTGTCACTCATCGTGTCAAAAATAAATTCTTGCCCAGATGGGATGGTCCATACGTTGTGACAGAAGTCTATATGAATGGTGCTTACAAGCTGATCTCCGAAGATGGTGTAAGCATTGGCCCCATAAATGGGAAATTCTTGAAACGCTACTACGCGTAAATAAACCAAGTAGTACGCTCCATGACGCACGAGCCTAAACTGTCAGTTGCTCCTGGTCCGCATGAGGATAAACTGTGAACGACAACCACCAAAGGTAATTACATGTGGTTAAACTGTTAATTCACCCACTAAGAGTGTTTCTAGTGGTTAAATAATCAAATACCCCACTTTGTCTATAGTGGTTAAATAATAGTCCCTCCTGGCCCACATGAGGTTAAACTGTGTACATCCCCCCCCCCCCCCCCACAAATCAAATCATACCCTTCTTTGAACTACGTTATGACTTAATCTTCTTAAACCAAAGGGGTACGTAGGCAGCTTAGAAATCTTATAAGTTCAGTCATGTTTTAGTTATCTTATTTAAATTCAAATATTTAAATGAGGTATTGAAGAAAAAAAAAACAATACAGAAAGTAAAGATATAGTTGATCAAGTTTTATTGGAAATCAAAGAAGTTGATACAATAATGCAGAAAAAAGGATAACATAAGGGGAATCCTAAACAAAATCTACGCAAAAGGATCCAAGTCCTTCAACTCCTCCAAGGCAGCTTCTAGCTTCGATCTTGACTTCACTACTTCTTCAGTTACAGTCTCTTCCAAAATTGGAGTGTTGTCAATAGCAAGAAGGGCATCCTTGGCAGCTTGAGTTTTAACTTTGGCACTCTTAAGAGATTCTTGATATTGTTGTAGTTCTTCAGCAAGTCTCTTTCTCTTTTTGGATAACTCAGTAAGCTTCTTATCCACCTGCTTCAATGTTACTCGAGCAGCCTCCAACTTGTTGGATTCATCCTTTTCTGTCACTTCACAAATATTAAGAGCGCTTTCTGCTTCAGCCTACTGTGAAGCAAGAGTCTCTTTTGCCACTCCCTCAATAGACTTGGACCTAGCTGCATCGTAGATATCAGCTTTGCCAAATAAAGATGCCAAACGCTCCTCCAGAATAGAAGAATCAACTCGGTTGAATGCCTTGATTTCTTCCATCACGAAAGACACCCCGTCCTTCATAGAAGACAACAATTCGATAGGAGTTTTCATTATTCTTTCTAAGAAGTCCTTCCACAGGGTTGAGACGTAAGTCTGTTTGCATTTCTCAACGAAAGTTTCTCTTTTAAATACAGAGACAACACCTGCCATGGGATCAATGGGCTTGGTTGGCTTGAAGGGTTTGACGGGCTTGAATGCAGAAAGTCCAACAGGAGCTACTGAAGCTGCTACTGAGGAATATGATTCCCCTTCATCCGAATTGTGCCCTTCATCCTCAGTGCCGAACTTTTCTTGTCTAGCTTGAAAAGAATCGAAAATGCAGGAGGGTGAGAGACTATGAGGTAAAAGGGAAATGGAAAAGTAGAAATGAGAATAAACCTTCTTTTGAAGAGATGTGTCAGGATCTATCGCAAGTCTCGGAGATTTAGAAGTCTGCTGCCTATGCTTCCAGTTGACATCTTGATCACTTCGATCTTCTCCTGAGTGTCGAGAAGTACTCTTTCTCTTGCTTGGCCCAGCAAGCAATGTTGCAGCATACGCTGAGGCTGGAATCATTTGATCTGGAGAAGTCTTGCGTTTATTATATGAATTGACTTCATCAGCATTAACCACTGTGTTCCGTTTATTAGGAATGGGCTCTGGATCTGTCAAAACCTTCATGTGGGAGTCTAAGTATTCATCATAAACTTGGTGCCACCATTTCTTATACTCCGGTGAAGAAAAACTCCTTGCAGTGTGAGGAGGAGGTGGAAAATAAATTTTGGAGCGGGTACCACACGAAATACACCATTTCCAGCAAAAGAAGCCTCTTGTCAATGAACACTCACGGGTAGCATCTATCTTCACCCTAACACTTCTTGGTAGAAACCAAACTGACGGCTAAAACGGTGCGGACTGTAAGGCTCAATGATGAAATGATTGCCTTGTCGCCTAGGAAGGAAGTTGGAACGCATGGTTATGAAGTAGCCCCAAGTGCCCCATAGCCTATCTCCATTGTCCACATACGAGCCCTGGTCATTCTCAATGTTGCACGTCAATACGACCTGGTCCCCTTTATGAATTCACTTACGAGCATCTCCAGGTTCGTAGTAACGATCGTCATTTTCTCCAGAGTAGAGTATCATAGGAGGTCTATTCAATCTATAGCTGGCCATGTAATGCATCTTGAAATACTGGGCTATCCAGACATAGACGAAGTGAACCAGGAAGGCCTCTTGATCTTCAGATGGGTCTGATCTGTTTGAGATATTGTTCAATCCTCTGTAAATGCTCGCCAAGACTGGAATAACGAGACTGGCCTCCTTCCCTTTTGCCATTAAGCATGCTATCTTGAAGGTACTCGGCCTTATCAAATCTTCTTCTTCATTGGAAAGAACAAATGTGCAGAGCCAACACATTAGAAAGGCGGCCAAATACGTCTCTTCATGGGCATGTCGGTCAATACTCAATCTCTTGAACGATGTTAACTCCTCAGGGGTCCATGTTTTATGCGGGGGCACCACACCAGAAGGATTGTGAGTAGTCTTGGGATGAGTAGTCTTCCTCTTCTCGACGCGAGTTCGGGGTGGTTGATGTTTTATGGGTTTAACCGACCAGAAATTTATCCAGCGAACATTGGACACTTTTGCTCCACTCTAACCTCCGCATAGTAGATGGTAGGCGTGAAGAAGATTCTTGCAGCTTTGTGGGACAGAGAACTCACCAGTTCTGTCGAATAACTCCAACGCATTTGGTACCACTTTGTCAAGGATGCAGCCCTTCAAAGGAAGTCCTGTCGAGTTATGTATATCCCATAACGAAATTGATATTTCTCCAAAAGTTGTGAGCAAAGTGTTGGTAGATGGGCACCATGCCTCACAGAAAGCCTTGATAAATTCTGAATTGCAGTCATACGTAAAGAGCGATGCAAAAACAGCGTTATAACTTCGGATGTTCCGGAGAGCTCTCTCACACCTGCTCAGGACATCCTTCGTTCACTCCCAATATCCCTTGGTGTAGTGGAACTCTCCCGCAAACTTCAAAGGACAACTCCATCTTGTCTAATGATCCATGATGCGACGTCCCAAAGTGGGTAGAGGGTCAACTTTGTTCGGAGCAGGCTTCTCATGATTCGCTGCTTTCAACACCCAGGCCTTAGACGTCTTTCTTGATAAAACCTCCTTAGACCACTCCTCCAGGCGAAACTAATTGCTGATATGAGTCATTGGCTCCACATATTTCCCAAGGACCGGCTTCTCAACGCACAAATGGATGCCCTTCCCGAGAGGTTGGTACTCATCGTCGAGGATCACTAAGTAGCAATTGCCAGTGGATGTCGTGGTATTTTTGAAGCGAACCATGATGGATTGGAAAAATAAAGCTGCAAAACAAATTATATATGGGTCAAAAGAGGCGAAATAAAAGTATTGCGGGCAAGAGTACATTAAGTAATTGACTTGGACATAAAATTTACTTAGTTATATGTGCAGGATTTTATTTTAGTCCATTTTAAAGAAATTATTGGGAAGTCAAGTCAAGTCCAATGTATTCCATAGGAATAATAAAATTGTTGGACATTGAATAAAATCCAACAATATATATTCTCATATTTGATATATTGGCCCAATAAATAAATTCAGAAGCCCATTATCCATATTAGCTTAAGCCCATTGCTCAAATCCTGGGAATAAGAACATGTCAAATCCCCAAATCACAGAAATCTCGTCCACTGCTCTCACGGCAGGGATTTCACCGCCTCGCAAGCAGACTCCGATCGAAAAACCGCAAGTCTCTGCCACGCCTCTACGCTCGAAGCTACGCCTCCACTCTCGTCCGCCGCGAATTAAAGCCGTGCACGTCATCTCCATCGTGAAACTGTTAGAAAACGTAGGGGTATGAGGGTGTATTTCGAAACACTGTATGATATAGGAACACGAACGAATTCGTGATAAAACCGAGTCTAGGAATAACCTATTCCCGCAAGACTAAATATGCCCGTATAGTGCTTACGGTGAATGCGAACAAGTCTCCAAAGGTAAAACGGTTTATTGATTCACACTGGTAGCACCACCAAGTATGAATTTCCGGCGAACTAAATCAGAATTATGAGCGTAAAAGGAATTCTGGACGAAAAGGATTTGGGGAATTTTCTGGGTTCGTAAGTCAGATCGAAAGAATGGACGAAATGGGATATATATAGGTGGAAAATCGACCCATCTGAAGGTTGCTGGAGTGGAGTACGTGATGATCATGGATCACCCACGTTCTGTAGTGGGGAGAAATGCAGTTTCTCATTCTTGGGAAGCAATATGGAATATTCCAGATACTCTGGAGTGTATTAATCAAATTCGTAGGTGTATTAAACAAGTTCGTGGGCCGACCCAATTCTAAATGGGCCAACCGAAGTGGGCTGACCCAAGTTCATATGGGCCACCCGAACCGATTGGATCCAAAAAGGTATTGGACCATTTTATATTTTTGGTACTCTAAAAATATAGGTAAGGCCCCAAAGCCTAACCCGGACCCGGACCCGGACCCGGTCCCGGGCGAGGCGGGGCGGGGCGCGCACGCGCGTGCACGCGTGTGGTCCATGGTTAGGGTCCCCATGTCCCAATTTAGAGAACATGAATACTTTCCTACTTATATACAAGACAATCTTCTTGTAATTTTCCAATGTGGGATGGAACTTCATTTTCCATTTCCCATGGATTTATTCAACACAAATAATTAATACTACAACTTTCCAAATTAATTCCTCACTCACCGGAAATCGGTTTTGAGATATTAAATATATCACACTCATCTACTCCGCGAGTAGAACAACATCGTTAATTTTATTTTCTCAAAAACTAACGTTTTTACTCCTAAAAAAATTGGTCAAAGTCAGGGTATGAAACCTTTATTAAAACCAATTTCCAACAATCCCCCACATGAGTGAGAATTGCACCTATACAGAGTCAAGCTTATCCGTTTAGCTCATTTGAGACCTCATTGCTTCCGGATAAGTAACCAATAGTTTTGAACTTTCCGTAGCCCGACACCATCGGGTATACCGGCGGCTTAGTGGACACGATGCCTTGAACTAATCCTCCTTAGTGTATACCTTACAGACAGTGCAGACACAAGTCAATCTCGATTCCGATTTGTTCTCATGTTTTTGTCCATTTTGGCCCTGGACGCCCTTTGTATTCATAAATGTTTGGTCGAAGCGGCCCTCACTTCTCATTTATATAGGCGATCTCCTTTTGAGTATCCCGGCATACTCAGTCCCACATGGACTCATAGGAATCATTAAAAGTCAAAGACTTATCCTTTACCACAACTCACGGGTTCACTAACACTTGACACTGTGCTGTCAGGAACTGTCATGATTTTCAAGTGTTGTACAACTAACATTCACAGTTTAGTTTTCCCTTTTGAACCAAGTTCTTGGGATCTCCAGTCATCATGGTTGGGTTACCACTGTTTCAGTTTTATTTGCGGATTTCAGACCCATTCCCTCTATCAGCTTATTCATTTGATCTCGGTTCAAGCTCTTCGTGAGCGGATCCGCTATGTTATCAATTGATCTTACATAATCAATTGTTATAATACCAGTTGAGATCAAATGTCTAACGGAGTTATGTCGACGATGAATATGTCTCGACTTTCCGTTGTACATACTGTTCAAAGATCTACCAATAGCTGCTTGACAGTCACAATGTACCATTACAGATGGTACTGGTTTGTTCCAACAAGGAATATCTTCTAAGAAATTATGAAGTCATTCAGCTTCTTCACCAGCTTGATCCAAAGCGATGAATTCAGATTCCATTGTGGAACGGGCAATACACGTTTGCTTTGTGGATTTCCACGATACAGCAACTCCTCCAATAGTGAATACGTATCCACTAGTTGAGAACAAGTCTTTACTATCGGATATCCAATTAGCATCACTGTATCCTTCAAGTACAGCTGGATGTTGCGTGTAGTGTAGCCCAAAGTCAAGAGTATACTTTAAGTATCTCAAGACTCTTTTCAGAGCCTTCCAATGTTCGTGACTTGGATTGCTCGTGTACCTGCTTAGTTTGTTCACAGAACATGCAAGATCAGGACGTGTGCAATTTGTAATGTACATCACGCTTCCAATGATCCTTGCATACTCTAACTGATTCACAGGCTCACCTCGGTTCTTCTTCAGATGAACATTCGGGTCTAATGGTGTTTTAGCAGATGGATCATCAAATGCTTTGAATTTCTTCAAGACTTTCTCAACATAATGAGATTGTGTTAAAGAAATTCCATTTGAAGTTCTTTCTATCTTGATTCCTAGAATCACGTCTGCTAAACCCATATCTTTCATGTCAAAATTTCTTTTTAACATGTTTTTCGTATTAACGATCACGTTTGAATTGTTACCTATGATTAACATGTCATCAACATATAAGCATACGATAACAAATCCATTTGGTGTATCTTTCACATACACACAATTGTCACATTCGTTAATTCGAAATCCATTTGACAACATAATATTGTCAAATTTCAAATGCCATTGTACATGAGCTTGCTTAAGTCCATACAACGACCGAACGAGTTTACAAACCTTTTTCTCGCTCCCGGGTACAACATAACCCTCTGGTTGATCCATGTATATCTCAGCATCCATATCTCCATTAAGAAAAGCAGTCTTTACATCCATTTGGTGTATTTCGAGATTGTGCAAAGCAGCAATCGCGATAAGTACACGAATGGATGTAATCCTTGTAACTGGAGAGTAGGTGTCAAAGAAATCATGTCCTTCTCTTTGTTTAAAACCCTTTGCAACCAAACGGGCTTTATACTTGTCAATAGATCCATCTGCTTTGTACTTTCTTTTAAGGATCCACTTACATACTAAGGTCTTGCAACCTTTAGGGAGGTCAACCAACTCCCATGTATGATTTTGCAGAATTGAATCATATTCACTGTTTATTACTTCTTTCCAGAGAGATGCATCTGGTCTGGAAAGAGCTTCTTTGATAGTCCTAGGTTCTTCTTCTAACACATACGTGATAAAGTCTGGACCATAAGTCTTATCAATTCTAGCTCGTTTACTGCGTCTTGGTTCTTCACTCTGCTGAGTGGAAGGGCCTGCAGCTTCACTTGATTCTTCATGAGTTCGTTTATTTGAACTCACTTCTTCTGTGTCCCTACACGGGAACACATTTTCAAAGAACACAACATTCCTTGATTCTATTGTAGTACCTACTGTCATATCGGGTATTTCTGATTTATGAATCAAGAACCGATAGGCACTACTATTGAAGGCGTATCCTATAAAGATTCCATCGACCGTCTTAGGTCCGATTTTCACTTGTTTAGGAAGTGGCACTTCAACTTTAGCCAAACACCCCCATACTTTGAGGTATTTGTATGAAGGTTTGCGATTTTTCCACAACTCATAAGGTGTCTTATCTTGAGTCTTAAGTGGAATTTTATTTAAAATGTGGTTAGCTGACAGAATAGCTTCCCCCCACATGTTCTGAGGTAAACCCGAGCTGATTAACATTGCGTTCAACATCTCTTTCAAAGTTCAGTTTTTCCTCTCCGCAATACCATTCGATTGAGGTGAGTAGGGAGCTGTCGTTTGATGTATGATGCCAAATTCGGCACATAATTGTTCAAACGGAGCCATATACTCTCCACCTCTATCACTACGAATTGCTTTAATTGTAGTGTTCATTTGATTCTCTACTTTACTTTTATAATTTTTAAAAGCTTCAATAGCTTCATCTTTACTTCGTAGTAAGTAAACGTAGCAGAATCTTGTGCTATCATCAATAAAAGTAATAAAATACTTTTTTCCACCTCTAGTTTGCACAAATTTTAAGTCACACACATCAGTGTGAACTAATTCTAGAGGAGTAGTGTTCCTTTCAACTGACTTAAATGGTAATTTAGTCATATTTGCTTCTACACATATTTCACATCTTTTGGATGTATCAACATTTTCAATTTTAAGTAAATCCAAATTTACTAAACGTTTTATAGATTTTAGATTAACATGTCCTAATCTAAAATGCCATAAAGAGGAACACTCAACGATATAAGCAGAAGTAGAAGCATTCTCATTCATAATAGTGTTTTTGCCATCACGGCTTACAGTCATGACGGACATCTTAAAAAGGCCCTTCTCGAGGTAACCTTTTCCTAGAAAGATGCCAAACTTGCTAAGTACAACACCGTTTGACTCAAACACTAGTTTAAACTGACTACTAACTAAAAGAGACCCCGAAATCAGGTTCTTCCGGATGTCCGGGACATGCAGCACGTCCTTCAGTTTCAGCTCCTTTCCCGAAGTCAGTTTGATCACGACCATTCCGACACCAGCCACTTCAGACGAGGCTTGGTTCCCCATGTAGAGCTTTCTCCCCTCAGTAGGAGAATAAGTGGAGAAAGCAGACTTCTCCGAACAAACGTGGCAAGTGTCACCAGTGTCCACGAACCAACTTTTCTTGTTGTCCACCAAGTTAACCTCGGTCACCACAGCGGACATGTCCATCTCCGTAAGCTCACGTTCAGCAACGTTCACGGAGTTCTTCTTCCCTTTGTCTTCTTTCTTGGGCTGACGACAATCAGCTGCCCGATGGTTGGGTTTGCCACAGTTGTAGCACTTCCCGCTGAACTTCTTCGGGGCAGGAGCAACAGCAACAACCTTACCTTTGCCCTTGTCGTCTTGACGCTTCCTTTTCTTTGATGGTTCGTCTTTCTCCATCAGGTTAACTTTGGCCTCGATGGAAGCAGTCGAGCCCCTCTTTTCTCTTTTCTTGTTATCCTCCTCGATCCGGAGTCGGGCAACAAGGTCCTCCATCGTCACTTTCTTTCGCTTGTGCTTGAGGTAGGACTTGAACTCCTTCCAAGAAGGAGGAAGTCTATCAATCACAGTAGCCACCTGAAAGGCTTCAGGAAGCTCCATCCCTTGCACTGCAATGTTGTGGAAGATCACTTGCAGCTTTTGCACTTGCTCGACAACAGATTTGTTGTCCTCCATCTTGAAGTCATACAAGGTGGAGACGACGAACTTGCTAGTTCCCGCGTCTTCAGTCTTGTACTTCTTCTCCAAGGACTCCCATAGAGCTTTGGAAGTCGGGTACTCATCGTACACATCACATAGGGCATCAGACAACCCATTCAGAATGTAGTTCCTGCAGAGATAGTCATCGTGGATCCAAGTGTCATAAGCGATCCTTGTCTCACGAGTGACATCATCAGCATGAGCAATCGGACTATTCTCCTTGATGTATTTCACCAAAGAGATGGTGGTCAAATAGAAGTGCATCTTCTTTTTCCACCTTTTAAAGTCACTACCCGAAAACTTTTCGGATTTCTCTCCTTTCACTACCACCGGCCTAACAGCCCCTTGAAGGGAGGCCTGGTTGGTAGCCAAAAGTGGATTGACTCCGGTATTTCCTACAAAAGGATTGCCGCCAACATTTCCCACGAAGGGATTAGCACTTGAACTTCCCACAAAGGGATTAGTGCTAGAGGTTCCCACAAAGGGATTAGCATTTCCCACGAAGGGATTGCCATTGGCTTGGTTCTTCATCCATTCGGCAAAAAAGTTGCCAAAATTTCCAAACTCGAAAGGGGGTATTGTAGTTGGATTACCTGAGGTGATTTCCTTGGAAGGATCAGGATTACCAACCTTATTGGTGTCAGAAGGATCATCTTTGGTCGGTGAAGACACGTCCATCTCGTTGTCAGAGTTATGGTTCGACATGACAGTGTATCGAAATTAACTATTTAGTCTTGCGATTGTTAGAAAGCGTAGGGGTATGAGGGTGTATTTCGAAACACTGTATGATTTAGGAACACGAAACGAATTCGTAATAAAACCGAGTCTAGGAATAACCTATTCCCGCAAGACTAAATACGCCCGTATAGTGCTTACGGTGAATGCGTACAAGTCTTCAAAGGTAAAACGGTTTATCGATTCACACTGGTAGCACCACCAAGTATGAATTTCCGGCGAACTAAATCGGAATTATGAGCGTAAAAGGAATTCTGGACGAAAAGGATTTGAGGAATTTTCTGGGTTCGTAAGTCAGATCGAAAGAATGGACGAAATGGGATATATATAGGTGGAAAATCGACCCATCTGAAGGTTGCTGGAGTGGAGTACGTGATGATCATGGATCACCCACGTTCTGTAGTGGGGAGAAATGCAGTTTCTCATTCTTGGGAAGCAATACGGAATATTCCAGATACTCTGGAGTGTATTAATCAAATTCGTAGGTGTATTAAACAAGTTCGTGGGCCGACCCAATTCTAAATGGGCAAACCGAAGTGGGCCGACCCAAGTTCATATGGACCACCAGAACCGATTGGATCCAAAAAGGTATTGGACTATTTTATATTTTTGGTACTCTAAAAATATAGGTAAGACCCCAAAGCCCACCCAAATCCCAATTGCCAAGAACCAAGAACCCGGGCGGGGAGCGGGCTCGCGCGTGTGGTCCATGGTTAGAGTCCCCATGTCCCAATTTAGAGAACATGAATACTTTCCTACTTATATACAAAACAATCTTCTTGTAATTTTCCAATGTGGATGAAACTTCATTTTCCATTTCTCATGGATTTATTCAACACACATAATTAATACTACAACTTCCCAAATTAATTTCTCACTCACCGGAAATCGGTTTTGAGATATTAAATATACCACGCTCATCTACTCCGCGAGTAGAACAACATCGTTAATTTTATTTTCTCAAAAACTAACGTTTTTACTCCTAAAAAAATTGGTCAAAGTCAGGGTATGAAACCTTTATTAAAACCAATTTCCAACAACCGCCACCGTCGGGGCCTTGCCTTCACTGCCAATCACGAACTGTACCCGAGCGCCTCCACACCCGACGTCGCTGCCTCGCTGAAATCGCACCGCCACGCCACCACGCCGCCATTTGTGATCGTTGCTGTTTCGCGCTGCTGTCCGCCTGAAGTCATCACGCCAAAGACGCCCTGCCTCACCATTGACACAGCGCCGCTAAAGCCAGAGTCCACTGTCTTCACTTTGTCGTTTGGATTCTACAGGCGCCAGAAATCAATGCCGTATGGCGTCAGAATTCCTTCATGCCTTGAGTTGTCACGTTCGTCACACCGGAAATCGGTCGAAGGTAGTGGTGAATACTGGCATGAAGATGCGTAACACGAGAACAGATTGCTAGTAGCTCCTTGAAACAATTGGTAAAGATGAAGTTAAAGCAAGAGAGATTACCTTTTAGGATTTTTGATAAATTGGTGACAACTGACGAATTTTCGAAACTGTTGAAAAGGATACAAGTTGTGTTAATTAAAGGAAAAAAATGTATAAACATGAAACTTCTTTGTAAATTATACCCTTCGTGCTCTTTCTCTTGTTTGCTGTTTGTTCACTGCTCGAATTGAGAAGGAAAAAGAGGTCCTTTTATAGGTGCAAGATAGTGCAGAGAATGGAAAATTTCGGGAGCAAATTGATTTTTTTTTTATGTGCTGAAAATCTGCTGATTTGGCATCCCTCTTGATATATGCAAATTTGAGGGATGATTTCTGCAGAAAATCTGGAAAAAAAAAAATCGTGTTGACCTGCTGTAAAGAAGAGAATTTTGCCGGAAAAAAAAAATCTTCATGAAGGAGTTTTCTTTGGGCCAACAACAATTGAAAGTAAAATTGGGCCTTAAAATTTTTTTGATGGACTTGGTTCTCCATGAATAAATGGGCTCAGCTGTTTGAATATGTCAATCCAACAAATCTCCTCCAACTTTAAAAGGAAGAGTTGGTTTGGGCCTGCTGCTAATCCGTGCTAAAAAATGAGGCTTTTCTTTATATAGCCAATACTAAGAATTGGGCTTGGCTGAATTATTTAATTATTGGTAAACAGCAGTTTTGTTGGGCCAAATAATGAAAAGAATGGCCCACTTCTTTTGGACTCTCATACAAAGGCTAAAGAAAATCCTTTGGCCAAATAAAATAAATGAATTTGTTTGAGCCTTCTCCAAAATGAGAAATGTGGAGAAATCAATTTCGTGCTTCATTCACATCAAGTCCAAAAAACGACCGTGAACAAAGCACGAGGGAGCATTTGTAAGCAAATTAAATTTGCACCCAATTAAATGGTGACACGTGTACAAATTAAATATTAATATCAAATAAAATTTACTATTTTATTTTGAGAATTTAATTAAACTAATTCTTGTATTAAATTATTAAATTGATATTAAATGTACACGGTACAAGTCGTTCGAATTAAATGAGTGTTCGATACTCATATTGGATAATAAATACGCCTTATTTACCATAAGAACGAGAATTAAATGATATCTCGTAAAAATTTGAAGCGAATTAAACTAATTCGCAAATCACGTTAATCATATGTTATGGGCCAATCAAGTGGTGCCACGTGGCACGACAGGAAAGGCAGGTTTGTAAACCTCCACCCTATAAATAGGGTCATTTGCTCATTCATTTGAACAACACAACACGAACACAAGCGAACGAGCATTCAGACGATCAACAAGCGAATCCTCTACAACCGTTCTTGAAGACTCAAAGCGTTCTTCGTGGAATGCGATCAGAAACAGCTGGAGATCGAAGATCAAGGCTCGAAGTCCCTCCGATCCGGCGTTTTCTCTTCGAAGATCCGAAGATTCTTCAAGAACACTCTTCAAGGCCTTTGAATATTCAAATGTGTTCTTCGTCGTTCTTCGCCCAAATCCGCCTGAAACAGCTCGAGATTGAAGATCAAGGCTCGAAACCCCTCCGATCCAGCGTTTCCTTCGAAGATTTGAAGAAACATTCAAAGCGTTCTTCATCGACATTCGAAGATTCAAAGAGCGCTCTTCTTGAAGATTCAAGAGCGTTCATCCAGAAGCAACGTTTAATCCAAAATAAGGTGTTTTCACCCTTGGATTAACGTTATAAGCATTCAAGTCCAAAGATCGAGGTTACGTCGATCCAAAGTCCAAGTCAAAGTCAACTGAAGAGAAGAATCAGAGGATCAAGTTCAGAGTTGGTCAAACCCACATAAATTTCTAAATTGAATTCAAAGAAACTAAAGTTGTAATTATTTTCGTGTTTTTCACGAAATTCGTAGTTACGGAGTTTTTTGGATTTTTTTCTCAAATTATGGTGAATAAATTTCTAAATTGTGTCCTGTGAAGTTTGAAATATAGAACATTCACATAGATTTTACTTTTCACCCTTGAATATGATATTTTTGGCCTTTTGGACCTAAAGATAACTTGTAATAGAATGAGTTAGTGGTACAATGCAACTGGAATTAGATCAATTGGATAAGTATATCTCAAGATATAGTCAAAATACGAAAATGTGTCTTGAATTAAAATTCATACAAGATTTGGACTACAATGTAGTTTTGATTATTTTGAGTATAATTGGACCCTAAACATGCAAGATTGGATAAATATGAAAACTTATAACTTTAGTACATGGTCTTAGGTATCCAACAACACCAATATCATATCATTTGAATTTTTATAACTCAAGTTATGATCTCAAGAATAAACAATACATACATTAGCCATGTTAAATCATGCTTATGTTTTCCATTATTATAGAAAATTAAATATTTAATATTAAACTATAACATACAAAATTATATATAAATATGCTATAAATAATATATGATAATACCCAAAACAATACATGAAACAGATATAACATATGTAAAAATAAACACTAATCAGAAAAGAGAGATGATAAAAGAAGTGAAAAATATACTTTCTAAGTTTGCTAATTTAGTGCACATAAAATACATTTTCTACTTAAGTGGAGAATTTTTAGAAGGGTAAATTTGAAAGAAATGTGAAAATATATATAAAAAAACATTTTGAAATAAGATTTACCCCAAAACCACAAAACATATGAAATGAAGTATACTTTACCGAACTACATCACTAGTTTGGTAATTAAGACAAACCTTAATAAAGATAATACCGATTTGTTTGGGAATTTGATAATTATATTTACATTGAGAAGGTTTCTTATGAATCTTAATTTACATGGCTTTAAAAAAAAATTGTGTATATACACTATTTAAAAATATTTAATTTTTTTAGACAATGAATATACATATACATAACAATGGTAATAGATATGTATCACATTGATATTGATATTTGAAGAAAATAAGTTCATGTAAACTTGAGAACACAATTTTTTTGTTTTACCTTACAATTTTTTTTTTCTAAAACTATGTTGATGGACAACAGTTTCAGTTCAACCAAACACTTGAAAAAAACCCCATTATTGGAAAGTACTCACACAATAATTGACATGAATGCATTCTAATCGTTCATCATTAATATAAGAAAATAAAAAAATTCAAAATATAAAATCCGTGCCGTGAATTTTTTTTATTTTTAAAATGAATAGTGAAAATTCGTGATTTGTTTTTTTTAGAAATAATCACTTTACGGTTGGGGTGGGGGCTTTGGCACCTAATCATGAATTTTTTGATTGTATATTTGGTTAAACAATACTCCCCCTCCATCAATTTTATACTTGTTTTTTTTTTGGAAAAACACCGCTCACAAATAAATAGGTGAATTTCAGAGTACCTCCAACAATATTTTTACTTAAATATTAATTTTCACTAAATTCTATGTCCAATAGTAAAGAGGTAAAAGATTCGTAGACGGAGGGAGTAATATTTTTTTTAAGAATTCCAATAAATTTTTAAATTGAGTTTCATTTTGGATCATCAATTTTGAAATACCTCAATTAGTTAATTTATGACTTAAATTTTTTTTTCAATTTAAGAACTTTTTTTTTTAATTCCGGATTCTATGCTTTTATTTTTTTTTTCAATTCAAGTTGCGATGACAACAAAAAATTATGTACAGTTTTTTGTTTTTTTTTTTAATTTTCTTATATGACTTTAATTTTGAAAATGAATTATATGTTGGACCTTGAATTAAGATTTAAAAAACTTAAATCTTGGGTTGAGAAAAATAAAAATTAAGAGTAAATTTACTCAATTCAATTAAAGGATATAGAGACATTTTTCTCCAAAACAATTCATTTATTTTAAAATTAAATTGCGAGTCACAGAAAAAATATTCATGTACCTCGCTTTACTTTGACTTCACTTTTATAGGGGATATGTTATTTATATTATCGAGTTAATATCAATTTTGGTCACCAAATTTTATCTCAATTTTAGTTTTGGTTACTATATTTCTCTCATCATCAAAATTGGTTTAAATTATTTATGTTTATTTTTTGACAGGACACTAGTTGATTGTTAGTCAATTAACGAAACAAGTCATTTAGGGTGCAAAATTTAATTTTTTCTAACTGTTTATTTAATAAATAAAATTTAAAATTAGTTTAAACAAAATTATCTAAAAATAATTTAAAAAATATTTAAAATTATAAATGGAAATCTATAAGTTGGGAAAAAAAGGAGTATTTATAGTGTCTTTTTTATGGATGGAGTATTTGGAGTAATTTTTCAAAAGTTGTTTGTTAAATTAAAATTTAGGTTCCATTTATAATTTTAAATATTTTTTATATTTTTAAATATTTTTTATTTTAATAATTCAAAATCAACATCTACATACGACATAATTTATTAAAATTAGAATCTTTTAAAATAATTTAATTTACTGAAATAAAAAAATTCTTAAAGTTTGTGTATTTATTGTTTAAATTATTTTTAAACTCTATGTTTTATTTATTAAATAAATATTTTTTTAAAGTATATTTTCACCCTAAATAACTTATTTCGTTAATTGACTAATGTTCAACTGACATTTTGATAAAAAAAATTATTAAAATAAAATATAGTTTAGTGTCAATTTTGATGACGAGTGAAACTTAATGACCAAAACTAAATTTGAGTTAAATTTTGAAGATAAAGATGATATTAACTCAATATTTTCTTTACTTGAATGCAGAATGACTCCTATATATAGGCACAGGATGCACTCCGGGTTGGTGGAGATATCAGAGGGTTTCATATCATGATTTCTAATTAGGCGTGAAATTGTTATGATTTATAGCTCAATTCGTCCGTGTTTTGAGTGAATTCGATGAGTATTTATAGTCAATTGAGTACTATTTTCATAAACTAATGAATTTATCTCTTTGATGCTCATAGATGGATAGAGGGCGAAAAATGGAGTTCGTAGGACTTTGAATCGACTTAAACGGATGCCCGGATGAGAAGATATTGAAGAAATACGAAAAGTATTAGTTCGAGCAAGCAAAAGTGTAACTTGGAGGTGCTCAAGCAAGAGAACTCGAGCACCAAGCACTCGAGCGGGCGCTCGAGTGGATTCAAGTCGAGCACCAGGCGCTCGAGTAAAGGAGGTCGAGTGCCACTTATGTTCTGGAAGATTCAAGCACTCGAGCAGCATCAACTCAAGCACTAGGTGCTCGAGCACTCGAGCGGGCGCTCGAGTGAATATGGGTCGAGCGCCAGACGCTCGAGTGAAAGTGTCACTTGGAGGTGCTCAAGCAAGAGAACTCGAGCACCAAGCACTCGAGCGGGCGCTCGAGTGGATTCAAGTCGAGTACCAGGCGCTCGAGTAAAGGAGGTCGAGCGCCACTTATGTTCTGGAAGATTCAAGCACTCGAGCGGGAGCTCGAGTGAACATGGGTCGAGCGCCAGGCGCTCGAGTAGACCTGCTCGAGCGGCACTTGGGTTCTGGAGGATTTCGATCGCTCGAGTAAGTGTCATGGTCGAGCACTTCCACGCGTTTTCGGCCCAAAACATTCCAAATCGGCCCATGCCTATATATATCCCTTTCCAAGCACGATTTTACGAACCACTTCATACTTAGAGATAGTTTTTGATAGAGAAGAGCTTGGAAAAATTGAGCAAGAGTTTTGAACGTGTAATCGAGGTTTTTGATCTTACGAATTTTTAGATTAGAGTTTTATTTAGTTCTTTCTTTCTTCAACACTTAATATTTTTTAGCCTAGTTTTCGTAATTTATTTAGATTCATTTTGAGACTTCGATTTATTGTTTTAACCCTAGTTTATGATCTTGAGTTCTTTCTTTAAATTCACCATGTTTATGTTCATTGTTAGTTTAATTGCTTTCGTTATTTCAACCACCATGTTAGGCTAGAACTCTTGCATGCTTGAGATAGGATGAACTCGTAGAAGTAGGACGTTGATACATAATTAAGATAACTTGTGATGTTTAGTGTTAATTCTCTTAATTATTGAATATTTCTAATAAACCCTAGAATTATCTAGGAATTGAGTACGAAAATTATTAGAGAGAAGATGACCGCATCACTCTTTAATAATTAATAGGCTTAAGGAAAGAGTTTTAGAAAGGGTTTATAATCTACCGATTTATCTAGGGAGGACGACCGCATCACCTTAGTTAAATTAGAGTCTCATTAATTAAGCACAATCCATATAACTTGGTTAGTGGATTTGTGTAGTAGGTTGATATGACGAAATATTAGGGTTAATTCTTGAGCTTTTAGTCTTCAATCTTGTACTAGATTAGGGAAGTTGATTGCCTAGTTTTAGTACACTTGGGATTATTACTTGCGCATCACGATTATTCTAGTTACTGTACCAACTCCATTAGTATACATAGGGATTTCTATCCTGAGCATCACCATATCCTATTTGCATACAAACTGAAGTTAATTAGTTTAATTCATTCTTTAGCACGTAATTAGTATAATTTAGTTTAGAATTAATATCTTATAAATCCAAAAATATACACTCATATTAACTACGACGCATAGATCTCCAGGGCTCTATTCGCATACATACATTTCCTTGGCTTAGATATACTTGGTCCTTATACTTGCTAATACTACTGTGATCTCATACTCTTGTGGGGTAACTACTAGTATAACTAGTATTTTGCGTTCAAGTCAATTTACGTAACTACCTCTGCTTGAGGAGCACGAAACGACCACGTTTATTGCACCTTCGAATAGGAACAACTGAAATCAAGAGGATAAGCATTGACCAGTTCAAATTCGAAATCAAAAGGCTTATCGGATAGTCTTCACGGTTCCAATCCCCTGAATTCGGAAATTCAAGTATTCTGGAAAAGCTCAAGAGTATATGGGTCGGACCGAATCTAAATTCGACCTAGTCGAATTGGATACACCCGCTAGATTCGACTCAGTGGAATTTTTGGGTCTCCAAAAAATAAGGTGGGCCACAAAGTCCACCAAAGTTCAATTGTCAAGACCATGGCCCGGGCTCGGGCGGGCGCGTGTGTTTGGTTCATGGGTTGGGGTCCCCATGAGCCTATTTGGATACCACGAACTTTTTCCCATATATATACTTGGAAACTTTTTACTAACTTTTCAATGTGGGACAAAAAAATTCCAACATTCCATACTTTGAAACTTTGCTAAGTTTCAATAAAAATGTGTGAAGTCTCATCTTTACGTATTAATTTCTCACTCACTGAAATTCGATTTTGAGCTATTAAAAATAATACGATCACTACTCCGTGAATAGAACGATCCTATCTAGATTAATTTCTCAAAAATTAATATTTAATCCTCCAATTATTTTGGTCAACATGAGAATCCAAGACACCTCAAAACCAAAACCAATACCTTATATTTGTAAAACAAAAAATGTCTATGTGGCATCCCCCTCCTCTTCTCATCTCTCAACCTTTGGATCCTTATTTAGCCAAGGTGTACATTCCATCTTGTCCATCGGTTTTTCATCTTTCATCTCGTTCGTTGATCGATGCCTATTTTTTCTATAAATTTAGCATTTATCATCCTCATTTTCATTTGTGATCCTCTTCTCTCTTCTTTATTTTCTTGTCTTGTCATCCGACTATATTATCGGCGTCTTATTTCCCGGTGTACCGTACGATCAAGCCTCTACGTGTGCTATATTTCTTAGGGGATTCTTTATGTTGGTTGGTGTTGGTCCCACTAGTCAGATTAGTGTGAATGCGGAAGCTTGACTTAAATAAACCTTTTTATACTTCAAATGAAAGATGCAGAGAGTAAAGAAAAGCAATAAATAACACACGATATATAGTGGTTCGGATGTTAAAATCCTACGTCCAATCTCCCTTATCAAAGGGGCCTTACTACCAACCAACCAACTTACGAACACTGGAATTTCACAAGTACCAGCTCCTTGTAACAATCTTTAGATCTACTCGATCTAAAGCTTCTCAATACTACAACCTTATCTCTAGAGATGAACAGGTTGAGTATGTAAATTCCAACTGCAAACTCCTTAATGAGTTTATAAATATTAAGAGCCTAAGAGTGCTTAATTGCTTGAGTATAATGTAAAGCTTGAGAGTATTTCTTCGTGCGCGTAACTAGAGCTTTTCTTCGTACTAGTACTCTTGTATTTATATAGGTGATTAGGGTTTAGTCGTTGGAGAGTTAATCTAATCAGATCTCTATTTTTGGAAACTTCAATCAATTAATTCTCTAATTGATTGATTGGGTTGGTGAGATCCTTTGGATTAATTCCTCAATTAACTTTCCAATCCAATCAAGTTGACTTCATTAAATGCACCAACGGTAATAATCAGCTTCCTTGGAAAACTTTGATTCTTCCAGAGTAGACGAACCAGATACCAGATGACCCAGAGGTCCTCTGATCCAAAGTCGGTTGTGAAATAGTTATTCTTTTAGATTCAGGAGATGATTCTAAGGTACTTTTACTTCACCATACTCGTCTGGTCTCCTGGACTCGTCTTGTTCTGGGGAAGGTCTTCTGCCTCTGATCTTCTCTGATGAAGTCTTCTGGTGGAGTCCTCTGATGAACTCTTCTGGTGAAGTCTTCTGATCTGGCAGTTCCCCCTAGACTAAGTCCTAATCTAGTTCCTCATCTGGCTAACAGGTCCAGATGATCCTATTACATCTTCTGGTTTGTTTTTAACTCATCAAAACTAACAACATTTATCCTAACAATTTCTCCCTTTTTGATGAAGTTAAAACAACACCAGAACTGAGAATAAATAAACAAGAAAGCAATAAGGACAAGATCTTAGAATAGATCTTATCTAGCAAACAATTAGACAACAAGAGGTTGTCTTTTAAAACAGAACAGAGATGAATATTTCATTAAGATCAGAATAGAGAAGATTACAGAGTACAAGATAAGGTTCCTATTCTAAGCATATCTTCTGCCTTCTTTAGGGACAAGGAACCAGTCCAGGAAGCTATCTTGAATGGCTCTGAGCTCTGCAGCATTGGAAGGAGTGAAGTCCACCAGAACCTTGGTCTTGAACAACTTCTTCAACTCAGCCCAATCAATCTGGTCCTCAACCAGAGGGGTGTTGAGATAGTGAAATTCTGGTGCAGTCACTTCCAGAATGAACTGGATGGTAGAATCCATCAGTTGCTTGTACAGATCCTGGTCGTAAGCCTTCATCCAGGTGTGAAAAGTTATGTTTATAAGATCCTCATCCTCTGGATGTAGTGCTGAATGAACCAAAAAACCTTTGCCTCTTTCCACTGTTCAATTAGAGGCACATACACAGTAGAATCAAAGGATCCTTCTGTCCTGAGAGGCAGGATGTCCATCACTTCTGTCTGTACCTTCTTCTTCTTCTTAAAACTTCCACTGGGAACAATACCAGCTTCCTTAGATTTCTTATTCTGTCTTCTCACGTATCTTCTTCTCTATTCTTCATCTATGTTCTTTCTTATTCTTGCTAGCTTCTCTTCTTCTGTTTCTTCCTTGAACCTCTTCTCTGCTTCTTCAACAACTTCTTCAAGGAAGGTCTTCTTCACTTTCCTTATCTTTCTCTTAGCAGGGCCAGGGACAGTCACTGGATCTAGATCAGATTCTAGAGATTCCTCCTCTACAGTGAGTTGCTTGGCCACAACAATGGATCTAATCTTTCTTCTTCTTATTCAACTCTGCTTGACCAAGAGTGCTCTCCAGAAGATCCAAACGTCCAGAGTGATTGAAGAGAGTCTCATTTGTGCTCTTTGCCATGACAGTTCTGGCTTTTTCTTCCCCTTTTTTAACTTCATCAAGAAGGGGCTCCACGACCTGCTTGACCAGAACAGATAACTCAACAAGAGAGAAAGAGTGCAACTCCTTCAACTCCTTAGCCTCTTCAACATAGGCCTTGGCTTCTGCAACCAGAGACTCTTGCTTGTCCTGCATCTGGCGCAAGTCATCCTTCATCTTGGCAATATCCAGCATCTGCATGGCCAGAGTAGTCTTGAGAACCGAGACAAATCTCATCTGCTCCAAGACATAATCCTAAAGCTCATTCTGGCTCTTAATCACATCCAACTTAAAAAATAGTCTATTTGCCTTGAAGGCAGCTTTAGCAGATACGAAAGTGGACTTGATCTGTTTGAGCAGCTTCTTTCTCTCTTCTCTGATCTGGTGCTCAATCATATCAGGGCCAAAATGCTGCATCGCCTTGCAGAAGCGGCCAATCTGCTGGATCTGCTCATTGAAGAAGAGCTTCATCTTCTTCATCATTTCAGGCGAGACATCGAAATCTTCCTCCTCTGAATAAAGCTCTGAATGGAATGAGAAGTGTGCCAAATGAGTAAGTAGGACCAGCAGGAGAGATCATTACCCCTCTCTGAATCACAAGCGTTCTGATCACGACTCTGGCAGAATCAAAAGAAACTAGCTCAGATGGGTGTTGAAGATTCAACTTCTTCTTATGGTCAGACTCCTATCTGGAGAAATTAGACACTCACATCTCATCAATGAGAAGCATGAAGTCTTCAATATCTTCTTCTCTGGCCGTGCTCCACACTTTGCCATCAGTGAGGTCTGCTAATAAGGGAAGGTGCTCCAGCAGAACAGGGAAATGTTCTCTCAACCAGAGCTGAGCACCTTTGCTCATACTTTACCGAATAGGGCCCATATCAGTATCATTGAAGGAAAAAGGAATGGGGCCCCTGGTAAAGGAGGATGTGGAGGGAGGCTCAAGTGAAGCATCCTCCTCTTCACTATCATCGCTACCTGGGCTTATACCAGAAGACCAGAAGAGGGAGGGGGCAAGATAACCACCTCTGGTATAGAGGCTGTTTGTGAGGTAGAGGGAGAGATTTGAGGTTGTGTTTGGGAGATTTCTGGGGTAATTAGGGTTGGGTCTGAAAGGGGGGGTGGGAGGTTTGTATTTGAATGGAAGGGGGAATATCTGGATTCTGGGCTTCTGGAGGGGAAAGGGAGGGGGAGACAAGATTAATGGAGGGAGGGATAGAGGGGTTTACCTCGGCTGAGTCAACATCAGACAGAATCGGGGCAGGGGCAGATATAGTGGCCTCTGTATCTGGAACAACAATAGCAGGAGAGGTCACATCAATCTCCATCTCCGGGTTGGCTGCTTCCTCTAGAGCTTGGTCAAGAGAGGTGTCCAGAGACGAGCCGGACTCTGGATCTTGCAGGATGGCTCTCTTAGCTCTAGGCTTCTTCTGGAGAGGAACCTCTTCATCTTCTGCAGACCATTCTTCTTGGTCTGTGGGTTCATCAACCAGAAGTGATTTCTTATCAGTATTCTTCTGCTTCTTCGATCTCTTGGCAGAAGGCTTTCCCGCATCTCCTCCTTCTATTCTGCTTCTTTTCTTCTTTAGACCACCTTTCTTGGTCTTAGGAGATGAAACTTGCCCTTCCTCATTTCTCTTCTGTTTCTTCAGAGCAGAAGAGAGAGGAATCTGGTCCTCCTATGAAGAGACAGTAACTGCGATTTTCTTGGAGATACTCCCACTTGACTTCTCCTTATTCCCCTTATCTAGAGAGGGTACAGCCTGGATGAGCTGGGCAGGAATGAGGGCACCACCATCAGAATCTGCCTGCCCATGAAGAGGCCCATCCTTACTTAGGAAGATCTTGGTCTTCCCAAATTTCTTGCATGCTTCCACGGCCCATGTCTTCTGTGGGCATTTGAAATCCAACAGGAGAGTGAGTTTTGTGACCAGAGAAACCTTGGCATTGAAACAATACTGTAATTCTCCATCATCTTCCTGGCTTGGCTCTTGTTGCATCTTCACCTTGTTCTTCCTCAAAACATTCCAGAAGAATTCCACCCAGTTACACTTAACTCCATCTAAAATGGCTCTCATCACACACAATCTTTCTGCAAAGATTGCATTTGTGCTGTGATTTTCACACATCAAAATCTTCACCACAATGTCGAAAAGAAGCTTGTACTTCTGGCGCAAATGCTTGTCTGAGAACCCCTTAGTCAAATTCTGGCAAGATGCCCCAGCAATCTTCTTGAAGGATTCTATTTGTTCCTTCTCCTTGTAAGTGAGGGGATCAACTCCTTCCAATGACAACCCCCCAAATAAGGTGCTAACCTCAACCTTAGTGATAGTCACCCTTTCGTCATCCACTTTAGACACCAAATCATCATCACGAATCTTCAATTTCACCAGAAAGTATGCAGCATACGCATCCAAAGTACGGAATCCCTTGGGAAGAGTACAGAGAAAAGCTTCCAAACCAGATTTGCGAAGGAGATCCAAAATCTCCAAAGCAGCCGCATTCCTGGTGGAGTAGAAACCAACCACCATCTCTGACTTAAGTTTCTCACAGACGTGAGTAGCATCAAAATGCACAATAGTGGCCATCTAAGAGAAATATGAGAAAGAAATTCGAGAGAAAACTGTTTGCAAAAGGTTAGGGTTTGAAAGTATGAAAACATGAAGAGACAAAATGAAAAAAAATTGATTTAAAAGAGAGAAATACGTCTGGATTTGAAATTAAATGAGGGGACAAGATCAATTTATCAATTGATTGACATATTGCACTTTAATTAAATCCGACGGCCAAGATTTAAAGTAGGCAAGATACAGATTTAATTGTGTGCGTGGCACAGTCATTGGGACTGGGATCTAGGGAGGTTTGTGGCAGTCAAGAGAAAAGTGAAATGATTGCCTAGACCCACGACCCTATTGGAGTTATACGTGAAAGTATGCTTTTACTTTGTATAACTCATGTATTAAACACTTGTTTATGAGAATAATTCTTTTATCACATTTGTTTTAGTTATGATTGAATGTTGAATATCTATTGCAAACCGTTCAATATATGGTACATGTTACATTGTAGTTAATGTGGTGATACCCGATCGCGGAAGATCATATTAACAGCTTCCTTGTAACTAAACGTACAAATTCACGACCTAGGTGGAATTGAAGAATCCGCCGTGAAAGGTCGATGTGTAAGTCTCAGATTGGTCTGTCTTGACTAAGAGATTGCACTAGCACATTTAGTATGTGTTGAAGAGGACCTACAGCGAGGATAAATTCTTCTGTTCTGAAAGGTGAAGAATTAGACCTCAGTGGTTATTGATTTCTTAATCTCCGTCACTTAAATAGGACCGTGTGTGCTTAATGGTTACTGCTTTGATTCATGTTGGGTGAGAATCATCGTGACTTCGAACTTTGTATTTTGGGCAATAATATTAATCATACGATGGTTGCTAATATTTAATACGGAGAAACGCGTGCGAGTACGGCTCGTGTGATTAGTCCCCTTGGTGGGCTCAGAAGTTTTATCGTACCAAATCTTGCAAGTGAAGAATCAGTTTCTTCGGTACGGATAATAATGTTGAGCTGTCTTTACTCCAAGGTGAAATATATTAATTAATTTAGAGTTATTCAGAAGCTTAATTAATTAATGGACTTGATAATTTTAAACGCGGGAAATAATAACCGGGAGCCCATATTATCGTAATATGGATTAAGATGGATAGTGTTATTGGTCCCGAAACGAGTAAACAGGTGTATGGGGGGGGGGGGGGAATACACCTGTGATTACAAATTAAAACTTCTTATAAAAACTTATCAGGTTACTTAAGACCGTAGCTAGTCAGTGGACTTGAGGTCTGCTGAGAGTTACTTGTGAAAGCTTACTGAGATAATACCTCCACTGAAAGCTCAAGACTTTCAGTTGAACTACTATCTAATTAGCTTTCAGACACGGATTAGTGAGCCCTTTAGAAAACTCGTTTTACTTTGATAAACTTGAGATTAACAAACACTTATGAAATAGCAGAATGTAAGTACACAAGATGTAAAGTGGTTCAGAGATAAATCTCCTACGTCCACTGGCCTGATCAAACAGGAGAATTCCTTTCACTTGGAATTCCTTGTGTTATAGTGCCAAGGTGCACTGATCAACTTCTCCTCTCTTAGGATGATTGATCACTAGGAAATTCCAGGTCCTAGTTCCCAAAACAAACCAGCTTTCAGACTGATACAACAATCAGCTTACTAACACCACTTAACACTAGCTCTCAACCTAAACACTGAGTAGGGTTTTGAGTAGGGTTTTGGTTCCAACTATTTTGAGATAATCCTTACAAGTTTAGCTCAATGCTTAGGATTGGATTATCTCTTTCTAAGATTTGGATATAGCTTTAAAGCTTGGTTACAGAAGGTTTGTTAGGCTCTCTACAACTGTGAAACACTTGGGAAACAAAGATAATTTCGAGTGCTTCTAGATGGTTATGAATGTAGAGATAGCTTTGATCTTGTGAGTTTCCCGTGCTTGTAACAATGCACGTCCTTCTGTATTTATAGGCTTCCTTGAAAATCTTCCCGTTGGATTTGAATCTTCTCAAGTAAGTCTTCTTGTATCTGATTGGTTCAAACGGCTCTATTTGAAGCTTTAAGTCTTGTCAAGAAACGGCTGCAAAACCCTGCTTGTTCACCAACTTTCTGTAGATTGCTAGGTGAAAGACTTTTGGTACTTGTCAGGCTGGGGCAGGTCGGCTGTCAGTAAGGTACACTGACGTGTCATCTTCTCATTGGACCTTAAGCCTGCGTGCCCAGATTCTTATCTTGCTTTAAGGTGGAACTCCTCTGAGAGAACCTTCTTATTCCTTCATTTATTGTAAGCTTCACTGAAATTCATTTTGTCTTGTTTCAACCAGATTAACTAACAGCTTTAAATATGTTTAGCATTAAATGTACGTTGTTAGTTCTTTATCAGTGGACCTTCGTCCTCTCCTGATAGATTTAGTCTTAGTGAGAATGCACTTAGAAAACTTTCAAGACTTTGACTTCTTTCTCAGATCACTTAGTCTTCAGCGGACTTCACTTCAGTGGACTTCATCTTCAGCAGACTTCATACTAAAAATACACTCTAGTTTTTACTAACTGCACTCAGTTCTTAATACTTTGAACTGTTTAATTTAAACTCTAACTCTACTGAATAATTTACTTACAAACAACTTAGGAGGAACATTTTGGCATCTAATCAAAACTAAGTCTTATACATTTTCCCAAAAATTTCCCCCTTTTTGATTATGCCGGAACCTATCTTATTACATATCTTCTTTCAGATGAGGTTCTTCAGATGACATAAAGTTCAAGGATTTTGTAAGTAAAAACATTCAAGTACAAAAGCCTAAATGATAATGAGATATTATCTTGGGCAAAACATCAGTAGAGTTTATTTCTTGATAAAAAGATGAAGTACATATTACAAGAAGTCTACTATCAAAAGTTCAAACTAAGAACATCTGGGACTTATAAACAAATGCCCAGCAAAAATACAACTTTCTCAGATGGACTCAAACAGAGGTTCAAGTCCATATTGCTTGAAGACTCTGATCTTCAGCTCATTCTTCCTCTCCATCATCTCCTTCGAATGTCCTCTGAGTCCAAGGTGCTCACACAAGGATGTCCACTCTTCAGTGATCCTTTCTCTGTCAACAGCACCAGTTGCATCTTGGGGAGGCCAGTAGGTGATTGGCTCAGGGGCCTTTAGGGCTTGATCAGGGAAGGCATCATTCCAAGCACCACTGATCTCGGGATAGAGTTTGGGATAGGCATCAAACAACCATGAGTTGAAGACTTCTTGAGCATTGTCCCTTCCTAACTCTCCACTGACATAAAAGGAATAAACGAAATCTCTTTTGGCAGTCTCCCAAGCATCATTGAGCTTCTTAGGAACCCAGGCATCATGGTGAGGAAATCTGTTCAGAGATGGTGTGATCTTGTCTTTCTTCAGTTTGGCAGCCCACTTTAGATAACCACTTCTGAATTTCTTAGAAGTAGTTTTATCAAATGTGGCTAGCCTCTCCTTTCTTTTCCTCTCTGCAAGCTCAGCAATGGTCTCTATCTTATCAACCACCTTATCTCTCCTCTCCTGCTGATGGGCTGTTAGCTTCCTTGCTCTTTCATTCATGCCTCCAGCCTCTTTAATTAGCTCAGCGAGCTCTGTGACTTTTGTAGGTGCGGACTTGGGAGGTTCAGAAGATAAGGGTTCAGGATTTAGAATAGGGAGTACCTCAACTTCATCAGTAGAGGTTGTGGACTTAGCTGCCAACATCTCTGAGGTTCTTGTCTTTTTGGCAACCTCTGCTGAGAGAGTTTCAGATACCTTCCTCTTTGCAGGTTCCCCCTTCTTTGCAGCTCTCTCTTCCTTCTCTTTCAGATGAGCTTCTTTGAACTTTGAGTAGTCCACTGATGCAGTCTCCTTGCCTTTCTTTTTCTCAGCAAGCTTCTGGGCCTCAGCATCAGTTTTCTTGATAGTGCTTTTGATTTGTTGACCTTTCTCGAACTCCGGGGTCTCAAAGATGATTTGCATTTTGTTCCTTGGATCAGCCTTCAGCTCCTTAGAAGATATCCTTCTTTCCCCCTTTCCGGCATTAATCATGCACTCAGCCACAGTGATGTTTAACTTCAACTGATCGTGAGCGATGGCTTTAAGTTCAGTCGAGCAGTGGTCAACTTCATCTTCCATTCTTTCTAGTGCGGCTCCAGCAGTTTGACCAAATTTTACAAATTGGGCCAGCTTCTCATCAATCAGCACATTGGTCTTTTCCTGAGTTGGGAAGTCCTCAGCAGCTTTCTTAAGAACTTCACCAAGCTTGGCTCCAAGTTCTTCGTGCTTTGCCTCGAACTCCTGCATCTTCTGGTTCCATAACCCTTCAACCTTCCCAATAAGGTCGACTGAGAAAGCTTCAACAGAAGACTTTAGGTTGATGGACACGTTCTCTACTGATTCCTTCAGGAATTGAGTTCTGGCTTCTTCCTCCTTCTTCTCCAGGTTCTTCAGACCTTCTAGCATGAGAACACAGTTGCCTTCAACTAGGTCAGACACCATCTGAGTTGAGTCTTGCACCCTCAGGGTTAGATTTTGAAGTGAAGTAGTTGTTGACTCCATCAATTCATCAACATGGTCTGAGAGTATGACCATTTCGTCTACCTCCTCTTGGACAACTTCTTGAACATCTCTCAGTTGAGTTTCAAGAGAAGGAAGCCTTTCATCTTGGAGTATAAGCATTGCATCCTTCAGGGGAGTTAGGTTGACCTGGACTGGAGGGATCTCATCAGTTTGAGTACCTGCATTTAAGATAGTGTTAGATCTTCCTCCCTCAGTCTCACCACCTAAGTCACCTGTAATTTCTAACTCCATTGGAACTCCCTCCTCCTCACTCATCTTACTTTTCTCTTCACTCTTCTTTTCAACTATGATTTTCTCAGCCAATTCACCCTTTACAGGGATGATTGCCTTTATTTGACCACTCACAACTTCAGTGATTTCCACATCTTTCTCACCACCCTCAGCTTTTTCTTTTTCTTTTTCAACTCCTTCGATTCCAGACACCTCAGTTGACTCTAAAGCCACCACTGAGGGCTGTTGTGGGAGAATCTCAGTAGACACCTCTACTGGACTCTCATGTGGCAAATTTTGAGCCTCAGTATCCTTTGCCTTGGATACATCCTTGGCCACCTCACCATCACCTTGCCTTGGTGAGGTCCCTCCTCCTTGTACATTTTCCTCTTTCTCCTCCTCTCCTTCAGCTATCACCTCAGCTGACTTCTCTTGCTCACCAACACCAGCTCTCTTCACCTCATCTCCCTTCTTGGCCTCAGCAATTTTCTCCAAGACCAAACTTTCAAAGACCTTCTCATCACAGAGAAGTCTGGTCTTGTGCATCCCAGCAAAGTTCAGCACTTCAGCTTCCTCCTTCTTCCACTCCTCTGCATTGCTGCCTCTTACAGCTAGAAGAATTTCACCAAGTCTTCTATCCTTGAGCTGGACAATGAGTCGCAGCCTCAAGAATATAGCCTTGAGTGTGGGGAAGTTGTCAAGTTCAGGGTATTTAGACTCCAAAGAGTAAGCAACCTCATCCTTAAGGGTGTCTAAGAATGAGTACTCTTCTTCATCGTCTGAAGGAAGGGAAGGGGTAGGGGATCTGATATAGGTGGGTTCTTCTGGAATAGATTCCAGGTGAGTTGAGGTTTGGGTTTCAGGTGGGTTTGGTTCAGATGACGTTTGGGATGGGGTGTCAGTGGAGGTTTGTTCAGTAGGGGTTGAGGGAATGGGGTCAGATGGGGTTGAGGATGCTTCAGCAGATGCCTCAGGGGAGGTAGTTTGGGATCCACTTTTAGGCTGTTGAGAGCCTTCAGTGGGGGGTTTGAGTGTGAGTTATTTTGGAGATGCGTTTGGTTTTGGCTGGGGTGCGAGGTTTGGTTTTGGGTTTAATGGGGGTAGAATCAGGGACAGGGGCATCTGAGTCAGACTCAGTTGAGGTTATATGAGGTGAAGAGTCAGGGTTACCTGATGATGACTCATTAGTAGAGTTGGTGATTCTGACTTTCTTCGAAGCAACCTCCTTCTCTGCTTCAGAAGACCTCTTCTTTTCCTTCTTTGAGGCTTTCTCTGCCTCAGCCTCCTTATGTTGAGCCATTTTGTCACTCAACTTTACCAGCCTTCTCTTCAGCTTGGTTTTCTTCCCTTCAGCAGGGGCAGCTTCCTCCTCCTCAACTGCCTCTGGGCTTTCCACAGCAGGCTTAATCATCCTCCCTTCAAGATTCTTTCCAGGCTTGAATAGGGCTTTCAAATTGCTCCACTTCCTATCAGGGATCCAATCCACTCCCAGATCTACATTCTCTATCAAGTAAGAGATTTTTGTAGCATAATTGAGCTTACTTGATAGTTGGGAAGTTTTGTCTGGTTGGAGCTTTGAGTTCTCTTTGTTCAAGGCCCTCAGAAAGAATTGTTGCCAGTTAAAAGACCTTTCTTTGCTTTCTACAATGGCCTTCATCAGTCTGAGCTTTGGCTTACTCACTTGCTCAGTACTTCCTTGGTTCCCCAGAATGCATTTACCCACAACTTCACACAGAACATTGTATACTGGCAGGAGTATACTTCTATTCATGGTTGGGCTATATTTCACCTTCCTCTGCATAATGGTATTAACCCATTCCTCCTCTTTGTCCACTATGCACGTGTCTGGATTGGGACCTTCAGAAGGAAGATCAAATAGCTCCTTCAGAACTTCTCCGCTCACACGAATCTCCTTCTTTATCTTTTGGTGCTCTGTGACCTCCATGTCATCTCTCATAACTTTCTTCTTCCTTTGCAAGATCAGATGAGACCTGATCCCTGTGTCTGAGTTGGAGACATTGTTGTAGAATTCGAGAACCTGTCTGTCAAAACAGTTCTCTGGATGAACAGATAGAAATTTCTCTAACCCTGCAGATTTGAGCATATCTAGGGCTTCTTTGATATGGGCAAATTCAGGTTTTGTCTCAATTTCTGGGGTATCAAACACCACAATGGGTTCATACCAGAAGTTATCCTTATTGGTAAGGAAACTAAGATTAAGTTTAGCCATTTGAACAAGAGATGGGAAATTTGCAGAATGTATAGGATGGATAGTAAATGTATCGCAGAAGAGATAGTAGGTGCTTGCTTGGAAGTGTATTCGAAAAGGTTTGCAAGCTTAAGATTGGGGTTTTTATAAGAGAAATAAACGGTTGGATCTAATCCCGCAATCAACGACTGAGATTGATTTTAGTAAAAAGTCGTGGATAGATGAAAAGGGGTAGTGGGGAGTTTTTGAAAGATCTAGACGGTTAGGAGTGAACCGTCAAATATGGATGGTATGGATTGAAAAGGTTGGTAGCCGGAAGGTCACATCATCTGGCTTTTAGGGCGCGTGAGATAGGTAATTGAAAAAGCATGTCTGACATGTACCACGCGCATTAAATGCTTGCCATACCAAAATCTCTTCAGAACAGTGAAGAAAGATTTAATTTCTCAGAAAGCACTCATTAGTAAGTTTTTGAAACCAAATATATTCTTTAAAAACTAAGAGGCTTTTAAATTTGAAATAATATAAGTAAAAAGCTTTTGACCTCCACTGAGATTTGACCTCGTCTGATATTCAAACCACTTCTGAGATAAGGAGACTTCGACTGAGAAGAATCCTCTTCTGAATATGAACCTCCGCTGAGTTGAGGGTAACTCTTCTGAGATTCAATCCTCTCTTTACTCTCCTGGATCTAGGAGTCCAAGCTCCACTGACAACTCTTGAAACCTTGCTTCAGCCAAAGGTTTAGTGAAGATATCTGCCTTCTGCTTGTCAGTGTGGATTTTGAGCATTTTGATGTCCTTCTTTTCCACATGATCTCTGATGAAGTGATGCCTTATATCCACATGTTTGCATCTTGTGTGGAGAACAGGATTTTCTGAAATAGCAATTGCACTATTGTTGTCACAGAAAATAAGGACTTCATTGGCAAAGATGTTGTAATCTCTCAGTTGTTGTCTTAGCCAAAGAATTTGAGCACAACAACTTCCAGCTGCCATATACTCAGCTTCAGTAGTGCTTGTGGCTACTGAATTTTGTTTCTTGGAAAACCAAGAAATCAGTTTACTTCCCAAGAATTGACAAGTGCCTGAGGTTGATTTTCTATCAATTCTGCATCCACCATAGTCAGCATCTGAGTATCCTGTGAGTTCTAGATTATCATCTGAGGGATACCACAATCCCATATTCACAGTACCCTTAAGATATTTGAGAATCCTCTTGGCAGCTTCTAGGTGACTTTTCTTGGGATTTGCTTGATATCTAGCACAAATGCCAACTGCAAATGTGATATCAGGCCTGCTTGCTGTGAGATACAATAGAGATCTAATAATGGCTCTGTAATGAGTCTGGTCTACTGATTCACCATCTTCATCTGGTTCCATCTTGGTGTTGGTGTTGAGTGGAACCCTTGCAACCTTGCTGGTCTGGCATCCAAACTTGTTGATCAGCTCCCTTGTGTATTTGGCTTGGTTGATGAAGATTCCTTCAGTGGACTGCTTGACTTGAAGTCCTAGGAAGAAATTCATTTATCCCATCATTGACATCTCAAATTTTCCCTTCATCAGTTGAGAAAATTTTTCACAGAGGACTTGGTTAGGACAACCAAAGATGATATCATCCACATAGATTTGAACCAGCAATGTATCCTCTCCTTTTGTGATTCTGAAAAGTGTTCTATCAACTCTTCCTTTGATAAAACCATGATCCAAAAGGAATTGTGACAAAGTATCATACCAAGCTCTTGGAGCCTGTTTTAGTCCATATAGAGCTTTCCTCAGTCTATATACTTTGTGACTTTCTTCAAAACATGGGGGTTGCTCCACATAGACTTCTTCATTGAGTACTCCATTCAAGAAGGCACTTTTAACATCCATCTGGTACACCTTGAATTTCTTGTGAGCAGCATAGGCAAGAAATAACCTTATTGCCTCCAATCTGGCTACTGGGGCAAATGTTTCATCATAGTCAAATCCTTCAACTTGTGAATAGCCCTTTGCAACTAGCCTGGCCTTGTTTCTGACTATGATATCATTCTCATCCTTCTTGTTCTTGAATACCCACTTGGTTCCTATCACATTGCAGTGATATGGTCTGTCCACCAACTCCCAAACTTGATTCCTTGTGAACTGGTTGAGCTCTTCTTGCATGGCAATGATCCAGTTGGAATCTTGAAGTGCTTCTACTATGGAACTTGGTTCCTGGTTTGATAAGAAACAACAAAACAAAGCACTTTCACCATGAAAACTTCTAGTTTTGACTCCTGAGGAAGGATCACCTAGGATTTGCTCAACAGGGTGATCTGAGAGCCAAGTTCTCCTAGGCGGATGCCCTTCAGTAGAGTTTAACTCTTCTGAAGTTGAGTCACTAGATATTGGAATGAAATCGAATTCAGGAAATAAAACAGAGGGTTGAAGTCCTGAGTCATCATTCAAGGTATTCTCATTCTCAATGGTAATTTCATTGGTTCCCCCTTGAATGATGGGTTCAGTGAATGTCTCAGCTGTGACCACATCTTCATTGACATCTGTTACCTCTTGAACTGGGATGGTGTTCATCAGTTCAGTTACATCTTCAGGAGAGCTCTCAGGTGAGCTTTGAGGAGTGATCTGATTTTGAGTGTCCTCTTTGAATTGTTGATCATTGAGGTTGTCCCAGGTTGGAATGAATGTATCAACACAATTCTCAGGATATCCTTTTGATTTGATACTCAGTCTAGTTAGCCTTTTGCTTATCACATCCTCATTCTCCTTACTTCTGGACTCAAAAGTAGATTCATCAAATACCACATGAGGTGTTTCTTCCACAACAAGAGTTCTACAGTTGTAAACTCTGAAAGCTCTACTGATTTGGGAATATCCTAAGAAAATTCCTTCATCAGCTTTGCTATCAAAAGCTTTCAGTTGTGTTTTCCCATTGTTGTGAATGAAACACTTGCAACCAAAAATATGAAAGTAAGATACATGTGGCTTTCTGCCATTCCATAACTCATATGGAGTTTTTCCTTGATGTTTGGTTACCATGGATCTGTTTTGAGTGTGGCAGGCAGTATTAATAGCTTCAGCCCAGAATCTTTTAGGAACCTGAGCTTCAGCTAACATTGTCCTTGCTGCCTCCTTGAGAGTCCTATTTCTTATTTTAGCTACTCCATTTTGTTATGGAGTTCTTGCAGCTGATGTCTCATGTGAAATACCTAATTCTTTGCAATAGTCAGATATAATAGAATTTATGAATTCAGTGCCCTTATCTGATCTTATCTTTACAATATTCAGGCTCTTTTCATTGCTAACTTTCTTCAGGAGCTCTGGCAGTCTCAGTTGAGTCTCCTTTTTGCTTGCAAGGAATATTACCCATGTGTACCTGGAGAAGTCATCAACAACAACAAGTGTATACTTTCTCCCATTGATACTTACAGGGGTTACTGGACCAAAAAGATCCATATGTAACAGTTGAAGTACTCTGTCAGTAGAGGTTGCTACTTTGCTTTTGAAAGATGCCTTTACTTGTTTCCCCTCCTGACAGGCTTTACATATATGTTCTTTGTTGTATACTTCATTTGGCATTCCTTCTACCAGTCCATGTCTTGCTATCCTGTTCATCATCTTGAAGTTCAGATGACTTAGCCTTTTGTGCCACAACCAGTTAGTGTCAGTTGAGCTCTTAGCAATAAGACATGCATTTGGTGTGCAAGACTTCCAATCTGCAAGATAGATATTTCCTTTTCTTGACCCAGTTAGTAATACCTGTTGTGAAGATACATTCTTAACGAAACACAGGTTACATGAAAATTCAACACTGTATCCTTTATCACAAAATTAACTTATGGACAGAAGATTATGCTTAAGTCCACTGACAAAGGATACATTGCTTACTCTTACTGAGCCAATAATTAAGGTACCATAACCTATAGTGGCTCCTTGAGAGTTGTCACCAAAAGTGACTTGTGGACCTTCTTTCTCAACAAATTCTGTCAGGAGATCTTTGTTGCCAGTCATGTGCCTAGAACATCCACTGTCCAAGTACCAGACTGATGATATAAGAGCTTCTCCTTTGTTGAGGTCCACTGAGCCCTGCAATCACAGATCAATCTTTAGGTACCCATTTGGTGTTGGGTCCTACAAGGTTAGCTGTACCTTTCGGAATCCAAATTTGCCTCACAGTTCTAATCACTTTAGATTGACTAATTTGTCTTCCATAAACATCTACATAGATTGTTATCTCCCTAGGTGCCTTGGGAGTAAACTTTCTATGGGTGTCAGCCTTTGAAGGAACAGAAACCTTCTTCACATTCTTTCTCTTTGGCTTGGGTGCACCTGGTCTTGGTTTTTGTTGATAAAGGTATGAAGGACCTTTTCCTTTAGGCACAAAAGGACTGAGTCTTCCATATGAGTCATTCCTTGAGGACTGCTCATGCCTGGGTGCTCTCAGCTGAGGTTGCTTCATCTGTGAAGACCTCGGTTGATAGTACCTCTGCTGAGATCTAATCTGATAAGTCACCTGAGCCTTTCCATTTGGTTTTGGCTTAGATTGACTTTTCTTTTGAGTGATCTCAGCTGGTCTTTTTCCTTTATCCACAGTCTGTGTTTGAAAAGTCACAGACTTGACAAAAACTCTCTTTGTGCCACTTGAAGAAGCAACACTCAGAGGACCTTCTGAAGGTTTTGGAATAAAGCCTATCCCACACTTGTTATTAGGATTGGTTTGAAAATTTTGGATCTCCTCTATGGCAAGAGAGGGTTTGTTTAGAGCATCAATCCTTTTTAACAAGGTCTCTTCAGATTTTTGTAAGACATCAATTTTCAGGAGAGAATCCTTTATTTGGCTTACCAATTTTAAGTTCTCTTCAGTTAACTTTGTCTTAGATTCATTGAGATCTTTTATCAGTTGATCTCTACCATTTCCTTGACTCCTGAGGGTTTCCACCTCTTTTGTCAGTTCAATGGTAGATTTGGCTGAGTTCAGATCTACTTGATTCCCAGACTCAATTAACTTGGAGTTTTCACTCAAGAGTTGTTTGTTCTCATCTTGAAGACAGAGACTTGCTTCTTGCAACCTTGAGAAATCAATCATCAATTGTTCCAAAGCGGACTGAAGATTGAGTTCCTCAGTTGACTCTGAGCTTAGCTCAGGTGTGTGTTCTAGAGAAATGGATGGTTTAGATTGTACCTCTGGTTCTTCTCTTGCCATGAGGCACATGTCATCTTCACTGCTGTCAGAGAACAGTTCATCAGGTGACTCCAGGTTTTCATCAACATCCCCAGCCAACATGGCTTTCCTTTCTCCATATCTTCTGTCTCTTTTGGCTTGCCTTTCTCTTCTTTCTTTTGTGCTCAGTTGAGGACAATCATATTGAAAGTGCCCAATCTTCTTGCACTGAAAACACCTGTTGGCATCATCATTCTTTTCCTCAGTGGACTCTCTGGTCTTTGATGATGATCCTTCAGCCTTGGTGTAATTCTTGTATTCCTTCTTCTTTTCCAGCTCAGATGAGCTTTTCTCTCCTTCTCTGGTAGTCTTTTGTGGATAACTTCTATCTTCCCTGTTATCCCTGTAAAATCTCTTATATTTGCCAAAGCGGCTGTTAAGTTGTTCAAACCTTCTAGCCATCAGGCTGAGTTCCTCCTGCATCTCAGCCTTGCTTTGAGACTTACTTGCCTTTGTACTCTTCTGAGGCTTTGGGGATTTTGGCTCAGACTCCTTAGCTTTGAAGGCAACTCCCTTCTCAGCTGAGGTCTCATCAGGAGCCCTTTTCCTGTTCAGATCAAACTCATAAGCCTTAAGTTCAGAGAATACCTGTTGCATAGACATGCTGGATAGATCCTTGGTATTCTGCATCATCACAGAGTACACATCCCATCTTGAGGTTAGACCTCTCAGGATCTTTAAGGCAACTTCTCTTTTGGTGTAGACCTTTCCCAGAGAATTTATCTCATTCATGATGTCAGTGAACCTCCCATCAAGCTGGTCAATTGTCTCAGTGGCCTCCATGGTGAACTGCTCATACTTTTGAACAGCTACTGAAAGCTTGTTCTCCTTTATCTTGTCAGTTCCTTCACACATGAGAGCAAGAGTGTCCCATAGTTTCTTTGCAGTCTTGCAGTGGATTACTCTTCCCATTACAGAATCTGGAATAGTGGTGTAGAGAATGTTCATGGCAATGAAGTTGAGGTTGTTTCTCCTCCTCTCATCTGCAGTGAAATTATCTTCATCTTTGAGCCATTCTTCTCTAGGATCTGCAATAGTTTCAGCTGTAGTTCTAGGGTTAGGTGTCATAAAAACAAATGGACCTTTAGTAATAACCCTTAACATTTCATCATGCACACAGGCAAGATGAGCTCTCATTCTGATCTTCCAGAAATCATAGTTTTCCACTGAGAATTGTGGAAGCTTGTGATGAGACATATGGTTCAAGGGATTAACTCCCATGTTGTTCTCTGCTGGTGGTGCAACCCTAGCTGCATTGTCAGCCATAGTATAAAAACAAGTTTATCAAAAGATCAATTCAGGTGACCTTAATAAAATACCTTTAAGCACAAGGTATACTTAGAACAATGGTCTTTTGAACCACTGCTCTGATACCAATTGTTGGTCCCGAAACGAGTAAACAGGTGTATGAGGGGGGAATACACCTGTGATTACAAATTAAAACTTCTTATAAAAACTTATCAGGTTACTTAAGACCGTAGCTAGTCAGTGGACTTGAGGTCTGCTGAGAGTTACTTGTGAAAGCTTACTGAGATAATACCTCCACTGAAAGCTCAAGACTTTCAGTTGAACTACTATCTAATTAGCTTTCAGACACGGATTAGTGAGCCCTTTAGAAAACTCGTTTTACTTTGATAAACTTGAGATTAACAAACACTTATGAAATAGCAGAATGTAAGTACACAAGATGTAAAGTGGTTCAGAGATAAATCTCCTACGTCCACTGGCCTGATCAAACAGGAGAATTCCTTTCACTTGGAATTCCTTGTGTTATAGTGCCAAGGTGCACTGATCAACTTCTCCTCTCTTAGGATGATTGATCACTAGGAAATTCCAGGTCCTAGTTCCCAAAACAAACCAGCTTTCAGACTGATACAACAATCAGCTTACTAACACCACTTAACACTAGCTCTCAACCTAAACACTGAGTAGGGTTTTGAGTAGGGTTTTGGTTCCAACTATTTTGAGATAATCCTTACAAGTTTAGCTCAATGCTTAGGATTGGATTATCTCTTTCTAAGATTTGGATATAGCTTTTAAGCTTGGTTACAGAAGGTTTGTTAGGCTCTCTACAACTGTGAAACACTTGGGAAACAAAGATAATTTCGAGTGCTTCTAGATGGTTATGAATGTAGAGATAGCTTTGATCTTGTGAGTTTCCCGTGCTTGTAACAATGCACGTCCTTCTGTATTTATAGGCTTCCTTGAAAATCTTCCCATTGGATTTGAATCTTCTCAAGTAAGTCTTCTTGTATCTGATTGGTTCAAACGGCTCTATTTGAAGCTTTAAATCTTGTCAAGAAACGGCTGCAAAACCCTGCTTGTTCACCAACTTTCTGTAGATTGCTAGGTGAAAGACTTTTGGTACTTGTCAGGCTGGGGCAGGTCGGCTGTCAGTAAGGTACACTGACGTGTCATCTTCTCATTGGACCTTAAGCCTGCGTGCCCAGATTCTTGTCTTGCTTTAAGGTGGAACTCCTCTAAGAGAACCTTCTTATTCCTTCATTTATTGTAAGCTTCACTGAAATTCATTTTGTCTTGTTTCAACCAGATTAACTAACAGCTTTAAATATGTTTAGCATTAAATGTACGTTGTTAGTTCTTTATCAGTGGACCTTCGTCCTCTCCTGATAGATTTAGTCTTAGTGAGAATGCACTTAGAAAACTTTCAAGACTTTGACTTCTTTCTCAGATCACTTAGTCTTCAGCGGACTTCACTTCAGTGGACTTCATCTTCAGCAGACTTCATACTAAAAATACACTCTAGTTTTTACTAACTTTACTCAGTTCTTAATACTTTGAACTGTTTAATTTAAACTCTAACTCTACTGAATAATTTACTTACAAACAACTTAGGAGGAACATTTTGGCATCTAATCAAAACTAAGTCTTATACATTTTCCCAACAAGTGCAATATTAATTTACTAGTGATAATAATTAATATTAATGGATTGAATTATATTGGGGTTCAATATTGAAATTCAGAAGTCCATTAGGAGGTCCAATCTTAATTCTCCTTAAAGGCCCCTCAAGTAGCCCAATAATGATAAGGTGATTAAAATAAAAAGAAAATATATTGCTGATTTTTTCCTAGAATTTTCGTAAATTGCAATATTAGGAGAGAAAAGATTTTGTTGATTTTCTTGGAAAGATATAATGGAAGATAAGTCTTTTTGGAATACCAGATTATCTCATATATCCAAGAAGATCCAAATCTTGGATTCTTTTCCTAAGATTTTCGAAAATTACAAGTTTTATAAGGAGGGTGAGATTTTTGTGGAATATTCTATTATGGAGAAAAGAATATATGAGATATATTCAAGATTTCTTAGAGATTAAGAAAAGATTTTTTCCAAGCCCATGAAACCTCAAATTTTCGGCCACCCCACTTATAAATAGGGGATGATTATTTCATCCCCAAGAACATAATTCCATGTGTTGGAAAAATCAAGAGCATATATATTTTTCTTTTTCCTTAGTTATTTAAATTACTTGAAATCATCTCCCACCGATGATCAAGTAAGGCGAAAGGGAAATACTTGAGAAGGTTTTTGGGTTGATAAAGCGTGATCGTGATTGTCTCATTTATTCAAAGGCCAATTTTACAAGAGGTGCGTAAGTCACATAATTTCTTGTTTATTCCGCCTAGATTTTATGTGAATTAATTCAACATGCATGATATTAAATTTGTTGTTGGAATTATTATTTGAATTAATTAGGATTAATTCATGCTAGTAATAATTGAATTTAAATTCATTTTTAAATTTCATCCCGAATAGATTCCGGGCACCCCTATTTTCCCAACAGACCCAAGTCTAAATACACTCTGAATATGAAACATTTTGGGTGTATTTAGTAATTTAAAAAGTGCATCCCAATGACCAGACGTAGAAGAGTAAACACATACCTGTCATCTGGTATAGTAACCAGATGATACCACAAGTGTTTTGATGTGTCATCTCATCTGGAGGTAATTCCTCTGGTATAACTCGCCTGTCATCTGAAGTAAAATCCAGGAACATTGCAAGTTATCTGGTATTTAAGCTCATCTGGAGATGTAACACTACTGGTATATCTGATCTACAGGCATGTTAGTACATATATATTAAAATAATTAAATATTATTGAAAATGAAGGATACTCTTCTGATGTTCCCCCTATATCAAATCTGTCTCTGGATCTAACAATCCCAACTCAAAAGCTAACTCTCTAAATCTGGTCTCTGCCAATGGCTTAGTGAGAATATCTGCTCTTTGCTTCTCTGTTGCAATCTTTTCCATCCTTATATCACCTTTCTCAACATGGTCTCTGATAAAATGGTGCCTTATATCAACATGTTTGCATCTGGTGTGTAAAACTAGATTCTGGGTAATGGAAATTGCAGTATTGCTATCACAAAATATTGGAATATTCTTAGCTCTAATCTGGTAGTCCCTAAGCTGCTGACTAATCCAGAGTAGTTGTGAACAATAGCTTCCTGCTGCCATGTACTCTGCCTCTGTAGTTGATGTAGCAACTGAAGTCTGCTTCTTAGAAAACCAAGATACCAACTTATTCCCAATAAATTGGCATGTACCACTAGTAGACCTCCTACGTATTCTGCAACCGTCATAATCTGAATATCCACTTAACTCAAAATTATCATCTGCAGGGTACCATAAACCCAAATTAATTGTTCCCTTAAGATACTTCAATATCTTCTTAGCTGCTTCCAGGTGCCTATTTTTAGGATTAGCTTGAAATCTGGCACAAACACCTACGGAAAAAGTGATATATGGCCTGCTTGCAGTCATGTACAGAAGAGAACCAATAAGAGCTCTGTACTGAGTCTGGTCCACACTCTCTCCAGACTCATCTGGGTCCATGTTAAAATTTGTCATCATAGGAATCTTGACAACTTTGCTAGATCATACTCAAAATTTATCTAACATGTTTCTGATGTACTTTGCCTGGTTGATGAAGATTCTCTTCTCTGATTGCTTAACCTGCAAACCTAAGAAATAATTCATCTCACCCATCATGGACATCTCAAACTGACTCTGCATGAGATTTTCAAATTTCTCACACAACTTCTTGTTAGGGGATCCAAATATAATGTCATCTACATATATTTGGACCAGAAGGATGTCATTTCCTTCTTCTTTCCTAAACAAGGTCCTGTTTATCTTGCCCTTAGTAAAACCATTGTCCAGAAGAAATTGAGATAAGAGTGTCATACCATGCTCTTGGTGCCTGCTTAAGCCCATAAAGAGTCTTCTTAAGCTTATACATCTTGCCACCTTGTTCAAAGCCAAAGGGTTGTTCCACATACACTTCCTCAATGAGAATCTCATTAAGGAAGGCAGATTTCACATCCATCTGGTAAACTTTGAACTTCATGTGAGCTGCATATGCTAGAAACAATCGAATGGCTTCTAGTCTGGCAACAGGGGCAAATGTCTCATCATAGTCTATTCCTTCAGACTGAGAATAGCCCTGGGCCACTAGCCTTGCCTTGTTTCTAGTAATGACATCACTCTCATCTTTCTTGTTATTGAAAACCCACTTAGTGTCTATCACCTTTTGATGTCTCGGTCTGTCTACCAGCTCCCAAACATCCTGTCTGGTGAATTGATTCAACTCCTCCTGCATAGCAATTATCCAGTTTGAATCTGTCAGTGCCTCCTTGATGTTCTTAGGCTCAATCAAGGATACATAGCAACTAAATAAGGCAGCTAAGGTCAAGGTTCTCCTCGTCTGGACACCCTTAGTTGGATCACCAATAACCAACTCTTTGGGGTGATCAACCAGGATTTTCCTTCCCTTGGACTTGCCTGATTGACCATCTTCTGCAGTTACTTGGTGATTATCACCAACTACAGAAGAGCTTCCCCCTACAGGAGTTCCAACCTCTTCTGGTTCTGCTCCTTGTGGAGGCTTCTGCTCCAGAGAACCAGGAGATGTGTCACCATCTGAATCTGAATTTGAATCAACAACAGGTGGCTTTACTTTGATGACTTCGGAAGTATTTTGATCCTTTGTCTCTTCTGGAGACAGATTCATTAAGTCCACCTTGCACTCAAGAGTAGATTCATAAAAAACAACATGAGGTGTTTCTTACACACAAAGAGAATTCCTATTAAGGACTCTGTATGCCTTATTGGTGCTGGAATATCCTAAAAATATTCCATCTGCCACTTTAGCATCAAAAGTCTTTAATTTAGACTTCCCATTGTCATGAATGAAACACTTACATCAAAAAATATGAAAGAAAGAAACAGATGGGGTTTTACCTTTCCATACCTCATATTGTGTTTTACCATGTCTCTGGGCAATGAGGCATCTGTTCTGAGTGAAACAGACTGTGTTGATGGCTTCTGCCCAAAACTTTTGAGGTGTGTTGTACTCTGCTAAAAAAATTCTGACAACTTCTTTGAGTGTTCTGTTCCTCCTTTCTGCCACTCCATTCTGTTGAGGTGTTCTGGCAGATGATGTCTCATGAAAAATACCTTTGTGCTTACAGTACTCTGCAATGTGTGAATTTAAAAATTATGTCCCTTTGTCACTTCTGATTCTCACTATGCTCTGGTTCTGCTAATTTTGTATCTGCTTGAAGAACTCTGGCAACTTAGTGATAGTTTCATTTTTCTTAAACAAGAACACTACCCAAGTGTATCTTGAAAAGTCATCTATTATCACTAAGGTGTACTTCCTTCCACTAAAGCTAAGTGGTGAAACAGGTCCAAACAGGTCCATGTGAAGTAGCTTAAGAACTCTGGTTGTGGTTGTGCTCTGGACATCTTTGAAAGAGGCCTTGCGTTGCTTACCCTTCTGGCAGGAACCACAAGTCTGATTCTTCTTAAACACCTGGAAGACCTCGAACTAGACCCTTTCTGGCAATTTTGTTGAGTGCTTTGAAGTTCAGGTGACTCAATCTCTTGTGCCAAAGCCAGCTGTTCTCTACAAATCCTTTTGCTACCAGGCAAGCGTTTCTTGGACAACTATTGAAATCTGCAAGATAAATGTTAACTTTCCTCAAGCCAATAAGCAAGATATCATCATAATTAGAGGAAAATACAATGCACGAATCACTAGAGATCTTCACTGAGTATCCCTTGTCACAAAATTGGGATACAAAAAGCAGATTATGCTTGAGTCCTTCCACATAGTAGACTTCATCTACAGATACGTCATTGATGATCAACCTTCCAACTCCTCTGGTGACTCCAAAATTGTTTTCACCAAACATCACTCTTGGCCCATTCAATGGCTTGAAATCCTGGAGATGATCTTTCACAAATGTCATGTGCTTGGAGCATCCACTATCAATGTACCAAACACCATTGCTTGAATATCATTTCTCCAATGGGCTCTTGTCCTCCTGCAGAGAGAATAATTAGGTCCCCTACTGGTGCTGGGTCCTGATTGGTTAGTTACTTTCTTTGTAAGAATCCAAAGATAAAGATCATCCCTTGCTGGATGAAGAGATCTTATCTTCCTTCCAAATCTATCTACCAGCACATGTCCTCTGACAATAACATATTGAGCTGCTGGGCTAATGCATATACCTTTCCTATAAATAGGTCTGGTATATCTCTTCTCAAATCTGGCCTTAGGAATGCCCTACCTCAAGGACATGGTCTTAAAGGTCTGGTTGTAAGGGTACATCCTAGAAGAACCATCTCTGGTGTCATAGTCCCCAAGATCAACTGGTCTTCTGTAGATGGGTTTCTGGTTCTGATGAAAATTAGACCTTCTCTGGTGATTATAATCCTTCTGAGTGTATCTGTTCTGGAATTGTCTCTTCTGAGTAAACTTCCTTTGAGGTCCCTGGTTCTGATTAAAGTTCTTTTGTCCATTGTATCTCCTCTGAGATTCCCTATTCTGATTAAAGTTTCCTCTTCTAGAGTGTCTCCTTTGAGGTCCCCTAATTTGCTTAGGTTCCACTCTTTTAGGATTCCTCTGAGGTCCTTTAATCTGTTTAGGTCTTACCCTTTGAGAGAACCATCAATCTTCATAGGTTCCCCATTTTGAAGTTTAGACTCTAAGATTTTCTCTTCCAATTCAGTTAACTCCTCAGGTTCATAATCTACATGGTCAGCAGAACAGTCCCTGTTCCAACTAGGATTGTGAACTACTCTGAAACCATTCCCATTAGTGCCTTTTTCATCCCAAATTTCTACCAATTCACCAGATCTTACAGACTTATCTTTGTTATAGGCATATTTATGAGATCTTGTAGTAATTCCAGAATATCCTAAACCACTCTTATCATTAATGCACTGAGAAGACTCTGATATAATATATACAATAGTTGGTATCTTTGGAGCTTCTCTGGGCATAGGTACTTCCTCAATAGTCTGCACAACTTGATTTCCCTTGAGAAGAGTTTGGTATTTGGCTCTAAGTTCATTGAACTCTTTCTCCTGAGAGTCTCTTTCACTCATAAGTTGATCTACCAGAGCATCTCTTTCTGTGACTTTATCCTGAAGTGTAGAAACTTCTTTGGAATGATCACACATGAGTTCTCTGGTAGACTTTTACTTATGAGATAAATATTGAACTTCTGCTATGAGCCTACCATTCTCTTTCTCAAGTTTCTGGCAGAGTTGAACACAATTTTGGAGATCTGATAGCATTTGCTGCATATCAGACTCTCTGGAAGCACCAGATGATTGAGAGGATTGAGTATATTTGGAATTAGAAAGACATAAAGTAGATTCTTGTACCTCAGCGATATCAGTCATGAGGTATACATCATCATCTGATCCAAAGTCAGAAAAAGAAGAACTGGAACTAGTATCCTCCTCTTCTGCTTCTGCCAGCAAAGCTCTCTTGTCTGCATATCTCCTATCTCTCTTGAGTCTTTTCTCTTCTCTTTCTCTTGGAGTAAGTTGAGGACAATCATAACTGTAGTGACCTGGCTTGTTGCATGTGTAACAAGTGTTGTCTCCTGCTCTGGGACTTGGAGTAATGTCTCTTCTCCTGGAGTTGTAATCTAGTCTACCTGGACTGTTTTCTCTCCTCTTCTAGTCTGATCTGCCAGAGCTGCTATCTCTCCTCTTGGGACTGAAGTCTCTTCTCTTATCTGGTGACTGGAACCTAGTCTCTCTAGAATCTCCAGATGACCTCTCCTTCTCTGCAGGCTTGAAGGAACTTCTTCTGTCTCTGGTAGAGTCCTTCCAGTGCTTTTTGTACCAGCCATACTTAGAGCTTATTTTATCAAGTTTTCTAGTTAAGAGTGCTAGCTGCTCATTGAGACTTAGGTCATCTGCAACAGGTTCCTTTACTGGTTCTTCAACCTTCATGGTGGAAGAGAATGCAACTCTTTTTTTACCAGAAGAGGTAGAGATCTCATCTGAATGATCTTCCTCTTGCAGATCATACTCATAGGCTTTCAAATCAGAGAACAACAAGTGATGGTCTAGAGTATTGGGGTCCTTGCTATCCTTGATGATAGTGACTTTGATCCACCACCTGCTGGTTAGTGATCTCAAGATTTTATTATTAATTTATTTTTCAGAGTAAGTTTTACCTAAGGCACTAGCCTTGTTGAGGAGATTAGTGAGGCGCAAGTCCAGCTGATCAATGGTCTCATCTGGCTTCATCTTGAAGGTGTCAAAAGAGTGTTGAACAACTTGAAGCTTGTTATCCTTGATCTTTTCTATTCCTTCACAGAGTAATGCTAACTTGTCCCACATCTCCTTAGCCGTACCACATGTTCTGAATTTCTCTATCACTTCTTTGGTGAGTGTGTAAATGATCTATGTTCTGGCAACTTGGTCCAGATTGTGGAGCTTTCTTTCATTATTGTTCAACTCATCCATTTTCTTGAGGGTTCTCTGCCTAGGTACTCTACCATTAGTGGGTGTTCTCTCTTCTGTAGTCCTTTCATCTGCTGCTCTGCTGGACTTTTTGCTGGCTTCAGACCTGCCATCATCAATAGGAGTCCAGTAAAATTGAATTGGGCCACTTTCAACCACATCAAGCATGCGGTGATGAATAGCTCCAAGATGATTGCTCATCATGAAACTCCAGTGGCTATAGTCATCAAATGAAAATTCTGGCAGTTTACGACTCTTATATGCAGATTTAGAAGACATTTTGATAAAGACAAAAAGGTTTTATGCAAGAAAATATATAAAGCAGTGGATCTGCCCGGTGACCACCAAAAGCTCCTCAAAGCAGTGGTCTAGGACACACTGCTCTGGTACCACTTGTTGGTCCCACTAGTCAGATTAGTGCGAATGTGAAAGCTTGACTTAAATAAACCTTTTTAGACTTCAAATGAAAGATGCAGAGAGTAAAGAAAAGTAGTAAATAACACACGATATATAGTGGTTCGGATGTTAAAATCCTACGTCCACTCTCCCTTATCAAAGGGGCTTTACTACCAACCAACCAACTTACGAACACTGGAATTTCACAAGTACTAGCTCCTTGTAACAATCTTTAGATCTACTTGATCTAAAGCTTCTCAATACTACAACCTTATCTTTAGAGATGAACAGGTTGAGTATGTAAATTCCAACTACAAACTCCTTAATGAGTATATAAATATTAAGAGCCTAAGAGTGCTTAATTGCTTGAGTATAATGTAAAGCTTGAGAGTATTTCTTCGTGCGCGTAAATATAGTTTTTCTTCGTACCAGCACTCTTGTATTTATAGAGGTGATTAGGGTTTAGCCGTTGGAGAGCTAATCTAATAAGATCTCTATTTTTGGAAGCTTCAATCAATCAATTCCCTAATTGATTGATTGGGTTGGTGAGATCCTTTGGATTGATTCCTCAATTGATTTTCTAATCCGATCAAGTTGACTTTATTAAATGCACCAACGGTAATAATCAGCTTCCTTGGAAAACTCTGATTCTTCCAGAGTAGACGGACCAGATACCAGATGACCCAGAGGTCCTCTGGTCCAGAGTCGGTTGTGAAACAGTTGTTCCCTTAGATTCAGGAGATGATTCTAAGTTACTTTTACTTCACCAGACTCGTCTGGTCTCCTGGACTCGTTTGGTTCTGGGGAAGGTCTTCTGCCTCTGATTTTCTCTGATGAAGTCTTCTGGTGGAGTTCTCTTATGAAGTCTTCTGGTGACTCTTCTGGTGAAGTCTTCTGATCTGGCAGTTCCCTCTAGACTAAATCCTAATCTAGTTCCTCATCTGGCTAACAGGTCCAAATGGTCCTATTACATCTTCTGGTTTGTTTTTAACTCATCAAAACTAACAACATTTATCCTAACAGTTGGTCTCCTGGGATTCATTTGATCAAGCCGGTTGTTTTTCATTTTTATGTGTTGTTATATTTTTCCGTTCTTAAATGTAGGATAAAATTATTCATCGCGTGTTTGTGCCGACGAAAGTGGATATAACACTGTTCCTTTCGTTCAAATTTCAATGGATTTGTGTTGTTTAATTTTTTTCGCTCTTGTCTTCGACGTTGTTTTTTAAGGCTTATTCCAGTTTAATGTCTTGTCATGTTCGTCCATAGATATTGATCGACCAATTATAGTTCATTCACTATTGTATATTTTTTTTTAGATTGTATCAATGGGTGTTCTTGCTTTGCATTATTTGGAATCTCTGGTTAAGATTTTCCCTTGGATTTCTAATGATTTGTGAATAATTAGGGGGGTTTGGCTTGAATGTAGTAGTTGATGACTAATTATAGCTACGTAAATGGGATTTAATTATAATTAATTCCTATGCCTCATACTATATTGTTAAATGGATGGTAGTTAGGTCTCATAATTATCATTATATTTAATTTGAGTTAATATTGTAATCTTATATAAAGAAAGGTTCATTCATGGGATGGTATTAAATTTTTTTAAATTAATATTGTTCATTAACTTTTCGGCAATTTGATATTCATCCTGCGGAAATTATTAAAAAGCCTGATTATTTTAATCTAAAAATTTGAAAAAAGTTAAGTCTTGTTTATAAACTTGGAGGTAATGGTTGTAGACTAATTAAGGTTATAAAAATAGGATTAAATCCAAATAAATTGTGATTAAGTCTCATAATTTTGATTTAATTTGAATTAATATTGTATTATTATATAAAAGAAGATTCGTACATGGTATGATAATAAATTTTTTTTGAATTTATATAGGTTGTTTATACATAAGCTGTTAACTTTATCGGCAATTTGAAATTCGTCCTAGAGTATTGATATTATTAAACAAGTAGCTTATTTTAATGAAAAAATTGTTCGGGGCAAATTTATTTGACATTTCTAATTTTTGGATTATGAATTTCATTAATGAATTGGTGCTTTGGGAATAATTATGATGATTGTCTTGAAAGTAATAATAGTCGACCATTTAAGGCTACATACATAGAGTTTAATTCAAATGAATTGTGATAAAATCTCATAAATAAGATTTAATTTGAATTAAATTTGTATTCTTATATAAAGGAAGAATCATGTATGGTATGATAATAAATAGTTTAAACAAATCGATAGAGTTATTATTTTTAAAAGGGTTAATTGCAAATAAAATCACAACATTTTCGCAAATTGCAATCTAATATAAACCTTTGAATCTTTGCAAATAAAACTCAAACTTAACATTTGGTTGCAATTCAAACCAACAAATAAATTATTTATTGTCCGAAAATGATGTTTCACTTACCCGACAATGAATATTTAATTGTATTAATATGGTTAGATTGGTTCGGATGAAAAAACATAATTAATCATCATTTTCGGGCAGATTGAAATCTGTCATTTGGTTAAAATTGCTAACAAAGTTAAAGTTGAAGTTTTATTTGCAATAATTCAAAAGTTTAGATTAAATTGCAATTAGCGAAAATGTCGTGATTTTATTTGCAATTAACCCTTTTTAAAAATATACATGTTGCAACTCGGTGTTTTTTAATTTTTGAAGATGGTCCTATAATTTTATATCGTGGTGATTTAAAATAACATATTTTAGTGTAATTAGCATTTTTGGATACCCTCTTGCACCTTCCAAATTGATCACATGATGCATAAGATGCAATGTGTGTACAATGGTGTAGTAATTGTTCATTGATAATGCATGGTATTATATCAACATGTTCCTATTTGTTTGCCTTGATTCATACACTACTAATTTTAAAGATGTATATATGGCTATTGTCCATAATATATAATAAGTGTAGTTTGGGTTGTTAATGCACATTGATGGTCTATGACATATTTTCCACATGTCGCTAATGATAGTGTTAGTGTCCTAGAGACAATCCATCGAAAGGACATAATACTAAGATAATATTTAGATTTAGTTTAATATTATTGTTAGGATTAATATTAAATGTATGGCGTTATACTTATCTGAATATGATGTTTGATTGTCTGCATATATTCTTATTTGTGTTCCCATGAATCACTACTGTCATTGAGTGAGTGAGAACTCTAATGACTTAGGTATGATTCTCAAATAGCCCCGAACAAGGATAATCAAGAATGGGACATTGATGATGCAATTGATGTAATACTGACTTGAAGCGAATATACCAACTTTTACTAGTCGATTCCCCGCAAGCGTACTGGTTTACTGTAGTATTGACAAGTATAGGGACCAAGTATTATCGAACCCAAGGAAAAGTGTGTATGCGAATAGATCCCTGAAGATCTATGCGTCGTAGTTAATATGAGTGAAATGTTTTTGGTTTTTGAAAAGAGAAAATAATCTAAACTAAATTACTCTACGAATGCAAAAGGAAAATTAAACTAAGTATCTAAGGTTTGTATGCAAGTATGTGATGGTGATGCTTAAGATAGGAATTCCTACGGATACTAACGAAGCAGGTACATACTCAAGATAACCGTGACGTGCAAGAAATAACCTAAGTAAAAGATCGTAAGATGAAAGCTCAAGAATTAAACCCTAATACTTTATCCTATCAATCGACTTCACTAATCCACTAACAAGTTAATAGATTGTGCTTAATTAAAGAGACCCTAATTTAACTAATGGTGATACGGCCGTCCTCCATAGCTAAACCGGTAGATTAATTAACCCCTTCTAAACCCTCTCATTAAGACTACTAGTTGTTAAAGAGTGATACGGTCGTCCTCTCCCTAACACTTTCGTACGAAATTTAAAGGTAAAGTTAAGATTGATTTTAAGAATTCATTAGTTAAGAGAATTAAAACCCTAACGTCACGAATTATCCTAATTACGTACCCACAACCTACTTCTACGAGTTCATCCTACCCTAAGCATGCAAGGGTTTTAGCTAGACATGGTTTTGACAATAATAAAAGCAATAGAAAAAGTGACGAACATAAACATGATGATTAGAACGAATAAAAGATCAAACATAAACTAGGGTTTAAAGAAATACTTGCAAAGAATTGAAATTTAATTAATGAAAATGAAGTTTAAAGTGTTTAACGTAATCGAACTAATGAAAAGAATCTGAAAAATGAAAATAAACTAAAAATTCGTGCTAAAACCTCGATTAAACGTAAAGTAAAGATTGCTCCTCTTCTTCTCTCCAAAAACGAACTCTAAAAGTAAAAATCTATCAAGTGGTAAGTGGTGTTCTCTAAAAACGTGTTTGGAAGGGGTATAAATAGGCAACGGGTCGAATTGGACTTGCATGGGCCAAAATTCCCGTCAAAACTTACAGAACCCAAAAAGTACTCGAGCTCCTTAGCTCGAGTAGTTCTACTCGACCGGCCTCAGCTCGAGTGCTCTACTCGAGTGCTCGAGTAGTAGCTACTCGACCAGGCATGGCTCGAGTGCTCTACTCGAGTGCTTGAGTAGTCAGTACTCGAGCTCCTCCAGCTTGAGTACTCCAGTGACACTTTTGCTCGCTCGAACTAATACTTCTCGTATTTCTTCCATATCTTCTCATCCGGACATCCGTTTGAGTCGATTCAAAGTCCTACGAACTCCTCTTTTTGCCCTCTATCCATCTATAAGCATCAAAGAAACCAATTTATTAGTTTATGAAAATGATACTCAAATGACTCTAAATACTTATATAAATCAATCAAAACAAGGGCATTTCGAGCGACGAATCATGACAATTTCACGCCTAATCAACCCCCCCAAACTTACCATATTGCTTGTCCTCAAGCAATAAAATAATAAGTCAAGTGAAATTGTTAGGAATGAGTCAAAGAATTAAATCGTGCACGTAAATGAACTCGAGCTTCAAAGATCAATTACAAGTATACTCACTCACCTTCCCTCATCATACTCATGCAACAACATCAAGAATCACCAAAATCAAACATGGATGTGCACTCTACGATGTGTTTCACTCCCTCACAAGTGTATATCAATGATAAAGGGACTCACTCAAACAATCAATCACACATATAGGCAGCCATAGGCTTGTAAGCACTCTCAACTCCGACCATACTCTAGAAATCAATGCTGAATCAAAAAGGGCTTTTATCAAGGTTGTAATGTAGGCTCTTTGGACAGGTGGGATAATGTTAGGATAAAAATTGTTAGTTTTGATGAGTTAAAACAAACCAGAAGTTGTAATAGGACCATCTGGACCTGTTAGCCAGATGATGATCTAGATTAGGACTTAGTCTAGGGGGAACTGCCAGACCAGAAGAGTCACCAAAAGACCCCACCAGAGGACTTCACCAGAGGACTCCACCAAAAGACTTCACCAGATGAGATCAGACCAGAGGCAGAGGACCTTCCCCAGACCAGACGAGTCCGGACCAGACGAGTCTGGTGGAACAAAAGATGCTCAGTTTGATCCCCTTATTCTACTGAGTATTCTGGTTGTTCACCAGATAAGGACCAGAAGACACCGAGGTTGCCTGGTGTCTGGTCCTGCCTTCTCTGGAGAGAATCAGAGTTAGGCAGAGGAAGCTATTGACCGTTGGTGATTCAAATCAAGTCAACAAGATCAGGATTGGAAAGTATTTGAAGATAATCAATCCAAGGATCCCACCAACCCAATCAATCAATTAGGGAATTGATTGATTGAGGCTTCCTTATATAGAGGATCTGATTGGATTAGCCCTCCAACGGCTAGCCCTAATCCCCTCTATATATACAAGAGTGCAGTTCAAGAAAAAGCTCTAGAGACTCTACACGCGCACATAGCATTCTAAGCTTTTGATCACTACGCATTCGCACTCACTTTGTTCTTAATTACTCATCCAACTCGTAAGGAGTTTATATACTCAACCTGTTCATCTTGTTAGATAAGGTTGGAGTAAGTTTGTCTTTAGATCGAAGTTAGATCTAAAGAGATTGTAAGAAGGTGCTGGTACTTCGGAAATTCCAGTGGTTAGTGAGTTTGTTGGTTGGATAGTGAGACCCCTTTGATCAAGGGAGAGTGGACTATTCAGATCCGAACCACTATATATACGGTGTTATTTATTGCTTTCTTTAATACATGTTGTTTATTATTTGTGCTCTTAGAAAAGATTTTCTCTAAAAGACATTTTGGCTATAAAGGCTTCCGCAATTAATCTATCTAGTGGGACCAACAAGTGGTATCAGAGCAGTGTGTCCAACGACCACTGCTTTGAAAAGCTTTTGGTGGTCACCGGGCAGATCCATTGCTCATTTATTGTTTTTGTTCAAAATCTAGATAAATCCTTATTTTAGTAAATATGTCTTCGAAATCTTCTTATAAGAGTCGCAAACTGCCAGAATTCTTGTTCGAGGATTATAGCCACTGGAGCTTCATGATGAGTAATCATCTTGGAGCTATTCACCACCGCATGTTAGATGTGGTTGAAAGTGGCCCCATTAAATTTTATTGGACTCCTATTGATAGTGGCAGGTCTGAGTCCAGAGAAGAAACAAGTGAAGCTGCTCAAAAAGCTGCCGAGGATAGAGTCCCCAGGCAAAGAATTCTCAAAAAGAGAGATGAGCTTGATAATGATGAAAGAAAGCTCTACAACTTGGACCAGGTGGCAAGAACAGAGATCATCAACACACTTACAAAAGAGGTGATTGAAAAGGTCAGAACGTGTGCCACTGCCAAGGAGATGTGGGACAAACTCGCACTTCTCTGTGAGGGAACAGAGAAGATCAAAGACAACAAGCTCCAAGCTGTTCAACACTCGTTTGATACGTTCAAAATGAAACCAGACGAGACCATAGACCAGCTGGACATGCGCCTCACAAATCTCCTAAACAAGGCTAGTGCCTTAGGTAAGACCTACTCTGAAAAAGAAATTAATAGTAAAATCTTGCGTTCACTAACAAGCAGGTGGAGAATTAAAGTCACTGTGATCAAGGACAACAAGGATCTCAATACTCTGGATCATCATCTTCTGTTGTCTGATCTCAAAGTCTATGAGTATGATCTTCAAGAGGAGGATCAAACAGAAGAGGTTTTCTCTTCTGGTCAGAAAGGTGTTGCATTCTCTTCAACCATCAAATCTGATGTCAAGCCAAAGGAGTCTACTGCAGATGACTTGAGCCTCAAGGAGTAGGTAGCACTTCTAACTCGTAAATTAGACAAAATGAGTTCAAAATATGGCAGGTACAAAAGGCATTGGAAGGAGTCTACCAGAGACAGGAAGAGTTCTTTCAAGCCTGCAGAGAAGGAGAAGACATCTGGAGACTCAAGGGAGACCAGATTCAGAACTCCAGAGAGGAGGAGAGATGACAACCCTGGCAACTCTGGGAGATCAGATTATCAGAGGAGGGATGGTAGCTCTGGCAGACCTGACTACCAGAGGAGAGAGAGTAGTCCAGACAGATCAGACTACAACCAGAGGAGGAGAGAGCCAAGTCCTAGTCCCAGAGGAGACAATACCTGCTACACATGCAACAAGATTGGTCACTACAGTTATGATTGTCCTCAGCTTACTCCTAGGGAAAGAGAAGAGAAAAGAATCAAGAGAGATATGAGATATGCAGATAAGAGAGCATTGCTGGCAGAAGCAGAGGAGGAGGATACTAGTTCCAGTTCTTCTTCTTCTGACTTTGGATCAGATGATGATGTGTGTCTCATGGCAGACATCACTGAGGTAAATGAAACTACTCTAGTTTTATCAAATTCCAAATGTACTGAATCCTCTAATTCATCTGGTAACTCCAGAGAGTCTGATATGCAACAAATGCCATCAGATCTCCAAAATTGTGTCCAACTTTGTCAAAAACTTGAGAAAGAGAATGGTAGGCTCAGAGCTGAAGTTCAATCACTCTCTCATGAGCACAAATCCACCAGAGAACTCATGAAAGATCATTCCAAAGAAGTCTCTGAACTTCAGGATAAGATCACAGAAAGAGATACTCTGGTAGATCAACTCATGAAAGAAAGGACCTCTCAAGAAGATGAGATCAATGAACTCAGAGCCAAATATCAGACTCTTATCAAGGGAAAACAAGTTGCTCACAACATAGAGGAGTTACCTATGCCCAGAGAAGCTCCCAAGATACCATCTGTTGTATCTATCATATCAGAGTCTTCTCAGCGCATTTGTGATAAGAGTGGTTTAGGATATTCTGGAATTACCACTAAAACTCATAAATACCTTTATAATAAAGACAAGTCTGTAAGAGCTGGTAAATTGGTAGAAATATGGAATGATAAAGACTTAACTGGTAATGGTTACAAGGTGGTTCACAATCCTGATTGGAAAAGGAATCACTCTGTTAATCACATAACAAATGGTCCAGAAGAGTTGACTATTCTGGAAGAGAAGATGCTAGAGAATAAGTGCCAACAAGGGGAACCATTTAAGATTGATGGTTCTATGAACAATGAGTCCCAAGGAGTAGAAATTACTCAAATTGGAGGACCCCAGAGAAATCCTCAAAGGGAACCTAAACAAATTAGGGGACCTCAAAGGAAACACTCAAGAAAGGGGAATACCAATCAGAGTAACAACTACCAGAGAAGGAACAATGTTCAACAGAACCAGGTACCCCAGAGACAATTTTCTCAGAGGAATCAATTCCAGAATAGGTATACTCAAAGGAACTATAATCACCAGAACAAGTCTAATTATCAGAACCAGAGGAGGTCTTCCAGACCCATCTATAGAAAACCAACTGATCTGGGTAGTTATGACACCAGAGATGGTTCTTCTAGGATGTACCCTTATAACCAGACCTTTAAGACCATGTCTTTGAGGCAGGCCATTCCAAAGGCTAGATTTGAGAAAAGGTACACCAGACCTGTTTATAAGAAAGGTGTTCTTATCAGACCAGTAGCTCAATATGTCATTCTCAGAGGACATGTGCTGGTAGATAGATTTGGAAGGAAGATAAGATCTCCTCATCCATCAAGGGATGATCTTTATCTATGGATTCCTACAAAACCTGCAACTAACCAATCAGGACCCAGCACTAGTAGGGGACCTAATTGATTTCTCTGCAGGTAGACAAGAGTCCATTGGAGAAAGGATTTTCAAGCAACCATGTCTGGTACATTGATAGTGGATGTTCCAAGCACATGACCTTCCAGAAGGATTATCTCCAAGATTTCAAGCCATTAAATGGACCAAGAGTGATGTTTGGTGACAACAACTATGGAGTCACCAGAGGAGTTGGAAAGTTGACCTTCAATGGAGTATCTATAGATGAAGTCTACTACGTAGAAGGACTCAAGCATAATCTGCTTTCAGTATCCCAATTCTGTGACAAGGGATACTCAGTGAAGTTTTCTAGTGATTCATGCACTGTTTTCTCTTCTGATTATAATGATATTTTGCTAATAGGCTTGAGGAAGGGTAACATTTATCTTGCAGATTTTAGCAGTTGCCCAAGAAATGCTTGCCTGGTTGCTAAAGGATCTGCAGAGAACAGCTGGATTTGGCACAAAAGATTGTGTCATCTTAACTTCAAAACATTGAACAAGATTGCCAGAAAAGGTCTCATTCGAGGTCTTCCAAATGAAGTGTTTAAGAAGGATCAGGTTTGTGGTTCATGCCAGAAGGGTAAACAACCCAAGACTTCCTTTAAGGATGTCCAGAGCACAACCACAACCAGAGTACTTCAACTACTTCACATGGACCTGTTTGGACCTGTTTCTCCTCTTAGTTTCAGTGGAAGGAAGTACACCTTAGTAATAGTAGATGACTTTTCAAGATACACTTGGGTAGTGTTCTTGTTTAAGAAAAATGAAACTATGACTAAGCTGCCAGAGTTCTTCAAGCAGATTCAGAATGAGCAGAACCAGAGCATAGTCAGGATCAGAAGTGACAAAGGAACAGAGTTTTTGAATTCACATATTGCAGATTACTGCAAGGACCATGGGATTTTTCATGAGACATCTGCTGCCAGAACACCTCAACAAAATGGAGTTGTAGAAAGGAGGAATAGGACTCTCAAAGAAGCTGCAAGAACACTTCTGGCAGAGTACAACACTCCACAGAGATTTTGGGCAGAGGCCATCAATACAGCGTGCTACACTCAGAACAGGTGCCTGATTGCCCAGAGACATAATAAAACACCATATGAGGTATGGAAAGGTAAAACCCCATCTGTTTCATATTTTCATATTTTTGGATGTAAGTGTTTCATCCATGACAATGGGAAATCTAAATTAAGAACCTTTGATGCTAAAGTGGCTGATGGAGTATTTTTGGGATATTCCAGCACCAGTAAAGCTTTTAGAGTTTTTAATAAGAATTCACTTTGTGTGGAGGAAACACCTCATGTTGTTTTTTATGAATCTACTTTTGAGTGCAAGGTGGATTCTAAGTCTTCTGATGAGACCCAGAATCAGACTACACCCAGAGTTATCAAAGTCAATCCACCTGTTCTTGATTCAGATTCAGATTCAGATGATGACCCATCTCCTGGTTCTCTGAAGCAGCAGCCTTCACAAGGAGCAGAACCAGAAGAGGTTGGAACTCCTGTAGGGGGAAGCTCTTCTGCAGGTGGTGATAATCACCAAGGTACTGCAGAAGATGATCATCCAGGTAAGACCACGGGTAGGAGGACCCTGGTTGATCACCCCAATGACCTGATCTTAGGAGATCCAACTAAGGGTGTCCAGACTAGGAGAACTATTAACTTAGCTGCCTTATTCAGTTGCTATGTGTCCTTGATTGAGCCCAAGAACATCAAGGAGGCACTGAAAGATTCAAATTGGATTGTTGCTATGCAGGAGGAATTGAATCAATTCACCAGACAGGATGTTTGGGAGCTGGTAGACAGACCAAGACATCAAAAGGTGATAGGCACTAAGTGGGTTTTCAAAAATAAGAAAGATGAGAATGATGTCATTACTAGGAACAAGGCAATGCTAGTGGCCCAGGGCTATTCTCAGTCTGAAGGAATAGACTATGATGAGACATTTGCTCCTGTTGCCAGACTAGAAGCTATCAGATTGTTCTTAGCATATGCTGCTCACATGAAGTTCAAAGTATACCAGATGGATGTGAAATCTGTCTTTCTTAATGGGATTCTCATTGAGGAAGTGTATGTGGAACAACCTCCTGGTTTTGAACAAGGTGACAAGGTGTTTAAGCTTAAGAAAGCTCTTTATGGGCTGAAGCAGGCACCCAGAGCATGGTATGACACTCTATCTCAATTTCTTCTGGACAATGGTTTTACTAAAGGTAAGATTGATAGGACCTTGTTTAGGAAAGAAGAAGGAAAGGACATCCTTCTGGTCCAAATATATGTTGATGACATCATATTTGGATCCCCTAACAAGAAGTTGTGTGAGAAGTTTGGTGAGCTCATGCAGGGACAGTTTGAGATGTCCATGATGGGAGAATTGAATTACTTTTTGGGTTTGCAGGTTAAGCAATCAGAGAAGGGAATTTTTATTAATCAAGCTAAGTACACCAGAAACATGTTAGAGAAATTTGGAATAGGATCTAGCAAGGCAGCCAAGATCCCTATGATGACAAATTTCAACATGGATCCAGATGAGTCTGGAGAGAGTGTGGACCAGACTCAGTACAGAGCACTTATTGGTTCTCTTTTGTATCTGACTGCAAGCAGACCAGATATTACTTTTGTTGTAGGAGTTTGTGCCAGATTTCAAGCTAACCCCAAGAAGAGTCACTTGGAAGCAGCTAGGAAGATATTGAAATATCTCAAGGGAACTGTGAATTTAGGATTATGGTATCCTGCAGATGACAATTTAGAATTGAGTGGCTATTCAGATTCAGACTATGGTGGGTGCAGAATAGATAGGAAATCTACAAGTGGAACATGCCAATTTTTAGGGAATAAATTGGTATCCTGGTTTTCAAAGAAGCAGACTTCAGTTGCTACATCAACAACAGAAGCAGAGTACATGGCTGCAGGGAGCTGTTGTTCACAGCTTCTCTGGATTAGTCAACAGCTTAGGGATTACCAGATTAGAGCTAAGGATATTCCTATTTTCTGTGATAGTAATAGTGCCATAGCCATCACCCAGAATCCAGTTCTTCATACCAGGTGTAAACATGTTGATATAAGGCATCATTTTATCAGAGATCATGTTCAGAAGGGAGATATAAGGATGGAAAAGATTGCAACAGAGAGGCAGAGAGCAGATATTTTAACTAAGCCTTTGGCTGAGACCAGATTCAGAGAGTTAGCTTTTGAGTTAGGTTTGTTGGATCCAGAGACAGATTTGTTTTAGGGGGAACATCAGAGAAGTATCCTTGTTTCATTACTTTTCTTCATATATTTATTTTCTTGAGCTAACATACCTGCAGATTAGATATATCAGAGAAGGTACCAGATGAGGTATGCACCAGGTGACACTTGTCCCAGATGAGGTGCTGTGTCATTTGTCCAAAATCTTCTCTGACCAGAATCAGATGAGCTCCATCAGAGGAGATGTAGCTGTGGTTTCATCTGGTTACAATATCAGGTGACAGGTATGCATTTACTTCTCTGGCCTCTGATCATTGGGATACACTTTTCAAATTAGTAAGTACACTCAAAACCTCTCCACGGCCATGCCGACTCTGATGGAGAGCAAGCCATCCCTGCCCCTCCTATTCAATCTATTCCCTCACCTCCTAAGGGGCAGAGAAAGCAGCAGCAGCAGCAGAAGACACAGAAGAAAGCTGCTGAAGCAACTGGTTCTTCAACCGTTGCCTTTTCTGGTTCCTCAGAGGAGGACCAGATTCCCCTTCTTGATGTGCTTAAGAAGAAGGGTGATGATAAAGCGGTTAAGAAGGCTGGAGCAGCCAAGAGGAAGCGGCCAGAGGAGGCCAGGAGAGGCTCTGCTAAAAAGTCTAAGATTAGCAGGAAGGCCAAGAAAACCCTTCTGGTGGATGAGCCATCAGAAGAAGAAGAGGAAGAAGAGGAAGTGCCTCTTGTGAGGAAATCCAAGGCCAAGAGAGCCCTTCTTCAAGATTCAGACTCTGGATCTGATCTTGGAGAGGCCTTGGAGAAGGCTATTGAGGGTGCTTCCCAGATGATGGAGGATGCTCCAGAGTTTGTTGTGCCTGCTGGTGTTGACCCAGCAGAGGTAAACCCTTCCCTTCCATCTTCTTCCCCCATAAATCTTGTTTCCCCTTCTACCTCTCCCCCAGATAACATTCCCCAAACCCCATCTGCCTCTGGTAACCCCACTCTTCCACCAGAGCAGACTATCCCAGATACTCCTGTCTTTACACCCTCTACCATCCCTGCTCATACACCTTCTTCCCCACACTCCCAAACACATCTTCCCACTAACCCCTCTCCCCCACCTTCTGTACCAGAGGTACCCTCAACCTCCTCTGGTGCAGAAGTCCCCCCTTCAAACTCTTCCACCTCCCAGATCCCTCCTACACACTCTGTACCAGATATTCCTTCCTCTTCTGGTGCAGAACAACCCCTTCCTACCACCTCTACTTCACAAAACCCCAACCCTCCCCAAACCCATACAGATCAGGACACAACCATTGCTATGGCTCTGGGATTCCCTGCCCCTCCCCCCTCCCCAACCTGTTTAACAAGCGATGATAGTGAAGATGAGGAAGCTTCACTTGAGCCTGCTCACTTAGCACCTTCCTCCTCTGCCTCTGGGCCCAAACCCTTCTTTTTCTCTTCTAATGAGATGGGTCCCATCAGGCAGAGTATGAGTGTGAGTGCTCAGCTCTGGCTAAGAGAGCAGTTTCTAATTTTGTTGGAGCACTCACCCCTCCTGGCAGATCTGACTGATGCCAAGGTTTGGAGTATGGCTAGACTCCAGGATGTTGAAGATCTCATGCTTCTGCTAGAGGAGATGTCTCCCTCTACCTTCACTGCTTGGGAGATTGAGCTGAAGAAGAAGCTAAATATTCAAAACCCAGCAGAGTTGGAGACACCAGAGACGGCCAAGATCCTCATCAAGACTCTCCTTATCCAGAGAGGAGTTATGCTCACTCCAGAGGGCTTCTCCTACAACTTTGGTCCTCATTTCTCTTTCCCTCCTGAGCTATATTCAGACGAGGAGGACTTTGAGATGTCTCCTGCTGTGCTCCAGAAGATGAAGGCATTCTTCAACGAGCAGATCATGCAGATAGGGCGCTTTTCCAAAGCAATTCAACATATGGCCCCTGCTATGATAGAGCACCAGATCAAGCATGAGAGGAGAATCTTCCTGAAGCAGATCAAGTCCTCTCTGGCAGAGGTAAAAGCTTCCTTCAAGGCTAATGGCTTATTTATCAAGTTAGATGTCATGCACAGCCAGAAGCAGCTCCAGGAGCACGTGCTGGAGCAGATGAGGCCAGTTTCTGTACTCAAAGTAGAAATGGCCAGCCAGATGATTCAAACTGCTAAGCTGAAGGACTCCCTCCAGGAGATGTTGGAGAAGCAAGATAGACTTGTTGCAGAGTCTAAGGCTTACCTGGAGGAGGCCAAGCAGCTTCGTGATCTTCACTCTTCCTCCAACACTGCCTTGCCTGATCTCATAAGGCAGGTAGTGGAGCCCCTCCTTGATGAAGTTAAAAAGGGGGAAGAGAAGGCCAGAACTGATCTGGCGAAGATCACAAATGAGACTCTTTTTAGCCATGGAGCTCGTCTGGACCTGCTGGAGAACACATTGGCACAGGCTGAGTTGCAGAAGAAGAAGAAAGAAGAGTTGAAGTCTCTTACTATGGCTAAACAACTTGCTGCAGAAGAAGAGTCATCTGAAGCTGAGCAGGATCCTTCTACCATTCCTGGTCCTGCTAAGAGGAAGATTAGAAAAGTAAAGAAGAGTTTCCTTGAATCTGTTGTCGAAGAAGCAGAGAAGAGATACAAGGAAGAGACTCCAGGAGAGAGGCAAGCCAGAATCAGGAAGAACATAGATGAAGAGCAGAGGCTCAGATATGTTAAGAGGCAGAACAAGAAGACCAGAGAAGCTGGTATTCCTTCTGGTGCAGGTGGCTCAGGTCAGAAGAGGAAAGCTCCTGTGGAAGTTATGAACATCTTGCCACTCAGGACAGAAGGGTCCTTTGACTCTACTGTGCCGTATCCTCTGATTGAGAGATGGAGAGAAGCCAAGACCCTCTGGTTCATTCAGCATTATATCCAGAGGCCAGCACCAGAAGATGATGAGCTGATCAACAGAACCTTCCATTCTTGGATGCAAGCCTATGATGCAGACTTGTACAAGCAGCTGATGGATTCAACCATTGAGTTCAACCTGGAGGTGACTGCTCCTGAATTTACTTATCTTAACACTCCCATGAATGGGAACCAGGTGGATTGGGCAGAACTGAAGAAGCTTTACAAGACCAAGGTGTTGGTGAATTTCACCCCAACATCTTCTACAGAGTTGAAGGTCGTCCAGGATAGGTTCCTTGACTGGTTTCCTGTCCCTAAAGAGAACAGAAGATATGCCTAGAATAGGACTATGAACCTCAATGTAATCTGTAATTATTTTGTCCTCTGATTATTAATGGAAAAATACATATCTTCTTTGTTCTAAAGACAACTCCTTGTTGTCTTATTATTTGCCTGATGAGATCTATTCTAAGGTCTCATTCCTTTATTATTTTCTTGCTTCAGTTTTACTTTTGATCAGTTCTGGTAGTGTTTTAACTCCATCAAAAAGGGGGAAATTGTTAGGATAAAAATTGTTAGTTTTGATGAGTTAAAACAAACCAGAAGTTGTAATAGGACCATCTGGACCTGTTAGCCAGATGATGATCTAGATTAGGACTTAGTCTAGGGGGAACTACCAGACCAGAAGAGTCACCAGAAGACCCCACCAGAGGACTTCACCAGAGGACTCCGCCAGAAGACTTCACCAGATGAGATCAGACCAGAGGCAGAGGACCTTCCCCAGACCAGACGAGTCCGGACCAGACGAGTCTGGTGGAACAAAAGATGCTCAGTTTGATCCCCTTATTCTACTGAGTATTCTGGTTGTTCACCAGATAAGGACCAGAAGACACCGAGGTTGCCTGGTGTCTGGTCCTGCCTTCTCTGGAGAGAATCAGAGTTAGGCAGAGGAAGCTATTGACCGTTGGTGATTCAAATCAAGTCAACAAGATCAGGATTGGAAAGTATTTGAAGATAATCAATCCAAGGATCCCACCAACCCAATCAATCAATTAGGGAATTGATTGATTGAGGCTTCCTTATATAGAGGATCTGATTGGATTAGCCCTCCAACGGCTAGCCCTAATCCCCTCTATATATACAAGAGTGCAGTTCAAGAAAAAGCTCTAGAGACTCTACACACGCACATAGCATTCTAAGCTTTTGATCACTACGCATTCGCACTCACTTTGTTCTTAATTACTCATCCAACTCGTAAGGAGTTTATATACTCAACCTGTTCATCTTGTTAGATAAGGTTGGAGTAAGTTTGTCTTTAGATCGAAGTTAGATCTAAAGAGATTGTAAGAAGGTGCTGGTACTTCGGAAATTCCAGTGGTTAGTGAGTTTGTTGGTTGGATAGTGAGACCCCTTTGATCAAGGGAGAGTGGACGTAGGATATTCAGATCCGAACCACTATATATACGGTGTTATTTATTGCTTTCTTTAATACCTGTTGTTTATTATTTGTGCTCTTAGAAAAGATTTTCTCTAAAAGACATTTTGGCTATAAAGGCTTCCGCAATTAATCTATCTAGTGGGACCAACAGATAACAATATGGGTAAGTGACTTAAGTGACTGAAGAATAGAAAATAACACTTCGGTACTTCGAGATTAGGATCAGACTACTTCAACATATTCAATAAGCACACTTTCAATTCCAACACTCTCAACATTTCAATTTTTTTCTTTCTCACTTTTTTCACTTTTGTCAATCACTTTTTTTTTCTTCACAAACACATGAGCTCTTTTTTTTCTTTTGCTCATTCTCAATTTTTTTTTTCCACAACTCAAAACTTCATCACACCTTCTTCTCATACTCACTCAACAAACAACATTTCCCTTTTTCAACTCAATTCAATCCCTTCACATTCACACTTTTCCTATTCTCCACTCAAATTGGGACAAAAAGGCTTAGGAATTGGAATAGTGTTCATATGTGCTAGCAAATGAAATAGGCTTAAAGCTCAAAGGGGATAACAAGGGACAAATATCAATGGTACGGAAAATTTAGGCTAAGTGACTCAATCAAAACAAAGATGGCCTAAGATCACATTCGGCATATCAAACTAGACATAGTCAAGAAGCAAGAGCACACACAAGTTCTAGCATCCTCCAAGGTGACGATCCACTCACAAACGAAGAGATCAAATCATGCATCTTAATCTCATAAAAGCTCAAATCTCACGGCTTTCACATCCATGCTAGTCCTAGTGCATTCTCACTCTAATCACACAAGCACTCAAAAAGAACAATTCACAAGCATACGAGTTCTTTCTCAAGTCAACTCTAGCTCTAGCTCAACCACTCACACATAAGAATTCCTAACTCACCCTCACAATTCACCCTACTCATAAAATCATACTCAAAGATAGCAATTAACAAGCATAAGATGATTGATAGGCATTAAATATGTAGTAGCAAATCAAAACACTATCAGCTCAAGGAGCATCTCAAGACTCAAATAGCCAAACTCAACTCAAAAGATGGTGTGCGCCTGTGCAATGTAATACTAAAACATAAAAAAAACTCCACCCCCCAAACTTTGACCTTGTGAAGAGGTCTAAGTTTGGGGTTGTGGGTTACCTCATCCAAATAATTCATGTTTCTCAACAACGTGTCGCACTCTTTGGTCTCGAATTGGTTCCTTCAATCTGAATAACTCCATGGTACCTTTACTCCTTCGAGACAAGCCTACAAAATAAACTCTCGAGTATGAGGTTAAAACTTACGATTCAAAACAACACGCAAATAACATAAAATACTAAAAAGTAAATAAAAATGGGTTGTCTCCCATTCAGCGCTATTTTTAAGGTCCTCATGCCGGACCGAGCTCAAAGGAGCTTATGGGACATGATACTCAAAATTACCTCCTTTACTCTCATAAGAGTGGTGGTTGCATTCCTTTCCTTGATGTCCCTTCATCATGAGTTCCTTTGCTTCCTTCTCATCCCCAAGTGTTAGGGGTCTCAACTCCTTCTCACCTTTATCTGGAGGAGTCTCACTAAGCACTTTCTTGAGTTTGGACTTTTTCTTCTTAATTCCTCATTTCTTCTCCAACTGGACCACGTCCACACTTTTCATCTCTCCATCCCTCAACTTCTTCACTTTATCCCTATCAAAATAATCAAGATCATAATGCTCATGGGTTAAATTATCAAGTGAAGAACTAACGACATCATGAATATAAGAAATATTAGGGATAGGAGGTGTGTCTTCAACACAAGGATCAATGGCACCCATGCAATAACAACTCTCTTCCTCCTTCGGGTGCTTCATGGCTTCATACAGGGAAATCTTCACTTCTTGATCATCAACTTTCAACGTGATCTTTCCATTTGCCACATCTAGCACCATCCCGGCCGTCGCTAAGAACGGTCTTTCCAAGATCAACGGTACTCGCTCATCTTCCTCCATGTCAAGCACTACAAAGTCGGCTGGAAAGATGTGATCCCCAACCTTCACGAGGACGTCTTCAACTACACCTTGAGGTCGAGTAATAGACCGGTCGGCAAGTTGAAGCGTCATCATTGTCGGCTGAAGTTCTCCACCCTCCAACTTCTTGAAAAGCGACAACGGCATAAGATTGATGCTCACCCCAAGGTCGTACAACGCTCCCTTCTTAACTCCATTCTCGATATCACATAAGATCGTGAAACTCCCGGGATCCTTCAACTTCGGTGGAAGCGCTTTGTGCACTAATGCACCCACCTCATGGTTCAGCTGCACCAACTTGGGCTTATCTACTCGCCGTCTCTTCGCTATCAAGTTCTTCAGAAACTTGGCATAATTCGGCATCTGTTCCAAAGCATCATAAAAAGGAATGTTAATATGTAACTTTTCAAAAACATCAAGGAATTTAGCGAATTTCTCATCAAGCTTTTTCTTCATGAAGTATTGTGGATACGGAACAGGTATCACCGATTTGGGTACCCCCCATTCATCACGCTCGGTCTCTTTCACTTTCTCCATTGCTTCCTTTGCCTTCTTCCACTTTGGAACTCTCTCCATCTTCCCAATGCCTTCCTCTTCAGGCTCTTTGCTCTCATGGGACTCATCCCCATCTTTACTCTTCTGAATGCCTTCACTCTCAACCCCTTTCTCAACTGTCTCACCTCCATCTTTCTTATGTTCTTGTTCCTCCATCTCAATCTCTCCTTGGGGCGTCTCAGAATCAGCAAGCATCTGAGGATCATCATAACTGGTTCCACTTCTAAGCTGGATCGCCTTGCAATGTTCTTTCGGGTTCCCCTCCGGCATGGAAGGATACTTATCCGGCTCTCTACACAATGTTTTTACGATCTGGATCATCTGGAATTCTATTAAAGTGAATCGTCTATTGTTCTCTTGCTGAATTCGATTCAACTCAATGTCTCTCTTTTGGAGTTCTTGATCACGCTGATCACATTTCTTGTGCAACTCTTTAACATCATACTCCAAAGAGGACAATGTATTGCTTCCTTCCTCCACCTTCTGAAGGATAGCTCTCAACATCTCCTCCGTTGAGGCACCGCCTTCTCCACCCGGAAGTTTAGAACCTGGATCCACGCCTGGAGGAACTGTAATTCCGGCATTCGGATTAGCATATGAAAAATTCTCCTTCTTCCTCCATGTGTTTTGAGGAGGCTGTTGGCCTCCTTGATACCCTTGTGTGTTCCTCCATTGATTTTGAGGCGGCTGTGGTCCTGGAGGTACAAATGGTTGGCCATAAGAAGGTCTTCCAAACTGATTGCCACCTTGTGGATACCCCCCTTGTGGATAGTTAGGCCTTCCCATATAGTTGGCCTCTTCTTGCTGACTCGTGGGTGGGTCCACTTTCTCGCTCACTGCTACATTCCCTCCAACCAGATTCTGCCCCATCTCAAGATTACTGATCTTCTTCATCATAGCCATCAACAACTTCCTTGTACCCTCATTCTCCTCCAACTTACAAACTCTCTAAAATTCTGGATCCTCATTCCATGCACCGGCATTCGTGACAATGTTGTCAACGATTTCTCTACATCTCGCAATCCCTTGGTTCAGAAAAGCTCCACTGGCACATGCATCTAAATGGGCTTGACCAGCCTTGTTGGCTCCACTATAGAAGAATGCCATGACATCTCCCTCATTGTACCCGTGCTACGGGCACTCAATCAACATATTCGAGTATCTCTCCCATGCTTGACGTAAATCCTCTCCTGGCTTTTGGCGGAAGGAAGAGATCTCTATCCTCGCTTTAATGGTTCTAGATGGAGGGTAGAGTCGCTCGAGGAATAGACGCTCGAGCTCGGCCCATGTGGTTACACCTCCCCGTGGGAGCGTGTTATCGTACCACTCCTTGGCTATTCCCGTCAAAGAGAATGGGAACAGCCTGAGCCTCTTGGCATCTTCAGACATGCCATTATAATTAAATGTGGATGCGATCATCAGAAAACTCCTCAGATGAGTATGAGGATTCTCCTTCCCAACCTCCCCCTTGAATTGATTCTCGGTAAGCAGCTTAAGAATTCCTGGGGAAATCAAGAAGTTATTTGCCTCTACAGGGGGCAATGTCACTCCATCATAGTACCTCCGTGGTTGTGCCGCGAACCTTCATCTAATAGCCATGTTCTGATCTGCGTTCTGAGGAACGTGCTGAGAATTCGCAGGTGGTACGGGTACTTGTTGGGGTAGTGGTGGTTGATAAGCTGGTGGTTGGTTGTAAACAGGAGGTGGAGGATATGGGTATGGTGGATATGGATAAGGTGGGTATGGGTAGGGATAAGGCAAGTTGTTTTGTGGTAAGTTAGGATGTGGGTAAGCAGGGTTGTTCTGAGGATGTTGGACAAGATTATGAGCTGGATTGTTCACGTGCTGTGTACCCGGGTTCTGGCTCTGACTGTCCCCTGGCGGATCTTGGTTCTTACTGGAATTACCTTCAGTGCCGTCAGCCCAGTTCAATGTCTGATTAAACTCATTCTCGACATCATCCAACTCATTAGTAATGTCCATTGGTTCTTTCCCTTCTCCGGCAGCGTTCATCCTTCTTAAGAAGGCTCGGTTTCTTCTTGCTATTGTCTCAGGATCCAACGGTAATCTCCCTTTGTTCGTAGTGCCTTGCGAATGCGTTTTCATAAACCTGAAACACTAACAAAAGAATAAAAACGCAACTGCCGAATACGTACAAAATAAAACAGAAAAGTAAATCACTCACTACTAACTACTAAGCTATCGACAAGTCCTATTCAAGACATACAACGCCATCCCCGGCAACGGCGCCATTGACTTGAAGCGAATATACCAACTTTTACTAGTCGATTCCCCACAAGTGTACGGGTTTACTGTAGTATTGGCAAGTATAGGGACCAAGTATTATTGAACCCAAGGAAAATTGTGTATGCGAATAGATCCCTGAAGATCTACGCGTCGTAGTTAATATGAGTGAAATATTTTTGGTTTTTGAAAAGAGAAAATAATCTAAACTAAATTACTCTACGAATGCAAAAGGAAAATTAACTAAGTATCTAAGGTTTGTATGCAAGTATGTGATGGTGATGCTTAAGATAGGAATTCCTACGTATACTAACGGAGCAGGTGCATACTCAAGATAACCGTGACGTACAAGAAATAACCTAAGTAAAAGATCGTAAGATGAAAGCTCAAGATTTAAACCCTAATACTTTATCCTATCAATCGACTTCACTAATCCACTAACAAGTTAATAGATTGTGCTTAATTAAAGAGACTCTAATTTAACTAATGGTGATGCGGCCGTCCTCCATAGCTAAACCGGTAGATTAATTAACCCCTTCTAAACCATCTCATTAAGACTACTAGTTGTTAAAGAGTGATACGGTCGTCATCTCCCTAACACTTTCGTACGAAATTCAAAGGTAAAGTTAAGATTGATTTTAAGAATTCATTAATTAAGAGAATTAAAACCCTAACGTCACGAATTACCCTAATTACGTACCCACAACCTACTTCTACGAGTTCATCCTACCCTAAGCATGCAAGGGTTTTAGCTAGACATGGTTTTGACAATAATAAAAGCAATAGAAGAAGTGACAAACATAAACATGATGATTAGAACGAATAAAAGATCAAACATAAACTAGGGTTTAAAGAAATACTTGCAAAGAATTGAAATTTAATTAATGAAAACGATGTTTAAAGTGTTTAACGTAATCGAACTAATGAAAAGAATCTGAAAAACGAAAATAAACTAAGAATTCGTGCTAAAACCTCGATTAAACGTAAAGTAAAGCTTGCTCCTCTCCTTCTCTCCAAAAACGAACTCTAAAAGTAAAAATCTATCAAGTGGTAAGTGGTGTTCTCTAAAAACGTGTTTGGAAGGGGTATAAATAGGCAACAGGTCGAATTGGACTTGCATGGGCCAAAATTCCCGTCAAGCTCGAGTAGAAAGTACTCGAGCCAGTTTTGCTCGAGTAGTTAAAACTTACAGAACCCAAAAAGTACTCGAGCTCCTTAGCTCGAGTAGTTCTACTCGACCGACCTCAGCTCGAGTGCTCTACTAGAGTGCTCGAGTAGTAGCTACTCGACCAGGCATGGCTCGAGTGCTCTACTCGAGTGCTTGAGTAGTCAGTACTCGAGCTCCTCCAGCTTGAGTACTCCAGTGACACTTTTGCTCGCTCGAACTAATACTTCTCGTATTTCTTCCATATCTTCTTATCCGGGAATCCGTTTGAGTCGATTCAAAGTCCTACGAACTCCTCTTTTCGCCCTCTATCCATCTATAAGCATCAAATAAACAAATTTATTAGTTTATGAAAATGATACTCAAATGACTCTAAATACTTATATAAATCAATCAAAACAAGGGCATTTCGAGCGACGAATCATGACAATTTCACGCCTAAGCAAATACCCCGTCCCATTTTGTACCTTTTATTTTCCTAAGAAAACTTAATTATATAATTTTATATTATTATCTTCATTTCTTTTAATTTTATTATTTTTGTGTGCTACTGTGTAATTTAAATATATATGTTGACGATCAGTTTTGATCTTGAAGATTAATGGCTGTTTTAGATGGTTAATTGATCATCAAACAATTACGTGTGATTGATCACTAACGTAATTAGTGAATACGAAATATCGGGTTTAGGTGGATTAGAATCGTTTGAAAGCTTACGTGTTTAAGTTCGATTGTAAGTTAATCGAGCTGCTTTAGATTCGTAATCGAAGTTTGGACGTGTATAATAATTTGTGCTTGTTTTATTTGCTGAAAAAATCTAAGTATTTATAGACTTTTGCCCAGCAGGAGGTGGCACGACCTTTGGCCGACCAAGCCTGCATGCTCGACACCTGTCCTTTGACTAATTTGTCCTTATCTTAACTAAATTCTATCCTTATCTGCTGGACTTGCTCGCAGTCAGGAGCTGTTCGTCATGTTGGACTTGTCCTTGAGGAGTCTTTAGTCTGATTCTGATGGTCTTTCATCTTGCTTAATTGTTATTTTGGCGCTGTGATTGGATCTGGTCGGCAGGATGCCGTTTGAGCTCGTCATGTGGCTTTTGATCTGATTTTGTTCGCCTATGTGTCTTGATCGCATGCAGGTTTTGCTCACCGGATATCTTGGGTGAATCATGTGTTAATTCCACTTTAATTCTTGAGTGATTTGCGCTAATCCTGGTCGCCCAAATGTCGTTTATGCTCGCCTATCAACAATTGCCCCCTTGCCGATCAATAAATTGTGAAGATGGTGAATGAACACTTTTTGGGTTGGCAACTTTTAAGTGTCACTGGTGCGAGCAAGAATGTCACGGGGGCGAGCAACTTTTCACGGGCGGACAACATTGGTCGAGCAGACTCGGGTCAGGGACGGTTGGGATCCCAAGGTCTGGGCACGGCTCGAGGTGTGACGTGGGCGGAATGATTGCTGCCGCCCACGCGCACACGATCCCGAGGTGACGCGCCTTCCCGTTTTGTCGGACAGGTGCTGCACGCGCCCAGAAATTGCACTTTAGTCCTTCAACTTTCAACTTTGTTCGCCCGGTACCCCGTTTTTCCAGAAAATATATAAGGAAATTTTTTTTCACTTTTTTCATTTTCACACTGTTCCTCAAGCACGAATTCCTCCTTCTTTCTTCTTTCAAATTTCCGGCGATCGTTTCCAGTTTCCGGCGACCTTCAAACGACGTCAAGGTAGTTTCTTCTTTGCTTTCTTCTTCTCTTTCTTTTTTTCTTGCGTTGTGTGCGTTCTAGACTCACCAAAAATCCCTACTCCGCCGTGGAAAATTCTGAACCGCCGTGTTTTTCCCTTGCCGGAATCTGCAAAACACTAACTTCTTCCCCTTAACTTATTAGATGGCGTCGCACTCTGAGACCGGTTCTTTTCCTCCCCGGAATCCTGAAAAACGGCCCGTCGAAGAGAATCTTCCTATAGTCAACCTGGAATCCGACCCCGAGGCGGCTTCGGTTGCACGCTCGGTCAATTCTGGAGCTTGTCCCTCCGGGGAAAGAGAGGAGCAAGCAAATCCTGCTCGCAAGCTCTTGGAGGAAACAAGCTCGGACCTCCACGAAGACGAGGATGAAGAAGTCGAGGTACTTCAGCCGGTGAACCTTGACGAACTAACCTGGGCCTATCTCAAAGACATCAACTTCCCTGCGCCCAGACTGATCGAGCATCGGGTTCCAGTCGCGGTTGCTCGCCGTGTTAACTGGAATGAGTACGAAAAGGAGCACTCCAATCGCTTCGTCATTCCTGCTCGCGGAGTACGGAAGCTTAAAGCGACCGAGTTCGCAGCGAGCTGTATCGTGTCCGCCATTACCGAGGAGGACTTGGCCGGGATTCGGAGGGATTACAAGATTCCCTTTGACATCCCGATGTATGCTTCTTTGGTGGACGACAGAGCTGATCGCCCACCATGCGGATTGACGGCGATCAACCTCGCCACCCTGAATGCTGGAGTTTATTTGCCGTTGCACCCTTTGGTCGGCCAATTCCTACAGGACGTGAACTTGGCTATCACCCAACTTACTCCCGTTAGGTGGATAAATCTGATGGCTCTAATGGTGATGTTCGCCCTGGAGGGGTATCCCAATAGGCTGTCGGCCAAAGAAGTTGGCTACCTGATGACGATGACCGGCTGCACCGGGGAAGAGGATGGCTGGTACTATCTGAAGGCGCGACCAGGCCAGAAACTGGTTGAGGACATCCCTGGTAAGGTGCGAGACTGGAAGCATGACTGGTTCTGGGTTGGAGGCGACCGGCGTGCTTCTGCTCGCTCTTCAGGGAGTTCTGAATGAATTGAGACCCCGGCGGAGTTTAGGGAATTAAAGCGTGAGTCTTACCTCTTCTATATCTTTGAAGTGGTTGGACTAATTTTAATTCCCTTTTTCCTTTGTTTCAGGTCCCAAGAACTTGGGGTGGCGAACTGTGAAGAATAGCATCAGCGATCAATTCCTGTTCGTTGCGTGTTTGATCGCTCTCCGTCACCGAGAAGATCGCAGCATTGGCCATCTCTTCGCCGAGGATACACTGCGAGTTGCCCATCTCACAACTTATCCTCACCATCTTGAGGCTCTAGCTCGTATCCCAGAGGGTAAGTATCTTTCCTTGTTGGGCGAACAGATTGATCGGCATTGTACTTAGTATTAACATGTTTTTATGTCCTTTAAAGATCAGCTCGCCACAGTTGCTCTTCACCCTTCCTTCTTTGAGCTTGATAACCGGGTCTGGGAGATGCCGACCAAAAAAGGACGCAAGAAATCGGATCCCCTCTCGAAGATTATCGCCCTTGTGGCCAAGGGTGGAAAATGCGACCCAAGGCAAACCGGAGGGCCGAGCTCGGCACAGCCATCCGCTCCAGTGGCCAGTTCGCCTAAGACCTTAGTTCCGAGGATGAAGAGACTTCTTCGTGGAGACGGCACTCCCGTCTCCGATACTGAGAAGGCAGCCAAACGAGCGAAAACGGCTCAAGAGAAAGTGACGGTGGCTGTCCGGCCATCCGAAGGCGATAACGAGCAAACTCTCTCCGTGGAGCGTCCCAGCGAGCAAGCTCTGGTCGTCACTGTTCGCGAAGGATCCGGCCCTTCATCAGACCCCACCTACCTCGGATGGGACAAGGGTCGTCTTGATAGGTACAACTTTGCTCGCCCAGAACACTTAGCATTTTCTTTTTCATCATTTTCATCCATCTTTTTATTTTACTAACTAAATATTTCTTTTCAGTTATTCGCCCGAGCAGTATCCAGGGCGATCTAACTTAGTGCATCGTTTCGCCTGCTCAAAGGTGCCGACCAACCTGCGTGAAATCCCGGACTCTTTTGTTCGCTGCGCCTCTGAGGTCGTTGCTCGTAGCTGGACCAAGGAGCTAAACGAGACCGTCAAGACACAGGCGCCTCGCAATAATGGCCATTTGTGTCTTGTCGAGGTGGGCAACACCTTGGCGGCCGTGCAGCGCTTGGTCGACCAGGTTGAGGACCTTGAGAAGGACTCACGTCAGCATGCGGCCACCGTCAGCCGTATTGCCAAAGAGCGCGATGACGCTAAGGCTGAGGTGAAGAAGATTATTGCCGACCTCGAGAACAAAGCCAAAGCTCATCAAATAAGCGAGCAGCGTGCTCTGGACCTGCACATCAAAGTCTCCGAAGAGTTGAAGGTCAAGATGGCCGAGGTTGAGCAGATGCGGGCTGAACTTGCTCGCGCTCAGCAGCAGAAAGAGGTCGCAGAGAAATTCGCGACTGAGGCGACGGCCAAAATTGCAGACCTTGAATCCCAGCTCGCCAACTCCATTACCCAAGAGGAACTTATTCCTAAGATGGAGGTGAGCTCGATTCTGGGTTATGTGACTGGCTTGCAGAGAGCATCCGTATCGCACATGAGTTTAAGGCTGCCGTAGTCGTTGAAGAGATCGGCAAGGAGTTGTGCAATTTTTTCGAATCAAACCCTTCTGCCCCCGGGCACAACTCTCCAGATCGGCGACCTGCCTGAATATGGGGTCAAGCTTGACTTCATTGGTCCAGAGATAATTATCACAAGTCCTCCAGAGGACGAGGAGGATGAGGAGGGTGATGCTGCCGAGGGCGAGCAAATCCTGCCGGCTGGTCAAAATGAAAGAGCTCTCAAAGAGCAAGCTGACACCGAGGGTTTAATCGCTGAGCTAACCCAAGTGGTCCCAGTCGACCCTGCCCTCGATGGTTCTCCTCTTGAAGATCCCAAAGATGACAACATCTCTCCTCCTGTCGGGCAAGGATCTTAGCAGACAGGATTAGCTAGGGACTTGTACTCTTCTTTTCTTTTTGTTGTTGTAGTTGTTCGTCTTTATTGTAATTTTTGGGCGATTAAGCCTTATCTTCAATGAATATATTTTGCTCAATTGCTCGTCTTTTATCTTACATTAATTGTTCTTTACATCTTTATCTGTGCTTCAACAATCTTAATGTAGTTGGGCCTTGTTCCTTAAGAACTTTTTTGGCCTTAGGATTTAATGGGCTTTTGGCCTTAGGCTATGTTCATTTAAAAATGAACAGCCTTCAATGGGCTTGGTTGTATAATCAACTTGCGCCTTGAGCTTACATTTTTGCTTAAACGAACAACTTAACATTGAAAAGATCTTAAAAAATTACAAGTGCTAAAAGCGACCAAAAACGTAATCTTGTACTAGCTAGGTTGGATCTGCTCGACAAAGACAATGTTAAGCCTCCAACCAATAAAAAAACATTATTTACATCAGGAGTCAAAGTTGCTCGACTACTATACAATTTGTCAAGGCATCCTTTAGACTTCTTAAGAGGAAATAAAACCATACAAGATATTGACCTTCTAGCCCGCGACCAGACTTGACCCAATTCAACTCTGTTCGACCACTTATACTTGGTGAAAATTTCAAAAAATTAGGTAAGTTTTTGGATCCATCTTGTATCTTTGCCATTCCAGTTCGCCCAGTGGACCTAGTAGCTCGCCCATCTCAACTTCACTCTCTCATCACTCTCTCATGAGGCAAAACTGGTCGCCTACTGAAAGTATTTTCTTAGATTAGCTGCATTCCAGGAATATTGGGCCGAGTTGCCATCTAAGTCCTCTATGTCATATGCTCCATTGGGTAACCTGTCTGTTACCCTGTATGGGCCCTCCCAAGTCGGGCCAAATATGCCTGGAGGTGGGGCAAGCTTCTTTCTTAGAACGAGGTCACCAACTTCGAATTTTCTTATCTTGACTTGGGAATTATAGTAACGCTCTGCTCTTTGCTTGTACGTGGCATTCTTTAGCTCAGCATGTAATCTTCTTTCTTCGAGCAAATCTGCTTCTGTGGCTAAAGCAGAATGATTTGCTTGTTCATCAAAGCTGGTCGTCCTGACTGTGTTAGTCTTTAATTCAATTGGTATCACCGCCTCTGTCCCGAAAGCCATTGCAAAAGGTGTTTCTCCGGTGCTTGACCTGGGAGAAACCCTATATGCCCACAGGACTTCCGGGAGTTTTTCTGACCAGCTACTTTTACTTTCTGCCAGACGTATTTTCAATGTATGCTTGATGATCTTATTTACAGCTTCAACTTGCCCGTTTGACTGGGGATGATAAGGAGTCGAATAGTGTTTCCTGATCCCCCATTTTGTACAGAAATCTCTCAATTCCTTTCCGTCAAACTGCGGGCCATTATCTGTCACGATTGTTCGTGGAATTCCAAAGTGATAAATGATGTTCTGTCATATGAAGTTGATCATGTTTTGCTGTGTAATCTTTACCATGGCCTTCGCTTCTGCCCACTTTGTATAATAGTTGACTGCTATGACGGCAAATCGAACAATTCCCACTCCTGCCGGGAAAGGACCAATAATTTCAATTCCCCATCTTGCAAATGGCCATGGACGGTAAACCAATACAAGCTCCTGGGCCGGGGCATGAATACTTGGAGCAAAAACCTGGCACTGGTGGCAAGCCTTGGCTAACTGGATTGCATCTTTCCGTAAGGTTGGCCAATAATAACCTTGCCTTACAGTTTTGTAGGCCAAAGCTTGCCCCCCAGTGTGATTTCCACAAACTCCAGAATGTATATCCTCCAGGACTGTCCTTCTTTGCCCCCTAGACAAACACTTGAGTAGCAGGAGTGAGAAGCCTCTTTTGTAAAGCTGTTCGTCTACCAGAGTATATCTGGTCGCTTGTTTTTTAATTCTTTCAGCTTCAAACGAGTTGTTTGGTAACTTCCCCTCTTTCAAGTATTTGGCTATAGGAGATCTCCAATCATCATCGTTGTTGTATTCGACTACTTGGTTTACTTCGTAGTCCATTGTTGATGGTTGGACTTTTCTGGTAATGACAATGTCTGTCAGATCTGCTGGCCCATCGCTTGTTGCTAATCTTGCTAGGGCGTCAGCTTGTGTGTTGCTCGATCGGGGTATCTGTTGGATAAATACTTGATCTAACAGAGATACCAAGTGAGCAACTATTCGTTGATACTCGATCATTTGCTCGTCTCTGGCCTCGTATTCACCTCGTACTTGGCTTACAATGAGTTGGGAGTCTTCGAAAATTTGGAGTCGTTTTACTCCAACTGCTAATGATAAGTGTAGACCTGCAATGAGGGCCTCATACTCAGCTTCATTGTTGGTGGCCATGAATTCAAATCTGACTGCTGAAGTGAATACTTGCCGGTCGGGACTGATGAGCACTATCCCTGCCCCCGAGGCCAGGTTTGTTGACGAACCATCCACATAAAGATGCCATGGGTGATCTAGCCCTCTCGTTGGATTTTGTGGGAAGGTTAACTCGACTATGAAGTCGGCCAACGCTTGTCCCTTAATCGCGGTTCGAGGTGCATATGTCACGCCAAACTGGCTTATCTCTATTGACCACTTTAGAAGACGGCCAGCGGTGTCGGGTCGATGTAGTATTTGTCTGAGTGGGAAAGTTGTCAAAACTTCGACTTGATGATCGAAAAACTATGGTCTTAATTTCCTGACACTCATGACAAGAGCATATGCCAGCTTTTCAGTCGGTGAGTACTTCACCTCAGCATCATGCAGGGCCTGGCTGACATAGTAGATTGGCAGGTGAAACTTGCCATCCGCCCGAACTAACACCGAACTTATGGTCGTGTCAGACGCTGCCAGGTATAAATTTAGCTTCTCACCGGGAATTGGTTTTGACAGAATTTTTACATCTCCCAGATATTCTTTCAATTGATCAAAGGCTTTCTGGCAGTTTTCCGTCCAGGCAAAGTTGCCCTTTTTGATGGCCTCAAAAAATGGACGGCACTTGTCTCCTGATCGTGATATGAACCTGTTTAAAGCAGCTAGGCAACCGGTCAACCTTTGCACTTCTTTAACAGAATGTGGTGGTTCCATATCGACGATCGCCTTTACTTTTGCTGGATTGGCTTCGATTCCGTGTTTGCTGACCAGATGGCCCAAGAACTTCCCAGAATGTACTCCAAAGCTACTTTTCTTTGGATTTAACTTCATATTGTATTTTCGGAGTATGTCGAATACCTGGGAAAAATGATGGAGGTGATCTTCCTTCTGGGTACTCTTGACGACTATGTCGTCGACGTATACTTCCACCGTTTCCCCAATATGTTCATCAAACATCTTGTTGACTAGCCTTTGGTAGGTTGCTCCAGCATTGATTAGACCAAACGACATCCTCTTCCAGCATAACAAATTTTTGTTAGTATAAATGACCGTATTTTCTTGGTCGTCCGGGTGCATTGGAATCTGGTGGTATCCTACGAAAGCATCCATGAATGTGAACATTTCGTGACCGGCAGTACTGTCCACCAGTTGATCGATGTGCGGGAGTGGAAAGTTATCCTTCGGGCATGCTGCATTAAGATCTGTAAAATCTATGCATAGCCTCTAGGTTCCGTTCGGCTTTCGTACCAGGACAGGATTTGCAACCCATTGTGGACATAACTCTTGTTTAATTAAATCATTGTCCAGCAACTTTTTGACTTCTTCGTTTAAAGCTTGATACTTGTCTAGTCCATACTTTCGTCGTTTCTGGTGGACAGGTTTTCGAACTGGGTTGATATTCAACCTGTGACAGGCATCCTTCGGGTCGATTCCCACCATGTCAGCATGGGACCATGCAAAGACGTCCAAGTTAGCCTTCAGAAAATCCGTCATGCGCGTTCTGTAAGGTTCGGGGAGTTCAGACCCGATGTAAAGTTCAAGACCGTCACGTTCAGGATCAATCTTGATGGCCTCCAATTCTTCAACGGGAGTTACCCGTCGTTTTTACCCCTTCCATCGAGGGTCAACTATTGGTCCTTCCGGACTTAGCTCATCCTCGATGTCCATGGGTTCAACACCCAACCGGGGGTCAAAATTGTCCGCGGGTTCTGGGTGAGACTCGGCCACCAAAGTTGGACTCCCCTGGTTATCATTTGGGCATAAACAGTTGGCCACGGGGAGTAACATTGCTTCTGGCAGGTTTTGCTTGCCATCCTGCAGCATTTGGTCGCCTGTGGGCGAGGATTGGTCGTCAATGTCCATCTTATCGTTTTGAGCTCCAAGAATGTCCTCCAAGATTGAGGGTTCGTTTTCAAGTTGACTGGTTGACTCCTCCATCATAGATACTTGTCCTTGTCTTGACTGAATTTGCAGAAGACATTCTCGAGCTTTTCTCTAGTCTCCTTTCACCGTGCCAACTCCACTTGCTGTTGGGAATTTTATGCAATAATGGTAAGTGGAACATGCGGCCCTGAATTCGTTTAAGAAAGGTCGACCCAAGAATCCATTGTACGTTGACTCTTGATCAACAACCAAGAAATCCACCATTCTTGCGATATTTTTCTCGGGCTCTTTGACCGTCACAAGTTGCATAGCAAAAGTTACTATTTCCAACGGGATTGTCACAGCATTTCCGAATCCCAGGATACGATGATTTGTGTCTCTGATGTAGCCTGCATAATCTCTCATTTGGTCAAGCTTTTTTTGAAAAGGACATTCGTGTAGGCTCCAGTATCCACCAGTAATCTATGCACCCTGGTCTCCATAATCTTGGCACATATCACAAGTGAATCGTTGTGAGGGGACAGTACTCCTGCCAAATCTTTGTCGGTAAAAGTTAATTCCGACGTTTGCATGGTAGGTGGAATAATCCCCATTTCTTGTACGTGACTGATCGCTCGTAATTCTGCCTTTTTTTCGATTAGAAATCGGTGGTCGCCCATCAGAATAACCACCTAGGGGCCCTGCAGGCTCCATCATCTGGATGTCTTGAACCGGTCCTCCGGCTGGCGCCTGAGCTGGTCGCCCAGCCCGATTCCGATGAGGTGCCTGTTCCTGGTCTTCTTCATCAGAATATTCATCTCTGGTTCTTTTGCCGGGCTGTCTTTTTACGAACTCGGATAGCTTTCCCTCTTCGTAAAAATGCCATAACTGCTTCAGCAAGTCACGACATTCACTTGTAAAGTGTCCCACGCTCTGGTGGTAGGCACAATATTTATTCTGGTTCAGCTTGCTTGTATCCTGACGTATTTTACGGGGAGGTGTGAGCAGTTCTTTGTCTCGAACGTTATTGTAAACCGTATCGATTGATACGGTAAGAATGTGGTTAAGTTTGTCCTTCAGCTCCGTTCCTTCAGTAAATGCCTTCATGTTTTTGGGAGCTCGATAACCAGTTCCAGGCTTCTTCGCACCCTCTTTCTGCTCTCCTCTGTCTCCCATGTCCTTTTGCAGGGCTTCATGCATGGAGACAAAAATGCCTGCCAGATCCCAAAACTTGGCATATGTCTTCGGGTATCTTAGGTGCACATCTTTCCAGAGTTCAGTACCCTTCTTGAGCCCAGCCAAGACGGCCACAATCTTGGTGTCTTCACTGACAGACTCCCCTTCTAACAAGACCTTGTCGAATCTTTCCAGATACGATCAGTCTGACTCATCGTTAGTTTGTTTCAAGTCAGATAACCGATGTCTTTGGGATAGATAAGACCCGGCCGTAGAGAAATGGGATAAGAACTCTTTGCCCAGCTGGGCAAACGAATGAATTGAAGCTGGTGGCAAGGCCGAAAACCACTTATGGACACGATCCCCGAGAGTTAAAGGAAAGTTTCGACATTGCGTTGCGTCACTTGCCCCCATTGATACCATATAATTGGTATACTTCATCAGATGCACCCGGGGATCCGTCGTGCCCTCATATTGGATACTTGCTGGAAACTGGATCTTTTGCTGAATTGGAGCCTTCAGAATCACCACAAATAAGGGTGAGACCGGAAGAGTCGTGTTCCCGTATCCTCTCTGTTGATCTAGCTGGCCCTGCATACTCTCGATGGCCTTTCTCATGGAGGCGAGCTCCTCCAAGGATCCCCCCTGACTCTGAGGCTGTCCGGCGAGCAGAGGTGCACAGCCATCTGTTCGCTCCAGTCCCTCATTGGGAACGGGAACCCCCTGGATTGGCCTCCTGGGATTGGGCTCTGCATTTGGGCCAAGGCGACCAAAAGCTGACCTAGTCAGCCGGTCAAGGACTGATTGGCGAGCAGGTACTGCAGCTGGGCGAGCTGCTCCAGCAGTGGGATGGACTTCCAGGATTCCTCGGCCACGTCGACCCAATCTTTCAAGAGCACTTTGGCGTGTGCCCTGACTTGCTGCCATGGCCGGATTTTGAGTCGAACCTCCCTGACTGGCGGCTTCGACATGTTGTTTTTCTTTGCCCTTGGCCTTACGAGCTTGGGCGCTATCAGCCTCATTCAAATGATCCCCCCTAGCCTTATCATGTTCGCGAGTCTTTGTGGGGCTACCCCTTGCTCGCACATATGATGGGCCAGGTTGGGCTTATTGTCTTTGTAAAGCCTGGAGCATGGCAATTGTGCACGCTAATTCGTCGGGGTTGCGGGCAATGGCGTCCAACTCTGGTGGTATTATCTGGCGAGCAACATTAGTTTGATTTTCTTGGTTGTTTCTGCTCGCCCCTGCTCGCCCACCAGCTTGGGACATTCGGGAGTGTGAATCCCGGGTTATATGTTGAGAATGTTGTGTCTCTCGTGATTGAGGCATGTTCACAGAAGATATCAAGTGTTGTTCTTAGTATTCTTGAGTTTTTTCTTCAAAAACTCAAACTTGTTCTTCGATTCTGGGGTAATCTTCCCGTATTCAATGATTCGGAGGTTCGAACCCTCCTTTTAGCGCCAATTTGTTGACGATCAGTTTTGATCTTGAAGATTAATGGCTATTTTAGATGGTTAATTGATCATCAAACAATTACGTGTGATTGATCACTAACGTAATTAGTGAATACGAAATATCGGGTTTAGGTGGATTAGAATCGTTTGAAAGCTTACGTGTTTAAGTTCGATTGTAAGTTAATCGAGCTGCTTTAGATTCGTAATCGAAGTTTGGACATGTATAATAATTTGTGCTTGTTTTATTTGCTGAAAAAAACTAAGTATTTATAGACTTTTGCCCAGCAGGAGGTGGCACGACCTTTGGCCGACCAAGCCTGCATGCTCGACACCTGTCCTTTGACTAATTTGTCCTTATCTTAACTAAATTCTATCCTTATCTGCTGGACTTGCTCGCAGTCAGGAGCTGTTCGTCATGTTGGACTTGTCCTTGAGGAGTCTTTAGTCTGATTCTGATGGTCTTTCATCTTGCTTAATTGTTATTTTGGCGCTGTGATTGGATCTGGTCGGCAGGATGCCGTTTGAGCTCGTCATGTGGCTTTTGATCTGATTTTATTCGCCTATGTGTCTTGATCGCATGCAGGTTTTGCTCGCCGGATATCTTGGGTGAATCATGTGTTAATTCCACTTTAATTCTTGAGTGATTTGCGCTAATCCTGGTCGCCCAAATATTGTTTCTGCTCGCCTATCAACAATATACTCTACTTTCAAATTCTCAAGTTCGAAGAAAGAAATCGAATATTTCAAACGGATAAGGGACTACGAGAAATTAAATATGCAAGTTTAAAAAATTAGGATTTCGATTTGTATAATTTATTGAGAATAATTAAAATGTAATAAAATATTAATCGAATTTTAAAACTGTATTAATTCTCAATTTGGGATTAAACTCGTGAACCAAACGATCCCTAAACTGTATTAAGTGGGATCGAAAATATTACAAATTAAAGGGAATAATTCCCGTCCACATATTTTTCTCTCCCTTTAAAATTAAATAAAAAATTAAATTAAATTTTATCTCTATAAAAAGAAACCCCCCGTCTCTCTCAATTTTCATTTTTCACGAGAAACAATTTTCTCTCTCCTCAATAAATAAAAAACGTGTATAGCATTTCCTTTCTCCTTTTCTCTCTCAACCAGTTTCAAAAATGCATTATGCTCCCTCCTTCCCCATCCTTTTTCCGGAGACCAGAGCACCGCCTAGTCTACCTCTGCTCCGATCGGCCGCCGTCCGCCTCGCGAGCGCCACCAGCCACGGTCGTCGCGCCTCCTCCCTAGCCCCTGTCGCAGAACAGCCTCACGACCGCCTCCCTACTTTCGGCGATGAGCACCGTCAATAGCCCAGAGCCCAGAGCCCAGCGCCTCTGTCCCCGACTCGCACCGCTTGCGTCGCGCCGTCGATCCCATCGAGTAGCAACGCCACCTCCAGTCAGCGCCACGAAGCTCCAACGCCGCCGTTCTCCTCCAGACTATCAGCGTCGTCGCGACGCCATCGCTCCCAGTGCACTGCCGTCATCCGTCCTCTGTTCCTTCTTCAAGTGAGTCCCCTTTATCAATTCATTACGAAAAATCCTTCAATTTTAATTTCCCCCAATTTCTCAATTCCGATTAAATCAATTTAAGACTCATGTTCTGCCCCTTTTCATGTTGATCGAGATGCTGACATCATCTCCGTCTTCCCGTTAAAACGCCCGGAGAAAGAACCGCTGCCCGTTCAGTTTTGGAATTCTGAACTATGCCGTTACGCTGCCAAAATTACCTGACGAATCCTTAAATGCTCGCCGTTAGGCTGCCCGATTTGGGACTCGTAAGATTGCTAGTCTTTTCTCTTTAATTTTCGTAGTATTTGGAATAGAGATTGAACTGATTTAATTCCCTGTTGAGACTTTGTAAAGTTTAAGATATTTGTCTTGAATTTGAGACTCTTAGAATTGTAGATGGACTATTGGAATTGATGACTTAGTATCCTTGTTTTAGCAGTATAGTGTTATTGTTCTAATTATTCGGTATCCTTGTTTTAGCTGTTTAGCATTATCGAAATAGTTGTCTAAGTGTTAGCTGATGGGTACGTTGTGGTTTTCTTTTGATAATGGGGAAATTTTCCTTTTCTTTTAAGGTTTCGTCTTTCCGTCTATTTTGGAAAAATACTGGTATGGTTAAGTTTTGGATCTGATATCATATTAGTCGAGTTTTGGAAAAAGATCGAAAAAGATTAAGATGTTTATGTTCAAATGATTCAAACAAATGGAAAAGACTTTTAGAAAATAATACTACTCTTTTATTTTGAAAATGACACAAGTCAACTTGGTTAGTAATACTAGTAATATAGGAAATTATTTATTCAATTAATTGTTATGAAAAATCTCTTTAAATCAAGTATTACTAATTATAAGAAAAAAATATATATTATTTTTAGTATTTATTATATGAAATTCTTTAAACAAAATAATTAATAGTAAAGGGTTTTTTTTATATATAAAATATAAATCATATTCAAGTTCATTTAAAATAAGAAATAGAAATGTTAAAAAGAAAAACCTATTTTTATTATATTAATATTATTTAAATAAATTTCTTATTCTTTTAATTATTTTTTTGAGAAAAATATTATATGGATATACTTTTAAGTTATAAAAGCTTTTAGTTTTAAAAGTCTAAAAATATCAAAAGTTCGTCTTTATAGAATTGAAATAGTCGTACAACAAGGAACTTAGTGAGTACACTCCCCTAGTACACCAACCTTTAAGAAGTGTATTTACCAATATAGGGTGCAACCTTTAAGTAAGCCTATTTAATAGGTTATAATAGAGTTCGGAATGTCTGGAGGCTAACCTTCGTCTCTTTTGTGTGGGTGATTTGGTCGGTTCGCAACCAAGCTAAACACCAAGGAATTATGGCCACTAACGCTGGGTGTTTGGTTCGGCTCCTGGCGATGGTTAAAGAGGGGGACACGGGCTCGCTGGGATTTGCGAATAACACAGCTTCGGACCTTATGATCTTGAGGCGTTTTCGGTTGCCTCTTTGTCCGAAGCCTCAAACGCGTGTGGTGACTTTTCGTTGGCGGCCACCTGACCCGGGATGGATGAAAGTGAATGTGGATGGCAGCTTTCAGAAGACAACATGACATTTTTGTATTGGTGGAATATTCAGGAATAATAGGGGTTTTTTTGTTGCGGCTTTCTCCGAGCCGACTTTGGTGACTAACATACTGGAGGCTGAGATTTTTGCGGGTCTTCATGCGCTTCTTTTTGCTCATTCACGGGGGTGGAGGCGTATTTGGATTGAGTCGGATTCGGCACTAGCGGTTGCCGTTTTGGGGGATGCTCGAGCCAAAATTCTGTGGCGTATTCGGACCTTGTGGGATTCATGTTTGCATCTTCAGAGTGATATGCAAATTCGAGTTACTCATATTTATCGTGAGGGGAACATGCCGGCGGACCTTCTTGCTGTTGGGAAAATAGGGGTGCCCGGAATCTATTCGGGATGAAATTTAAATACGAATTTAAATTCAATTATTACTAGCATGAATTAATCCTAATTAATTCAAATAATAATTCCAACAACTAATTTATCATCATGCATGTTGAATTAATTCACATAAAATCTAGGCGGAATAAACAAGAATTTATGTGACTTACGTACCTCTTGTAGAATTGGCCTTTGAATAAACGGGACAATCACGATCTCGCTTTATCAACCCAAAAACCTTCTCAAGTATTTCCCTTTCGCCTTACTTGATCACCGGTGGGAGATGCTTTCAAGTAATTTAAATAACTAAGGAAAAAGAAAAATATATATGCTCTTGATTTTTCTAACACATGGAATTATGTACTTGGGGATGAAATATTCATCCCCTATTTATAAGAGGGAGTGATCAATATTTACATGTGGAATTGGGCTTGGAAAAAAAATCTTTTCTTAGTCTCTAAGAAATCTTGAATATATCTCATATATTCTTTTCTCCATAATAAAATATTCCACAAAAATCTCACTCTCCTATTATGCTTAAAAATTTCGAAAATTTCAAGTAGAGATCCCAAGATTTGGATCTTCTTGAATATATGAGATATTCTTGTATTCCAAGAATACATATCTTCCATAATATCTTTCCAAGAAAATCAACAAAATCTTCTCTCTCCTTGATCTCCTATTTTCGAAAATTAGAGAAAAAAATCAGCATAATATATTCTTTTTATTTTAATCACCTTATCATTATTGGGCTACTTAATGGGCTACTTGAGGGGCCTTTAAGGAGAATTAAGATTGGACCTCCTAATGGACTTCTAAATTTCAATATTGAGCCCCAATATAATTCAATCCATTAATATTAATTATTACCACTAATAAATTAATATTGCGTTATCCATCTTAATCCATATTACGATAATATGGGCTCCCGGTTATTATTTCCCACGTTTAAGATTATCAAGTCCATTAATTAATTAAGCTTCTGAATAGCTCTAAATTAATTAATATATTTCACCTTGGAGTAAAGACAGCTCAACATTAGTATCCGTACCGAAGAAACTGATTCTTCACTTACAAGATTTGGTATGATAAAACTTCTGAGCCCACCAAGGGGACTAATCACACGAGCCGTACTCGCACGCATTTCTCCGTATGAAATCTTAACAACCGTCGTATGATTAATATTACTGCCCAAGACACAAAGTTCGAAGTCACAATGATTCTCACTCAACATGAATCAAAGCAGTAACCATTAAGCACACACGGTCCTATTTAAGTGACGGAGATTAAGAAATCAACAACCACTGAGGTCTAATTCTTCACATTTCAGAACAGAAGAATTTATCCTCGCTGTAGGTCCTCTTCAACACATAGTAAATGTGCTAGTGCAATCTCTTAGTCAAGACAGACCAATCTGAGACTTACACATCGACCTTTCACGGAGGATTGTTCAATTCCACCTAGGTCGTGAAAATGTACGTTTAGTTACAAGGAAACTGTTAATGTTGTCTTCCGTGATCGGGTATCACCACATTAACTACAATGTAACATGTACCATATATTGAACGGTTTGCAATAGATATTCAACATTCAATCATAACTAAAACAAATGTGATAAAAGAATTATTCTCATAAACAAGCATTTGATACACGAGTTATACAAAGTAAAAGCATACTTTCACGTATAACTCCAACAATCTCCCACTTATACTTAAAGTCTGCTTTTTAGTATACATCATGCATATCTTAGTGTAGTAGCTCTACATGACATCTCATGTCAACCTACACTAACCTAATAATTCCTCCCACTTATACTTAAAGCAGATTGGCAATAGTCTTGACTCCCATTCCATCCACATATCTCTCGAATGTACTCTGACATTTATCTTTGCCACCTCTTTATCTCCTCTCTTAACGATTTCTCGTACAAGATGGTGTTTTCTTTCAATGTGTTTGCTGGCCTTGTGGGCTCTCGGTTCCCTTGAATTTGCAACTGCTCCGACATTATCACAATGGACAGTGATTATAATGGGCAAATTCGGAACAACGTCCAAGTCCACTAAGAAGTACTTGAGCCAAACCGCTTCTTTCGCTGCTTCACAAGCAGTTACTTATTCGGCTTTCATGGTCGAATCGGCGATGCATTTCTGAAAATCGCTTCTCCATGTCATGGATCCTTCTCCCATGCAAAACACACTACCCGAGGTAGATGTTCTGGATTCTATATCTGATTGGAGATTTGAGTCCGTGTATCCCACGGGAATTAGACTGTCTGATTGTTAAATCAACATTCCATACCAAGTTCTTTTCAGAAACTAAAGAACGCATTTAATTGCAATCTAATGTGCTTTCCCGGGGTTACTTTGATATCTTGCCAACATGCTCACGACAAAGCAGATATCCGATCTCGTACACACCGTTGCGTACATAAGACTTTCTACGCCCGAAACGTACGGAACGTCTTTCATGTCATCTATCTCCACTTGCGTCTTAGGGCATATTTCTTTGGATAGATGGATTCCATGCCTAAAAGGTACAAAACCTTTCTAGGAATCTTGCACGCTGAAATGCTTCAAAACAGTGGCTTCGTATGAAACTTGCGATAAGCTTAACATCCTCCTCTTGCAATCTCGAGTGATCTTGATCCCAAGGATGTGACTGGCTTTCCCTAAGTTCTCCATATCAAACTGATTTGACAGCCATACCCTTACGTCTAACAATATCTTTACATTGTTTCCAATGAGCAGAATATCATCTACGTATAATACTAAGAATACCACCGCAGTTCCATCACGCTTCTTATACTCACAACCATCGAACTCATTTTGATCAAACCCATAAGACTTAATCACTTGATCAAAACACTGGTTCCAAGTACGCGATGCTTGCTTAAGTCCATAAATGGATCTCTTAAGCTTGCATATGAGATTCTCTTGGCCTTTTTCAATGAAACCTTTGGGCTGTTGCATATAGATATCTATCCCGTCAAGACTTCCGTTAAGGAAAGCTGTCTTGACATCCATTTTCCAGATCTCATAATCTAGGTGCACAGCGATCGACAAGAGAATACAGATGGACTTAAGCATAGCTACAGGCGAAAAGGTTTCCTCATAATCGATCCCTTCTTTCTGAGTATACCCTTTGGCCACAAGCCTCGCTTTGAAGGTCTCAACCCTTCCGTCCGGTCCTCTTTTCCTCTTGTACACCCACTTACATCCAATGGGTTCTACCCCATTGGGTGGCTCGACCAACTCCCACACTTGATTATGATCCATCGAACCCATCTCGGTTTCCATTGCCGTTTGCCACGACTCCGCGTCTTTGTCTTGGATTGCCTCGTCGTATGTCCATGGGTCTGATTCATCGCCGGGAACCAAATCCGAAGATTCTCCTATCCCCATGAATCTCTCGGGTTGCCTAGCAATCCTCCCACTACGATGGGGTTCCGGTTGTGAAGGTGTGACGTGTGGTATATCATCTTGTATACTTGGTATAGGAGTTTGCCCTCTTAACTCGTCTAAGGTATTCTCACTTCTGGGCTTTCTTTTGTTCATATAGTCTTCCTCCAAGAATTTAAAGTGCGAACTAATCCCGGTCTTTTGATCCTTGGGACTATAGAACATACACCCTTTCGTTCCCGCAGGGTATCCTATAAACAGCCTTAATTCCGAACGTGGATCCAACTTACCGGCTTCCTTGTCTAGCATGTATGCCGGACAACCCCAAATCCGCAAGTGTCTTAGACTGGGCTCGCGCCCGGTCCACAATTCCATTAGGGTTTTAGGAATCGATTTGGATGGCACCAAGTTTAGAATGTAAGCCGTTGTTTCCAAGGTGTTACCCAAAATGATTTGGGTAAATCCGAATAACTCATCATGGATCTGACTATTTCTAAAAGAGTCTACTTCCTTCGTTCCACCATACCATTCTGTTGAGGGGTTCCCGGTGCGGTCAACAGGGATACAATCCCTTCGTCCGATAGGTAGTTCAATAATTCATTGCTAAGGTATTCGCCTCCATGATCAAATCATGGAAACTTATACTTATTTCCCTATGCATCATAAGGTAGATGTATCCATATCTCGAGTAATGACAAATTACTCATACCCCTTCTTGCTATGATCATCATTGAACCACACATATCGGTATGAACGAGTTCTAACACTTTGGTGGCTCTATTCCCCTTGGCTCCAAATGCCCTCTAGGTCATTTTACCCTCTAAACAGGATTCACAAGTTGGAAATGACTCAACTTGAAGTGACTCCAAGGATTCATTTTTTCACCAACCTTTGTATCCGCATTAGATTAATATGACCTAATCTAAGATGTCATAGAAGTGTTTCGTTCATGTCCGAAGAATGCTTCCTTTTATTACTCGAAATAATCGATGTGTTATTAGATTCAATTTTATGAGTGGTGTGCCCAAATAATGGTATAAAGATCATACATTGAAGTTCCGGAACAGATAAACTCATCGTTTCAAGAAATAATAACATCCTTATTAAAAGAAACTGAGTATCTATTCAAAACAGTTTAGAAACTGAAGGTTGAGTTCTTTCTAAACTAGGAACATGAAGAACGTCTCTCAAGACCATAACTCTATCTTAAAAAGATAGGCGCACTTCTCCCACTGCTTCAGGTGCCACTCTCGTAGCATTGCCCGATGTGATGGGGATCTCACTTCTGTTAAGTCGTCGGGTTAGCTTGAACCCATGAAATAAATGTGATCAGTAGCTCTCGTATCCACTATCCACGAATAGACAGCATACGCCACTTCACAAGTTTCGACGTCTAGGGTGTGTGAATTACCTAACTTTCCTAGCCTCTTAGGCTTGGAACAGGCAGTCCTCAATTGTCCTCTCTCACCGCAACTAAAACACTTCCCCTTCGATGCTAGCCTTTGCATTTGCCTTTCACAACAATTGGATTTGCTTGGATCCAGCCTTTGGTTCTCTTCCTTTTTTTCCCTCCCTTGGGACCAAAAGAGGTAGACGGACCATTAGCCACCATAGCACTAGACTGGTGCTCCATTATCACCTGCACCGAAAATAAAGCGTGCAAGAGCTCGGACAAACTACTTGTCCGTTCATTCATCTGACAGTTCAGATGAAACTGTTCAAAGCTTCTCGGTAGAGAATGGTATATGAAATCAACCTGAGAGGGCACATCAAAATCCGCACCAAGTACTTCCAACTTGTTAAGGTATGCTATTATCTCGAGAACGTGCTCCCTCACGGGCGTTCCTTCCACCATTTCCAACTTGACCGAGTCATGTTTGGTGAACTGATTAGTCATGGGATTCTGATGTGAAAACATCTCTTCAAGGTTTTCCAAGATTTCAACAGCGGATACAATGTCTTCATGAACGCGCCTCAAATCCTCAGACAGAGATGTCAAGATGATGCACTTCATGTGTTCATTGCCACGCTGTCAATCATCAACTGCCTTTTCCCATTGCTTGACTTATCATTAGGCTTGCCGGGTTTATTAACGTGAATAACCCAATTGTGTTTTCGTGCAGTAAGGACAAATTTAAAATTACATTTCCAATCGATATAATTCTCTCCAAAATGTTTATTAACTTTAAGTATATTAAACAGTGGATTAAAAGGTTGCGACATGATGAAATGAGAATAAAACATACATTCATATCAATATCTAGAAAAATACGAAATTATCACATAATTCGATCACATCAATTATATTGAAACCTTAAAACAATATAATCATGCATCAACCAACATCTCGAAACAATCTAAATGCGCCACGAGGGGTGGTCTATACATTTAAACACATTCAAGCGGATCACAAACTTAAAAGTTACAAATCCTTAATTCAAAATTAATAGTTGGCTCCCACTTTGACCACATAAAAATTGACAGGGACTCCGAGGGGAGTAAGTTAATATCAATTTCTTATGCCTAAGTAATAACCATAATTAAATACAGGATTATTATTTCACTTTGAGCAAGCCACTCGTGGTGAGGGTCAATACCGCCACTAGTAATAATCCACAATCATCCTTTCGGAATTTATTCATGTGAAATCCGTCCTTTTGGCCGATCCGAGGGGGAAATGTATTCCAAAAGAACTTCACAAATAAATAAATTATGGAGGCCAAATTAATCCAATTTTAATTTCCGGAATAAAATTGCGATTAAATAAACATACTTAGTAATTTTCGAAAGTAAGGTTTTTCTTGGACAATAAAATTCACGCAAACACATATTAACAAATAATAATAAGTGCACGATATAAAACATCCATCAAAATAAAATTAAACACATTGGAGCACTCAAATCCAATTGTCACGGTTTAATTTCTTCACGTATTGATACGAAATATCGTCCTTGTTGCTTTTCATCGTTCGTCTCGATACGCTCCCACTCGAACAACAACACTTCATCAAAAACAGCATCGTTTAGGGTTCGGAACGACGTTTAAAATCACACAAAAAAATGCAGAACTGAAATTAATTAAAAAAAATCCACGGGCCGAGATACGGCGCGCGTCGGCCCACGGTATGGGCCCGCGCGCCTGCGCCCCGTCGTGCGCCCGGGTCGTGCACCCCGCGCACCGGGTTTCGCCGTTCGTTCTCGTTTCTCACCCCATGCATGAATTTACGTCCATGCATGCGCCGCGCATGCATGCATCGTCCGGGTACGCCGTCTTTAATTCTTCGTTCTTCGTCATGGTCCGGTTACAATTTATTTTTCAAAAAAAATACTAGATCAAGACTAGTCTATTACAATGATCAAATCAAAATAAAACAACTAATCTACTCGTGGATTTTCTCACGAGAAAAACGAATTCGAACGAATCGAATTAAAAACAATTAACTCACACGCATGAAAAAAATAACAACATTAAAACCATGACAATTGGATACCTGCAAAAAAGATCTAGCAATTCTATTATCCAATTTCAATTTAATTTTAAACAATTTAAATTCCAATTTAAAGATCAGAGCCCGAAACCGTGGCTCTGATACCAGTTGTTGGGAAAATAGGGGTGCCCAGAATCTATTCGGGATGAAATATAAATACGAATTTAAATTCAATTATTACTAGCATGAATTAATCCTAATTAATTCAAATAATAATTCCAACAACTAATTTATCATCATGCATGTTGAATTAATTCACATAAAATCTAAGCGGAATAAACAAGAATTTATGTGACTTACGTACCTCTTGTAGAATTGGTCTTTGAATAAACGGGACAATCACGATCTCGCTTTATCAACCCAAAAACCTTCTCAAGTATTTCCCTTTCGCCTTACTTGATCACCGGTGGGAGATGCTTTCAAGTAATTTAAATAACTAAGGAAAATGAAAAATATATATGCTCTTGATTTTTCCAACACATGGAATTATGTACTTGGGGATGAAATATTCATCCCCTATTTATAAGAGGGAGTGATCAAAATTTACATGTGGAATTGGGCTTGGAAAAAAAAATCTTTTCTTAGTCTCTAAGAAATCTTGAATATATCTCATATATTCTTTTCTCCATAATAAAATATTCCACAAAAATCTCACTCTCCTATTAAGCTTAAAAATTTCGAAAATTTCAAGTAGAGATCTCAAGATTTGGATCTTCTTGAATATATGAGATATTCTTGTATTCCAAGAATACATATCTTCCATAATATCTTTCCAAGAAAATCAACAAAATCTTATCTCTCCTTGATCTCCTATTTTCGAAAATTAGAGAAAAAAATCAGCATAATATATTCTTTTTATTTTAATCACCTTATCATTATTGGGCTACTGAATGGGCTACTTGAGGGGCCTTTAAGGAGAATTAAGATTGGACCTCCTAATGGACTTCTAAATTTCAATATTGAGCCCCAATATAATTCAATCCATTAATATTAATTATTACAACTAATAAATTAATATTGCATTATCCATCTTAATCCATATTACGATAATATGGGCTCTCGGTTATTATTTCCCGCGTTTAAGATTATCAAGTCCATTAATTAATTAAGCTTCTAAATAGCTCTAAATTAATTAATATATTTCACCTTGGAGTAAAGACAGCTCAACATTATTATCCGTACCGAAGAAACTGATTCTTCACTTGCAAGATTTGGTACGATAAAACTTCTGAGCCCACCAAGGGGACTAATCACACGAGCCGTACTCGCACGCGTTTCTCCGTATTAAATCTTAGCAACCGTCGTATGATTAATATTACTGCCCAAGACACAAAGTTCGAAGTCACAATGATTCTCACCCAACATGAATCAAAGCAGTAACCATTAATCACACACGGTCCTATTTAAGTGACGGAGATTAAGAAATCAACAACCACTGAGGTCTAATTCTTTACATTTCAGAACAGAAGAATTTATCCTCGTTGTAGGTCCTCTTCAACACATACTAAATGTGCTAGTGCAATCTCTTAGTCAAGACAGACCAATATGAGACTTACACATCAACCTTTCACGACGGATTGTTCAATTCCTCCTAGGTCGTGAAAATGTACGTTTAGTTACAAGGAAACTGTTAATGTTGTCTTCCGTGATCGGGTATCACCACATTAACTACAATGTAACATGTACCATATATTGAACGGTTTGCAATAGATATTCAACATTCAATCATAACTAAAACAAATGTGATAAAAGAATTATTATCATAAACAAGTGTTTGATACACGAGTTATACAAAGTAAAAGCATACTTTCACGTATAACTCCAACACTTGCTAAGTCACACACGAGAGCCACTTATTTTGGGGTATGTCCCAATTTTATTGAGTCCTTTCTGTACTCGGACATGAACACTATTCTTTATCGAACTATTATTCCTTAGAGAATTCCGTTTTCCCTGGATTTAGCTAGGGTTTTTATCGGGTTCCGGCCGCAGAGTTTGTTGACATAGGGATCGTCTTGTGATCCCCATGTCAACCCTGCGACTTTAAGTGTTAGGGTTAGTTTTTATTTAACGTTAATAAAATAGTTATTAACTATTTAATAGGTTATAAGACAACGACATCCTCGATTCTCGTAATACAAACTCTCAAAATTTCCTAATAATTCAAAGGTCAACTTTTAATCAAATGGTTTCATACTAGGATTCTGTGCTAATCGGAATGCGCACGAGGGAACCGACATTCTGTTTGTATATCACTCCCGGGACGCCTCTTCAATGCGAGTTATCTTCCAAAAGAATTCAAAGACAGTTGTAACTTAGCTATAAAGTTAAAAGGTGGGTGATTGATCTGCTAATAATACGTTGTGCTGGTATACTCTGAACTCCACTAAATCAATCTAAAATCAAATATCCAACATAAATGTAAACCTATTATATAAGTGTGTGAACGATATGATATTATTATATATATACCTTATATGGATTTTTTGTATTATATAAATCGATTATGACTGCATGATATAAGGGCACTTTGTGAGCATGAATCTATTTAAGTATGAATTGTGTGTATAATTCGAATTGACAGTTTTTGTAAGAAAGAGGAAGTTGTGTGTGGCCATGTTTGATAATAAATCAGGTGCATGGTCACGGGATTCGTTTGTGGTAGTTGTACGTGGCCATGTTTGATAATAAATCAGGTGCATGGTAACGAGACTTGTTTGAAGTGGATGTGGCCATGTTTGATAATAGATCAGGTGCATGGTCACAGAGAATTGTTTATGGTATTTTGGAAGGGAGTTACAATATGTGGAAAATGGTTTTGGTAGATTGAGTTGTTACTTGAAAATGACTTTGGGCTTTGCTCCTTAATGTGAATCAACTTGTGATATATCAATTATATGTTTTAAAACCTGTTATGCCCAATTAATTATTACTTGATTTAATTATGTGATATATATTATCTATATTTACATGTCAACTGCTTAAATAAATTAAATACTTTATAAATAAGTATAATTTAAATAAACTTCGAATTTACCAATCCCATGACGTTGCAAATCACCCATATGTGAGAATTCAAATCTCACGCCCCTCTTTTTTACAACCCTTGCAGATTATGATTTCGTGGAGCAAGGACAGTAATAAAGATGACACGGAGTTCCCCGCTTAAATAAAATGTTGCTATTGATATTAAGCTTTATATATATATGTGTGAGATATGTATAAAAAAATATTATACTCATTCCTTCCGCTGCATAAAAACTCATCTCTCTTTTATTATCCCTTTTTATATCAAAAATTTTATAGTTCGGATTTTAGTCACAAGTGGCACCTCGAATTCGATACAATTTGGATTCTGGGCGTTACAGGTGGTATCAGAGCCTAAGTTCAAAACTTTCGGACCTAAAACCAAATCATTGTTTTCATCAAACTAAAAAAAAATTCTTAAATTAAACTTTTCTTATCATGTAAGTATAGATCACTAATTTAATCACTTGAAGGGAAATGTGTCTCCTATTACCGTCTGAATCTCCTCGAAGGTATGTTCTTATTTTATTTTTAAAAGTGCCTAAAAGTTTATGACATTGCGACGAGTTGACTTTCAAAACAAAACTCCAATCAAAAGATCGAGATCTCAAAACAACACCTACGTGGTATGGAAAGAACCCCAAAATATCGTTTACGTTCTATTGAAATACAAATAAATCGTGAATTGCATAAATGAGTATATTTGTTCAAGTTTATAAATTTTATAAATGCTATTGTGTAACTATTTGAACAATGTTCTTTAAATGTTTAAATTATGTTTTTGCATGACTAAAATTTTGACTAGAAATTTTCTTTTTATGTTAGAATCCACCTAAGATAGTAGTAGCTCGGTACCTAGAAGACTAATTTTCATTTTCGGATATGACGTAAGTAGACTGACCTCCATAGAAGTCGGGACTCTTATATAATATTATATGTGTTCTGAAATTGCTACTTGGCAATGTGTGTTACTTGCTCTATATTAACTGTTATATTTTATCTGATTATCACTTAATGACACATCACTGGCTCCTATTATACTGTGAGAATGTGAGCATTGTACCATTGAGGGCCCCAATGCATCGCGGTGAATTACGTTCCACACGTGTTTCAGTGCTAGCGTTGTGTTAATTTGGTTAATCCGGTTATGTTTTTATAACTTTCTCACACCTATACATATAATATTAATATTATTATTTTCTCTCTAGAACCATCACTTGAATGACACCAGGACATAGGTGTGGACGACCCCGTGTTAACCCTATTCCGGCCCCAGGAACTCCTATAGAACAAGACCTACCTCCTCAGGCCGAACCTGAACCACCTCAGCAGGCTGCACCTGGGAATGATATTTCAAGAGAAATACTGATCTCCCTCCAGAACTACATACAACAAAAAGCTCCGCCACCTCCTCCACCACTGTATGAGCCTGTTGGTCCCACTAGTCAGTTTTAGAAAGAATGCGGAAGCTTAATTAAAACTCTTTTGCAAGATCTTTTTACTAGAGCACAAGTATAAACGAAATATAAATAATGAAAGCGATAAATAACTCAAGATGTATAGTGGTTTGGATGTTAAAATCCTACGTCCACTCTCCTTTTTATCAAGGGGCCTTACTAACCAACCAACTTACTACTTTCTGGAATTGAGAAGTACCAGGTCCTTCTTACACTCTTTAGATCTAACTTCGATCTAAAGCTTAACTTACTCCAACCTTCTCTATTAAGATGAACAGGTTGAGTATTCCAACAACAAACTCCTTAAGAGTAGATATGAATAAGAACAAAATAAGAGTGCTTAAAGCTTAATGAGTATGGAGGCTTGGATATGATCTTCGTGCTTGTGTCTAGAGCCTTTCTTCAATGATGCACTCTTGTATTTATAGAGGTGATTAGGGTTTAGCCGTTGGAGAACTAATCTAATTAGATCTCTATTTATGGAAGTTTCAATCAATCAATTCCCTAATTGATTGATTGGGTTGGTGAGATCCTTGGATTGATTATCTTCAAATATTTTCCAATCCGATCATGTTTGACTTTATTTGAATTACCAACGGTCAAATGCTTCCATTTCACAACTCTGATTCTTCCATAGTAGGCTGAACCAAACACCAGATGACCTTGATGTCCTCTGGTCCAGAACCGGTTAAGAACCAGAATACTCAGTAGAAACTAGAGATGATTCTGAGCATCTTTTGGTTCACTAGACTCGTTTGGTCTGGGGAAGGTCTTCTGCCTCTGATGTGAACATCTCTGATGAAGTCTTCTGGTGGAGTCCTCTGGTGAAGTCTTCTGGTGACTCTTCTGGTGAAGTCTTCTGGTCTGGCAGTTCCCCCTAGACTAAGTCCTAATCTAGATCCTCATCTGGCTAACAGGTCCAGATGGTCCTATTACATCTTCTGGTTTGTTTAACTCATCAAAACTAACAATAATTATCCTAACAATTTTCCCCTTTTTGATGAAGTTAAAACAACAACCAGAACTGATCAACAACAGAATAAGCAAGAAAAATAATTAGAGATAAGACCTTAGAATAGATCTTATCAGGCATACAATGAGGCACCAAGAAGTTGTCTTGAGACAGAAGAGATATGATATTTCATTAATAAATCAAGACAGAAGAGTTTACAAATTACAATGCAAGTCCTACCTCTAAGCATATCTTCTGTTTTCCTTTGTTACCAGGAACCAATCTAGGAACCTGTCTTGAACAGCTCTGAGCTCTGCGGAGTTTGCTGGAGTGAAATTCACCAACACCTTTGTCTTGTATAGTTTCTTGAGTTCTGCCCAGTCAATCTGGTCCCCATACATAGGAGTGTTGAGATAATGGAACTTTGGGGCAGTGACTTCCAGATTGAACTCAATGGTAGAATCCATCAGCTTCTTGTACAGGTCTGCATCATAAGATTTCGTCCAAGAATGGAAGGTTATGTTGATCAATGCTTCATCTTCTGGAGGTGGCCTATGAATATAATGCTGGATAAACCAGAGAGTTTTGGCTTCTTTCCACCTTTCAATGAGTGGCACAGGCACAATGAAGTCAAAGGACCCGTCTGTCCTTAGAGGCAGGATCACTTCAACGGGAGCCTTCTTCATCTGGCTTGAACCACTTGCAGCAGGGGTGAGACCTGCTTCTCTTGCTTTCTTATTCTGCTTCCTAACATATCTGAGCCTTTGCTCTTCATCTATGTTCTTCCTAACTCTGGCAAGTCTCTCCTCTGGAGTTTCTTCTTTGAATCTCTTCTCAGCCTCCTCAACAACTTCCTCCAGGAAGCTCTTCTTCACTCTCCTGATTTTCCTCTTAGCAGGACCAGGGATAGACACCGGGTCCTGTTCAGAGTCCAATGATTTCTTTTATGCTGTGAGCTGCTTGGCCATAGCCAAAGATTTCAATTCTTCTTTCTTCTTCTTCTTCTGCAGCTCAGCTTGTGCAAGAGTGTTCTCCAGCAGGTTCAGACGACCACCATGGTTGAAGAGGGTCTCGTTTGTGCTCTTCGCCAGATCAGTTATGGCTTTCTCTTCCCCCTTTTTGACTTCATCAATTAAAGGTTGCACCACTTGCCTTATCAGATCAGGCAATTCAGTGGAGGAGGAAGAGTAAAGATCCTTCAGCTTCTTCCAGGTGACTCCTCTTAGGATTAGCTTGAAATTTGGCACACACACCTACAACAAAAGTGATATGTGGTCTGCTTGCAGTTAGGTACAGAAGAGAACCAATAAGTGCCCTGTACTGAGTCTGGTCCACACTCTCTCCAGACTCATCTGGATCCATGTTAAAATTTGTCATCATAGGGATCTTGGCAACCTTGCTAGATCCTACTCCAAATTTCTCTAACATGTTTCTGATGTACTTAGCTTGGTTGATGAAAATTCCCTTCTTTGTATGTCTTACCTGCAAACCTAAGAAATAGTTCATCTCACCCATCATGGACATTTCAGATTGTCTTTGCATGAGATCTCCAAATTTCTCACACAGTTTCTTGTTAGGGGATCCAAATATAATGTCATCAACATATATCTGGACCAGAAGGATGTCCTTTCCTTCTTCTTTCCTAAACAAGGTCCTATCAATCTTACCTTTAGTAAAACCATTGTCCAGAAGAAACTGAGATAGAGTGTCATACCATGCTCTAGGTGTCTGCTTAAGCCCATAGAGAGCCTTCTTAAGCTTATACACCTTGTCACCTTGTTCAAACCAGGTGGTTGTTCCACATACACTTCCTCAATGAGAATCCCATTAAGAAAGACAGATTTCACATCCATCTGGTATACTTTGAACTTCATGTGAGCTGCATATGCTAGAAACAATCTGATGGCTTCTAGTCTGGCAACAAGAGCAAATATCTCATCATAGTCTATTCCTTCAGACTGAGAATAGCCCTGAGCCACTAGCCTTGCCTTGTTTCTAGTAATGACATCATTCTCATCTTTCTTGTTCTTGAAAACCCACTTAGTGCCTATCACCTTTTTATGTCTTGGTCTGTCTAGCAGCTCCCAAACATCCTGTCTGGTGAATTGATTCAACTCCTCCTGCATAGCTACAATCCAATTTGAATCCTTCAGTGCTTCCTTGATGTTCCTGGGCTCAATCAAGGACACATAACAACTGAACAAGGCAGCTAAGTTAAGAGTTCTCCTAGTCTGGACACCCTTAGTTGGATCTCCTATAATTAACTCATTGGGGTGATCAACCAGGATTTTCCTTCCCTTGGCCTTGTCTGATTGACCATCTACTGCAGTACCTTGTTGATTATTACCAACTGCAGGAGAGCTTCCCCCTACAGGAGTTCCAACCTCTTCTGGTTCTGCACCTTGTGGAGGCTTCTGCTCCAGAGAACCTGAAGATGGGTCACCATCTCAATCTGACTCTGAATCAAGAATAGGTGGAATGACCTTGATGACTCTAGGAGTAATCTAATTTTGTGTCTCTTCTGGAGACTGATTCCTTAAGTCCACCTTACACTCAAGAGTAGATTCATAAAAAACAACATGAGGTGTTTCCTCCACACAAAGTGAATTCCTAAAGACTCTGAATGCCTTGCTGGTGCTGGAATATCCTAAGAATATTACATCTGCCACTTTAGCATCAAAGGTCTTTAACTTGGACTTCCCATTGTCATGAATGAAACATTACATCCAAAAACATGAAAGAATGAAACAGATGGGGTTTTACCTTTCCATACCTCATATGGTGTCTTACTATGTCTCTAGGCAATGAGGCATCTGTTCTGGGTGAAACAAGCTGTGTTGATGGCTTCTGCCCAAAATCTCTGGGGTGTGTTGTACTCTGCTAGAAGAGTCCTTGCAGCTTCCTTGAGGGTTCTGTTCCTTCTTTCTGCTACTCCATTATGTTGGGGTGTTCTGGCAGCAGATGTCTCGTGAAAAATCCCATGCTCCTTGCAGTACTCTGCAATGTGTGAATTCAAAAACTCGGTCCCTTTGTCACTTCTGATCCTCACTATGCTCTGGTTCTGCTCATTCTGAATCTGCTTGAAGAACTCTGGCAGCTTAGTGATAGTTTCATTTTTCTTAAACAAGAACACTACCCAAATGTATCTTGAAAAGTCATCTACTATCACCAAGGTGTACTTCCTCCCACTGAAACTAAGAGGTGAAATAAGTCCAAACAGGTCCATGTGAAGTAGTTGAAGTACTCTGATTGTGGTTGTGCTCTAGACATCCTTGAAGGAAGTCTTGGGTTGTTTACCCTTCTGGAAGGAACCACGAACCTGGTCCTTCTTGAACACTTCATTAGGAAGACCTCGAACTAGACCTTTTCTTGCAATCTTGTTCAGTGCTTTGAAGTTCAGATGGCTCAATCTCTTGTGCCAAAGTCAGCTGTTCTCTGCAGATCCCTTTGCAACCAGGCAAGTGTTCCTTGGACAGCTGTTAAAATTGAGTATCCCTTGTCACAAAATTGGGATACTGAAAGCAGATTATGTTTGAGTCCTTCAACATAGTAGACTTCATCTACAGATACATCATTGATGATCAACTTTCCAACGCCTCTGGTGACTCCATAATTGTTGTCACCAAACATCACTCTTGGCCCATTTAGTAGCTTGAAATCCTGGAGATGATCTTTCTTAAATGTCATATGCTTGGAACATCCACTATCAATGTACCAGACATGGTTGCTTGAAAGTCCTTTCTCCAATGGGCTATTGTCCTCCTGTAGGGAGATCAATTAGGTCCCCTACTAGAGCTGGGTCCTGATTGGTTAGTTGCAGGTTTTGTAGGAATCCAAAGATAAAGATCATCCCTTGCTGGATGAGGAGATCTTATCTTTCTTCCAAATCTATCTACCAATACATGTCCTCTGACAATGAAAAATTGAGCTGCTGGTCTGATGAGAACACCTTTCCTATACACTGGTCTGGTGTATCTCACCTCAAATCTGGCCCTTGGAATGGCCTGCTTCAAAGATGTGGTCTTAAAGGTCTGCTTGTAAGGGTACATCCGAGAAGAACCATCTCTGGTGTCATAACTACCCAGATCAGTTGGTTTTCTATAGATGGGTCTCTGGTTCTGATGAAAACTAGACCTTTTCTGGTGATTATAGTTCCTCTGAGTGTTTCTGTTCTGGAATTGATTCCTCTGAGAGAACCTTCTCTGGGGTCCCTAATTCTGATGATAGTTCTGTTGTCCATAGTTTCTTCTCTGAGAATTCCTATTCTGATTGAAGTTCCCCCTTCTTGAGTATCTCCTCTGAGGTCCCCTAATCTGCTTAGGTTCCACTCTTTGAGGATTCCTCTGGGAACCTCCAATCTGAGTAGGTCTTACTCTTTGAGGTTTTTGTGAACAAAACCATCAATTTTCATTGGTTCCCCATTATGAAGTTTTGTTTCTAAGACTTTCTCTTCCAGAACATCCAACTCTTCTGGACTATATTCTAAATTATTAGCAGAGTAGTTCCTTTTCCGTCCAGGTCTGTGAACTACTTTGTAACCATTACCATTAGGATCTTTTTCATCCCAGATTTCTACCAATTCACCAGCTCTTACAGACTTGTCTTTGTTATAGTGATATTTATGAGATCTAGTGGTAATTCCAGAATATCCTAAACCACTCTTATCATTAATGCGCTGAGAAGACTCTGATTTAATAGATACAACAGTTGGCATCTTTGGAGCTTCTCTGGGCATAGGTACTTCCTCAATAGTATCCACAACTTGTTTTCCCTTGATAAGAGATTGGTATTTGGCTCTAAGTTCATTGTAATCATCTTCCTTAGAGTCTCTTTCTCTTATGAGTTGATCTACCAGAGTATCTCTTTCTGTGATCTTATCCTGAAGTTCAGAGACTTCTTTGGAATGATCTTTCATGAGTTCTCTAGTGGATTTCTGCTCATGAGATAAAGATTGAACTTCTGCTCTGAGCCTACCATTCTCCTTCTCAAGTTTTTGACAAAGTTGTACACAATTTTGGAGATCTGATAACATTTGCTGCATATCAGACTCTCTGGAGTTACCAGATGAATGAGAGGATTCAGTATATTTGGAATTAGATAAACACAAGGTTGTTTCTTGTACCTCAGTGATGTCTGCCATGAGACATACATCATCATCAGATCCAAAGTCAGAAGAAGAAGAAGAAGAACTTGAACTAGTATCCTCCTCCTCTGCTTCTGCCAGCAATGCTCTCTTGTCTGCATATCTCCTATCTCTCTTGAGTCTTTTCTCTTCTCTTTCTCTAGGAGTGGGTTGAGGACAATCATAACTGTAGTGACCTGGCTTGTTGCAGGTGTAGCATGTGTTGTCTCCTCTGGGACTGGGACTAGGATCTCTCATCCTCTGTTTGTATTCTGGTCTGGCTGGACTACTCTCTCTCCTCTGATAGTCTGATCTGCCAGAACTGCCATCTCTCCTATGGTAATCTGGTCTGCCGGAACTACCATCTCTCCTCTTTTCTGGTGACTTGAATCTGGTCTCCCTTGAGTCTCCAGATGATTTCTATTTGTCTGCAGACTTGAAGGAACTCTTCCTGTCTCTAGTAGATTCCTTCGAATGTCTTTTGTACCTGCCATACTTGGAGCTCATTTTATCAAGTTTTCGACTTAGAAGTACTACCTGCTCCTTGAGGCTCATGTCATTTGCAGTAGACTCATTTACTTTTTTTTCAGTCTTTATAGTTGAAGAGAAAGCAACTCCTTTCTGACCAGAAGAAGAAATCTCTTCTGATTAATCTTCTTCTTGTAGGTCATACTCGTAGGCCTTCAGATCAGATAGAAGAAGATGATGGTCCAGAGTGTTGAGGTCCTTATTGTCCTTGATGACCGTGACTTTAATTCTCCACCTGCTCGTTAGTGATCTTAATATTTTACAATTAATTTCTTTTTCAGAGTAGGTTTTACCTAAGGCACTAGCCTTGTGAGACGCATGTCCAGCTGGTTAATCGTCTCATCTGGCTTCATCTTAAACGTATCAAATGACTGTGAATCGCCTGGAGTTTGTTGTCTTTGATCTTTTCTGTTCCTTCGCAGAGCAGAGCCAACTTGTTCCACATCTCCTTGGCCGTAGCATAGGTTCTTACCTTCTCGATCACTTCTTTGGTGAGAGTGTTGATAATTTGAGTCCTAGCCACCTGGTCCAGGTTGTATAGCTTTCTCTCATCGTTGTTTAGCTCGTCTATTTTCTTGAGGATTCTTTGTCTGGGAACTCTATCTCCAATTCTTTCCTCACCAGTAGCACTGGTTTCTTCTCTGGACTCTGATTTGCCATCATCAATAGGAGTCCAGTAAAATTGTATTGGACCACTTTCAACCACATCTAGCATGCGGTGATGAATAGCTCCAAGATGATTGCTCATCGTGAAACTCCAGTGGCTATAAACCTCAAAAGAGAATTCAGGCAACTTGCGACTCTTGTAAGAAGATTTTGCAGACATTTTGAATGAAATTCAAAGAATTTTAGCAAAAAATATTAAAAAGAGCAATGGATCTGCCCGGTGACCACCAAAAGCTTTTCAAAGCAGTGTTCTGGGACACACTGCTCTGATACCACTTGTTGGTCCCACTAGTCAGTTTTTTGAAAAAATGCGGAAGCTTAATTAAAACTATTTTGCAAGATCTTTTTACTAGAGCACAAGTATAAACGAAATATAAATAATGAAAGCAATAAATAACACAAGATGTATAGTGGTTCGATTGTTAAAATCCTACGTCCACTCTCCCTTTTATCAAGGGGCCTTACTAACCAACCGACCAACTTACTACTTTCTGGAATTGAGAAGTACCAGATCCTTCTTACACTCTTTAGATCAAACTTCGATCTAAAGCTTAACTTACTCCAACCTTCTCTATTAAGATGAACAGGTTGAGTATTCCAACAACAAACTCCTTAAGAGTAGATATGAATAAGAAAAAAATAAGAGTGCTTAAAGCTTAATGAGTATAGAGGCTTGGATATGATCTTCGTGCGTGTGTCTAGAGTCTTTCTTCAATGATGCACTCTTGTATTTATAGAGGTGATTAGGGTTTAGCCGTTGTAGAGCTAATCTAATCAGATATCTATTTATGGAAGCTTCAATCAATCAATTCCCTAATTGATTGATTGGGTTGGTGAGATCCTTGGATTGATTATCTTCAAATACTTTCCAATCCGATCATGTTTGACTTTATTTGAATTACCAACGGTCAAATGCTTCCATTTCACAACTTTGATTCTTCCAGAGTAGGCTGAACTAGACACCAGATGACCTTGATGTCCTCTGGTCCAGAGCTGGTTAAGAACCAGAATACTCAGTAGAATCTAGAGATGATTCTGAGCATCTTTTGGTTCACCAGACTCGTCTGGTCTGGGGAAGGTCTTCTGCCTCTGATGTGAACATCTCTGATGAAGTCTTCTGGTGGAGTCCTCTGGTGAAGTCTTCTAGTGGAGTCCTCTGGTGAAGTCTTCTGTTGGAGTCCTCTGGTGGAGTCTTCTGGTGACTCTTCTAGTGAAGTCTTCTGGTCTGGCAGTTCCCCCTAGACTAAGTCCTAATCTAGATCCTCATCTGGCATACAGGTCTAGATGGTCCTATTACATCTTCTGGTTTGTTTAACTCATCAAAACTAACAATAATTATCCTAACAGAGCCTATGCCTCAGATGGTACACAGGATGAATGACTTCGTTGAACAATTTTGACGACTGCAACCACCTAGGCTGAACGGAAGAGAAAGCCCTTTCGAGATCGAAGAATGGATAGCCGGATTGGAATGCATTTTCCGATATATGGCACTAACTGATGCACAAAAAGTCTCTTGTGCCCAGTTCCAACTGATGGAAGATGCAGCCCAATGGTGGGAGTCATATGGACGGACTATGAACGAAGAAGCTAGACGGGACCTTGCTTGGGAGGATTTCAAGAAAGTTGTGCTAGACAGGTACTTTCCACGAGTACTAATAGATCGGAAAGAAGAAGAGTTTGTTAATCTTTGACAGGGAACATTCTCAGTGATAGAGTACGAGAGAAAATTCGACTAGCTGTCCCGTTATGCTCCACATCTGGTGGACAATGATGATAGAAAAGCCCGGAGGTTTGAACAGGGTCTAAGGCCAGAAATAACAGGAATTGTGATTGGTCTTCAGATGCCAAGCTATGGAGAAGTTTTTCATCGAGCGCTGCTAGTCTCGATCAGCCAAAATTTGGAGTACAAGCAGACTTTGACGACTGTCCCCGTCAATCGTAATTGGCAGCCAAACTTCAAGAGAAATTCAGTTGCACCACCTGGGGGGAACGGCCATAATGCTTCTCAAAATGATCCAAACTGTTCAACATGTGGAAAGAGACACTGGGGACGATGCAACCAGGGTAAAGTAACTTGTTTCCGTTGCAACCAACCAGGGCACAAAGTTAGAGAATGCACTAAACCATCAAATGTCAATCGCCAACCAGTTAACAACATCAAGTACTACCCGCAGCAAGTGGATAGCTACCAGACTTACCAGCCACCTGCACCCAACAACCGTCACTTGGGGCCACCAGTCAGAGTTTAACCTCACCAAGGTCAGAAGTGGTCAGGCCACGTGAATGCTATCCTAGAAGAAGGGGAAAATAGTGGAAGGAAACTCCGATTGAAAGGACATGAACATCCCGAGTAACTTGAAACACTAAGCAGAAAGAGGTTATGACTAGTAGGAGAAAAAAATAGATACTACTTAAAATAAGAGCATAGGGATTAGCCAAGTAATACCTAGAAGTTGAATTTCGGGGGTGAAATTTTGTTAAGGGGGTGAGGATGTAATACCTCGTCCCGTTTTGTACCTTTTATTTTCCTAAGAAACCTTAATTATATAATTTTATATTATTATCTTCGTTTCTTTTAATTTTATTATTTTAGTGTGCTACTGTGTAATTTAAATATATACTCTATTTTCAAATTCCCAATTTCGAAGAAAGAAATCGAATATTTCAAACGGATAAGGGACTACGAGAAATTAAATATGCAAGTTTAAAAAATTAGGATTTCGATTCGTATAATTTATTGAGAATAATTAAAATGCAATAAAATATTAATCGAATTTTAAAACTTTATTAATTTTCAATTTGGGATTAAACTCGTGAACCAAATGATCCCTAAACCGTATTAATTGGGATCGAAAATATCACAAATTAAAGGGAATAATTCCCATCCACATATTTTTCTCTCCCTTTAAAATTAAATAAAAAATTAAATTAAATTTTATCTCTATAAAAAGAAACCCCCCGTCTCTCTCAGTTTTCATTTTTCACAAGAAATAATTTTCTCTCTCCTCAATAAATAAAAAACGCGTATAGCATTTCCTTTCTCCCTTTCTTTCTCAACCAGTTCCGAAAATGCATCCTGCTCCCTCCTTCCCCATCCTTTTTCTGGAGACCAGAGCACCGCTCAGTCTACCTCTGCTCCGATCGACCGCCGTCCGCCTCGCGAGAGCCACCAGCCACGGCCGCCGCGGCTCCTCCCTAGCCCCTGTCGCAGAACAACCTCGCGACCGCCTCCCTACTTTCGGCGACGAACGTCGTCAATAGCCCAGTGCCCAGCGCCTCTGTCCTCCGACTCGCACCGCTCGCATCGTGCCATCGATCCCACCGAGTAGCGACGCCACCTCCAGTCAGCGCCACAAAGCTCCGATGCCGCCGTTCTCCTCCAGACTATCAGCGCCGCCGCGACGCCATCGCTCTCAGTGCACCGCCGTCATCCGTCCTCTGTTCCTTCTTCAAGTGAGTCCCCTTTATCGATTCATTACAAAAAATCCTTCGATTTTAATTTCCCCCAATTTCTCAATTCCGATTAAATCAATTTAAGACTCATGTTCTGCCCTTTTTCATGTTGATCGAGATGCTGGCATCATCTCCGTCTTCCCGTTAAAACGCCTGGAGGAAGAATCGCTGCCCGTTCAGTTTTGGAATCCCGAACTACGCCGTTACGCTGCCAAAATTACCTGACGAATCCTTAAACGCTCGCCGTTAGGCTGTCCGATTTAGGACTCGTAAGATTGCTAGTCTTTTCTCTTTAATTTTCGTAGTATTTGGAATAGGGATTGAACTAATTTAATTCCCTGTTGAGACTTTGTAAAGTTTGAGATATTTGTCTTGAATTTGAGACTCTTAGAATTGTAGATGGACTATTGGAATTGATGACTTAGTATCCTTGTTTTAGCAGTATAGTGTTATTGTTCTAATTGTTCGGTATCCTTATTTTAGCTGTTTAGCATTATCGAAATAGTTGTCTAAGTGTTAGTTGATGGGTACGTTGTGGTTTTCTTTTGATAATGGGGGAATTTTCCTTTTCTTTTAAGGTTTTGTCTTTCCATCTATTTTGGAAAAGTACTGGTATGGTTAAGTTTTAGATCTGATATCATATTAGTCGAGTTTTGGAAAAGGGTTAATTTCATATAAATTCACGACCTTTATGCTTAGTATCAATTTAATCACGAACTTTTAGATTTTTGTAAAAATACCCAACCTTTGACATTGTTGCAATTTAATACACATTTTTTTCTTCCGGCCGACAATCAATGACTGGGCTCGCCGGAGCGCGTGTCATCTTGCCACGTAGGATTATACATGTTTATTTTATTTATATTTTAAATCCATATCATAAGTAACACTTACCATTTAAATAATATATTTCTACTTAAAATTAAAATAACAACCAAATAAATCTCAAAAACTAAGAACGTAAAGAGATTTATTACATATAATTTATGTTGGTTGTTGTTCAATTTATTTGGTTGTTATTTTAATTTTAAGTAGAAAGGTGTTATTTAAATTGTAAGTGTTACTGTGATGTGGATTTAAAAAATAAATAAAGTAAACATGTGTAATCCTACGTGGCAAGATGACACACGTTCCGGCGAGCCACATCATCGGTTGCTGGCTGGAAGAAAAAAAATGTGTATTAAATTGCAACAATGTCAAAGGTTGGGTTTTTTTTACAAAAATCTAAAAGCTTGTGATTAAATTGATACTAAGCATAAAGGTTGTGAATTTATATGAAAGTAACTCTTTGGAAAAAGATCGAAAAAGATTAAGATGTTTATGTTCAAATGATTGAAACAAATGGAAAAGAATTTTTAGAAAATAATACTACTATTTTGTTTTGAAAATGACACAAGTCAACTTGGTTAGTAATATAGGAAAATATTTATTCAATTAATTGTTATGAAAAATCTCTTTAAATCAAGTATTACTAATTATAAGGAAAAATATATATTATTTTTAGTATTTATTATATGAAATTCTTTAAACAAAATAATTAATAGTAAAGGGTTTTTTTTATATATAAAATATAAATCATATTCAAGTTCATTTAAAATAAGAAATAGAAATGTTAAAAAGAAAAACCTATTTTTATTATATTAATATTATTTAAATAAATTTCTTATTCTTTTAATTATTTTTTTGAGAAAAATATTATATGGATATACTTTTAAGTTATAAAAGCTTTTAGTTTTAAAAGTCTAAAAATATCAAAAGTTCATCTTTATAGAATTGAAATAGTCGTACAACAAGGAACTTAGTGAGTACACTCCCCTAGTACACCAACCTTTAAGAAGTGTATTTACCAATATAGGGTGCAACCTTTAAGTAAGCCTATTTAATACTCCCTCCGATTCAAAATAAGTGTCGTTTTAGAGGTTACAATTTGTTTCAAAATAAGTGTCGTTTTAATTATTTTTTCACGTGTTTTCCCGATTTACCCCGAATTCAAATTCAAAATATAAGAGATATTTTAGGGCTTATATTAAAATATAACAGATCTGTTAGATATTATCAAAATATAATAGATATTTTAGAGATTTAGGTGGGGTATATATGTCAAAATTTATAATTCTTAATTTGTCCTAAAATCTCTAGAACGACACTTATTTTGAATCAGATGGAGTAGGTTATAATACAACGACATCCTCGATTCTCGTAATAAAAACTCTCAAGTTTTCCTAATAATTCAAAGGTCATCTTTTAATCAAATGGTTTCGTACTAGGATTCTGTGCTAATCGGAATGCGCACGAAGGATCCGACATTTTGTTTGTATATCACTCCCGGGACACCTCTTCAATGCGAGTTATCTTCCAAAAGAATTCAAAGACAGTTGTAACTTAGCTATAAAGTTAAAAGGTGGGTGATTGATCTATTGATTGATCTGCTAATAATACGTTGTGCTGGTATACTCTGAACTCCACTAAATCAATCTAAAATCAAATATCCAACATAAATGTAAACCTATTATATAAGTGTGTGAAATATATGATATTATTATATATATACCTTATATGGATTTTTTGTATTATATAAATCGATTATGACTGCATGATATAAGGGCACTTTGTGAGCATGAATCTATTTAAGTATGAATTATGTGTATAATTCGAATTGACAGCTTTTGTAAGAAAGATAAAGTTGTGTGTGGCCATGTTTGATAATAAATCAGGTGCATGGTCACGGGATTCGTTTGTGGTAGTTTTGCGTGGCCATGTTTGATAATAAATAAGGTGCATGGTCACGGGACTTGTTTGCAGTAGATGTGGCCATGTTTGATAATAGATCAGGTGCATGGTCAGGGAGAATTGTTTATGGTATTTTGGAAGAGAGTTACAATATGTGGAAAATAGTTTTGGCAGATTGAGCCGTTACTTGAAAATCACTTTGGGCTTTACTCCTTAATGTGAATCAACTTGTGATATATCAATTTTATATTTTGAAACCTGTTATGCCCAATTAATTATTACTTGATTTAATTATGTGATATATGTTATCTATATTTACATGTCAATTGTTTAAATAAATTAAATACTTTATCAATAAGTATAATTTAAATAAACTTCGGATTTACCAATCCCATGACGCTGCAAATCACTCATACATGAGAATTCAAATCTCACGCCCCCTTTTTTACAACCCTTGCAGATTATGATTTCGTGGAGCAAGGACAGTAATAGAGATGACACGGAGTTCCCCACTTAAATAAAATGTTGCTATTGATATTAAGCTTTATATATATGTGCGAGATATGTATAAAAAATATTATACTCATTCCTTCCGCTGCATAAAAATTCATTTCTCTTTTATTATCCCTTTTTATATCAAAAATTTTATAGTTTGGATTTGTTGGGACATTGTCAGTTTTGATTAAGATCCCAAAGCCCCTGAAAAGATGATTTGTCTTTCTGTTTGTCTTTGTCAGGCTAGTCTTGGTTAGGTTTTATACTTAGTCATTTTACATTTCACAGGTACTCAGTAAGAGGAGCACTTACTGATGACGATCAAGACTTAGAGCCTGAAGACGGTTTACCATCCTGAACTTATGGCAGTCTTCTAAGCTGGCTGAGTAAGTCTCAGTGATGAAGAGTATGACCCTGAGGTCATTACTACTCAGTCCTGAAGGGAACAGGATGATACTGAGTTTATGGGAAGACTTGGAGTAGAGCCAAGCAATGCAAAAGGAATGTCAGCGTTAGGACAAGACCGGTGAGCTCAAGATAAAAAAAAACTTAATAAGACAAGCCTAAAGCCAGGAATAAGTTCTGACACTCTCACCAACCTGATGACGTGGACCAATCCAGAAAGGACACGCACGTACGGAACCTGACAAGGAGACTGACTTCAGACTGCATTTTCAACGGGCAAGCATTTAATGTGCATTTAATGCGACTACCTAATTCCATGCAAAGGACAGCTGCTGCATGAAGATATGTCCGTTTGAAGCTACTCTACATAGATGACAAGAAAGACTATCTCTCCAACGGATAGTTTTTCAAATCACCTATAAATACAGAAGTCCTTGAACCAATTCAAGGTTACGGGAAATTTCCAAGCCAGAAATTACTCAAACTCTCAAGCATTCAAAAGCATTCAGCCTTAGAAGAAGCACTCGAAACCATCTAAATTTCCCAAGTGTTTCTTAGCTACTGAGAGTTATTCTGTTTTCCAAAGAGCGAACTAGCATTATCTTAAGCTTAGAGAGATTATCCAATCCTTAGCATAGCTTTGCCTTGTAAGGATAATCTCAACTTAGTTGGAATCTAAACTGAAACCAAAACCCTAAGTTAGGTTTGTTGGGAGTAAGTCAGTTAGTGAGTTAGTAAGAGGAGTTGTATAGATCAGTGAGGTTAGCTGGTCTTGGTGCACCTTGGCACGTTAAAAACAAGAATCCCTTGAGTGGATTTCCTGTTAAATCAGGTCGTGGACATAGGAGCTTGAGTCTCTGAACCACGTTAAACTCCTTGTGTTCTTATTGCTTTGATATTGCATATACCTGCCATATTACTTTTTCATTCATAAGCATTTGGTTTATCAGGCCAGAATCAATCAGCCTGCTCCTTAAAAAGAGCACTGCCCTACTAATCACTATTCAGAATTGAGTAAACAAGTTTTTCAGAAAGCAAACTAAACAAGACTTTAAACTATCAGGGCTCACGCATTTCCGCACTGAACTTGAACTGATAGTTAGCCAACTGACCCTCACCCATGTGTAGTCAGTAGGTGTATTATCAGCTCCTCGTTCTTTATCACTCTGAGTAAAGGGGACTCAGTAAGGTTTTAAGTTTGAAAAATTAGTATACGTGTATTCCCCCCTCCCATACACATATTCATCAGTCTTGTACTGGGACCAACAAGTGGTATCAGAGCAGTGGTTCAACAGACCACTGACTTTGAATACTAATAGTTTCAGAGGAGAAACTGTTGGTAGTCACTGAACAGATTTGAATTTGTTTTTCATAAAACTTGCATCATCATGACTTCGAGGAGACTTGAAGCTTCGTTACCTGAATTCTCTGTATCTAACTTTGTCTATTGGAAGTTCAGATTAGAAGCGCATCTTGATGCCATCCATGACCAGATGCCGTGTGTTCTCAGTGAGGGACCGATCAAGATCACTATTCCCAATGTCAGAGGAAGAACTCGCTGATGAATACAGCCTGATGGCCAGACACTTCGATAAGCTTAATTCCAGGTTTGGTCGTTATAAGAAATTTTATCAGGACTCACGTGACAGAAAACCTGAAGGAACCCACCAAAGCTCAAGGAGATATGAAGAAAGAAGAAGCACCGACCAGAGGAGAGATCGTGGCGAAGAAAGAAGATATTCAGATCCAAAACCCGATCGCAGAGATGAACAGAGACGTACTCATGATGACAAGCACTCAGGAAAGACTGAAAGCTCATCAAGACAGAGGGAACCTGACTCAAGGAGGAACCCTGAACCAAGGAGAGAAAGGGGAGATGAGCAACCAACATGTTACAACTGTAACAAGAGTGGCACTATCAGTATGACTATCCGAAGCTGAGTGCAAGGGAAAGAGAGGACAGGAGGGCCAAGAGAGACCAGAGATTTGCTGACCGGAGAGCCATGCTCGCTGAGGATGCAACTGACTCTGATGGTCCCGAGGAAAGGTCACCTGAACTCTTTTCTGATGATGAGTACGATGATGTTTGCCTGATGGCAAGGGAGGAACCTGAGGTAACATCTAACTCTGTATGTGGTTCCTACACTGGTCAAAATCCTGAGCTAAGCTCAGAGTCAGTCAGAGAAATGAACCTTCAGATCTGCCTGCATCAATTGATGGTTGATCTCTCCAGATTGCAGGAAACTAATGTCTTCTTGGTAGAGGAGAACAAGAAATTGAGTACTGAGGTTCAAAACCTGAATGATCAACTCACTCAGTCTGATCTTAAAGAATCAGCTCAGATTGTGAGACTAACTCAGGAGATTGATTTAATCAATACTGAGCGTCTCCCAAGAGAGAAAATTCTGAAGGAACTGTGACTTGAAGCGACTACACTAGCTTCTACTAGTAGCTACCCCGCAAGAGTACGGGTTCACTGTAGTATGGGCAAGTATAGGGACCAAGTATTATCGAACCCAAGGGATGGTGTATATGCGAATAGATCCCTGAAGATCTACGCGTCGTAGTTAATATGAGTGTAATGTTTTTGGGTTTTTGGAAAGATTAATTAAAAGACTAAAATAGACTAATTAACTAAAGAATGAAAAAGAACGAATTAACTACGGGTTGTTTTCTAATGAGAGATGGTGATGCTTAGGATAGGAATCCCTACGTATACTAACGGAGCAGGTACATAATCAAAGTAATCGTGACAAACAAGAATTAACCTAAGTAAAAGATCGTAGAATGAAAGCTCAAGATTTCTCACCCTAATACTTTATCATAGCAATCGACTTCACTAATCCACTAACAAGTTAATAGATAGCGCTTAATTAATGAGACCCTAATTTAACTAAGGTGATGCGGTCGTCCTCCTTCGCTAAACCGGTAGATGAATTAACCTTTACTAAACCTTCTCGTTAAGACTACTAATTGTTATTGAGTGATGCGGTCGTCCTCTCTCTAACACTTTCGTACGAAATTCAAAGGTAGAGTTAAGATTAATTATATGAATTCATTAATTAAGAGAATTAAAACTAACGTCACCAATTACCTTAATTACGTACCCACATCCTACTTCTACGAGTTCATCCTAACCTAAGCATGCAAGGGTTTTAGCCGGACATGGTTTTAACAAACATAAAAGTAATAAAAGAAACAACGAACATAAGCATAATGAATTGAACGAAGAAAATAATAAACATAAACTAGGGTTTGAAAGAAAGAAATTCTAAAAACTGAAATTAAATTAATTAAACGAAGTCTAAAGTATTTAACGTAATAGAACTGAAGAAAATAAACGAAGAAACAAAATTAAACGAAGAATTCGTAAGAAAAACCTCAACAATACGTAAATAAAGCTTGCTCGTCTCCTTCCTCTCCAAAAACTAAGTCTAAAATTATTTCTAAAGTTCGGGGCTCCTTCAAAACGTGTTTGGACGAGATATATATAGGCACGGGTCGAAACGGGAGTTAATGGGCCGAAAATACGAATCCGGAGGCAAAAGTATATGGGCGCTCGAGCAAAACGCTCGAGCGGTCCCGCTCGAGCAGTGTAGCTCGAATGATGCATTCGCTCGAGCGGTCGCGCTCGAGCTGCTCGAGCGCTGAAATCATTCTGTAAGTTTTGGGCGCTCGAGCGATTCGCTCGAGCGGTGGCGCTCGAGCTGCTCGAGCGCAAGAATGGTTCTGTACGTTTACGCGCTCGAGTGATGCGCTCGAGCGGTGGCGCTCGAGTAAGGCGCTCGAGTGACTTCAAAGCCTCTCCCAAGTGATACTTCTCCTCGTCCGCACTAATACCGATCGTATTTCTTCAATATCTTCTCATCCGGGCATCCGTTTGAGTTGATTCAAAGTCCTACGAACTCCGTTTTTCGTCCTCTATTCACCTATGAGCATCAAAGAGACAAATTTATCAATGTATAGAAATAACGCTCAATTGACTCTAAATACCCTATAAACTCGACCAAAACTAGGGCGTTTCTAGCTACGAATCATGACAATTTCACGCCTAATCAACCCCCCCAAACTTACCATATTGCTTGTCCCCAAGCAATGAAATAATAAGTCAAGTGAAATTGTTAGGAATGAGTAGGAAAAATCAATCATGCAAGCTAATGAATTCAAGCTTCAAAAGTCAATCACCCGTATACTCACTCAATTCCTTTTATCGTATTCATGCAACAATAATGAGAAACACCAAGATCAAGCATGGATGTGCACTCAACGATGTGTTTAACTCCCTCACAAGTGTCTAACAATGATAAAGGGACTCACTCAATCAATCAATCACACAAATTGGCAGCCATAGGCTTGTAAATGCTCTCAACTTCGACCATACTCTAGAAATCAATGCCGAATCAAAAAGGACTTTCAAAAGGTTGTAATGTAGGCTCGTTGGACAGGTGGGATAACAATATGGTAAAGTGACTCAAGTGAATGGAGAATAGAAATTCAAAACTTCGGTACTTCGAGATTAAGAACGAACTACTTCAAACGTATTCAATCACTACACTTTCGCTTTCAATTCTCTCAACACTTCAATTTTTTTCTTTCTCACTTTTTCACTTTTCAAACACTTCATCATTTTTTCTTTTTCGCACAAACACATGAGCTCATTTTTTCCTTTGCTCATTCTCAAATTTTTTTTTTTTTGTTCTTTTTCCCACATCTCAAAACTTCATCACACCTTTTTTCTCATATTCACTCAACAAACAACCTTCTCTTTTTTTTCAACTCAATTCACTCCCTTCATATTCACACTTTCCTATTCTCCACTCAAATTGGGACAAAAAGGCTTAGGAATTGGAATAGTGTTCATATGTGCTAGCAAATAAAATAGGCTTTAGGCTCAAAGGGGCTAACAAGGGATAAATGTCAATGGTAAGGAAAATGTTGGCTAAGTGACTCAATTAAATCAAAGATGGCCTAAGATCCTATTCGGCATATCAAACTAGATACAATCAAGAAGCAAGAGCACATGCAAGTTCTAGCATCCTCTAAGGTGATGATTCACTCACAAACGAAGAGATTAAATCATGCATTAAAATCTCATAAGGCTCAAATCTCACAGCTTTCACATCCATGCTAGTCCTAGTGAATTCTCACTCTCATCACACAAGTACTCAAAAGAAAATTTCATAGGCATACATGTTCTTTCTCAAATCAGCTCAAATTCAAACACTCACACAAAAGAATTTCTAACTCACCCTTACAACTCACTCTACTCATCAAATCATACTCAAAGATAGCAATCAACAAGCATAAGGTGATTGATAGGCATAAAATGTTGAGTAACAAAACAAATTAATAATAGCCCAAGGAGCATCTCAAGGCACCAAATAACTAACTCAACTCAAAGATAAGGGGTGCTCCGGTGCAATGTAACAAGAAAACATATAAAACTCCACCCCCCCAAACTTTGACCTTGCTAGAGGTCTAAGTTAGGGGTTGTGGGTTACCTCAACCAAATAATCCAATTTCTCTCAATAGCTTTGCACACTTCCTTGTCTCAAGTTGGTTCCTTCAATCTGAGTAACTCCATGATACCTTTACTCCTTTAGAGACAAGCCTACAAAATAAAACTCTCAAGTACGAGGTTAAACATACGACCCAAAATACTCCCTAATAATATAAAAAGACACTAAAAATAAATGAAAGCAAATAAAAATGGGTTGCCTCCCATTCAGCGCTATTTTTAAGGTCCTCATGCCGGACCAAGCTCAAAGGAGCTTATGGGACATCATACTCAAATTTACCTCCCTTACTCTCATAAGAGTGGTGTTTGAACTTCTTTCCTTGATGCCCCACCATCATGAGTTCCTTTGCTCTCTTCTCATCCCCAAGTGTTATGGGTCTCAACTCCTTCTTGCCTCTATCTGGAGGAGTCTTACTAAACAATTTCTTGAATTTGGATTTTTTCTTCTTAACTCCTCCTTTCCCTTCTAACTGGACCACGTCCACTTTCTTCACCTCTTCATCCTTCAACTTCTTCACTTCATCCCTATCAACATAATCAAGAACATAATGCTCATGGGTTAAATTATCAAGTGAAGAATTATAAAATTCATGAATATGAGAAGAATTAGGAATAGGAGATGTGTCTTCAACACGAGGATCAATGGCATCCATGCAATACAAGCTCTCATCCTCCCTCGGGTGTTTCATGGCTTCATATAGGGAGATCTTCACTTCTTGATCATCTACCTTCAACGTAATCTTCCCATTTGCCACGTCTAGCACCATCCCCGCCGTAGCTAAGAACGGTCTTCCCAAGATCAGGGGCACGTGCTCATCTTCCTCCATCTCTAGCACTACAAAGTCGGCTGGAAAGATGTGATCTCCAACTCTCACTAGAACGTCTTCAACAACACCTTGAGGTCGAGTAATAGACCGATCGGCTAGTTGAAGCGTCATCATTGTGGGTTGAAGTTCACCACCTTCCAACTTCTTGAAAAGCGACAGGGGCATGAGATTAATGCTCGCCCCAAGGTCGCACAACGCTCCCTTCTTGATCCCGTTTCCGATATCACATAGGATCGTGAAACTACCGGGATCCTTCAGCTTTGGTGGAAGCGCCTTGTGCACTAGTGCACTCATCTCGTGGTTCAGCTGCACCAACTTCGGCTCATCCACTCTTCGTCTCTTCGCGATCAAGTCCTTCAAAAACTTCGCATAGTGCGGCATCTGTTCCAAAGCATCATAAAAGGGAATATTAATATGCAGTTGTTTAAAAACATCAAGAAATTTTGCAAATTTTTCATCAAGCTTCTTTTTCATGAAGCGCTGTGGATACGGGACGGGTATCACAGATTTGGGTACCCCCCATTCATCTCTTTCTGTTTCTTTCACTTTCTCCCTTGCTTCCTTTGCCTTCTTCCACTTAGGAACTCTCTCTATCTCCTCAAAGTCTTTCCCCTTCTGGGACTCATCCATATCTTTATGCTTCTCAATCCCTTCACTTTCAACCCCCTTCTCAACTTCATCTCCTTTAGGCTCAATCTCTTCTTGGGGCGTCTCAGAATCAGCAGGCATCTGAGGACCTTCGTAGTTGGTTCCACTTCTCAGCTGGATCGCCTTGCAATGCTCTTTCGGGTTCCCCTCCGGCATTCTATTCACAGACTTTGCAATCTGGCTCATCTGGAGCTCTAGAGAAGTGAACCTTCGATTGTTCTCTTGTTGAGTTCTAGTCCACTCAACATTCATCTTCTGGACCTCTTGATCACGTTGATCACCCTTCTTATGCAACTCCTTCACATCATACTCCAAGGATGACAACCGCTTGCTCCCTTCCTCCACCTTCTGAAGAATGGCTCTCAACATCTCCTCGGTTGATGCACCGCCTTCTCCACCAGGAGGTTTAGACCCCGGATCAACACCTGCAAGAACAGTAACACCAGCTTTTGGGTTAGCATAAGAAAAATTATCATTCTTCCTCCATGTGTTTTGAGGAGGCTGCTGGCCTCCTTGAACTCCTTGTGTGTTCCTCCATTGATTTTGAGGCGGCTGTGGGCCTGGAGGTACAAATGGTTGACCGTAAGAAGGTCTTCCATACTGGTTTCCACCTTGGTAGCCATTCTGATTGTAATACGGACCTCCCATGTAATTGGCTACCTCTTGCTGTCCACTTGGTTGGTCTACTCTCTCATTCTCCACTGCATGCTCTCCACCCAAACTCTTCCCCAACTCGAGGTTGTTGATCTTTTCCATCATGGCCATCAGCAGCCTTCTCGTTCCTTCTCCCTCCTCAAACTGATGCACTCTTTGCAAATCTGCATCCACACCCCAAGCACCGGCATTCGTGACAATGTTGTCAACGATCTCTCTACACCTCTCTATGCCCTGATTGAGGAATGCTCCACCCGCACAGGCGTCTAAATGGTCTTGCCCCGTCTTGTTGGCACCACTGTAGAAGAATGCCATAATATCCCCCTCATTGTACCCGTGCTGCGGGCACTCAATCAGCATGTTTGAGTATCTCTCCCACGCTTGGCGTAAATCCTCTCCAGACTTCTGGCGAAAGGACGAGATCTCAATTCTAGCCTTGATCGTCCTAGATGGAGGGTAGAATCGCTCGAGGAACAGACGCTCGAGCTCGGCCCAAGTGGTAATACCTCCCCGCGGGAGCGTATTATCGTACCACTCCTTAGCTATTCCCGTCAGTGAGAATGGGAACAGCCTAAGCCTCTTGGCATCTTCAGACATGCCATTGTAATTGAAAGTAGATGCAATCATGAGAAAGCTCCTCAAGTGTGTATGAGGATTCTCCTTCCCGATCACCCCTTTGAACTGATTCTCGGTCAGCAGCTTGAGAATTCCTGGAGAAATTGAAAAGTTGTTCGCCTCAACAGGAGGCAAAGCCACTCCATCATAGTACCGCTGTGGCTGCGCTGCAAACCTCCCTCGAATAGTCATATTGTGATCCACGTTCTGAGGAACGTATGGAGGATTAGCAGCTGGTACGGGTACTTGTTGGGGTGGTGGTTGGTAAACAGGTGGTTGATTATAGACAGGAGGTGGAGGATACAGGTATGGTGGATAAGGGTATGGTGGGTATGGGTAATGTTGGTATGCTGGGTTGTGGAAAGGGTTATTCGGGTTTTGTGGGTAAGCAGGGTTGTTCAGAGTATTTGGGACAAGATTCTGAGCTGGATTGTTTACATTTTGTGCACCCGGGTTCTGGCTACTACTATCTACAAACTGGTCTTGATTCTGACCACCACTCCCTCCAGAGCCATCAACCCGGTCTACTGCCTGATTGAACTCGTTAGCAGCATTGTCCAACTCATTATTGAGGTCCATTGGTCCCTTCCCTAAGTCGGCAGCGTTCATCCTTCTCAAGAAGGCTCGGTTCCTTCTGGCTATTGTCTCAGGATCTGACAGTATTCTCTCTTCGCTCGTGTTGCCTTGTGAGCGTGTTCTCATAAACCTGACACACTAGCAGATGGATCAAAACGCAACTGCCGAATAAATAAAAATAAAAAATAAAAACAGAAAATAAGCACCCACTACTAACTACTAAGCTATCGACAAGTCCTATTCAAAAAGCATAAAACGCCATCCCCGGCAACGGCGCCATTGACTTGAAGCGACTACACTAGCTTCTACTAGTAGCTACCCCGCAAGAGTACGGGTTCGCTGTAGTATGGGCAAGTATAGGGACCAAGTATTATCGAACCCAAGGGATGGTGTATATGCGAATAGATCCCTGAAGATCTACGCGTCGTAGTTAATATGAGTGTAATGTTTTTGGGTTTTTGGAAAGATTAATTAAAAGACTAAAATAGACTAATTAACTAAAGAATGAAAAAGAACGAATTAACTACGGGTTGTTTTCTAATGAGAGATGGTGATGCTTAGGATAGGAATCCCTACGTATACTAACGGAGCAGGTACATAATCAAAGTAATCGTGACAAACAAGAATTAACCTAAGTAAAAGATCGTAGAATGAAAGCTCAAGATTTCTCACCCTAATACTTTATCCTAGCAATCGACTTCACTAATCCACTAACAAGTTAATAGATAGCGCTTAATTAATGAGACCCTAATTTAACTAAGGTGATGCGGTCGTCCTCCTTCGCTAAACCGGTAGATGAATTAACCTTTACTAAACCTTCTCGTTAAGACTACTAATTGTTATTGAGTGATGCGGTCGTCCTCTCTCTAACACTTTCGTACGAAATTCAAAGGTAGAGTTAAGATTAATTATATGAATTCATTAATTAAGAGAATTAAAACTAACGTCACCAATTACCTTAATTACGTACCCACATCCTACTTCTACGAGTTCATCCTAACCTAAGCATGCAAGGGTTTTAGCCGGACATGGTTTTAACAAACATAAAAGTAATAAAAGAAACAACGAACATAAGCATAATGAATTGAACGAAGAAAATAATAAACATAAACTAGGGTTTGAAAGAAAGAAATTCTAAAAACTGAAATTAAATTAATTAAACGAAGTCTAAAGTATTTAACGTAATAGAACTGAAGAAAATAAACGAAGAAACAAAATTAAACGAAGAATTCGTAAGAAAAACCTCAACAATACGTAAATAAAGCTTGCTCGTCTCCTTCCTCTCCAAAAACTAAGTCTAAAATTATTTCTAAAGTTCGGGGCTCCTTCAAAACGTGTTTGGACGAGATATATATAGGCACGGGTCGAAACGGGAGTTAATGGGCCGAAAATACGAATCCGGAGGCAAAAGTATATGGGCGCTCGAGCAAAACGCTCGAGCGGTCCCGCTCGAGCAGTGTAGCTCGAATGATGCATTCGCTCGAGCGGTCGCGCTCGAGCTGCTCGAGCGCTGAAATCATTCTGTAAGTTTTGGGCGCTCGAGCGATTCGCTCGAGCGGTGGCGCTCGAGCTGCTCGAGCGCAAGAATGGTTCTATACGTTTACACGCTCGAGTGATGCGCTCGAGCGGTGGCGCTCGAGTAAGGCGCTCGAGTGACTTCAAAGCCTCTCCCAAGTGATACTTCTCCTCGTCCGCACTAATACCGATCGTATTTCTTCAATATCTTCTCATCCGGGCATCCGTTTGAGTCGATTCAAAGTCCTACGAACTCCGTTTTTCGTCCTCTATTCACCTATGAGCATCAAAGAGACAAATTTATCAATGTATAGAAATAACGCTCAATTGACTCTAAATACCCTATAAACTCGACCAAAACTAGGGCGTTTCTAGCTACGAATCATGACAATTTCACGCCTAATCAAGCTGGCTGATGAAGAGTTGGTCAGGAAGGAAGAACTGAAAGTACTTAAGAGTAAGTTTGATGACCTCTTTACCAGACATGAAATCCTGAAAAAGAGTGAGGACTCTCTCAAGAAAAAGGTTGCAGCAATGAATAAATCCTCAGTGGCTAGAGAGGAAATAAATAGCAACCAGATGCTTGGGAATGAGAAAAAGGGACTTGGATATGTTCCTAAGAAATCCTCACAAGGTCAATCTCATGTTGCTTCAGGGAGCAACACTGAGAGGGTATTTGTTCAGGCAGGCCAGAGTGCACCCAAGGTTGTACTCCAGGTCCGTCAAACTGATAAGGGCAAGGAAACTGTTGACACAGTCAGGGTTGCCCCTAAGGTAGCTAAGCCAAAACTCAAGGGAAAGGAAAAGCAACCTAAGGAGGCCCCTGAGAGCTCAGGCCAGGGAAAACCTCAGCGGAAGCAGAGGAAGACTCAGGCCAAGAGCCCTCAGACTGGTCAGCGAGGGTACCATCATGCTTGGCAATACCAACAGGGAAGGCCAAATATGATGACACCCCCATGGTTTTGGCATCCTGAGGCCTTTAACTGTTTTCCATTCCCTCACTTGCCTAGGGGGAATAGAACACAGGGCCCTTATCAAGAACAAGGCCCAAGACCTGCTGCACCCAGACCTAGGAAAAGCAGGAAGCCAGCCCAAAAGGCACCCACTCAGGCTCCTGTGAAGCCTAAGTTTAGCACTCATACACCATCTTCCTCTCAGGCAAAGAAAAAGAAGAAAGTTGTGTATGTCGATGTTTCAGGGAGACAAATTTACCACTCTGAGGCAATCAGGGTTGTTAACCAAGTTTGGATCCCGAAGGGTACAACTGACACAATAGGACCCAACACGCAATGGGTACCTAAAGCCTGATTTGATTGCAGACGGCTGTGGATCACAACAAGAGAAGAGGAGACAGTGGTTGCTCAAGGCATATGACTGGAATGAAGAGTCTTCTCCAAGAATACCAAGCTAAAGATGGTCCACAGGTAACTTTTGGTGATAACTCAAAAGATGTTACTAAAGGTTTTGGTGTCTTAATAATAGGTACAGTCAGAGTGGAAAATGTGTCCTTTGTGGAAGGACTGAAGCATAACCTGTTGTCAGTGAGTCAATTATGTGACAAAGGTTTCAGTGTTGAGTTCTCATCGAATATATGTTCAGTCAAGGACAAATCAACACAAGTGCTTCCATCAGGTATCAGGAAAGGTAACGTTTATCTCGCTGACTGGAGCAGCACTATTCCTAATACTTGTTTTGTTGCTAAAAGCTCTCTAGAGCTCAGTTGGTTATGGCATAAAAGATTGAGCCACCTGAACTTCAAGATTCTTAACAAAATCTCTAGACAGTCACTTGTTGAAGGTCTACCTAATGAAGTTTTTAGCAAAGATCATGTGTGCAAAGCTTGTCAGGAAGGGAAGCAGGTCAGAGCATCATTCAAAGAGAAAACTTCTCATTCCACTGACAGGATTCTCCAGCTCTTGCACATGGATTTATTTGGTCCCATAACACCTGTGAGTATGAATGGTAGGAAATATACCCTTGTGGTCATTGATGATTATTCTAGGTATACCTGGGTTATTTTCTTGTTGAATAAGAAGGAGACACAGGTGAAGCTTCCAGAGTTGCTCAGGAGACTCAGCAATGAGAAGAATCAGTCCATTACTAAGATCAGATCTGACAAGGGCACTGAATTTATAAATTCATATATTTCTGACTTTTGTAATGAACTTGGTATAGCTCATGAGACTTCTGCAGCTAGAATCCCACAACAGAATGGTGTCGCTGAAAGGAGGAACAGGACACTGAAGGAAGCTGCTAGGACCATGCTGGCAGAGTCAGGATTGCCCAAGAAGTTCTGGGCTGAGGCAATCAACACTGCATGCTACACTCAGAACAGATCCATGCTAAACAAACAATATGCACAGGCCCCGTATGAGACATGGAATAAAAGGAAACCTCGTATTTCTTATTTTCATATATTTGGTTGTAAGTGCTTCATCCTCAACAATGGGAAGACCCAATTGAAAGCCTTTGATAGCAAATCTGATGAAGGAATATTCTTAGGGTATTCTGAAGTTAGTAAAGCCTTCAGAGTTTACAATTGTAGGACCCTTGTTGTGGAAGAATCACCACATGTTGTTTTTTATGAATCTGCTAATGAGTCCAGGATAAAAGTGTTGAATCCTGACACTGAGGAGGTCACAAGGAGTGTGACAAGGCTGAGCTTAAAGAATCAACCTGATCCAAAGGTCAAAACTGTGCCAATTCCAAGATGGGATGATGACGATGATCAGGATGATGAATCAAGTGTCGCTCCTAAGCCCAGCACATCAGGGATTGTTGAGCCTCAGACTGAGGAACAGGCTCAACCTGAGGTAAGTACCGTCTATGAAGATGTTGTTGCAGCTGAGACGGTTCCTGAGTCACCTCATCAAGGGGGAATCAATGTCCCTGACATTGAGCTTGTTAATCCCTTTGGTATAGACTCGGGATCATCCCCCTCTGTTCAATTTCCTGAATTTTATGAGCCTGTAGACACTAACATTGCAGGTACTTCAGGAACAACTCCTGGCAAGAGAACATTGCTAGAGGATCATCCCATTGATCAAATCATTGGTGATCCAACTGAGGGAGTCAGGACCAGACAGTTCCATGGTGAGAGCGCATTATTCTATTGCTTTCTCTCTGAGCAAGAGCCTCAAAACATTGAAGAAGCTCTCACTGACTCAAACTGGATCATTGCCATGCAAGAGGAGTTGAATCAGTTCACAAGGAATCAGGTTTGGGAACTGGTAGATAGACCTAGGCATCAAGGATTAATTGGTACCAAGTGGGTCTTAGAGAACAAGAAGGATGAGAATGGTGTTGTGGTAAGGAACAAGGCTAAACTGGTTGCAAAAGGGTATTGTCAATCTGAGGGAATAGAATACGATGAGACTTTTGCTCCAGTGGCTAGGTTGGAAGCTATCAGATTGTTCCTTGCATATGCAACATATAAGAAGTTCAAGGTATATCAAATGGATGTCAAGAGTGCCTTCATGAATGGTGTACTCAATGAAGAGGTATATGTTAAACAACCTCCCGGGTTTGAGGTTGAAGATAGAGTATACCATTTGAAGAAAGAACTCTATGGACTTAAGCAAGCACCAAGGGCTTGGTATGATACCCTCTCTCAATTTCTGACAGACCATGGGTTCAAGAAGGGAACTGTGGATAGGACACTGTTCAGGATCACTGAAGGTGATAACATTCTCTTGGTCCAGATTTATGTGGATGACATAATAATTTGATCACCAAATCATCAGCTCTGTGAGAAATTCTCTAAGCTGATGACTGGTAAATTTGAGATGTCAATGATGGGAGAGATGAACTTCTTCTTAGGATTGCAGGTCAAGCAGACTGATCAAGGTATCTTTATTAATCAGGCCAAGTATACAAGAGACTTGATTCATAAGTTTGGTGTTCAGAACAGCAATCCAGCCAGGATCCCTATGAACACAAATTGGAAGATGGATCCTGACACTGAAGGGACTTCAGTGAATCAGACTGAGTACCGAGGGCTGATAGGTTCTTTGTTGTACCTGACTGCAAGTAGGCCTAACATAACGTTTCCAGTTGGTGTGTGTGCTAGGTATCAGTCTGATCCCAAGAAAAGTCATTTGGAGGCTGCTAAGAGGATACTTAAGTATTTGAAAAGGACAGTCAATATGGAACTATAGTATCCTTCAGATGACAACTTAGAACTGACAGGTTATTCAGATGCAGATTATGGAGGTTGTAGGATTGATAGGAAATCAACCTCAGGGACATGTCAGTTTTTGGGAAGTAAGTTGATCTCGTGGTTTAGTAAGAAGCAGAATTCAGTGGCTACATCCACAACTGAGGCTGAGTATATGGCTACAGGTAGTTGTTATGCTCAGATTTTATGGTTGAGGCAACAATTGAGGGACTACCAAGTACTTGCTAATGAGGTTCCAATCTATTGTGACAACAATAGTGCTATAGCAATTACTCAGAACCCAGTGCTTCACACAAGGTGTAAGCATGTGGACATTAGGCATCACTTCATTCGAGATCACGTGGAAAAGAAGGACATTAGGATGGAGAAGATTCACACTGACAGGCAAAGAGCTGACATCTTGACTAAGCCGTTGGCTGAAGCAAGGTTTATGGAACTGTCAGTGGAGTTAGGACTCTTAGATCCGGGAGAACAGTCAGTGTAGGGTTCTAGGGGGAACTCAGGCCAGACTCGACTCAACAAGGTATCAGGGAACTACAATGTCTCCCTGACAGGTATGAGTTCTATCCTGACTCTTGTGAATACCAAGCGTCTCCCTGAGTCCTTCGTCCTGAAAATCTTTATTAAATGTATTCTGTTTTCATTAAAAGTGCGCATTTTCATATTTAAACCCACGCGCAACGGAGCATTTAATGCTTCAGTTACTTTTTCATATACGTGTCCATTTTATACGGAATATGACTGACTTGGGTAATTGATTGGAATTGAGATTAATACTGGCCCTTCATTTCAAAACCTTTCAAATTCAGGGATTAATCTCAACCCCACGTCTGAGTAACTGACTTTGTCTTATCAATCAATAGTGCCATTGGAGGTCTTTACGCAAACACAAAGCACGTCTGCACCCTGAGTATTCTCTTGCTCAAAATATTCACAGATTTCCTAAAAACCTCTACTTCTCTAAAAAAATCAATGGTACTTCTTAATTCCAACTGGACAACGGACAAGCTCGAGGATGTTGTCAATAACAAGCTGGTACACATGGAGCAAGTCATCTCCATGGAAGGTGTCTGTATTACAGTGGAGGAAATCAAACCTGTTTTTAATTGGATTTCCAAAGCTGGGTTGGAAATATACTTCACCATGCGTCCCCTCTCTATACTTCCAAGTACGGTTGTAGAAGCCTACCTTAACATGTTCCTGCGTAAGGGAGAACTCTTCACGAAGTAACTGCACTCAAGCCGACGGGGGAGAAGGACGGCGACGGCGAACCTCTCTATAACTCAAAGGTGGTCGACATTGACATTCGGAGAGCCATCAAGGAGGTCTTTGCTTTGCCATCCTCAGGGGTCAATCCCAGACTCTACAAGGAAAACTCGGAGTGAGAATTCCTTAAGGAGTGGACCAAGACTGGCTCCTCTGAGTTCAGAGCCCGTCAGAACAAGAGTGCTCTGAAGCCTGAGTACAGAGCTCTTGTGGACTTAGTGTCCAAAGTGGTGATGGGATCCACAGGCTCTCATGAGCAGCTGAGCTTGCCCAAGCTGAGGATAATGGGGGCTATTGTCGATGGAGTGGAGACAAACTGGGAGCAGTTCTTCATTGATCAACTTTATCAGGCTGGACTGGATAAGCTGAAGCGGGATGAGGAGAAGAAGCACGTTTCTGTCAGTGTCATCCTGCCCTTTGGAACGAGGTTGTCCATCCTTATTGCCCATGCCTGCCATGAGTACACCTTCGACTTCGAGGACAATCTTTCCTCCAAGAAGGTAATGTTTGCTTCAGTGAGTGACACCTACTCGATGCTAGGGCTGACTGATCCCAATGCTAAGGCAAAGGGTCAGGCCAAAAAGCCAGTTGGGAAGGCCAAGAAAGTGGCAACCAGTCTCATTGAGAGAGTGGATGAACTCTTTGAAAGGAGTAAGGAGGCTGAGGAGACTGCTGCTGAGATGGTGGAGGCTCAGCCTGCAGTGGAGGGAGTGGAGAAGAAGAAGAAGAAGGTGAGGTTAGTGCTGTCAGGGAAGAGCACCAAATCTGGGACTGAGTCTGATCCCAAGAGAGCCGAATCTGAGGCTGAGGGAACTGACGATGATGTCAGGAAGGAGAGTGATCAGGGGGAGAGACCCTTGAAGAGACTTAGGAAGGGAGTCTGAAAGTCCCCTGCTAAGAGGTTGCCTGTAATGAGTGAGAGGGAGAAGTCAAGCTCTCCTAGAGCCTCTGACTTGGAGGAGGTGAGAAAATCTATCGAGACGGCTGAGTTGTTACAGCCTGAGATAGTACCCACTAAATCACCTACTAACCCTCAAACCCAAAATCATCCCAACCCTAACCCAACACCTCAACCCACCCAATCACCCCGTACCTCAGAGCCAAACGTTCCAGAGTCAGTGCCACCACCTCAGGGGACTGACCAACCCTCAGATCCTACCATTCCCAACCCTGAAAATTTCTCCACTTACCCCAACCCAAAAGATTTTTCTAAAGCCACTTCAAATGAAGAGGATGACTTCCTGGTTGTGGAGGAGGAAGAGTTGGATGAGCATATGGCAGGAAGCATTCTGGAGAATACCCTAAGGGGGAACGCGACTGAATGGGCCTCCAAGTGCTGGCCGAGACTGACGAAGTACGGAGATCTTGCTGCTAACGTTATTGAGCTCAAAGTCTGGTTGGAGTTTAAGCAATCCAACATGCAGGAGCAGCACATGTTAGTCGATGCTCGTGGCTGGGAGCACTGGGAGAATGAGGAGGCAAGATTATGCTCTTATTTTGGACTGACTAGCTGGCTTCAACTGCTTAACTTCGAAAACCTGAGGGAGCTAGTCAATGACTTAATGTCCAAGAGCAAGGCTGATCTTTTGTCTGATGAGGAGGGAGATAGGGATGGAGAGGATGATGAAGATGCTCAGGGTGGAGCTATGGAGAAAGCTGTGGAGGAAACGGCGGAGGAGGTTGATGCGATGATCCCTGAGTCTCAGACTCAGGAGAAAGGTGTAAAATACACTGGTGCCAAGGGTGGACCAGTGGCTGAGGATGTTCTGAACATCTCAGCCGCCGATGAGACATCTGTCGATGAAGGGATTCCCTGCCCTGAGACAAGGGAGAAAGATGTTGAGGTGTCTAAGGAGACTCCCAGTTACGAAGGACTAGTTCCTAAGGTTCGAGATGGTGTGGTTGAGCCTGAGCAGGCGACCATGACCACTCAACAACTGCCTTCAGTGCACCCTGAAGAGGGGACTGAGGATGCAGGGGCTGACAAGGGAAAACAGCCTGCCACTGATGAGGCCGAGGATGGTGATGAGGATGTGGTCATAACTGGGGTCGGCCGAGCTGAATTCACAGGTATTGTGGAGGTCAAGAAGGATAAAACCACAGAAAATCTAGCTGAGCTTCAGGAGGAAGTGATGAGGCTACACGCTGAGAAAGAAGAGGACTCCAAGGCCCTAGCAAAACACATCCGATGGATTAAATCAGCTTACAACACCCTTGCCAATAGGGAGCTGATTTTGCTCAAAAGAACGATGACTGACACGGCCAAGTCAGTGAGGGCTGAAAGGAAGTGCACCAAGAAGATGCTGAGACAAACCTTGAAGCAGTTGGCTGAGAAGGATGAGCAAAGGAATGAGGATCTCAATCAGGCCGTGGAGAAGCTTGCAGCTCAGGCTGGAGCCCTATTCACTCAGGCCATTAAAGACTCAGCGTCCAAGTTGGAGCTGGAGTCAGGACGAATTGCTCAGACTTCGAAAGATATTGCTGAGAGGCTGACTCAAGCAGATGATCGATCCGTCAGGGTAGAGGAGAGGATCGAGCAAGCTGAACAAAGACTTCAACTCTCCATGGAGGTCTTTGAGAAAAAGGTGAATGCTGCAATCAGTTCTGTTTCTTTTGCAGGAACTGGTATCTCGATGGGAGTTAACTTACTGAAGGAGGGAATCAATGATGTTCATTCCCTAGCCTCCTTCATAATTAACAACGGATCTGACACATTCCCATCCGAGGCCAATGATGATGCCAAAAAGGGGGAAAAGAAGAAGAAAAGATCCTGAAGCCAATCCTGAAGGGAATGTGCTGAGGGTGAGGAAGTCAGCAAGGTTGGCAGCAGTAGAGAAGGAAGGGGAGGAAATTGTTGCCAGGCTGAAGGCAGAGGCAGCAAAGAAGACGAGGGCTAATGAACCTTCTAAATAACTCCCAGTATCCAAGCAACCTGAGCCAGTTCAGAAATCTTCCCCCATGAACACAAGGAAGAACCCTATCACTTACTCTGGGGAGATGGTGGCGGAATTATGCGCTGTGGCGTGGGGGACACCTTTTGAAAAGACTGAGGCTGTACGCAGGACTGAGATTGCACAGAAAGAAAAGATGCATATCTTGGAGAAGAAAGTGGAGAAGCTGACTGATATCACTGAGCTTCAACAAAGGGAACTCGATGATGCAGTTATCAGTCTGCTTAGGAGAAAGAAGGCGAAGCCTGAGCCTAGGAAGTACAGAAAGAGGCCTATAACAAGAAAATCAACAATTCTTCAAGTCAGAAGGCCAGAGTCAGGATTAAGGGAAGCCTATGTCGACGAGTTCATCTCCGAGGCACTGAAGGAGTTATGGGCCGACGCGAAGGATGAGTTTGTGAAATTATGGTATGTTGTGAAGAAGTGGGGCGACACTGATGATATTAATGCCCACTTCACTGACTACATGATGGACAATCATCCTAAGTTGATCCAAAAGATCCTGGAGGAGGCTGAAGCAGCTCAAGTTCAGGTGAAGGCTCCTGAGTTCACGATTCGAGCTCCTCCCTTAGTTCCTGGAACTCAGAAGCACAATACTAAGGCCATTATGATGGAAGTTTTGAAGATTGCCAAGGCTGAAGGGTACGTGAATCAACCTAGCAGAGTTGACGAGTTAAAGGCTAGAGTCTATGCAGGATATGGACTTGAACCTGAAATGAGATTAGTCTAGGTGTTCACAGTTTCTTGTAATAGATTAGATTCATTGTAATCACTTCCACATATATCAATGAAATCTATTACTTTTGCCCACAGACAAAAACTCATTGTCTTTTTGGCTGTTATTTAAATTATGTACTTTATCAAGAATTTCTCTAACACTGCCTTATCTTATAGATAGGTTCTTATATTTCCTCCAAGTGTTTTGAGGATCTTTTCAGTGTTTTGGCATCATCAAAAAGGGGGGAATTGTTGGGACATTGTAAGTTTTGATTAAGATCTCAAAGCCCCTGAAAAGATGATTTGCCTTTTTGTTTGTCTTTGTTAGGCTAGTCTTGGTTAGGTTTTATACTTAGTCATTTTACATTTCACAGGTACTCAATAAGAGGAGCACTTACTGATGACGATCAAGACTTAGAGCCTGAAGACGGTTTACCATCCTGAACTTATGGCAGTCTTCTAAGCTGGCTGAGTAAGTCTCAGTGATGAAGAGTATGACCCTGAGGTCATTATTACTCAGTCCTGAAGGGAACGGGATGATACTGAGTTTATGGGAAGACTTGGAGTAGAGTCAAGCAATGCAAAAGGAATGTCAGCGTTAGGACAAGACCGGTGAGCTCAAGACAAAAAGAACTTAATAAGACAAGCCTAAAGCCAGGAATAAGTTCTGACACTCTCACCAACCTGATGACGTGGACCAATCCGGAAAGGACACGCACGTACGGAACCTGACAAGGAGACTGACTTCAGACTGCATTTTCAACGGGCAAGCATTTAATGTGCATTTAATGCGACTACCTAATTCCATGCAAAGGACGGCTGTTGCATGAAGATATGTCCGTTTGAAGCCACTCTACATAGATGACAAGAAAGACTATCTCTAAAACGGATAGTTTTTCAAATCACCTATAAATACAGAAGTCCTTGAACCCATTCAAGGTTACGGGAAATTTCCAAGCCAGAAATTACTCAAACTCTCAAGCATTCAAAAGCATCCAGCCTTAGAAGAAGCACTCGAAACCATCTAAATTTCCCAAGTGTTTCCTAGCTACTGAGAGTTATTCTGTTTTCCAAAGAGCGAACTAGCATTATCTTAAGCTTAGAGAGATTATCCAATCCTTAGCATAGCTTTGCCTTGTAAGGATAATCTCAACTTAGTTGGAATCTAAACTGAAACCAAAACCCTAAGTTAGGTTTGTTGGGAGTAAGTCAGTTAGTGAGTTAGTAAGAGGAGTTGTATAGATCAGTGAGGTTAGCTGGTCTTGGTGCACCTTGGCACGTTAAAAACAAGAATCTCTTGAGTGGATTTCCTGTTAAATCAGGCCGTGGACGTAGGAGCTTGAGTCTCTGAGCCACGTTAAACTCCTTGTGTTCTTATTGCTTTGATATTGCGTATACCTGCCATATTACTTGTTCATTCATAAGCATTTGGTTTATCAGGCCTGAATCAATCAGCCTGATCCTTAAAAAGAGCACTGCCCTACTAATCACTATTCAGAATTAAGTAAACAAGTTTTTCAGAAAGCAAACTAAACAAGACTTTAAACTATCAGGGCTCACTCAATTTCGCACTGAACTTGAACTGATAGTTAGCCAACTGACCCTCACCCCTGTGTAGTCAGTAGGTGTATTATCAGCTCCTAGTTCTTTATCACTCTGAGTAAAGGGGACTCAGTAAGGTTTTAAGTTTGAAAAATTGGTATACGTGTATCCCCCCCCCATACACGTATTCCTCAGTCTTGTACCGGGACCAGCAGGATTTTAGTCACAAGTGGCACCTCGAATTCGATACAATTAATGTGTTTTGGATTCGGGGCGTTACATTTGAGATTGGTGTGCGATCAGCATCATACTCTTAGAGAGTGTAGTAAGATCTCACTTACTACGAGATACCGAGTATCTCATGATGGATGCACAAATACCTTAGAGGGTATTGGTATACCCATGCGAGAAACTATTTGATGTAATTCCACATAATGTGTCTACGGGTGTCTCTGTTAGTGGGAGCAATGTGATACTCCTCTGACTTGAGGTCAATACGCACGACATGTGTGGAGTGATGATCTTTGACCATGACCGGCGCTTGCACCTTTCCACGGGTAGATATAGCATGGATTGGGTTCATCACGAAATGCATGTGCGTGGTAGTTGAGCCAAGAACAGGATTCATTCCTCAATGTGGATTTAGAGAGAATACTCGTCTTCTCATCATAATTGGATCTAAGTCGTCAACCAACGCACATCAACTTAGACTTTGTGGCTAAGTGTGATATACTTGATCAATTAGTGAATGGATCAATTAGTGAATGAAGATAATATGATTAAGTTATTTGAATAGACATTTCATCATGTTCAAGACTTAATCGGGTATTCGCGAATGAAAGGAAGATATCACAATAGCCTACAATATTACAGGTAGTTGCAGATTTCCTCGCAACGTACCTCGTATATTGAGAATGTCTGATTTATTGTCTAGCGGTTCAATTAAGACCGCTAGTTTGACTAATCGCTCGATATATGAGGGCATATGGGTCACACAACAAGTAATGACAATTTATCAATTATAGTTGGTTGATTAAATATTGTATTGGATATAATATTTAATTTATGAAGAATATAATAATAATTATATTTGAAATTAATTATTATTATTATTATTATTTAATTAAATTAGATTTAATTAAATATGAAATCTCAATAATAATATTTGGAATATTATTATACAAGAATAATAGATATGATAAAGATATTATTCGTATGAACATATCTAGGAAAATATAATACATAGAGATTATATTTACGGGCTAGGTTCGATGTCTTGCTTAAAAATTAAGCCAAGTTAATCCCTATATATATGTGTCATATGAGAATTCCGAAAATACATAAGAAATATAATTTCTCCATAAAATCTCCAGTCATAATTTTTCTAGCAAATTCGTCTCGAGATTCAAAGCTGGCACATCGGTGCAGGTTAGTAGAAAGACGTTATGTGGATACCATAGTGGAGGATTCCGCGTACAAATCACTACAAGGATTTATATACTGTTATTTATCCTTTATATTTTATGTTATACAACCATATGTAGATTCGTTGTTGGTGAATCGTTTTCTTCCGCTGCGACGAACATGGTGTTCGTGCCTCTAAAATCCAACAGTGGTATCAGAGCTCCAGGCTCTTTTAATGGTTGTATAATATATGTATATTATTTTTAAGTAAAATATATGAGTATTTCAAAATTGGTTTTTGCCCATAATGTCTTATTTTGAAAATCAGAAATTTCATTCACTGAATTATTGTTTTTCATGAAAAATCATTTAATTCACGTATAATTGTTTTCTGGGAAAACAATTGTTTTTTTTATGAAAATGATTCTTCTTAAATTGTTTTTGAAGTCAAAACCTTGGACCTATTTTCTGGGAATTTAGGTAAGATGATTAAAATTTGATTTTATTAAAAAAAATTATTTACGTTGTTCAAAATCACGCCTAAAACAATCCAAAGTCGTGAACCGCTTATTGGGTAGAGACGTCTCGCAGAGTCGTTGTACGACACCGGATATACTACGCTGTCACCGGCGAATCTACCTATCCGTCGCGGGCGAGGAGAGCTTGCTGGGAAAGCAAAGATCCTCCGTCTATTGTGCCGGCTAACCGAGTTTTTTCGGCGCTGCGTGGGCTCGATTTTGCCGTGAGACATTGGACGACTCTTGTCAAAGTGCGTTGTAGGTAGAATGTTTTTGTCATTGGACGGCAACCGTTACCTCAGGCGGCGAAGGCAGATCGGACGACTGCATCCTTTTGTCGGCTTCTCTCCGCGGTGGGCTGGGCTCGTTGCGTTATCGGGAGTTGAACGGTTGCATGAATAGGCTGGGGCCTGGGTTGAGAATTTGATTCTCCCCAGGCCCTTATATGCAATTGTAGTTTTAATTGCAAATAAGCCCCTGCCATTTTAAATTAGGAATAATTACAAGGAGGCATATACTTTCCCTTCATAATTGAAGAAAGCCCCACCATTTTCCCTTCATTACACAAAACCACACTTCATTACAAAAAACCACACTTTCTTCTTTTGGATTGGGCCCCACTTATAATATTTTATAATTCATTTAATATACTCACAACTCACCCCACCTATTTCCTATTAATAAAACATCCGTATCCCCCTCCCCCCATTCTCTCTCTCTCTCCTCATTAAAGGAATCGGTCCCCCCTCCCCACTCTCTCTCCCCTCTCTCTCTCTTCTTCCTCCTTCCATTTCCCCTCACCGGCGATGCAAAACCACCCACCACCACCACCACCAAACCTCTCCACCATAAAAATCACCCACCACCACCACCGAAAAACCTTCCCACCACAAAAAATCACCCACTACAGGCGGCGTAGATCTACAGGCGCCACCACCGCCCCCCTTCCACCACCACCACCACTCGATGGACACCACTTTCTCTCTTTCCACCGAAAACCTCCATGGCAGCCACCACCGCCATGTTGATTCAGCCGACAACGGAGATGAGAAAGCGGCGGCAATGAAGTAAAGAGGGGCCGCTGCCACTGCTGTTACCATAGCCGCCATGGCGATTCGGCCGCCGAGCTTCAATGGCGATAGCGTTGGGACGCCGGATCTATTTGAACCACCAATCCGTCCCCACGCCGCCTCGATCTATCCCCATGCTGTCTCGATCTAGGGTTTGAGGGTTCGGATGGATCGATTCGACTGGAGCACCGCTCGCCACCGTCGCGTCCGCCACCGCCCATCTTGTTTTTCTGATTTTATACTGGTATTTCTGATCTTTATTTCGTTTGGTATAATTTTAAATTTCTACTGATTTTCAATAAAATTGGGTTGTATTGGGGTGGATTTTTTATTTCTGGTATTTTAAAATGATGTTTTAAATTTTGGTCGATTTTAATTCACCCATATTTGGGATGTAGCTGGTAATTGGGATGAAGCTCAGATTAAGCCCTGTTACCAATATTATCCGAGGCCTCCAAAACTCACTGTATGTAAATTGTAATCACACATTCTTCAAATTAATTAATTCTAGTTAACATTTTTGTCAACTAAAATGCATGTTTGTTGAATCACAGAAACAACCAGAGTTTGAGAAGGAAAGCTGTGTCTCACTCTCATCTATTCAAATGGCAAATGTTCTATCAATTCTAGATTAATATTTGTTGATTGTTGAATTAATGACAGCGTTGTAGATATGTAAGGGATAAAGTGCAAGCCGAGTCCTGGTTTATCACTTCTGGAGTAATTTTTTTATTGTGGAAAGATAATTTTTTATTGTGGATTTTTTATGCTCTGGCATTTTTATTGCAGGTGTAATATTGTGAATTTTTATTGTGCATTTTTATTGTGGAAAATATTGATGGTCTGGTGACAATTTAATGATTTTCTGGTGTGTGCAGGGGTAGATCTGATATGCCAAAATTCTAAATGGGTATGCAAACAATTTGTGAATTATGCAACAATTTTTTTGCATTATGCAACATTTCTTTTTTGCAGATATTCAAATATTTCTCGACGTTATTCAAAGTTGGGCATTATGCAATATTTATTTTTTTGCAGATATTCAAATATTTCTCGCCGTTATTCAAAGTTGGGTGTTTGCATATTGAAGAATGGGAGCATGAATATTCAAGAAAAGGTGTGTTCTTTTTTGTTTCAGTGTAATTTTAGATTTTATAAATATAATTCTATATTAAATGTAATTTTTAGATTTTTATATAAGAAAAAATATTTATTGTTAATGATTTTGTGCATTTAATTTTTTATTTTTGTTTGTGTAAATTCAAAAAGGAAAAAGAAAAAGAAATAAAAAATTGGCTGAGGATAACAAACCTGAAATTCAAAAAATACAAAAAAATGAAAAAGAATTAAAAAAAGTGGCTGCGCAGGATCCCAAATTTAAAATTTGAAAATACAAAAAAAATGAAAAAGAAAATAAAAAGTGGTTTGCAGATTTGAAAACTATAATTAAAAAATAGAAAAGGAAAAGGTGGAGGGTCCCACAAAAGTGTGCCTTTGTGTAATGATTTTGGTTGGGGGGTCCCACAAAGTGTGGTTATTTGTAACAAAGGGAAATTGAGGTGGTGTTTTGCAATAAGGCTCCAAAAAATGGGCCTCCATGTAACTCTCCCTTTAAATTATAAAAGATATTAAAGCCTTGTTTGGCTTGAGGGAATTTCGGTAATTTTAAAAATTAAATAAGAATTTTGTTTTAATTGAATTTTTATAAATTCTGGAAATTAAAATTAAATTATATTTTTGGAAAAAAATTTGGAATTCTAATATTAAAATAAGGGTGTAATACCCCGTCCCGTTTTATACCTTTTATATTCCTAGAACCCTTATTTTATTTTCTTATCTCTATTTCTTTTAATTTTATTATTTTGAGTGCTATGTGTAATTTAAATTTATACCCTTTTATAAATTCCTAAATTCGAAGAAAGGAATCGAATCTTTCAAACGAATAAAGGATTACGAGAAATTAAATAATTCAAGTTTTAATTAAGGATTTTGATCCGTATAATTTATTGATAAAAATATACGAATATAATTCAAATACGATAAAATATTAATTGAGTTTTAAAACTGTATTAATTTTCAAAACGGGGTTAATCTCGTGAACCAAACGATCCCTAAACCGTATCAAGTGGGAACGAAAATATCAGAATTAAAGGGGCTTAAACCCTAACCACATGAATTACTTTCCTTTTTGAATTAAATTAATTTGAGAATTAATCTTACCCACATAAATTATTCCTTTTCCTTTTAATAATTAATTAAAAAAAATCCTAACCGATCCGGATTTGAAAGAGGAATATATCAAACATCATATTTTTCCAAGTTAGAATCCGTATACATGAATATATCAGTTTCTTCTCTCCCCAAAATTCACTCAAACCGCGTACGCATATCTTTCTCTTTTCTCTCTCTAGATATACTTTTCCTCTGCCTTCTCTCTAAAGCCGTCCACCGCCTCCTTCCTCTTCTTCATTTCTGGCGGATGACCGCCGAACCCAGGCCCAGCGCAAGCTCTCGCTCTCTTTCTCCTCGGTCGCCACGGCCGCTGCCAGCACCGCGACGCCTTCCTCTGTTCCAGCCGAAGCATCGCACAGCGCCGTCTCTCTCCTCCCTGTTTCCGACGACGATCGCCGCCGTGCTCCAGCCCAAGGCCGCTGATGCCTCTTCGCCCCGCACAGCCCAGCACCGCGCCGCCTCTCGCTCCGTCCGACCACTCACGGCCGCTGTTCTTCGATCGAAACACCACCGCCGTCCGCCTCGATGTTTGAGTGAGTCTCGAATCTTGTTCGTTTCAATTCGTTTCAATTTAAACACTCTTTTCGATTTAATCTCACAAATTTCATTTCCTTTCGCTTTTAATCGATCCTTCGCCCTTTCCTATGAAGCCCAGTCGAACTGCTGCCCGTTTTAATTTCGAAGAAATCGAAACGACGCCATTAGGCTGTCCGAATTATCCGACAATTTATCAAATCACCAAACGACGCCGTTAGGCTGCTCGAATTTACCCGATGAATCTCCGAACTACGTCGTTAGGCTGCCCGATTTGGGACTCGTAAGGTTGCTAACCTTCTTTATATTTCTCTTTGTAGTCGGGATAGATTTTGAACAATTTTAATCTCCCTGAGACTGTGTAAGTTTAAGAACATTTGTTTTTGGCTTGGAAGCCTATAAGTTGTAGATGAAGATTTTATTCTGTTGAATTTCATAGTTGTTGGTGTTGTTGGTATTAGTATTATTGAAATTGTTATATAGTGTTAGTTGTTAGGTTTGGTAATATTGGGTTTGTTGATTAATATTGTTGAATTAGTTGTTTAGTATTGTTGGTTTAGTTGTTTAGTATTGTTGTTTTAGTTGGAGGGTATTAGTGAATGGATGAATTAGTTTGGTTTGGTTAGCTGTTGATACGGTGATGAAATTAGTTTGTTTTAGTGTTAGTTGAGTTTTCATAGACAAAAGGAAACTCGTCTTCCCCTTGTGCCACTGTTAGAAAATTAGAAACGAAAAGATAAGTCGTTTAATATTCAAAATTAATAACAAATGAAAAAGGAGTATTTTGGGAAAAATTAATATAATTCCTTTGTTTTAGAAGTGTTACTAAAGTTAAAAAAGAAAAATACTTTTTATAAACTATATTAGTTATAATATAAATTTCTTAGAAAAATCAAGTTATTAATAAGTTTTAATAAGAGGTTTTTATAAGATATAAATTCTTATACTTTTAATTTTATAAAAGGCTTTTGTTAAGGACACAACAGAAATTAGTAAATACACCCCCCTAATACACCTCCTCTTAAAAAGGGGTGTACTTATCAAAAGATTGTTTTTGTAGTAATCAAAATAGTCATACCACAAGTATACTAGTAAATACACTCCCTCAATACACTCACCTTTTTAGAAGTGGTGTATTTACCAAAATAGGGTGTGACCCTTAAGCAAGTCCTTTTTGAGTTTATAAGACCACAACTTTCTCGATTCTCGTAACACAAACTCTCAAGTTTTCCTAATAATTCAAAGGTCAACTTTTAATCAAATGGTTTCGTACTAGGATTCTGTGCTAATCGAAATACGCACGAGGGATCCGACATTCTGTTTGTATATCACTCTTGGGACCCGGAGCTAATAGGTGGGTGATGATCTGTTGATTGATCTGCTAATAATAACGTTGTGCCGGTATTTCCTGAACTCGATTAAATCAAATCAAAAATATTTAATCCAACATAAATGTAACACCTATCTATATAACTGTTTGGATTATGTGATACAACTATATATGTTATATATTAGCCTGTTGTTTTATGAATCGATCACCATTGCATGAGTAAACACCTTACGTGAGCATGAATCAGTTCGGTTGTCAGTCAAGTATTTTTCTCTGTAAAGTTTATTGAGTCAGTTTTGTGGAAAGTCAGTATGTACGGAGTCGGGATCGAGTTTTAAATCCGACCTCCGGGGCCGCTGTCGGGGACGCCCTCGGAATCAAGGTTGTTGATCAAGTAGATCTGGTCCCCGGTCAGCTGTCGTTTAACGCACTGGGAATAAGGCCATTGATACTTGCTTATTTTGAGGGATGTTATGGTTGGATGATGTGAGTTTGTGTGGTTGGCTGAAGTAAGTTTTGGTTGGAGTTGAAAAGAGTAACTTTGTTGGAAGTGGAATGATCGTACGAATATGGTTTGACAGTTTGTGACAATATGCGATTATGTTTTGGGCTCTGCCCTAATGTGAACCAACTTGTGTTATTCCAATTATACCATGCGAAATATGTTTAAATGTCGCTTAAACCTCGTAATCTTATTTATATGAAACTGATTAAATAAAATAAACACTTTATCAATGAGTATAACTTAATATATTTCGGATTTACCAATCCCATGATGTTGCAAATCACCCATATGTGAGAATTCAATTCTCACGCCCCATTTTCCTAACCCCTTGCAGATTATGATTTCATGGAGCAAGGACAGTAATAGAGACGACACGGAGTTCCCCACTTAAATAAAACATTACTGTTGATACTATATTTTATGTACACATATATGTGTGTAAGATACTTATTAAAATTATTCTACCCATTTCTTCCGCTGCATAAAAACTCATCATCTCTCATTTCCGTTATATTTCCTTCAAAAATTTTATAGTTCGGACTTTTGATCACAATAACACTTCGAATCCGATATAATTAATATATTCTGGATTCGTGGCGTTACAGGTGGTATCAGAGCCTAGGTTCAAAACTTTCGGACCAAAACCCAAATCATTGTTTTCATCGAACCAAAATTCTTTTTCTTTAATTAAATTTTCTTATCATGTAAGTATAGATCACTAATTAAATCACTTGAGGGGAAGTGTGTCTCCTATTACCGTCAGAAGCTCCTCGAAGGTATGTTCTTATTATATTGCCTAAAAGTTTATGATATTGCGACAACTTGACTTTCATAACAAAACTCCAATCAAAAGATCGCGAACTCGAAACAATACCTACGAGGTGTAGAAAGGACCACAAAATGTCGTTTATATTACTATTGAAATGCAGATAATTAGTGAATGAGTGAAATAAATATATCTGTGTAAATTTATAAATTTCATAAATGATATTATATGATTATTTGAACTATGTGTCTTAAATTGTTTAAATAATGTTTCTGAAACTAAAATTTTGATTAGGAATTTCCTTCCCATATAAGAATCCACCTAAGATAGTTATATCCTGATAATTAGAAAACTCTTAGCTAAACTTAGAATCTATCAGTGTGTTTATAACCCAGTTCACGAGATTGCGTGCAAAGGTAAGAGTCACTCCAATATCCCACGACGAGACTTATTTGACAGCCGTGATTCATTTTGCCAGAGGGGTTACTGAGTTGTTCTCCGTCCTATCGCTGTAAGACTACTCGAACGGACGAGAATAGAAGACCCAGTTCAACGACCCCACATTTCACTTGGAGACATACCTAGAAAAGTTGACGATGGGTATTTCCGTATGATAGTATTGATCAGTCAGAGTGATCAAATCCTTTTAATTAACTATCCTTTTGATGTAGTCACAAATACGTACAACATAGATGTGTCACCCTTTCCTGACATATAGTAGTAGTCAGACGTATGACCGTTTTACTTAGACCATAGCAGCGTAGCTCTAACCTGCTCCTTTTGTCGCTCGTGGTCCGAATTGATGTGAGGATACGATGCTTTAGCATTACTTAGAAACCTTTTGTGTTCTATGACGTAATGTAAGGAGACTGACTCCGTAGAACCAAAACTTTTTAGATATATATATACTTATTATGTGCTCACTACTTGTCAATGTGTTTTACTTGCTTTATATATTAACTGTCATATTTTATCTGATTATCACTTAATGACACATTACTAGTTCCTATTATACTGTGCGAATGTTAGCACTGTACCATTGGAGCCCCAATGCGAAGCGGTGATTTACGTACCACACGTATCTTCAGTGTTAACGTTTTGTGTTAATTGAATTAATCTGGTTATGTTTTTATAACTTTCTCACACCTATACATATCGTAAAAATATTATTCTTTTCCGATCAGAACCACCATTAGAATGGCACCAGAACGTAGACGTGGACGACCCCACGTTAACCCTATTACTATATCAGTGAATCCTATAGGACAAAACTCACCTTCTCAGTCTGAACCTAAGCCACCTCAGCAGGCCGCGCTAAGAAATGTCTGGAACTACTATGGAAATTAAGGACCGAATTTGAGGTTTACCTCTAACGCTAAGCGATCACCTGATAGAGTCCGATCTTCACACCCTTGAGATGAAAATCTTTGGCATAATCTTAGGCTTTGACTGGTTAGCAAAGAACAAAGCGATAATAATAGAATGCACAGAATGAGAGATCGACCTCGAAACCCGAAATGGTCAACGCTTCACATTTCGTGAAATTAGGACCAAGAAGGAAACCCGAGTAATATCAGCAATCCAAGCTGCAACGATATTACGAAAAGAGGAATGCCAAGCTTACCTCGTCCACATCTCAGCAGGAGAGAAAGGCGACAAGTTACGCATCAAGGTGCCAATTGTGGATGGACATCTTGACGTGTTTCCTGAGGAATTAGTCGGGTTACCTCCTGATCGTCAGATAGAGTTCTCCATCGACTTGATACCTGGGGCAGCACCAGTATCTAAAGCACCCTATCGAATGACGCTAAAGGAATTAAAAGGACTGAAGGAACAACTGCAAGGCTTGCTTGAAAAGAAGTTCATCAGGCATAGTGCATCACCATGGGGAACACCCGTGTTGTTCGTAAAGAAGAAAGATGGAACTTTCCGTATGTGCATAGACTATCGAGGTCTCAATCAACTGACCATTAAGAACAAATATTCTCTTCCGAGGATAGAAGACTTGTTCGACCAGTTGAAGAATGCTACCGTATTCTCAAAGATCGATCTGAGGTCTGGTTACCACCAGCTAAAGGTCAAGAGCGAGAATATCCCGAAGACAGCATTCCAGACTTGATATGGACATTTTGAGTTCACCGTGATGCCTTTTGGAGTAATGAATGCTCTGACGATTTTCATGGATCTGGTGAATAGAGTATTTCGTCCGTACCTGGATCAATTCGTCATCGTCTTCATCGACGACATACTTGTGTACTCTAAGGACAAAGAGCAATACGAAGAACATCTCAAGGTAGTCTTAAAGACAATGAGACGAGAGAAGTTGTATGCCAAATTCAACAAATGTGAATTTTGGATCAACTGCTTGTGTATCGATTAGTACTAGAGCATCTCACTCCCTTGTGTCTAAGAATTTAAGAAAATTTGAGGATATAGAGTATAGAATAATAGACCTTAAGTGAAAGTGAACTTTTGAGGAATACAATGAGAACCTAAAACTGAGTGAATTGATTGGAGATGGACTTGGATGAACATTAAAGAGAAACTGAACTACACGTTCTTAAGTTGAGTAGCTAGACGTTATTGAAAACAAACTAGTTTTATGCATAAGAAGGAATGTGAAACATGGACGTAGTTACTTTCTTTTGGGATAACATAAGATTTTAAGCTTAAGTAGAGCCTTTTTGTGGAATGAGTAAGCTAGATGTGATCTTAAGTCTTACGTGTTAAGAATTAACATTTATATGTTATGGGAATATTTTAGTTGAAAAAGAAAGGACAATTGATTTTTTTATCTATGGGATACATAGTAGACTTCGAAGTAGAGGAAAATTTGCAACTATGTAGGAAGAAAAGTTTGCATGTTTGAGGACTAGAAGACCTTCTAAGTCTTAGATCAGGTAGAGTGACAACAAACTTAGTCGACCAAGAAAACCGAGAAGTTATTTTGGCTTTAACTAATGAGAAAGCTTTCAAAAATCAAACCTCTCCACTAAGCCACCCTTTTTGGACCAGAAGTTTTAGAGTAAGTAGTTAGACAAAACTACTTTGAGTGGAGTAAGATATAGTACCAATTCATCCTAAACCTAGAATTCTCCACACAGTATTGTGCAGATACCATGGTTTACGCATTCACCCTATAACCAACCTTACGAGAAAGGATCCTAGGAGCGCAAAAGAACGATAAATTCTTGAGAGGAATACGTAAGCGCGCTAAGGAAGGAACCATTTAGAAGTTCGTATTGAGTACTGAGTGAGCTTTGATGTTCGATAACAGAATCTGTGTGCCTAAGGATGAAAGAATGAGGAAAGAAATTCTGAAAGAGGCACATAACACTCCATACACCATTCACCCCGGAGAGACGATGATGTATCGGGGACTGGAAGAAAACTTTTGGTGAAGGGTATGAAGAGATCGATAGCTCAATTCGTCAGGAGTTGTTTAACCTGCCAATGAGTTAAAGCAGATCACCAACAACCTCCAGGGTTGTTGCATCCTCTGGAGATGCCAGAGTGGAAATGGGAGAACATCACTATGGATTTTGTCACCGAATTTCCGAAAACGGTGAAAAATTACGATGCCATTTAGGTTATCGTAGATAGACTTACGAAAACTGCCCACTCTATCCCTGTTATAATGACGTATACGTTGGACAAGCTCGCCTAACTATACATAGCAGAGGTAGTTAGACTGCACGGTATACCAGTCTCGATAGTGTCCGATAGAGACCCCCGTTTTACCTCTAAGTTCTGGGGAAGTCTGCAATGAGCCTTAGGGACTGAATTGAAATTCAGCACCGCATACCACCCGCAGACTGACGGACAATCGGAAAGAATTATCCAGACACTCGAGGGTATGCTGAGAGCTTACGCTCTAGATCTTGCAAGAAGTTGGAAGCGCCACCTGCTATTTGTAGAGTTCGCATATAACGACAGTTATCAGGCGACAATACATACGGCACCGTACGAAGCACTTTACGGGAAAAGGTGTAGATCACCAGTTTGTTGGGATGAAGTTGGAATTCGAAAGATTCTCGAACCCGAACTAGTTGAAAGATCGGTTGAGATAGTCACAAAGACTAAAGGAAGAATCAAAGCGGCTCAAGACCGTCAGAAGTCATATGCGGACGCTAGGAGAAGAGATTTACAATTCGACATTGGCGATAAAGTATTTCTCCGAGTGACACCAATGAAAGGTCTAATCCGTTTTGGTAAAAGAGGTAAGCTAAAGTCGCGATACAATGGGCCATTTGACATCCTGAATAGAATTGGGGATGTGGCTTATCGCTTAGCACTACCACCAGAGTTATCGCGAGTGCATAATGTGTTCCACATATCTACACTCAGGAAGTACATAAGCTATCCAAACCCTGTTTTTAGTTGTATAGATTTATGTTTAAGTTGTGACCTGACTTATGAAGAAGTTCCAGTTACTATCCTAGGAAGGAAGTTACACTTATTAAGGAATCAAGAGATACCATTAGTTCTAGTCCAGTGGAGCCGACACGAGAAAGAAGAAACAACTTGGGAAATAGAGGATGAAGTCCTAACCAAATACCCTCAATGCTTAAGCAATACCTAGGAGATGAATTTCGGGGGCGAAATTCTGTTAAGGGGGTGAGGATGTAATACCCCGTCCCGTTTTATACCTTTTATATTCCTAGAACCCTTATTTTATTTTCATATCTCTATTTATTTTAATTTTATTATTTTGAGTGCTATTGTGTAATTTAAATTTATACCCTTTTATAAATTCCTAAATTCGAAGAAAGGAATCGAATCTTTCAAATGAATAAAGGATTACGAGAAATTAAATAATTCAAGTTTTAATTAAGGATTTTGATCCGTATAATTTATTGATAAAAATATACGAATATAATTCAAATACGATAAAATATTAATTGAGTTTTAAAACTGTATTAATTTTCAAAACGAGATTAATCTCGTGAACCAAACGATCCCTAAACCGTATCAAGTGGGAACGAAAATATCAGAATTAAAGGGGCTTAAACCCTAACCACATGAATTACTTTCCTTGTTGAATTAAATTAATTTGAGAATTAATCTTACCCACATAAATTATTCATTTTCCTTTTAATAATTAATTAAAAAAAAATCCTAACCGATCCGGATTTGAAAGAGGAATATATCAAACATCATATTTTTCCAAGTTAGAATCCGTATACATGAATATATCAGTTTCTTCTCTCCCCAAAATTCACTCAAACCGCGTACGCATATCTTTCTCTTTTCTCTCTCTAGATATACATTTCCTCTGCCTTCTCTCTAAAGCCGTCCACCGCCTCCTTCCTCTTCTTCATTTCCGGCGGACAACCGCCGAACCCAGGCCCAGCGCAAGCTCTCGCTCTCTCTCTCCTCGGCCGCCACGGCCGCTGCCAGCACCGCGACGCCTTCCTCTGTTCCAGCCGAAGCATCGCACAGCACCGCCTCTCTCCTCCCTATTTCCGGCGACGATCGCCGCCGTGCTCCAGCCCAAGGCCGCCGATGCCTCTTCGCCCCGCACAGCCCAGCACCGCGCCGCCTCTCGCTCCGTCCGACCACTCACGGCCGATGTTCTTTGATCGAAACACCGCCGCCGTCCGCCTCGATGTTTGAGCGAGTCTCGAATCTTGTCCATTTCGATTCGTTTCAATTTAAACACTCTTTTCTATTTAATCTCACAAATTTCATTTCCTTTCGCTTTTAATCGATCCTTCGCCCTTTCCGATGAAGCCCAGTCGAACTGCTGCCCGTTTTAATTTCGGAGAAATCGAAACGACGCCATTAGGCTGTCCGAATTATCCGACTATTTATCAAATCACCAAACGACGCCGTTAGGCTGCTCGAATTTACCCGATGAATCTCCGAACTACGTCGTTAGGCTGCCCGATTTGGGACTCGTAAGGTTGCTAACCTTCTTTATATTTCTCGTTGTAGTCGGGATAGGTTTTGAACAATTTTAATCTCCCTGAGACTGTGTAAGTTTAAAAACATTTGTTTTTGGCTTGGAAGCCTATAAGTTGTAGATGAAGATTTTATTCTGTTGAATTTCATAGTTATTGGTGTTGTTGGTATTAGTATTATTGAAATTGTTATATAGTGTTAGTTGTTAGGTTTGGTAATATTGGGTTTATTGATTAATATTGTTGAATTAGTTGTTTAGTATTGTTGGTTTGGTTGTTTAGTATTGTTGTTTTAGTTGGAGGGTATTAGTGAATGGATGAATTAGTTTGGTTTGGTTAGCTGTTGATATGGTGATGAAATTAGTTTGTTTTAGTGTTAGTTGAGTTTTCATAGACAAAAGGAAACCCGTCTTCCCCTTGTGCGACTGTTAGAAAATTAGAAACGAAAAGATAAGTCGTTTAATATTCAAAATTAATAACAAATGAAAAAGGAGTATTTTGGGAAAATTTAATATAATTCCTTTGTTTTAGAAGTGTTACTAAAGTTAAAAAAGAAAAATACTTTTTATAAACTATATTAGTTATAATATAAATTTCTTAGAAAAATCAAGTTATTAATAAGTTTTAATAAGAGGTTTTTATAAGATATAAATTCTTATACTTTTAATTTTATAAAAGGCTTTTGTTAAGGACACAACAGAAATTAGTAAATACACCGCCTAATACACCTCCTCTTAAAAAGGGGTGTACTTATCAAAAGATTATTTTTGTAGTAATCGAAATAGTCATACCACAAGTATACTAGTAAATACACTCCCTCAATACACTCACCTTTTTAGAAGTGGTGTATTTACCAAAATAGGGTGTGACCCTTAAGCAAGTCCTTTTTGAGTTTATAAGACCACAACTTTCTCGATTCTCGTAACACAAACTCTCAAGTTTTCCCAATAATTCAAAGGTCAACTTTTAATCAAATGGTTTCGTACTAGGATTCTGTGCTAATCGAAATACGCACGAGGGATCCGACATTCTGTTTGTATATCACTCTCGGGACCCGGAGCTAACAGGTGGGTGATGATCTGTTGATTGATCTGCTAATAATAACGTCGTGCCGGTATTTCCTGAACTCGATTAAATCAAATCAAAAATATATAATCCAACATAAATGTAACACTTATCTATATAACTGTTTGGATTGTGTGATACAACTATATATGTTATATATTAGCCTGTTGTTTTATGAATCGATCACCATTGTATGAGTAAACACCTTACGTGAGCATGAATCAGTTCGGTTGTCAGTCAAGTATTTTTCTCTGTAAAGTTTATTGAGTCAGTTTTGTGGAAAGTCAGTATGTACGGAGTTGGGATCGAGTTTTAAATCCGACCTCCGGGGCCGCTGTCGGGGACGCCCTCGGAATCAAGGTTGTTGATCAAGTAGATCTGGTCCCCGGTCAGCTGTCGTTTGACGCACTGGGAATAAGGCCATTGATATTTGCTTATTTTGAGGGATGTTATGGTTGGATGATGTGAGTTTGTGTGGTTGGCTGAAGTAAGTTTTGGTTGGAGTTGAAAAGAGTAACTTTGTTGGAAGTGGAATGATCGTACGTATATGGTTTGACAGTTTGTGACAATATGTGATTATGTTTTGGGCTCTGCCCTAATGTGAACCAACTTGTGTTATTCCAATTATACTATGCGAAATATGTTTAAATGTCGCTTAAACCTCGTAATCTTATTTATATGAAACTGATTAAATAAAATAAACACTTTATCAATGAGTATAACTTAATATATTTCGGATTTATCAATCCCATGATGTAGCAAATCACCCATATGTGAGAATTCAATTCTCACGCCCCATTTTCCTAACCCCTTGCAGATTATGATTTCGTGGAGCAAGGACAGTAATAGAGACGACACGGAGTTCCCCACTTAAATAAAACATTACTGTTGATACTATATTTTATGTACACATATATGTGTGTAAGATACTTATTAAAATTATTCTACCCATTTCTTCCGCTGCATAAAAACTCATCATCTCTCATTTCCGTTATATTTCCTTCAAAAATTTTATAGTTCGGACTTTTGATCAAAATAACACTTCGAATCCGATATAATTAATATATTCTGGATTCGGGGCGTTACAAAGGGGCTGTTTGCTTGGACCAAATTCTTTAAATTTATGGAAAATGAAATTGAGTTAATTTTGGTTAGACCAAATTAATAGTTTTGGGCAAAATAATTTTGAAAATGACTTTGGAAATTGACCGAAAGCTTGGAGCTTGTTGGTATTTCTAATTTTAGCAATATTTTACCTACGGATAATTAATTGTTAAGCACATTTATTTGATTTACGTGTTATTAGATATTTTGTATGTTTATTTGATTTATTGCAAATTCAAATTTTGAAATAAAGCATGAGAACTTGATTAGTTACTCCCCACTTGTATAACTGCTTATGTGAATCGATATACACATTGTTAGTTATATAGCCCACATTGAATTATTTGGGTAGGCGGCACCCAATATTTGTCGGACCGTATTAAATATTTGGGTAGACGGCGCCCTATATATGTGTTGTCCGCACATGTCATGTTTGGGTAGGCAAAGCCCAATAATTGCTCAAATGTGACGTAGTTATCATGATTGGATCTCGATTAAACAATTAATATCCCGTCTTTAAAATGATCCTCACTAAAATATGGATTTTCACTAAATTGAATGATGTCTTCCATTAAAATTAAAAGTAAATCGGAGATTTCATTCCAATGAGTATTTAAGGCCCAAGTCTTTTGCTCGAATCTACATCTAACGAGACTTTTATAGGGACATGTTTGTCGCCGCTTAATGGTTGTAAACCAACTTAATTTTGTTTCACCAGCCCAAACAGGGAAACGAGAATTAGGTGACATCCGATTGAACTAGGTTCAATCAACTAGGAATTGCGTGAGGCAATTGGTTTAAAGACTTACCAGTTCTGTTGTTGCAATGTTCAGCCCAAGCAGTCATTGTAATAGTAGGAATGTGGATCCTAGTCCATTACAATTTATATTAGATATAAATTCGTACTCTTCCGATGAGGTCGTTGAGTATATGAAAATAATGGAGACTAAATAAATTAAAAGGACATGCTTATTTTGATTGCTGAATATTGATTGTTGGGACATTGTCAGTTTTGATTAAGATCCCAAAGCCCCTGAAAAAATGTTTGCCTTAATCTGTCTTTGTCAGGCTAGTCTTGGTTAGGGTTAGTACTTAGTCATTTTACAATTTACAGGTACTCAGTGAGAGGAGAACTCACTGGAGACAATCAAGACTCAGAGCCTGAAGACGAAGAGCACCATCCTGAACTTATGGCAGTCCTCTAAGCTGGCTGAGTAAGTGTCAGTGATGAAGAGTATGACCCTGAGGTCACTACTAACTCAGTCCTGAAGGAAACAGGATGTCTCTGAGTTAATGGGAAGACTTGGAGTAGAGCCAAGCAATGCAAAAGGAATTTCAGCGTCAGGACAAGACCGGTGAGCTCAAGACAAAATGAACTTAATAAGACAAGCTTGAAGCTCAGGAATAAGTTCTGACATTCTCACCAACCTGATGACGTGGACCAATCCGAGGAGGACACGCACGTACGGAACCTGACATGAAGACTGAATTCAGACTGCATATTCAACGGGCAAGCATTTAATGTGCATTTAATGCAAATACCAAATCCATGCAAGGACGGCTACTGCATGAAGATATGTCCGTTTGAAGCCACTCTACATAGATGACTAGAAGGCTATCTCTCCAACGGATAGTTTTCCAAGTCTCCTATAAATACAGAAGACCTTGAACCCATTCAAGGTTACGGGAAATTTCCAAGCCAGAAATTACTCAAACTCTCAAGCAATCAAAGCAGCCAGTCTTTAAGAGAAGCACTCGAAAACATTCAAATTTCCCAAGTGTTTCTTAGCAACTGAGAGTTATTCTGTATTCCAAGAGCTAAATAGAATTATCTTAAGCTTAGAGAGATTATCCAATCCTTAGCACAGCTTCGTCTTGTAAGGATAATCTCAACTTAGTTGGAATCCAAACTGAAACCAAAACCCTAAGATAGGCTTGTTGGGAGTAAGTCAGTTAGTGTCTTAGTAAGTGGAGTTTGTATAGATCAGTGAGGTTAGCTGGTCTTGGTGCACCTTGGCACGTTAAAAACAAGAATCCCTTGAGTGGATTTCCTGTTAAGTCAGGCCGTGGACGTAGGAGCTTGAGACTCTGAACCACGTTAAACTCCTTGTGTTCTTACTGCTTTGATATTGTGCATATTTGCTATATTACTTGTTCATTCATTGCATTCAAAGTTTATCAGGTCTGAATCAATCAGGCTGATCTTCAAAAGAGCACTGCCCTACTAAACACTATTCAGAATTGAGTTAAACAAGGTTTTCAGAAAGCAAACTAAACAAGACTTTTAATTTTCAGGGCTCAAACATTTCCGCACTGAACTTGAACTGATAGTCAGCCAACTGACCCGCACAAAGTGTAGTCAGTAGGTATATTATCAGCCTCTAGTTCTTTACCACTCTGAGCAAAGGGGACTCAGTCAGTTTTAAGGTTGAAAAATTAGTATACGTGTATTCCCCCCCCCCATACACGTATTCCTCAGTCTTGTACCGGGACTAACATTGATCATAGGAATTATATGTTTAATTCCCGTTTTAGTTTATTCTCTAGAATTGTTGAAATAAATAACTTGTCATTGAGAATGTTCTGAAAACAAACAAATTGGTTGGGCTAAATTTTCTGGACTGGCACTGAAACGTGTGTTTGGTGCTAAGGCAATAAGAGATTGAGTACGTGTTAGACACGACAATATCTTTACCCCTGAGGCTGGTTCAGTTGAGGCTGCAGCGTTTGACGTTACAGCTCAAAAGAAGCATTAAGATGATGTTTCCCAAGCTCTATGTTATGATTGCTCGGCATGACTCCCAATTTGCAAAGGCAAACATGAGAGAATAGATCCCTTCGAGATGCTTAAGTGTGTGAAGGATCTCTTTAATCCTAGAACTCGTTTGAGATTTATGAAGTGATGAGAGATTTGTTCAGATGTCGATTAGCGAAAGGAGGAAAGATTTCACCTCATGTGCTATCCTTAAGTCGCTCCCTGATTTATATTCTAGTAAATTTAATATAAAGAAGACTGAAGCGACAATGTCGGAGCCTCATAACATGCTTAAGACTTTTGAGTCTTCCACTGCTAAGGAAAAGCCCATACTCATGGTGAGTGCTTCTACTTCTTTTGACCCGAAAGGCGAGAAGAAGCGAAGGAGCAAGGCTAAGAGGGATCCAAGTCCAACTTCCTGAAGGCTAAAGGTGGAGTTCAAAAGTAAGAGCGGGTTGATAAGGATGTATGCCCCACTGCAATAGAAAAGGGCATTAGAAGAAGGACTGTAAGGTTCTACCAGCCGAGAAGAAAACATAAGGTGCTTTAGCTGCTGGAACAAGTATGGTTGTTATTAAGATAAACATGTTCACTAATAGTTCAAACTGCTGGGCATTTGTTGAGTTATGGATATGATGTTCTTAATATACAAAGTAGGATGAGTCAAGCTTCGTAATCATGAAAAACCGACTTACTTGTGGCATTGCAGACTTGGACATGCAAACAAGAAAAGAACCGCAAGGTTAAGAAGGTTGGACTACTTAACCCCATTAGACTTAGAGTCTTATGGTGATTGTGAATCTTGTCTCATGGGCAAGATGATCAACAAACCCTTTTCGGGGAAAGGGTATGTGCCAAAGAAGTTCTAGAGTTGATTCACACCGATTTTTGTGGACCATTGCCCACTCTAGCTAGGGGCAACTTCGGCTACTTCATCACCTTAACTGACGATTACTCTAGATTTGGATGCGTGTATCTTATGAAACACAAGTCCGAGTCGCTCGAGAAATTCAAGGAGTATAAGGCTGACATAGAGAAGCATCTTGGTAAGAGTATCAAGACTCTTCGATCGGATCGAGGAGGTGAGTATCTTAGCAATGAGTTCACTGATTACTTGAAGCTTCATGGGATCCAATTGCAATGTGATCCTCCCGGAACACCTCAGATGGACGGTGTGTCCGAAATGAGAAACCGAACCTTGTTAGAAATGGTAAGGTCCATGATGAGCTTTTCCTCTCTTCCGACATTCTTATAGGGATACGCATTATAAAGCTCAATCTACATTCTGAATAGGATTCCGTCCAAATCAGTTGAGCAAATCTCATACGAGCTATGGCATGGCAAGAAGCCATCTATTCTACACATTAAAATGTGGGGTTGCCCCGCAGTTGTGAGGAAAATGCTAACTGATAAGTTGGAATCCAAAGGTGAAAATGGTTATTTTGTGGGATATCCTAAGGAGACAAGAGGATATCATTTCTATCTACCAGAGAAGCAAACAATGATTGTTTCTAGGCAAGCTAAGTTCCAAGAAGACGAGTACGTCCTTAAGGAACAAAGTCGTAAGAAGATAGAATTGAAGAGATTCAAGAACCACGAAATAACATAGAGACTGATGATTTGTCAAAGCAACATGACAAAGAATCAGTGGGAGCATTCAGCGACTCTCATGATGGAAGTTTGTCACTAGGTGATCATCTTTCAGCCAGTGGGAGCGTAATTGGAGTTGCATTACCTTCGCAAAAACCTCCAAGTGGGTTGAATGAGAATAACATAGTTCAAACTCCTGCCCAAGAGGTATCTGAAAGTGTCACTCTTGAGGGCTCTTCGGTCAACGATGAAGTCGCTGCACCACAAATTTTTTACGATCAGAATGTACAGCCTGCACAACCACAACTCCGTAAGTAGACTAGGATTCATAATCCACCCACTAGGTATTATGGGTTCCTCGTGAAGGAACATGATGATGTGGAGATTCCAGATAAAGACGAATCTAGAACTTATACTGAAGCAAGATTAGATGTTGACTCAGAGAAGTGGCATGAAGACATGAAATCCGAGATAGACTCGATGTACACCAATTAAGTCTAGGACTTAATTGAATTGCCAAAAGGGGTAAAACCCATAGGTTGCATGTGGATCTTCAAGCGGAAGACCGATGCAAATGGCAAGGTACAAACCTACAAGGCTAGGTTGGTGGCGAAAGGTTATAGTCAACGCGAAGGTATTGACTATGATGAGACTTTCTCGCCAGTTGCTAAGATCAAGTCCATTCGAATTTTACTTGCAATAGCAGCACGCCGCGATTATGAATTTTAGTAGATGGACGTCAAAAAAGTTCTCCTCAATGGTAACATTGTTAAGGAAGTGTTTGTGACTCAACCTGAGAGTTTTATATCTAAGCCAAAATCTAATCTTGTGTGCAACCTTAAACGATCCATCTATGGATTGAAGCAAGCTTCTAGGAGTTGGAATATCCGATTTGATGAAGTTGTCAAATCCTTTGACTTCATCTGAAATTCGAAAGATCCTTGCATTTATTGTAAATGCAGCGGGAAGAGTATTATCTTTATAGTCGTATATGTCGATGACATATTGATTATATGAAATAGCATCCCGCTAATGCAGTCCATGAAAGATTGATTATCAAAGATCTTCATGATGAAGGACCTTGGTGAGACATGCTACATCTTAGGGATCAAGATCAATAAGGAAAGATCCAAGAAGATGTTAGGGCTGTCACTATCCACCTGCGTAGATAAGGTGTTGAAGCGTTTTGCGATGGAGAACTCTAAGAAAGGGTCTCTACAAGTAAATCATGGGATAAAGCTGTCAAAGAAGGATTGTCCTTCTAGTTAAGCTAATATCAAGCACATGAAGGATGTTCCATATGCATCTGCAATTGGGTCCATCATGTACGCCATGACTTGCATCAGACCAAATGTGGCCTACGCTGTCAGCATCACTGGTAGACACCGGCAGAATTTAGGTGAACCTCATTAGATTGCTGTCAAGAATATTCTAAAGTACCTCAGACGTACTAAAGAATTTTTTCTTGTCTACGGTGGACAGTCAGAGCTAGTCGCTATATGCTATGCTAATACTAGTTTCTAGTCCGACTGTGAAGATAACAAATCACAGTCAAATTATGTTTTCATTCTCAATGATGGGGCGGTAAGTTGAAATAGTTGCAAGAAAGATCTGACTGCAGATTCAACAATCAAAGTTAAGTACATTATTGTATCAGAAGCCTTTGAGGTTGTCTGGATTTTAAGGTTTTTGAAAGAACTAGGGGTAGTTCCGAGTGTCAGTTGTCAATTAGACTTGTATTGTAACAACATTGGTGCGACTGCATAAGCAAAGGAAACGAGATCTAATAACAGTAATAAGCATGTACTGAGGTGTTATCATTTGATCCGAGAGATCATAACGATATGAGAAATGGAATTAAAACATTGCCCATAAAGGATAATTTTGCAAATCCTTTTCACTGATTGTTCATGTACACACTAGATATTTGATGGTCTAGGGGATAGACATGTAGGTGATTGGCTCTAGTCCAAGTGGGAGATTGTTAGTGTTAGTGTCCTAGAGACAATCCATCGAAAAGATATAATACTAAGATAATATTCAGATTTGGTTTAGTATTATTGTTAGGTTTAATATTAAATGTATATCGTTACACTTATCTGAATATGATGTTTGATTGTTTGTATATATTCTTATTTGTGTTCCCATGAATCACTACTGTCATTGAGTGAGTGAGAACTCAGATGACTTAGGTATGATTCTCAAATAGCCCCGATCAAAGATCATCAAGAATGGGATATTGATGATGCAATTGAGATTGGTGTGCGATCTGCATCATGCTCTTAGAGAGTGTAGTAAGATCTCACTTACTACGAGAAACCGGGTATCTCATGATGGATGCACAGATACCTTAGAGGGTATTGGTATACCCATCCGAGAAACCGTTTGATGTAATTCCACATAATTTGTCTACGGGTGTCTCAGTTAATGGGAGCGATGTGATACTCCTCTAACTTGAGGTCAATACGCACGACATGTGTGGAGTGATGAACTTTGACTATGACCGATGCTTGCACCCTTCCACGGGTAGATATGACATGGATTGAGTTCATCACGAAATGCATGTGCGTGGTAGTTGAACCAAGAATAGGATTCATTCCTCAATGTGGATTTAGAGAGAATACTCGTCTTCTCATCATAATTGGATCCAAGTCGTCTGCCGACGCACATCAACTTAGACTTTGTGGCTAAGTGTGATATATTTGATCAATTAGAGATTGAAGATAATATGATTAAGTTATTTGAATAGACACTTCATCATGTTCAAGACTTAATCGGGTATTCGCAAATGAAAGGAAGATATCACTATAGCCTACAGTATTACAGGTAGTTGCAGATTTCCTCACAATGTACCTCGTATATTGAGAATGTCTGATTTATTGTCTAAGGTTCAATTAAGACCGTTAGTTTGACTAATCGCTCGACATACGAGGGCCTATGAGTCACACAACAAGTAATGGCAATTTACCAATTATAGTTGGTTGATTAAATATTGTATTGGATATAATATTTAATTTATGGAGAATATAACAATAATTATATTTGAAATTAATTATTATTATTATTATTTATTTAAATTGGATTTTATTAAATATGAAATCCCAATAATAATATTTGGAATATTATCATACAAGAATAATAGATATGATAAAGATATTATTCGTAGGAACATATCTAGGAAAATATTATACGTAGAGATTATATTTACGGGCTAGGCCCGATATCTTGCTTAAGAATTAAGTCAAGTTAATCCCTATAAATATGTGTCATATGGGAATATACATAAGAAATATAATTTCTCCATAAAATCTCCAGTCATAATTTTTCTAGCAAATTCATCTCGAGATTCAATGCTGGCACATCGGTGCGGGTTAGTAGAAAGACGTTACGTGGATACCATAGTGGAGAATTCCGCGTATAAATCATTGTAAGGATTTATATACTATTATTTATCCTTTATGTTTTATGTTATACAACCATATGCAGATTTGTTATTGGTGAATCATTTTCTTCCGCTGCAACGAACATGGTGCCGTGCCTCTAAAATCCAACAGCTAATTCATTGCCTTGGATTATACATTGCTAATTTTGTTATTCAATGAAAAAATGGGTACTAATTTATCTAAAAACTATAGCTGTTGCAACTAGGTGTTTTCTTATTTTAGAATATGGTCCTATAATTTTATATCGTGGTGACTTAAAATAACATATTTTCAAGTAATTAGCATTTTTGGATACCCTTTTGCACTCTCCAAATTGATTACATGATGCATAAGATGTAATGTGTGTACAATGGTGTAGTAATTGTTCATTGATAATGCATGGTATTGTTTCAACATGTTCCTATTTATTTGTCTTGATTCATACTATACTAAATTTAAAGATGTATATATGGCCATTGTCCATAATATATATAATAAGTGTAGTTTGCATTGTTAATGCACATTGATGGTCTATGACATATTTTTCACATGTCGCTAATTCTTTCCCTTGGATTATACATTGCTAATTTTGTTTGTCAATGAAAAAATGGGTGCTAATTTATCTAAAAAATATAGCAGTTGCAACTCGATGTTTTTTAATTTTTTATTATGGTCCAATAATTTTATATAGTGGTGATTTAAAATGACATATTTTTGAGTAATTAACATTTTTGGATACCCTCTTGCACGTTGCACTAGGGTTGTAAATGAATCAAATAATTTTGATTCGATTCGGTATTCGTATTCGAATTTTGATATTCGTATTCGAAATTTTATGATTCGAATTCGATTATAAATATTTGATTCGATTCGGTAACTATTCAAATACAAATATAAAATTATGATATTCGATTCGATATTCGTAAGTATTCGATTAGATATTTATACATATATATTATTAGATATAATTATTATAATATAATAATAATTATTATTATGCTTGCCCAGCCCACCAAAATATTTAGACACAATTTATATGTTAGGCCCATTAGGGCCCATATCAATGCCCATCATTTAAATTAAATGTAAACCTAGTGAATGAAGAGACCCGTGTCTCAAATTCTCAATCTTAACAACAACTAAAGATAGAACGGCGCTCTCTTCAGCCTTCATGCGTCTCTCTCCTCACCGCATAATGGTATAAGGCGGTTATCTCGCTACCTTCATTGATTCTCTCTCTCTTCTTCTCAAATACATCAAATTCCCTCTCTCTTCTTATTAGATGAATCACACTCAGGCGACAACATTTATCACACCTGCTTCGCCTTTTTATCACATCTCTCGCACCCACTAGGCGAGAGCTCGCCGGTCGCTGCACTCAATCTTAATTTTTTGAAGAGTTCTAAGAATTTCATTTCAGATCTGGAAAAAAATCAAACACTCAGTTGAGATCTGAATTTGTCTCAAACAATATCATATATTGCTTTTGTTTTTTTAATCGAATAACTATCTTAGTCTGCCATGATCAGATTCAGTCTTGTTATACTACATTATTGTTGCAAATGCGGTCTAGATTATGATTTTTGGCTATACATTTGCTCCGGGACAAAAGAAGAAAAAAAATTTAAAAAAAATAAAGTAATAAAAATTCGAATCGAATCGAATACTCGAATAGTTCGAATATTAATTTCGAATCGAATACGAATCAAGATTAATATTCGAATAATAATTGAATCCGAATACGAATATTCGAATACGAATTCGAATCCGAATCGAATACAGTGGTATTCGCTTCGATTAGATTCGTTTACATCCCTAAGTTGCACCTTCCAAATTGATCACATGATGCATAAGAAGTAATGTGTGTACAATGATGTAGTAATTATTCATTGATAACACATGGTATTTTTTCAAAATGTTCCTATTTATTTGCCTAGATTCATACAATACTAATTGGTATGATAATAAATTGTTTAAATAAATTAATAGAGTTATTATTTTTAAAAATATAGTTGTTGCAACTCGGTGTTTTTTAATTTTCGAATATGGTCCTATAATTTTATATTGTGGTGATTTAAAATTAAATAAATCTTATTATTCATTATTCAATATCAGGTTATTAGTAATTATCTTAAAAAAAATTATATTGATGTTATTATTGTTGATTATAATGGTTCTATTTTCTAATTCTTTCAATTGTTATCCAATATTATATTGTACTCTCTTCTTTCCAAATCGGTTTTTACAGTACACTGTTCATTCTCTTACAAAAACTTCTAAATTACATTTCATTTCACTAATAATTACACACAAAATTAGCATTATTTTGTTTCATTCACTTAAATTGAATAATATTTTATCATTTAAAAGTATTTTATCTATTTAAATATTACAAATCAACTCTAATTCTAAAGTCCCTCAAAAGTCAGTTGTGAAAACTAATTAGAGACAGAGGAGGTGTAGTTTATAAATTTATATGTTCAAATTATATTTACGTTTTATAACAAACACACCATTTGATTAAGATGAGTTAATGGTGATAATTATATAATAATTCATCATTCTTTGTAAATGCTTATTTTATAATAAAAATAAATACTTTTTCATGTTACAATTACGTATAACTACAAAATTTTATATTAAATTTTTTGTGATAAACCAATAAAGAAATTGTGATATTTGAAAAATATAAAACAAAAAAGTGTAAATAATTATATTAAAAAATTAATTATGAAAATGACTTCCGTGCAAAGCACGGGGCCCACACTACTAGGATTTTTATCTTACCTTTTCTCATCTCCTTTTCTTATCTACCAAACAACTATATTAAGGTTTTTCAAGATATTTATTAGAGATTTGAAGATATATTGAAGATTAAAGGTTTGAAGACTTGATATTTTGTATAAGTTTAGAAGATTATGATGTTTGAGATGGTAAATATTCATTACATGTTTTATTGAAGTGTTCCCAATTTTTTTTACTATAATGGTCTTTTTACTGATATCATTAATATGCATACTAATCTATTTATTTTAAATATTCATTTGTATGTTAATTTATCGTCAATCATCAATAATCCAAATCATCAGATCATACATATTCTTCATAAATTTAGAAAACAAAAACATAACAGTAGACACATGTTAATTATAACAAGATTGTTTGGTAATAATTATTAATGTAAACATATGCAAATGTTAGAATCCATCCGTCCAGACCAATATATTACTTAATTATAAGATCAATTTTCTAAAGTAATACAATCATAATAATTATTTTTTAATAAATATATATCTATTTAATTAACAATTGAACATTGATCATTTTTAATTTAGAAGTTAACATATATTAATCGTCGTTTGAATTATATTCTAATTTGTATTTCAACATATAAAAATACACATTACGTCATGAAGTATAGAAATATTTATAATGAAACTCAATAAACAAAATAATTTAGCATATAAATGGTCTTTTTTTTCTTAATCATAATGTTCTCATGTATATGCATATGTATAGTCAGTAATACATTTATATTAAGCATAATTAATAATATATTTTAAAATAAGAAATCTATCTACTCCCAAGAGTTAATGAATTTCTCCCAATAATTTCTTTCAAAATATCCCAAATAAATATATTGTTTGCAATCCTCCCGCTACTGAATGAAATCCTAACAACTAACGTAAAATCAGTGGCAAAAAATAAATAAATAATTAATCATGTTAATTATCAAATCCCTAACATATTGGAAATGGAAACATACTCATGTCCAACACCATTTGCTAGATTTTCGGACCCTAATCCATCTTTTCAAGATCATTAATGAAGTACTTTTTGTTTTATAATTGTAACTATTTTGAATAAAAATATGATTGTTTTACATTTTTTTATAAATTATATCAATTATTTTTATGAAAAATATGAATATTAAAAACGAACTTATTAAAACTAATTATTTAATTAGATTCTACATATATAAATTAAACTATACTTTAATTAATATTTATAAATTCAGAGTATATTTACAAATCAAACAATAATAAATTTTATTTTTGTTAATTATAATATCTTAATATAATTAAAATATTTTTAGATTTTCAATATAATGAGTAGGTCTTGTGTGAGACCGTCTCATGCCATGAGATGCTGCGGTGAGGTATAAATTGGAAAAGATGCATTAACACTTTGAAATTGGTGGATGTTAGTTTTTGTTGTTTCATGCTATGAGACAGTCTCACACAAGTTTTTGCTCAATATAATTTAATGTAGGTAAAAAAAAAATATGAATACTCATATAATGATATAAATTGAATGAGTAGGTCTTGTTTAAGTTTGTCTCATGCAATGAAACGGGAAAAAGAGGTATAGATTGTACATGACGCATTAATAATTTGATAGGACTGTGTGTTAATTTGTGTTGTCTCATGTTATGAGACAGACTCATACAATTTTTTTTATCTAATTGAATATAATTTTGAAATCCAATTTTCATAATAATATGTTAATTTATATATTTATATATGTAGTATGTATCTATACGTGAGTTTTTACAATTATTGATAGACATATATAAGTTAACACAAACTCTAGCATGCACTTAAATGCACGGCATGCACTTGAAATTTAAACTCAATTTTGACTTTAATTTTGATTGTTTCAAATCACACACTAGCACGCCAAATTGTATATTTTTTTGCAATTGAAGTATTACTGAGTACTTCTTACGGTATCCCTATTTTTTGCTTGAGATATTTTTTTCAAAATACAAAATCATTCATTTAAAAGCACACTAAAACTACTCAAGTTAAATTATTGTAATTGTGACGTTCCATTGGGGATTAGTTGAAGAGAATTTCGTCTTCAAGGTAGATCTGCGTAAAAATACGACGGTGGATGAAAATTTAAAAATTAATTTTTTTTTTCAATTTTCTTTTACAATTACTATTATTACTATTTTTTATTATAACATTTGGTTTTGTTCATTTTGTATCCAATTTCTATTTATATGTAAGTGTATACTTATTCATTTTTCTATTTATTGCAACGCAGCACTTGCCACATAAATTTATTGAAAGATATTTGAGCAAAGACAATCTGTTCTAGACTTTCGGATTGTGAATCTTTGTATGAATTTTAAAATCCATAAGCAATTGAATATAAAGTTATTTATAAATAATTTAAATTTGTTGAAATATATTTGAGCGAAGACAATCAATCATGTTCTAAACTTTCGGATTGTGCTGCATGAATTTTGGAATCCACATGTAACGTCCCGAATCCAAAATACATAAATATCTCAGATTCGAGGTGCCATTTGTGACTAAAATCCGAACTATAAAATTTTGGATACTAAAAGGGATAATAAAATGAAAGATGAGTTTTATGCAGCAGAAGAAATGAGTAATATTTAAATAAGTATCTCAGACACACACACACACACACACACACATATATATATATATATGTGTGTGAATATAAAGCTTAGTATTTAACAGTAACATTTTATTTAAGTGGGGAACTCCGTGTCGTCCCTATTACTGTCCTTGCCCCACGAAATCATAATCTGCAAGGGTTGTAAAAAGGGGGGCGTGAGATTTGAATTTTCACGTATGGGTGATTTGCAACGTCATGGGATTGGTAAATCCGAAGTATATTAAATTATACTCACTGAGAAAGTATATAATTTATTTTAGCAGTTGACATATAAATATGAATAACATATATCACAGAAGTAACAAGTCCACGTAATAATTAATTGGGCATGACAGGTTTCACATCATATAATTGATATATCACAAGTTGATTCACATTAAGGGGCAAAGCCCAAAACCATTTTTCACGTATCGGCCCAATCTGCCAAAATCACTTTCCACATATTGTAAATCTCTTCCAAACCATTTTCGTACGACCATACTCGACTTGTTCCACTTCCAAAAACCTTACTCCTTCCAACCACTGACAAAATAAATAATGCAAACCATCAATGGCCTTATTTTCAGTGCGCAACGTAGGCATCTGACCCGGGGACCAGATCTGTTTGAATCAACAACCTTGATTCCGAGGACGTCCCCGATAGCTCCCCTGAGGTTGGATTTAATACCCGAACCATAACTTCGTACTTACTGACTTTCCGTCCTTTTATAAAACTGACATTTTGAACTGAGGAGAGAAAATTACTCGGTTTGCAATTGAATTGATTCATGCTCACATAACGCCCTTAATCATGCAACAGTGATTGATTTGAATAAAACAATTGACATTTGGTATCATATATAATTATATCACATAATTCAAACAGTTATATAATAGGGATACATTTATGTTAGATTAGTTGCTTTAGATTTATTTGGTCGAGTTTGGAATATACCAGCACAACGTATTATAAGCAGATCGATCAACAAATCATCACCCACCTTTTAACTTTATAGCTAAGTTACAACTGTCTTGAAATTCCTTTGGAAGATAACTCGTGATGTAGAAACGTCTCGAGAGTGATATACAAACAGAATGTCGGATCCCTCGTGCATATTCCGATTAGCACAGAATCCTAGTACGAAACCATTTGATTAAAAGTTGACCTTCGAATTATTAGGAAAACTTGAGAGCTTATGTTACAAGAATCGAGGAGGTCGTTGTCTTATAGACCTATTGAAATAGACCTACTTAAAAACACACACTATCTTGATAAATACACCTCTTCTAAAAGGTTGGTGTATTGGGGGAGGGTACTTACTATTTTCCTTGTTGTATGACTATTTCGATTTTCATGAAAACGATCATTTTGATTTTTCCTTTTCTCCTTTTATAACTAAAGGTTATTATAAATTAAAAGCATAACTATGTGATCCTTTCTAAAAGTTTATTGAAAGAATAAAATTAATTTAACTAATATTATATAAGAAAAATCACAATTTAAAGTCTTTCTTTCTAAATTTTCCTTTTATTATTTTAAAAGAACTTTTGAATAAAACTTATATTTTATAAATAAAACTCCCTTTATTAAAACTTATTTTGCTTAAAGAATTTTATTTAATAAATACTAAAAATAACATAATATATATTTTTCCTTATTATTTGTAATACTTTTAAAACAAAAGGATAATACTCTTTTCCAAAAATACTCTTTTTTCATTTGTTACTAAATTTGGATATAAACAACTTGTCTTTTTCTATCCTTTTCTAAACTCAACTAATATAATAATTTTGATAACCAAAGTACATCTTTTAAAATCCAATAGTACTTGCCTTTTCCCAATAAATTGGAACTGATTCGAAGAGTAGACAGGGGAAGATGAATTCAATAACCAACTTAACCAATAATACCAACCATCTATAAGAACAATACTAAACAATTTAAAATACCAACAGTCCATCCAACAATACTCAACAACTCATCAAGTGATACCAAACCACATATTTCAACAATACCAAGCTAATTCGAGAATTGGAAGAAACAACCTACTACATAAATAAACTCTATCCTTTCTCCTTTTTTTTGTACAATTAACTAATGAACCGAGACGAAGCCTCGTACTCTCGAAAGCTACTAAAAGAATAGAGAGGAGGCTAGAAATCTTACGAGCTCCTGTCTGCGGTGGTAAATGGGCGGCCTAACGGCGTCGTTCGGTGAGTTGTGAATTAGAATCGAACAGCCTGACGGTGTAGTTTCGATTCTTCCAAAATTGAACGGACAGCGGTTTGTTCTTCAGGCTTCATTGAAAAGGGCGAAGAGGGTGGTAACGTTGAAATCAATTAAAAGAAGGACAAAAATGTGAGATTAGATTGAGACTGGAATTTGTGAACGAAACTTATTGACGAATTGAAAAGGAACAGGGCTCACAGAGAATCAAGAGACGGCGGCTTACTGGAGGCGAGACGGCGACGTGAGGCGGTCTGGGCGATGTGACGGAGGGCGGCTGCTGCGGTGCGACGCGTTTGGGCGGCGTCGCGGTCGGTGGTGGTTGATCGGCGAGACGGCTGGGCTAGCGGCGGCGGTCGTTCACCGGGAAGAGGAGGACGGCGGTCTGTGTAACTGGGGGAGGAAGAAGGAGAGAAAAGGGAATTGTGAATTTTTTGAGAGAGTACGCGTTTTGTTGGCTGAAAATGAGGAGGGTCACGACTTTATTTATAAAAGAAGTCCACTTAATTAATTTAGTTAAAAAATTAAAAGAAAAGAGAACTAAACTTACGGCTGAGAATAGGGATGTTAAACGGGCTGGACCTAACCCATTAGGGTCAGCCCTACAGGGCTGCGGGCCTAAACGGTTTCGGGTCTTATCGGTTCATTTTAATCGGTCCACTAACACTCGAAACCTAACCCTAACCCTAGCGGTCCGTGGGCTAAGCGGGCCACTAATGGCTCCGGGAAAAAATAAAAAATAAAAATTTTAATATAAAATATAGACATGTAATTGTAGTATGATGTCATTTAAACTTAAAATTCAAACATCGTTAATCATTTTACTTTTCCATGAAATAAATTTATAACGTTAATTGCGATTTAAGAGCGGGCAGCAACCGACAATGACGATTTGAGAGTCATGACGACGATCGATGAACCCTAATTGACAGATAATAATAAAGTAGGGATGTTGAAGTCCAACATTGTTCATTAATTTATAAAAATTGCATACATTGTTCATAAAGTTCAAGTATTAATTATATGGTTAAATTCAATTTCAAAAAATTTAATAAATTAACTAAATGAAAACATAAATTAACTAAATAAAAACTTGAATATATATATATATATATATATATATATATCTATATCGGATAGTTGGACTTGAATTAAAAATTTGCAGTTGAAGTAAAATAGGTAGGTTGCATACACGGTTATAGTTGTACTAGTAAATATATATAAAAAGTAAAAAAAAAAAAATCGGGCTAAACGTGCTGGCGGGCTAGCCCTTTTAGCCCGCGGGCTAAACGGTCCAGGGCAAAAAGGTTCGATTTTAAACGGGCCATCAAATGCTTGGACCTAACCCTTGTTCGGTTTAGGGCTAAATGGGCCAGCCCGCGACCCGTTTAACATCCCTAGCTGAGAATGAAGGTAGAGAGATTTACTTAGATCCTTTATACTTTATATAAGGAGCTGTTTGGTTCGCTCTTTTAATTTCAAAATGGAAATTAATACGGTTTTAAGACTTAATTAATATTTTAAAGCATTTGAATTATTCTCAATAAATTATACGGATCGAGATTCTAATTTTTTAAACGTTTAATATTTAATTTCTCGTAGTCCCTTATCCGTTTGAAATATTAAATTTTTTTTCTTCGAATTTGGGAATTTAGAAATAAGGTATATATTTAAATTACACAGTATCACACAAAAATAATAAAATTTAAAAAAAAAGATAATAATATAAAATAAGGGTTCTAGGAATATAAAAGGTATAAAACTGGACGGGGTGTTACACCACAAGCAATTAAATATGAAATTATTTATAAATAATTTATTATAGGACGTAACTATCTACACCAACTATTTTATTGAGTTCACGCACTTCTAAATTCACCCACACCTTTTTTTATAACTTTTGCTAAATACATCCACTATAAATTATAATTTTGTTAAACTTATAATATTTACACCCACATCCCTAAACATAATTACTCATCAATCTCATTCAATTTTCAATATATCCACAAAACATATCCACCCACCCCTCATCTCTCTAATACATCGGTGAAAAACATGATCATTAATGTACTTGAGCAAGATTACTTGGCTGAAGAAATAAAGCAAAGATAATTTGTTAATATGTATTATGATTTTTTAATATCAATGTGATTTCGTTTCACTTTGTATTATATTTTATTTTTTCTCAATTTATGTTTGAACAATTTTGGAGAAGAATCGAGTTTTATCATATTGAAGTATTTTAGAACTAAAAAAATTCCACAATTTATTATGAATACAAACTTATAGGTGGCACAGACATGCTTCGTCTCACTAAAACTTGATTTAAATTTGTTAGAATTGTTGGATTGTGTATAAATGGTTAAATTATTTTTAAGAAGTATAATGTCTTGGTATCGAAACAAGAATGATTTTCATTGTTTGTATACTAATTTCTTTTTTAAGACCTGACTTGAAGCGATGATACTAACTTCTACTAGTCGCTTCCCCGCAAGCGAACGGGTTCACTGTAGTAAGAGTAAGTATAACGGCCAAGTATATCGAACCCACGAGATGGAGTGTATGCGAACAGATCCCTGAAGATCTACACGTCGTAGCTAATATGAGTGCAATGTTTTTGGGTTTTTTGAAAGATTAATTTTAAACTAAAATAAACTAATTAAACTTACGAACTAAAGAAACGATTAAACTAAGGTGTGTTTTCAAATGAGAGATGTTGATGCTTAGGATAGGAATCCCTACGTATACTAACGGAGCAGGTACATAATCAAAATAACTGTGACGCGCAAGAAATAACCTAAGTAAAAGAATGCAAGGTGAAAGCTCAAGATTCTAAACCCTAATACTTTACCCGAACACTCGACTTCACTAATCCACTAACAAGTTAATAGATTGTGCTTAATTAATGAGACCCTAATTTAGCTAAGGTGATGCGGTCGTCCTCCTTCGCTAAACTGGTAGATGAATTAACCCTTCCTAAACCCTCTAGTTAAGTCTACTCATTGTTAAAGAGTGATACGGTCGTCCTCTCTCTAACACTTTTCGAACGAAATTCAAAAGTAAAGTTAAGATTAATTTTAAGAATTCATTAATCAAGAGAATTAAAACCTAACGTCACAAGTTACCCTAATTACGTACCCACAACCTACTTCTACGAGTTCATCCTACCCCAAGCATGCAAGGGTTTTAGCTAGACATAGGTTTAACGTAAATAGTAGCAATTAAATAAGTAACGAACATGAACATGATAATTAAGACGAGGAAGAGATCAAACATAAACTAGGGTTTAACGAAATAAAAGAATAACTGAAATTAACTCAAGAAAAGAAGTCTCAATGTGTTCAAGAACGAAAATATAACCAAAAGAAACTAAAAAATAAGATCGTAATTCAAATTCGTAATGAGAACCTCAAAAACGTAATCGTAAAGCTTGCTTCTCTCCTTCCTCTCCAAAAACGAACTCTAAAACTCTAAAACTATCTCGTGAAGTGTGGTATTCGTGTTCTCCTCCAAAAACGAGCTTTGGACGCATATATATAAGCCACGGGCCGAATCGTGAACTCATGGGCCGAAAAATGCCTTGTAAAATGCGAAAATTGGAAGTGCTCGAGCGGACCTGCTCGAGCGGTCGCGCTCGAGCATGGAGCTCGAATGGAACAAGTGCTCGAGCGCTCGTACTCGAGCTACTCGAATGGTGAAACTTCTCTGCATATTTTAGGGCGCTCGAACAACGCGCTCGAGCGGTGGCGCTCGAGCTGCTCGAGCACTCGAAATCTTCTGTATGTTTTGGGCGCTCGAGCAACGTGCTCGAGCGCTAGTGCTCGAGTGCTTTACTCGAATGCTCCCAAATTTTCACCAAGTAGCACTTTTCTTCTTCAACAGTAACACCAATCGTATTTCTTCGATATCTTCTCATCCGGGCATCCGTTTGAGTCGATTCAAAGTCCTACGAACTTCGTTCTTTGCCCTCGATTCACCTACGAGCATCAAAGAGACAAATTCATCAATGTATAGAAATAATTCTCAATTGACTCTAAATACTCGATAAAATCGGCCAAAATTAGGGTATTTCAAGTGGCGAATCATGACAATTTCACGCCTAATCAACCCCCCCAAACTTACCATGTTGCTTGTCCTCAAGCAACGAAATAACAAGTCAAGTGAAATTGTTAGGAATGAGTCAAAGAATCAATCATGCAAGCAAATGAACTCGAGCTTCAAAGATCAATCACACGTATACTCACTCACTTTCCTTCATCATACTCATGCAACAATAACAAGAAACACCAAGATCAAGCATGGATGTGCACTCAACGATGTGTTTCGCTCCCTCACAAGTGTATATCAATGATCAAGGGACTCACTCAAACAATCAATCACTCAAATTGGCAGTCATAGGCTTGTAAGTGCTCTTAACTTCGACCATACTCTAGAAATCAATGCCAAATCAAAAAGAACTTTTTCAAGGTTGTAATGTAGGCACTTTGGACAGGTGGGATAACAATATGGTAAAGTGACTAAAGTGAATGGAGAATAGAAAATCAAACTTCGGTACTTCGAGATAAGGAACAGACTACTTCAAACATATTCAATCAACAAACTTTCAATTCCAATTCTCTCAACACTTCAATTTTTTTTCTTTCTCACTCTTTCACCTTTTTTTTTTCAATCACTTCATTTTTTTCTTTTTTGCACAAACACATGAGCTCATTTTTTTCTTTTGCTCATTCTCAATTTTTTTTCTTTTTCCCACATCTCATAATTTCATCACACCTTCTTCTCATATTCACTCAACAAACAACCTTTTCCTTTTTCAACTCAATTCACTCCCTTCACATTCACACTTTCCTATTCTCCACTCAAATTGGGACAAAAAGGCTTAGGAATTGGAATAGTGTTCATATGTGCTAGCAAATAAAATAGGCTTTAGGCTCAAAAGGGCTAACAAGGGATTCGATGTCATTGGTAAGGAAAATTTTGGCTAAGTGACTCAATAAAATCAAAGATGGCCCAAGATCCTATTCGGCATATCAAACGAGATACAATCAAGAAGCAAGAGCACACACAAGTTCTAGCATCCTCTAAGGTGACGATTCACTCACAAACGAAGAGATTAATTTATGCATCAAAATCTCATAAGGCTCAAGTCTCTCGGCTTTCACATCCATGCTAGTCCTAGTGCATTATCACTCTTATCACACAAGTACTCAAAAGAAAAAAATTCACAAGCATACAAGTTCTTTCTCAAATCAACTCTCATTCAAACCCTCACACAAAAGAGTTCCTAACTAAAATCCACAAATCTACTCTACTCATCAAATCATACTCAAAGAATAACAACTAATAAGTAGAAAGGGTCAATAAGCATGAAATATGCAACAGCAAATCACATCAAATTCACCCCGAGGAGCATCTCAGGACACCAAATAACCAAACACACTCAAAGATAAGGGGTGCTCCGGTGCAATGTAACAAGAAACATAAAAAAACTCCACCCCCCCAAACTTCGACCTTGCGAAGAGGTCTAAGTTTGGGGTTGTGGGTTACCTCAACCAAACAATTCGGTTTCTCTCAAACGTAGCATACTTCTTTGCTTGAGTTCCTCCCTTTCGAGTTCTCCATGATTCCTCTACTCTCTCGAGACAAGCCTACAAAATAAAATTCTCAAGTACGAGGTTAAAACTTACGATTCAACAACACCCTAATAACATAATAGAACACTAAAATACTCAAAAGCAAATAAAAATGGGTTGCCTCCCATTCAGCGCTATTTTTAAGGTCCTCATGTCGGACCGAGCTCAAAGGAGCTTATGGGACACCATACTAAAAAATACCTCCCTTACTCTCATAAGAGTGGTGCTTGCTTGTCTTTCCTTTATGCCCCACCATCATGAACTCCTTTGCTTTCTTCTCATTCCCAAGTGTTATGGGTCTCAACTCCTTCTCACCTTTATCTGGAGGCGTCTTACCAAACAATTTCTTGAATTTAGACTTTTTCTTCTTAACTCCTCATTTACCTTCCAACTGAATCACGTCCACACTTTTCACCTCTTCATCCTTCAACTTCTTCACTTTATCCCTATCAAAATAACCACGATCATAATGCACATGGGTTAAATTATCAAGTGAAGGATTAACGAAATAATGAACATGAGATAGATTAGAGATAGGAGGTGTGTCTTCAACACGAGGATCAATGGCATCCATGCAATACAAACTCTCGTCCTCCTTCGGGTGCTTCATGGCTTCATATAGGGAAATCTTCACTTCTTGATCATCAACCTTCAACGTAATCTTCCCATTTGCCACGTCTAGCACCATCCCCACCGTCGCTAAGAACGGTCTTCCCAAGATCAGGGGCACGTGCTCATCTTCCTCCATATCTAGCACTACAAAGTCGGCTGGAAAGATGTGATTTCCAACTCTCACGAGCACGTCTTCCACTACTCCTTGAGGTCTCGTGATGGACCGGTCGGCAAGTTGAAGCGTCATCATTGTGGGTTGAAGTTCACCACCTTCCAACTTCTTGAAAAGCGAAAGAGGCATCAAATTTATGCTCGCTCCGAGGTCGCATAGCGCTCCCTTCTTGATCCCGTTCCCAATATCACAAAGAATTGTGAAGCTCCCGGGATCCTTCAGCTTTGGAGGAAGCGCCTTGTGCACTAATGCACTCACCTCATGGTTCAGCTGCACCAACTTCGGCTCATCCACTCGCCGTCTTTTCGCGATCAAGTCTTTCAAAAACTTTGCATAATTGGGCATCTGTTCCAAAGCATCATAAAAAGGAATGTTAATCTGCAATTGTTTAAACACATCAAGGAATTTAGCGAATTTCTCATCAAGCTTCTTTTTCATGAAGCGTTGTGGATATGGGACGGGTACCACAGATTTGGGTACTCCCCATTCATCTTTCTCCATCTCTTTCACTTTCTCCCTTGCTTCCGTTGCCTTCTTCCACTTAGGAACTCCCTCACCCTTCTCAAAGCATTCCTCTTCAAGCTCTTTGCTCGCTTGAGTGCTCTCACCCTCAACCTTCTTCTCAACTCCTTTACTTTCAATCTCATCTCTATCTTGGGGCGTCTCAGAATCAGCAGGCATCTGAGGACCTTCATAATTGGTTCCACTTCTTAACTGGATAGCCTTGCAATGCTCTTTCGGGTTCCCCTCCAGTATGGAAGGATACTTACCCGGCTCTCTATTCAATGACTTTGCAATCTGGCCCATCTGAAACTCTATGGAAGTGAACCTTCGATTGTTCTCTTGTTGAGTTCTAGTCCACTCAACGTTCATCTTCTGGAGCTCTTGATCACGTTGATCACCCTTTTTATGCAACTCTTTCACATCGTACTCCAAGGATGACAACCGCTTACTTCCTTCCTCCACCTTCTGTAGAATCACTCTCAATATCTCCTCGGTTGATGCACCGCCTTCTCCACCAGGAGGTTTAGACCCCGGATCAACACCTGCAGGAACTATAATACCAGCTTTTGGGTTAGCATATGAGAAATTCTCATTCTTTCTCCATGTGTTTTGAGGAGGTTGATGGCCTCCTTGATAGCCTTGAGTGTTCCTCCATTGATTAGGAGGAGGCTGTGGACCTGGTGGTACAAAAGGTTGGCCATAAGAAGGCCTTCCATATTGATTACCACCTTGATAGCCATTCTGATTGTAATACGGACCTCTCATGTAATTGGCTACCTCTTGCTGTCCACTTGGCTGGTCTACTCTCTCATTCTCTGTTGCATGTTCTCCAACCAAACTCTTCCCTAACTCGAGGTTGTTGATCTTTTCCATCATGGCCATCAACAGCCTTCTCGTTCCTTCACCTTCTTTCTCCTCCACCTTGCAAACTCTCTGAAACTCAGGATCCTCGTTCCATGCACCGGCATTCGTGACAATGTTGTCCACGATCTCTCTACATCTCGCTATCCCTTGGTTCAGAAAAGCTCCACTCGCACATGCATCTAAATGGGCTTGGCCAGCCTTGCTGGCTCCACTGTAGAAGAATGCCATAATATCTCCCTTATTATACCCATGCTGCGGGCACTCTATCAGCATGTTTGAGTATCTCTCCCACGCTTGACGTAGGTCCTCTCCTTGCTTCTGGTGGAAGGAAGAGATCTCAATCCTTGCTTTGATCGTTCTGGATGGAGGGTAGAATCGCTCGAGGAACAGACGCTCGAGCTCGGCCCAAGTGGTAATACCTCTCCATGGAAGTGTATTATCGTACCACTCTTTAGCTATTCCCGTCAATGAGGATGGGAACAGCCTAAGCCTCATGGCATCTTCAGACATGCCATTGTAATTGAAAGTGAAGGCTATCATTAGAAAACTCCTCAGATGTGTATGAGGATTCTCCTTCCCGATCACCCCCTTGAACTGACTCTCGGTAAGCAACTTAAGAATTCCTGGGGAAATCGAGAAGTTATTCGCCTCAACAGGCGGCAATGCCACTCCATCATAGTACCATTGTGGTTGCGCTGCAAATCGCCCTCGAATACCCATATATTGATCTACGTTCTGAGGAACGTGTTGAGGGTTAGCAGCAGGTACTGGTACTTGTTGGGGTGGTGGTGGTTGGTAAACAGGTGGTTGCTTGTAAACTGGAGGTGGAGGATACGGGTATGGTGGGTAAGGATAAGGTGGGTATGGGTAGGGTGGATAAGGTAAGTTGTTTTGCGGTAAGTTAGGATGTGGGTAAGCAGAGTTGTTATGAGGATTATGGACAATGTTATGAGCTGGATTCCCTACGTTCTGTGTATCCGGGTTTAGGCTCTGGCTATCCCCTAACGGAACTTGATTCTGGCTACCACTAACTCCAGTGCCTTCAACTCGGCCCAATTCCTGATTGAACTCGTTCGCAGCATCATCCATCTCATTAGAGATGTCCATTGGTTCTTTCCCTCCTCCGGCAGTATTTATTCTTCTCAAGAAAGCTCGGTTCCTTCTAGCTATCGTCTCAGGGTCCAACGGTATTCTCTCTTCGCTCGTATTTCCTTGTGAGCGTGTTTTCATATACCTGACACACTAGCAGAAGGATCAAAACGCAACTGCCGATTGAATAAAAATAAAAATAAACAAAAAAGAAAAATACTCACTACTAACTACTAAGCTATCGACAAGTCCTATTCAAAAAGCATACAACGCCATCCCCGACAACGGCTCCATTGAATTGAAGTGATGATACTAACTTCTACTAGTCGCTTCCCCGTAAGCGAACGGGTTCACTGTAGTAAGAGTAAGTATAACGGCCAAGTATATCGAACCCACCAGATGGAGTGTATGCGAACAGATCCCTGAAGATCTACGCGTCGTAGCTAATATGAGTGCAATGTTTTTGAGTTTTTTGAAAGATTAATTTTAAACTAAAATAAACTAATTAAACTTACGAACTAAAGAAACGATTAAACTAAGGTGTGTTTTCAAATGAGAGATGTTGATGCTTAGGATAGGAATCCCTACGTATACTAACGGAGCAGGTACATAATCAAAATAACTGTGACGCGCAAGAAATAACCTAAGTAAAAGAATGCAAGGTGAAAGCTCAAGATTCTAAACCCTAATACTTTACCCGAACACTCGACTTCACTAATCCACTAACAAGTTAATAGATTGTGCTTAATTAATGAGACCCTAATTTAGCTAAGGTGATGCGGTCGTCCTCCTTCGCTAAACTGGTAGATGAATTAACCCTTCCTAAACCCTCTAGTTAAGTCTACTCATTGTTAAAGAGTGATACGGTCGTCCTCTCTCTAACACTTTTCGAACGAAATTCAAAAGTAAAGTTAAGATTAATTTTAAGAATTCATTAATCAAGAGAATTAAAACCTAACGTCACAAGTTACCCTAATTACGTACCCACAACCTACTTCTACGAGTTCATCCTACCCCAAGCATGCAAGGGTTTTAGCTAGACATAGGTTTAACGTAAATAGTAGCAATTAAATAAGTAACGAACATGAACATGATAATTAAGACGAGGAATAGATCAAACATAAACTAGGGTTTAACGAAATAAAAGAATAACTGAAATTAACTCAAGAAAAGAAGTCTCAATGTGTTCAAGAACGAAAATATAACCAAAAGAAACTAAAAAATAAGATCGTAATTCAAATTCGTAATGAAAACCTAAAAAACGTAATCGTAAAGCTTGCTTCTCTCCTTCCTCTCAAAAAACGAACTCTAAAACTCTAAAACTATCTCGTGAATTGTGGTATTCGTGTTCTCCTCCAAAAAACGAGCTTTGGACGCATATATATAAGCCACGGGCCGAATCGTGAACTCATGGGCCGAAAAACACCTTGTAAAACGCGAAAATTGGAAGTGCTCGAGCAGACCTGCTCGAGCGGTCGCGCTCGAGCATGGAGCTCGAATGGAACAAGTGCTCGAGCGCTCGTGCTCGAGCTGCTCGAATGGTGAAACTTCTCTGCATATTTTAGGGCGCTTGAACAACGCGAGCGCTAGTGCTCGAGTGCTTTACTCGAATGCTCCCAAATTTTCACCAAGTAGCACTTTTCTTCTTCAACACTAACATCAATCGTATTTCTTCGATATCTTCTCATCCGGGCATCCGTTTGAGTCGATTCAAAGTCCTACGAACTTCGTTCTTTGCCCTCGATTCACCTACGAGCATCAAAGAGACAAATTCATCAATGTGTAGAAATAATGCTCAATTGACTCTGAATACTCGACAAAATCGGCCAAAATTAGGATATTTCAAGTGACGAATCATGACAATTTCACGCCTAATCAGGACCATAACTTAGGAATGGTGTCAAAATAAATGCTTTAAGAAACTAGAATGATTTTCGTTGTATGTGTACCAAGGTTGAGTACATGACATTGCTTTTTTTTTTAATTAAGTTGCTTAATTTACTGAATTTTTTATCTGTATTGCTCAATTTTCAATTTTTATTGTATCGAAGTTTTATTATTTTATGTGAACTTTAAGGTTTAGAATCAAGTCACTGTCTAATTAGTGATTGTGAGTTGGTTGACTTTTATTATGATTTGAGGTACTTGTTTTTTTATTTGTTTTGTTTTTATCACACTTATTAATACAATGTTGATTTTTGAAAAAATTAAATAATATTGATCTTATTATTTATGTAATCATTCTATATATAAACAATTTTATTTTAGTTCATTAGAAATTTCTTAGTATTAAATATACTATAGGGCGTAGCTTTGGTAGTCGTTCCTTGGGTATAATACGAAGTAATAAAATAAATAGAAGAGCACATCAATCTATACCCACTATTTTACTAAGTTCACATATCTCATTTATATTTTTTACTTAATATATCCTCTTAAATTTTATTTTATCCAATATATAATACTTACACATATTTCTAAAAGATATCCACTCATTAACCACATTCAATTCAATACATCCACCAAACATACTCTCCACTCATCTAAACTTGCCCAAATGAATCAAAATCATCGGCTCTAATTGGCGATTTGTCATTTCTAACCGTATGTAGAATCTATGGTTTCGGAACTGCCAATAAATTGGAACTGAAATCATGTATTACAAGTTTCACTTTTGATTCAACTGAATCCAGAACCGTAACCCATAATTCAAAAATATAAAATTAATAATAATAATAATAATTTTAATATTTTTTATCCCTTTTTCATTGTTTATAAAGTAGGTTGTTAGTAGTAAGTTCAAGTTGTAATAAATGTAAGTAATTTGTAGTTTTTGTATGTCATTTTCATGTAAAAGAAATTTAATTGTAATTTTTAACTTTGTATTTTATATTTTAAGATTTTTAAACCTTAGTTCTTTCTTATTTGTATTGTAATTTTATTTTTCATGTTGAAAATTAAATACAAATTTTTTAGTTGTTCACCTTTCATTTATTTTTTACTTAAATTAAGAAAAAAATATTACACATTATTTATTATTAATATTAAACGGTTCAAAACTGTGAATCGTCGGTTCGAAACGCGGAACCTTCAAAACTATTACTGGAACCGGTGGGAATTAGAACCGCTCAATAATATTTAATAGTTCGATTTTGGTTCCACTAAATTGAAACCGGGAACAGGCAGTTCGAAACTGTTGGATAACTCTACCACCATCACTATAATCCAACGATGAAAAATATGATTATCGTCTTTGCATAATAGTGTCTATTATACATAATGACTTAGAATTGGGTGTGAAAGAAAACCAATACGCAAGACAATTTGTCCATTTTTTTTTTCTTAAACGTAAATGTAATACTCCCTTAGTCCTAGATGAATTTGCACATTTTCCTTATTTGAATGTCTCACACCAATTTGCACACTACCTAAAAAGAAAACACCAATTTGTGTGCACACTTACACAAATATACACATATTTATCTATATGTCACTACTTTATCACTTTCCTTAATCCATGTGCAATCCAGGGGTGCAAATTCCACTGGGACGGAGGAAGTAATATTTTTTTATTATATAATTGAGTATTATATTATATAGGTTATTACATTCTGTTTGAATGTATTGATGAAAAAACTAATGGATAATATATAGGTAATTTAAGTGTTCTTCCATATGTTTCGGCCGAAAACTAAATTGATCATTTCAAAGATTATGTTTGTGAAATATTGAGCTTTCTGAGAAATGCAATTATGCTGATTTAAATTTTGATGAAATTTATATTTCTTAGAATAGATATATATATATATATATTTAATTTTCTTATTGAAACTGTAAATTTAATATGTTTTCCATGTTTTTTTTAACACGTAACAGTTTTGGGTGAAATTTTTTTGGAGAAGAATTGAGTTTTATTATATTGAAGTATATCCGAATTGAAGATTTGTTCTTGGTTTATTGTGAATCCAATTTTATTGGTGATACGAATTATCTCATGCTTTGTCTTACTTAAATTTCTACAATTTTATTAGAAATATTGGATTGTGTAAAATGATAAAAGTGTTTTTAATAAGTATAATGTTAGTGTTGGAACAATAATGATTTTTATTGTTTGTGTTCAAAGGTTCAGTACTTGATATTAATCTTTTTAATTAAGTTACTTTGTTGATTATTTTATTTTTATTGATAAATTTCAACTATGATAAATTATTTTGTTAATATTTCGAAAACTAATTATTTTATGTTGTTGTTAAGGTTTAGATACAGTTCATTGACAGGTTATAGGGATTTAAGTTTGACAATTTTTATTAAGGTATGAGTTACTTATTTTTTTTTATATTAGTATTAAATCATTTTTTATTCAATTCGTGTGTATGTGTTAACGGTATTAATATAAAGTTGATTTTCTAAAAAGTTTGAAAATAACAACGATTATATATAAGTATTTCTAAGAAAAATGAAATAAGAATCCATGTGGGGGTGATCGGAAAGATAACCTACAAATGTCGGTAAAAGTATCGACATAAAATTTTCAAACTTATAGAATCAAAATCAAAACGGGTAATCAATCAAGACTAAAATCAATTTGGTTTCAAGTTATGGGATGTACAAAATTTTAATAAAATTATGTTGAAGCAAAATGACAAAATTAGTGTAATACCCCGTCCCGTTTTATATCTTTTATATTCCTAGAACCCTTATTTTATTTTTTATCTTTGTTTCTTTTTATTTTATTTATTTTGTGTGTTATTTGTGTATTTAAATATATATATACCCTTTTTATAAATTCCTAAATTCGTCGAAAGAATCGAATCTTTCAAAGCGAATAAAGGACTACGAGAAATTAAATATTCAAAGATTAAAAATTAGGATTTCGATCCGTTTAATTTACTGAGAATAATTAAAATACAATAAAATATTATTCGAATTTTAAAACTGTATTAATTCTCAATTCGGGATTAATCTCGTGAACCAAACGATCCCTAAACGTATCAAGTGGGAACGAAAATATCCGAATTAACGGGGTTTAATTTCTAGCCACATAAATTACTTTTCTTTTTTAAATTAAATTAATTAGGGAATTAATTTCCACCCACATATTATTTTCCTTCTTTAAAATTAATTAATTAAGAAATTAAATTTCCTAACAATTATCCCTTTCTCTCTCCTCCAAGAAACAAAAACGCGTGCATCTTATCTTTCTCTTCATTTTTTCCCCCAAATTTCTCCTCTCGCCTCCAGCCCCTTCGCCGCCGCGCTCATCGCACCGCCGAGCGACAGCCCAACCACCACCAGCGACCGTCGCGCCTCTTCCCCCCTTCGACCGCGACGAAGCGCCGCCGCGCGCCGTCCTCTCCGCCCGCCGTCGCTCCTCGCCCGGAAGCCGCGAGCGCCGCCTCACCCCTCCTGGGCCGTCGCGGAGCACCGCCGTGCTCTGTTCCCAGCCGTCGCCGCCGTGCGCCTCTCGCTCCAGACGCCGTCGCACCTGCGACGCCGCTCACCGCCGTGCCCAGTGACCACCGCCGTCGCGACGCCCGTTCCGCCAGACGCTGCCGCCGTCTCGATTCCAGCGAAGCTCCGCCCCTCGTCCCAGCCTCGCGCCATCGCCTCACTCGCCCGGTTGCCGCCGTGCTCCGCCTCTTAGCGCCGGCGAACAACCGCGCCTCTCCTCTCCAAGCCGCTGCAAGCGCCGCCGCTCACCGCCCTCCGTCTCTCCTCCGCCGTCGCGCCGCCGTTGCGAGCATCACCACTGACCTCCGTTCTTATTGAGTGAGTTTCGTGTTCAATTACTTTCGATTCTTTTTCCAGATTTCGAATTAACATCACCGTTCACTTTTTAATCTCACAAATTGTCTTTCTTTTCAAATTGATCATCTCTTTGCCTTTCTTCCTTTTCGATGAAGCTCGGTCGAAGCCGCTGCTGCCCGTTTATTCTCGAGGAAACCGAACTACGCTGTTAGGCTGTTCGATTCAATTTTCCGGGTTCTCAATCGACGCCGTTAGGCTATCCAAATAATCCGATGAATAACCGATTTCTTTTAGGACGCCGTTAGGCCGTTCGTTTACCACCCCGAACCGGACTCGTAAGAATTGCTACTTTTTTCTATTTCTCGTAATAGTGGATTAGGATTTTAGTTGAATCCCGTTGAGTCGTTGTAAGTTTTAAGATAATTGTTTTGAAGCCTGTGAGCTTATAGATGGATTTTGATGTTGTTGGTATTAATATTATTGAAATTGTTATTTAGTGTTAGTTGTTAGGCTTGGTAGTATTGGGTTTGTTGATTAATATTGTGGAATTAATTGTTTAGTACTGAATTAGAGTTTTGGGAAAGGATAGAAAAGATAAAGATGTTTATATCCAAAATTAGTAACAAATGAAAATAGTATTATTCTATTGTTTTGAAAGTAACACTATTCAACTTTAGAAGTATTATTAATATTAGAAAAGAAAAGTACTTTTTATAAACTTCTTAGAAAGTCTAAGTTTATTAATAAGTTTTAATAAAGGGTTTTTATTTATAAAATATGATTAATTATATTCAAGATTTCTTTTAAAATGAGAAATCGAATTCTTAAGAAAGAAAAACCTTTTCTTTAATTTTATTAATATTTTTCTAAGTATTTCCAAGTTTAATAATTATATTTTTCCTTAAAGGGCCTTTATTAAAGACACCCCTAAATTCAGTAAATACACTCCCCCTGTTACACCACTGCTTTCAGTAAATACACCGTCCTGTTACACCACTGCTTTCAGTAAATACACTCCCCCTGTTACACCACTGCTTTCAGTAAATACACCCCCTGTTACACCACATAAATTAGTAAATACACCCCCTAATACACCTCCTCTTAAAAAGGGGTGTACTTATCAAAAGATTGTTTTTGTAATAATCGAAATAGTCATACCACAAGTATACTAGTAAATACACTCCCTCAATACACTCACCTTTTTAGAAGTGGTGTATTTACCAAAATAAGATGTGACCCTTAAGCAAGTCCTTTTTGAGTTTATAAGACCACAACTTTCTCGATTCTCGTAACACAAACTCTCAAGTTTTCCTAAACGTTTTCAAAGGTCAACTTTTAATTAAATATCTTCCTACTAGGATTCGGTACTAGTTGGAACGCGCACGAGGTTTTCGACCCTCTGCCTACACATCATTCTCGGGACTCGAAACAATCAGGTGGGTGATGATCGGTTGATTGATCTGCTAATAATACGTTGTGCTGGTATACTCTGAACTTGACTAAATCAATCTAAAACAACTAATCCAACATAAATGTATCCCTATAATATAAATATTTGAAATACGTGATATATTTATATATGATACATATATCTATTGTTACTATTCTAATTAATCACCATTGCATGATTAAGGACATTATCTGAGCATGAATCAATTTAAGTGTGAATTATGTGTATTCTCCCCATGTTTCGAAATGATAGTCTTTGTGAGGAAAAGGAAAGCTGGTAATTATTCTTGCGGAATGACGCGTACGGCCATGAGTGACAATAAGTCAGATTCATGGTCGCTGGTAATTATTTTGTGGAATGACACATACGGCCATGAGTGATAATAGATCAGATTCATGGTCGCTGATATTATTTGTGGTGACCATGAGTGATAATAATTATTCAGATTCATGGTCACATGATTTGTTGGTGAGAAATGGTTTGGGGGAGATTCACAATGTGTTGGAAATGATTTTGACAGATTAGGCCGCTACTTGAAAAATGACTTTGGGCTTTGCCGCTTACTGTGAATAAACTTGTGATATATCAATTATGTGAATGTGGAACCTGTCATGCCCAATTAATTATTACGTGGACTTGTTACTTTTGTAATATATGTTATTCATATTTATATGTCAACTGCTTAAATAAATTATATATCTTTATTAATGAGTATAATTTAATATATTTCGGATTTACCAATCTCATGACGTTGCAAATCACCCATACGTGAGAATTCAAATCTCACGCCCCTTTTTCCCTAAACCCCTTGCAGATTATGATTTCGTGGAGCAAGGACAGTAATAGAGACGACACGGAGTTCCCCACTTAAATAAAACATTACTGTTAATACTATGCTTTATGTACACATATATGTGTGAGAGATACACATTAAAATTATTCTATTCATTTCTTCCGCTGCATAAAAACTCACCATCTCCCATTTCCATTATATTACTTCAAAAATTTTATAGTTCGGACTTTTGATCACAATAACACTTCGAATTCGATATAATTAATATATATTGGGTTCGGGGCGTTACAATTAGAACCAATGAATATTTTTGAAATCATTGAGATTATGAATTAAAATTAATAAGATTATGAATTAATTAATTAATCTTAATTGTTTTTTAAAAAATTATAGAGAAAACTGTATTTTTAGTCCCATAAAATATTCTCAAAACACTCTAGGTCCCTATGTTTCCAAAGTAGTCATTTCATTTGCAGAATTTGTCCCAATCATTATATATTTAACATATTTGGTCCTCAAATCTACCCCAAAATTGCAAAATTTGTGATTTAATATTTAATGGATAGAACCACTTTTGAACATAGAGACCAAAATTGTTGAAAATATCCTTATACGAATGTAAGTGCATATTTTCCTATATTTATATTGTGATATTTATTTTAATTATTTAAAAATATTAAATATAGTTTTTTAAATTATTTTTTAGAACTAAAAAGAAAGAGACAAAGCATAGAGTGAAAATGGTTCATACATGAATCATTGGAGGATATTTGTTGTTTCATTAAAGAGTATTAGTTATTTTAACAAAAGATATTAGTTGTTTTCACTCAAGAGTATTAAAAAACAACTAATGTTCTTCAATTGAAAAATAATACTCTTTAATAAAAAAAATAATACTCTTAATAAAAAATAACAACTCTTCAATTAAAAAAATAATACTCTTTAATAAAAACAACGAATGCTCTTCATTGATTTATGTATAAACCAAATTAAATCTATAAATATTTAAATATATATATATATGTGTGTGTGTGTGTAAATCAATCGAGGCAACATCCTCAACAATTCAATAATGTTTGCCACATTAGATATTTTTAATTACCTTTTGTTTTTTTAAATGTTTATCATATATTTTTAGTTACCTTTTACTTCTTTTTTTCTATCAAATTATTTTTAATTACCTTTTTTTTATATCATTAATTTGAAATTTTAAAATTAGGATTTATTATTAGATTTATAATAATTACGCTTAGAAAATTTAAAAAAATATCTAGATATATTAATTTTAAAAATTATTTTACATTTTTTAAGTTTCAAATTTGATATACTTTTGATATTATTTTTTATTTATTTTTTATTTTAATGAGTTTTTTTTAATACTAACCTGTTTAACATTTAAATCTTTATCCTAACTTTTTTTTTTTATAATTTTCCTTATTACTTTTAACACATAATTATGTATAGTTAAGTCAGAACCTAAATATATTTTTTTCTTAATAATTAAAAGTGGTCCTTTTTTTTATGCAAAAATGGTCCTATCCATTAAATATTAAATGACCAATTTTGCAATTTTGGGGTAAATTTGGGGACCTAATATGTTAAATATATAATGATTTGGAAAAATTCTGCGAAAAAAATAGACTACTTTGGAAACTCAGGGATCTAAAGTGTTTTGTGAATATTTTATGAGACTAAAAGTATAATTTTTTTAATAATGTTTCTAAAAATAATTAAGATTAATTAATTCATAATCTTAGTAATTTTTTTTTTTTGTGGCCACGAATTTAGTTAGTTTGAAAGGTATAAGACATGAGATTTTTTTGGCAAATAAGATGGATAGTTTGAGATATATTTTCCAAATATGTACATACGGAAATGATCATATGCCCACCGGCGGGCACAATATATATACCCACCGCGAATGTGATAATGACACATAAGCAGTGGGACCCTATAATTTTAATTGATAAATTTTATCTGCTTATGTGTCATTATCACATTCGCGGTGGATATATTATATTGTGTCCACCTGTGGGCATGAGATCATTTTCGTATGTACATAATAATCTTGGATTAGTATTTTAATTAAATAAGTCAAATATAATGATGTGTAGTGCCACACCATCAATTTGGCTCCTTATGGGTATCAGAATTATATTTATATATATATATATATATATATATATTACCCACATGACAAATGACTCGCATACACCAACTTTATTAGAAAAAAAATTGTACCCACTTTTAAGAGTAATTTGGTGTCAAAATTATAAAAATATGATAGTGAATTTAAAAAATATTTTTCATTTGAAGTGGATAAAAAAATAACAATATAATTGGAAAGTAAGATCATTTTTAAATCGAAACTAATTTATGCTTGATACATGGAATATGAAACAAAAGTTAAATATCATACTTAATCCCTCAACTAATAATATAATATTGACAAAGTATAGAGTGAAAATGGTTTATACATAAATTATAGAAGGGTATTAGTTGTTTCCACTAAAGATTATTAGTTGCTTTCACTGAAGGGCATTAGTTGTTTATACTGAAAAGTGTTAGTTGTTTGCTGAAAATAAACTAAGGCTCTTTAGTATAGGAAAATGATTGGGGCGTGGGGTTGGTATGAGGAAGAATTTTTTTTTTTTTGTGTATTAATTTTTTTTAAATATATACTTATATTTAGAAAGGAAATAGTTATGTCTCAAAGTGGTGTTGGACGGACTCCATGTGTATAAAATATCCCGAAATCAGGGGTTAATTAGTGCTAATTCGGAATAAAAAAATTACCACAATAATTTAGCAGCGGATTATGTTTACTAACCATTTTACCAATGGATTACCAAAAAATTGGTCATATAAATAAATATTTTATTTTTCGTTGGTAATCCGTTGATAATATGTCGGTATTTTTTACTAACGAAATACTATTTTGTTGGTATATTTAGAAACGAGCAACATAACAACGGAAAATATTCGTTGCTAATCCATTACTAAATGCAAATTCACTGATTAGCAATGGAATCTTTCCATTGTTAAAACGTGAAAATCTTTTAGTGGAAGGTAGTAAAAGAAGGATCGTAGGTCTTGGGGCTGGCAATTTAAGGACCATATGTTTAAAATTTTGTAAATTGAGGCCAAGTTGGCCTGAATTAGCTCTAATTATAGTCAATTCGGGTCAATTTGGCCTCAAATTGCAACATTTTAAATTTGGTGTCCTTAAATTGCCAACCCGAAGACATGTGGTCCTCCTTTTACTACCCCCCTTAACCTACTGGTCTTAAAAAAAATATTCTGTATAGACAACTAATACTCTTCAGTGAAAACAACTAATACTCTTTAGTGAAAACAATTAATACCTTTCAATAATTCATGTATGAACCAATTTCACTCTATATATACTCTATAATATTACATCAGAAAGAGAGAGAAAAGGTCAATCAACAAAATTATAATACATAGGACAATTATCAACCTACAAACAACACATCAACAAAAAATATACACACTTGACACGTCAACAAACAAAACTCTATATTAGTATATATGGTGATTTATTGGACATAAGTAAAATGCTCATTATTTAATTTAGAATCATATATTTTAGAATAAAAAGAATATTTTTTTATGATGCACTCATGCATAATGTGTATTTTTTTTTTAATTTTGTAATAAAACACTGTCTGAATAAACATTGATATTTGTAAAATATTAAATTAAAAATATTTTTTTTTTTTAAATATACGCCTTACGTGCGAAGCACGGGTAGGCAAAACACTAGTTTTTTACATGTCGCTAATTCTTTCCCTCGGATTATACATTGCTAATTTTGTTTGTCAATGAAAAAATGGGTGCTAATTTATCTAAAAAAAATATAGCAGTTGTAACTCGGTGTTTTTTAATTTTTGATTATGGTCCAATAATTTTATATAGTGGTGATTTAAAATAACATATTTTCAAGTAATTAACATTTATGGATACCCACTTGCACCTTACAAATTGATCACATGATGCATAAGAAGTAATGTGTGTACAATGATGTAGTAATTATTCATTGATAATACATGGTATTTTTTCAAAATGTTCCTATTTATTTGCCTAGATTCATACAATACTAATTGGTATGATAATAAATTGTTTAAATAAATCAATAGATTTATTATTTTTTAAAATATAGTTGTTGCAACTCGGTATTTTTTAATTTTTGAATATGGTCCTATAATTTTATATTGTGGTGATTTAAAATAACATATTTTCGAGTAATTAGCCTTTTTGGATACCCTCTTGCACCTTCCAAATTGATCACATGATGCATAAGATGTAATGTGTGTACAATGATGTAGTAATTGTTCATTGATAATGCATGATATTGTTTCAACATGTTCCTATTTATTTGCCTTGATTCATAAAATACTAATTTTAAAGATGTATATATGGTTATTGTCCATAATATATAATAAGTGTAGTTTGGGTTGTTTATGCACATTGATGGTCTATGGCATATTTTCCATGTTGCTAATTCTTTGCCTTGGATTATACATTGCTTATTTTGTTTGTCAAAGAAAAAATGAGTACTAATTTATCTAAAGAAATATAGTTGTTGCAACTCGGTGTTTTTTAATTTTTTAACATGGTCCTATAATTTTATATCGTTTTGATTTAAAATAACATATTTTCAAGTAATTAGCATTTTTGGATACCCTCTTGCACCTTCCAAATTGATCACATGATGCATAAGATGTAATGTGTGTACAATGGTGTACTAATTGTTCATTGATAATGCTTGGTATTGTTTTAAAATGTTCCTATTTATTTGTCTTAATTCATACAATACTAATTTTAAAGATGCATATATGGCTATTGTCCATAATATATAATAAGTGTAGTTTGAGTTGTTAATGCACATTGATGGTATATGACATATTTTCCACATGTCGCTAATTCTTTGCCTTGGATTATACATTGCTAATTTTGTTTGTCAATGAAAAAATGGGTAATAATTTATCTAAAAAATATAGCTATTGCAACTCGGTGTTTTTTAATTTTCGAATATGGTCCTATAATTTTATATCGTGGTGATTTAAAATAACATATTTTCGAGTAATTAGCATTTTTGGATACCCTCTTGCACTATCCAAATTGATCACATGATGCATAGTAATGTGTGTACAATGGTGTAGTAATTGTTCATTGATAATGCATGGTATTGTTTCATGTTCCTATTTATTTGCCTGGATTCATACAATACTAATTTTAAAGATGTATATATGGTTGTTGTCCATAATATATAATAAGTGTAGTTTGGATTGTTAATTCACATTGATGGTCTATGGCATATTTTCCACATGTCGCTAATTCTTTGTCTTGGATTATACATTGCTAATTTTGTTTGTCAATGAAAAAATGGGTGCTAATTTATCTAAAAAATATAGTTGTTGAAACTCGGTGTTTTTTAATTTTCGAATATGATCCAATAATTTTATATAGTGGTGATTTAAAATAACACATTTTCAAGTAATTAGCATTTTTGGATACCCTCTTGCACCTTCCATGTAATACCCCGTCCCGTTTTATACCTTTTATTTCCCTAGAAACCTTAATTATATAATTTTATATTATTATCCTTGTTTCTTTTAATTTTATTATTTTTGTGTGCTACTGTGTAATTTAAATATATACCCTAATATAAATTCCTAATTTCAAGAAAGGAATCGAAACTTTCAAACGAATAAAGAATTACGAGAAATTAAATATTCAAGTTTAAAATAGAATTTCGATCCGTATAAATTATTGAGAATAATTAAGATATATTAAAATATTATTTAAGTTTTTAAACTGTATTAATTCTTTTTTTCGAATTTAAAAGTCGGAACCAAACAACTCCTTATAAGAAGTACAAAGAATCTCAAGTAAATCTTCCTTTCTTTAATTCTCATCCATAAGTTCCTTTTCTTTTCTTTTAAATTATAAGTTAATTAAATAAATATTCTATAAATATCCCTCTCAAAGCTTACGAAGGAAGGAAAACCAATTTCCAAAATTCACTCACGGTATTCCATATCCTCTCTCTCTCTCTCTCTCTCTCCTCTCGTCTCTCTTGCTCATCTTCCGCCAACCACGACAGCCGTCGCTCCTTTTCCGATGACACGTCGCCACGACGACCGCCGCCGCTAGCCCAGCCGTCTCGCTGATCGGCCACCATCCGCCTCGCGAGCGGCACCAGCCACGGCCGTCGCGCCTCACCCTGCTCCGCCGCCTTCAGCCACCCACCCGCGATGCCCCTTCCAACGCCGCCGCGCGCCACCGCCCCAGCCTCGGACCGCCACCGCGTCGCACCACCAGCGGGTTAGCAGCGCCGCCTCTTGATTTTAAGTGAGTCTCGTTCCCTTTTCAGTTCGATTCTTTCGATTTCATATTTTGCTTCGGTTTAATTCGCTTCGGTTCTAATTTCGTTCATTTTGTGTTAATCGAGACACCGTGTCTCTTCTGCCCTTTCTGGTTTTTTTTCTGATGAAGCCCGAAGGACGAACCGCTGCCCGTTTGATTTCGGAAGAATCAAAACTACGCCGTTAGGCTGCTCGAATTTATCCACGAACCTTTTAAATCACGCTGTTAGGCTGCCCGATTTGGAACTCGTAAGAATTTACTATCCTGCTTCTGTTTAGTTTTGTAAACTTTGGATTACTGGTTATTTTGATTGGAGACGGTAGAACTTGTATATAGAGTTGAGTTAATGATGTTAAATTTCTACTAGTGTTATTGAAATAACTATTTAGTATTATTGGTTTGAGAGTTAAGTATTATTGTTTTGGTTGGATGATATTACTGAATTGATGGATTAGTATTATCGAATTAGTTGAATGGTGATGAAATTAGTTTAGTAATATTAGTTGAGTTTTTATGGGCAAAGGAAAACTTTATTTTCTTTAAATCCTTGTTCCTCTTTTTGGAAAAGAACAATACCTTTGGTTTTTAAAAGTAGTACTTTGGGTTATCAAAATTATTATATTGATCGAGTTTGGAAAAAGGATCGAAAAAGACAAAAGTTGTTTATATCCAATTTTAGTAACAAATGAAAAGGATCAGTTTTTAGAAAAAGTTATACTATTCTTTGGTTTTGAAAGTGACACAAGTCAATTTGATTAGTAATACTAATGATAAGGAAAATATATATATTATGTTATTTTTAGTATTTATTATATAAAATTCTTTAAGCAAAATATTTATTAATAAAAGAAGTTTTATTTATAAAATATAATCTATATTCAAAGTTATTTTAAAATAAGAAATGAGAATTTAGAAAGTAAAATATTAAATTGAGATTTTGATTATATTAATATTATTTATATAACTTTCTTATTCTTTTAATTATTTTTGAGAAAAATATTATATAGATATATTTTTAAAATTATAAAAGCTTTTAGTTATAAAAGGACAAAGGAAATTAAAAAGATTGTTTTGTAGAGATCGAAATAATTATACCACAAGGAACTTAGTAAATACACCCCCCTAAAACACCAATCCTTTTAGAAGTGGTGTATTTATCAAAATAGGGTGTGGCCTTAAAGTAAGTCTATTCAACAAGTTTATAATACAACAACTTCCTCGTTTCGTAACACGTACTTCTAGGCCTTTTCAATAAGCCAAGAGCCAATTATTAATTAAATGTTTTCGTACTAGGACTCTGTGCTAAGTGGGATACGCACGAAGGGTCTGACAATCTGTTATTGTATCACTCTCGGGACGTCTCTACAACGCGAGTCGTCTTCCAAATGAATTTCAAGACAGTAGTAACTTAGCTATAAAGTTAAGAGGTGGGTGATGATCTGTTGATTGATCTGCTAATAATACGTTGTGCTGGTATATTCTGAACTCCACTAAATCAATCTAAAATCAAATATACAACATAAATGTAAACCTATTATATAAGTATGTGAACTATATGATATAATTATATGTACATTATATAGATTATTGTGTTTGTTGATTATACGAATTGATGACGGTTGCATGATATAAGAGCATTTTGTGAGCATGAATCTATTTAAGTATGAATTATGTGCATAATTCGAATTGACAGTTTTTGTAAGGAAGAGGAAGTGGTGTGTGGCCATGTTTGATAATAAATCAGGTGCATGGTCACGGTATTCGTTTGTGGTAGTTGTGTGTGGCCATATTTGATAATAAATCAGGTGCATGGTCACGAGGTTTATTTGCAGTAGTCGTGTGTGGCCATGTTTGATAATAAATCAGGTGCATGGTCACGGGGAATTATTTATATGTTTTGGAAGATATTTTTTACTATATGTGAAAATGATTGTGGGCTTTGCCCCTTAACATGGACCAACTTGTGATATTTCAATTATATGATGTGAGACCTGTTGTGCCAACTGATTATTATGTGAACTTGTTATTTATACAATATATGATGTTCGTATTAATATGAATTGCTTAAATGAATTAAATACTTTATTAATGAGTATAATTTAATATATTTTGGATTTACCAATCTCATGACGTTGCAAGTCACCCATACGTGAGAATTCAAATCTCACGCCCCCTTTTACAACCCTTGCAGATTATGATTTCGTGGAGCAAGGACAGTAATAGAGACGACACGGAGTCCCCCGCTTAAATAAAATATTACTGTTAATACTGAGCTTTATATTCATAGATATACATGTGTGAGATACTTATTAAAATTAGTCTACTCATTTCTTCCGCTGCATAAAACTCATCTCTCATTTTATTATCCTTTTTATATCAAAAATTTTATAGTTCGGATTTTAGTCACAAGTGGCACCTCGAATCTGAGATATTTTATGTGTTTTGGATTCGGGGCGTTACATTCCAAATTGATCACATGATGCATAAGATGTAATGTGTGTACAATGGTGTAGTAATTGTTCATTGATAATGCATGGTATTGTTTCAAAATGTTCCTATTTATTTGCCTTGATTCATACAATACTAATTTTAAAGATGTATATATGGCTATTGTCCACAATATATAATAAGTGTAGTTTGGGTTGTTAATGCACATTGATGGTTTATGACATATTTTCCACATGTCAGCTAATTATTTGCCTTGGATTATACATTGCTAATTTTGTTTGTCTATGAAAAATGAGTACTAATTTATCTAAAAAAAATATAGCTGTTGCAACTAGGTGTTTCTTATTTTTCGAGGATGGTCCTATAACTTTATATCGTGGTGATTTCAAATAACATATTTTCGAGTAATTAGCATACTTGGATACTCTCTTGCACCTTCCAAATTGGATCATACATTGCTAATTTTGTTTATCAATGAAAAATGAGTACTAGTAATGTTAATTTAGGCCATTAGCTTTTACTTTATGACAACGTAAGTATTTTTTTATTTTGGGCTGATGAATTAACCAATTGCATATATTCAGACATAATGTCATGTGATGCTTGGAAGGCATGTCTAATACTGTGTGATGGACCAATCGTTGTAGTTTTGATTGCACGATAGAATTGGTAGTTTCATTATGCGATGTTCATTTTTTTGTACGGAAGATATTTGTCAAATATCTTTTCAAACTATCTTCGCCCACAATAAAAATATTTATTTTTATTTTTAGGGTTCTCCCACATTAAAATTACTATATATGTTGTCATTTTGATCCACTAACTTTTCGATTAATAAAAAATGGGGATTTTACCATCTGAAATATAGTAAAGTTATTAATTTATGGTCTAATTTTTTTTATTAATTTAGGACCTGAAAGATTGAACACTATTAATTTAAGACTAAAAGATTGAGACTATTAATTTAGGACACACCAATTTTAAGATCACCTTTTATAGTTTTTAGTTATCCAATTATATTTTTATACATTGTAGTTGTTCGTTGTGGATAAACAACCAATACTCTCTATTACAAATACTAACACCCTTTAAAAATACATTCAAGGCTATGAGTTTTAAAACCATCGATTATAAAATAGTCCCTTATGATAATTGAATTTTTCATATACGTTAGGTCTGTGTCATGTTCCCGAACGTTAGAACTATTTTGCGTGTTATAATTTGGTCCAGTAACTTTTATAATTACTGAGAAGAAGAAAATTGAAGGACAAATATTTAAATGAAAAATGTGGACGAACTTCATATTTTTTTTTAATATTTTTCACTTACCTGTCGGCATGTTGGTGTGAAGTTCGTCCACGTTGAAAATATTATGCATGTTATGATTTGGTCCTGTGACTTTTAGTGTTGCTAATAAAAATGTTGGATGACGAATATCAAATATTTATCGTCAGCGATATATTTGTCAAATATCTTTTCAAATTATCTTTGCCCGCGTTAAAAATAATTATTTGATATTGGTCCTTCAATATTTTTTATTAGCAAATGGTAAATAAAAAGTATAGAAAACAAATGTCAGAAGTCCATATTCAACGATCATACACTAATCATTGCTATCCATTTGTGTATAATATTTAGAAGAAAAAAGCTAAGTTCCGCAAAGTAATCATAATTTCAACAGACCATTACTTTTTACTTTATGATAATGTAAGTACTTTTTTGTTTTGGAGTGACGAATGAACCAATTGCATATATTCAGACTTAATGTCATGTGATGCTTGGAAATAATTTATGCCATATACTAGGTATGTCTGATATTGCGTAATGGACCAATCGTTGTGGTTTTGATTGCACGATAGAATTGGTAGTTTCATTATGCGATATTCATTTTTTTCGGTACGAAAGATATTTGTCAAATATCTTTGACATTAAAAATATTTATTTTCATTTTTTAGGGTTCTCCCGCATTAAAATTACTATACATGTTGTCATTTTGGTCCTTTAACTTTTTCTATTAATAGAAAAGTGTTGGTCCCGAGACGAGCAAACAGGTGTATGGGGGGGGGAATACACCTGAGGCTACAAATTTAAACTTCTTAAATCTTACCAGGTTACTTAAGACAGTAACTCGTCAGTGGAGTTGAAGTCTGCTGAGAATTACTTGTGAAAGCTTACTGAGATAATACCTCCACTGAAAGCTCAAGACTTTCAGTTGAACTACTATCTAATTAGCTTTCAGATGTGGATTAGTGAGCCCTTAAGAAATCTCGTTTTACTTTGATCAACTTTGAATGAATAACTCACACTTAAGAGATAGCAGAAAGTAAGTACACAAGATATAAAGTGGTTCAGAGATGAATCTCCTACGTCCACTGTCCTGATTAAACAGGAGAATTCCTTTCACTTGGAATTCCTTGTGTTATAGTGCCAAGGTGCACTGATCAATTAATCCTCTCTTAGGATGATTGATCACTAGGATAATTCCAGGTCCTAGTTCCCAAAACAAACCAGCTTTCAGACTTATACAAACAATCAGCTTACTAACACCACTTAATGCTAACTCTGAACCTAACAACTGAGTAGGGTTTTGAGTAGGCTTTGGTTCCAACTGTTGTGAGATAATCCTTACAGTTTAGCTCAAGGCTTAGGATGTATTATCTCTCTCTATAAGGTTTGGATATAGCTTTAAGCTCGATTACAGAAGGTTTGGTATGCTCTCTACAAATGTGAAACACTTGGGAAACAAAAGTAATTTTGAGTGCTTCTTGGTTAGTTATGAATGTAGAGATAGCTTTGATCTTGTGAGTTTCCCGTGTATAGAAATGGGCACTTCCTTCTGTATTTATAGACCTTCTTAAAAATCTTCCCGTTGGAGTTGAATCTTCTCAAGTAAGTCTTCTTGTATCTGATTGGTTCAAACAGCTTTATTTGAAGCTTTAAGTCTTGTCAAGAAACGGCTGAAAGACCATGCCTGTTCACCAACTTTCTGTAGAATGCTAGGGAAAGACTTTTGGTACTTGTCAATCTGTGACAGGTCGGCTGTCAGTAGAGTACACCTACGTGTCATCTTCTCATTGGGCCGTTCAGTCTGCTTGCTCAGAATCCTGTCTTGATTTAAGGTGGAACTCCTCTGAGAGAACCTTCTAATTCCTTCATTTATTGTAAGCTTCGCTGAAATTCGTTTTGCCTTGTTCCAACCAGATTAACTAACAGCTTTTAATGTGTTTAGCATTGAATGTGCTTTGTTAGTTCACATCAGTGGACCTTGGTCCTCTCCTGATGGTTTTAGTCTTAGTGTGAATGTACTTAAAAACATTCAAGACTTAGACCATTTCTCATATCAGTTTGTCTTCAGCGGACTTCATTCTTCAATACACTCCAGAATTTACTAACTGCACTTCAGTTCCTTAACATTTGAACTGACTTTCTAAACTTTAACTCTACTGAACAATTTTACTTACAAACAACTTAGGAAAAATCTTTTGACATCTTAATCAAAACTTAAGTCTATACAATTTCCCAACAATTTCCCCCTTTTTGATTATGCCGAAACCTATCTTATTACATATTCTCTTTCAGATGAGGTTCTTCAGTTGACATAAATATTTAAGGATTTTTGTAAGTAAAAGCATTCAAGTACATAAACCTAAATGATAATGAGATATTATCTTGGGCAAAAACACAGTAGAGTTTCATTATATTGAAGAACTGAAGAGTAAAAATACATAACATCCACTGAAAAGTATAGGTTCAAAACAAGATCAGCTGGGACTTATAAACAAATGCCCAGAAACAACACTTAACTCCTTAGATGGACTCAAACAAAGGTTCAAGCCCATATTGCTTGAAGACTCGAATCTTCAAGTCATTCTTTCTTTCCATCACTTCTTTTGAATGTCCCCTGAGACCTAAATGCTCACACAAGGATACCCATTCTTCTGTGATCCGCTCTCTATCAACTGCTCCAGTTGCATCTTGTGGAGGCCAGTAGGTGATTGGCTCAGGAGCCTTCAAGGCATGATCTGGAAACTTGTCATTCCAGGCTTCACTTATCTCAAGGTAGAGTTTTGGGTAAGTCTCGAATAACCAGTCATTAAACAAATCTTGAGCATTTTCCTTTCCCAATTCTCCGCTGACATAAAATGAGTACACAAACTCCCTCTTCGCAGTTTCCCAAGCATCATTCAGCTTCTTGGGAACCCAAGTATCATGATGAGGGAACTGGGCCTTTGAAGGAGCCACCTTGTCTTTCTTCAGCTTTGCAGCTCACCTTTGATAACCATTCCTGAATTTCTTTGAAGTAGTCTTATCAAAGGTGGTTAGTCTTTCCTTCTTCTTTCTCTCTGCCAACTCTGCAATAGTCTCTATTTTCCCAACAACCTTATCTCTCCTCTCTTGCTATTGAGCAGTTAATCTCATAGCTCTCTCATTCATACCTTCAGCTTCCTTGATTAGCTCAGTGAGCTCAGTAACTCTTGTGGGGGCAGATTTGGGGATTTCAGAGGAGATAGGTTCAGGGTTTAAGATAGGAAGTACCTACACTGAGTCTTCAGATGACTTTGCAGCCAATCTTCTTGGGGATCTTGTTCTTTTTGCCACCTCTGCTGAGAGAACATCAGTAGCTTTTCTCTTAGTTGTTTCCCCCTTCTGAGCAGCTCACTCTTTTTTTCTCCTTCTCAGCAGCCTCTCTGAACTTGGTTAAATCCCTCTGTTCCTGGACTTCTTTGCCTTTAACTCTCTTACTCTTCTCATCAGCAGTCTTCTGGGCTTCCTTTGTTACTTTCTTCATGGTATTCTTGATATGCTGACTTTTTGTGAAGTCATCAGTTTTAAGAATTATTTCCATGTCATTGTTGGGATTGAGCTTCATCTGCTTTCCACTTACTAATTTTTCCCCCTTTTCGGCATTAATCATGCACTCAGCAACAGTGATGTTAAGCCTCATCTGATCATGTTCAAGGGCTTTGAGTTGAGTAGAGCAATGATCAACCTCCTCTTCAATTCTTTCCAGGGTTGCACCAGCATTCTGACCAAAGTTTACAAACTGAGCCAGCTTTTCATCTATCAGGACGTTTGTCTTTTCTTGGGTAGAGAAGTCCTCTGCAGCCTTCTTCAGGACTTCTCCCAGCTTAGCTCCCAGCTCCTCGTGCTTGGCCTCAAACTCTATCAGCTTCTAGTTCCATAACCCTTCAACCTTCCCTAACAGGCCAGCTGAGAAAGCCTCTACAGAGGACTTTAGGTTAATGGAGACATTCTCCACTGAATCCTTCAGAAATTGAGTTCTGGCCTCTTCTTCCTTTTGCTCCAACTTCTTCAGGGCCTCTATCACCAGTATGCTTTTTCCTTCAACAACATCTAAGACCATTTATTGTGAATCTTCTACCTTCAGAGTCAAATTTTGGAGTGATTTGGTGGTAGACTCCATCAGCTCATCAACATGGTCTGAGAGAATGACCATTTCATCTACTTCTTCTTAAACAATTTCTTGGACATCTCTCAGCTGAGCTTGTAGAGAAGGAAGCTTTTCATTTTGAATGAGTTGGACAGCTTCTCTCAGTGGAGTTAGGTTGACCTGGACTGGGGGAACTTCATCAGTTTGTATACCTGCATGGCAAACAGTGTTAGTCCTTTCCCCCTCTTTCTCACAGCCTAAGTCACCTGACATAACTACCTCCATTGCAACTCCCTCTTCTTCCCTCAACTTACTCTCTTTTTCATTTTCAACTATGTTCTTTTCAGGCAGTTCATCCTTTACAGGAAAGATTGCTTTAATCTCTCCGCTCACAACTCCAGTGATTTCAACTTCTTTTTCTTTTTCCTTAATATTTTCAACTCCTTCTTTACCAGACACCTCAGCTGACTCTGTAGTCACCACTGAAGGCTGTTGTGGGAGAGCTTCAGTAGACTCATCTACTGAGCTCTTCTTTGGCAAATTTTGTGCCTCAGCATCTCTTGCCAAAGATACATCCTTGGCTACTTCACCACCACATTGTTGTGGTGAAGTACCTTCTCTTTATTCCATCTCCTTCTCCTTCTCTCCCTCTCCTCCTTCAATAGTTTTTACCTCCTCCGGCTTTTCTTTTTCCTTTTCAGTAGTTTTCTCCTCTCCAGATACCTTGCTTGCTTCAGCAAGCTTGTCCATAACTAGACTTTGGAAGATCTTCTCATCACAGAGAAGTCTGGTTTTGGTCATGCCTGCAAACTCCAACACCTCCATCTCTTCTTTCTTCCATTCCTCAGCATTGCTGCCTCCAACAGCCATGAGGATCTCTCCCAACCTCCTGTCCTTCAGCTGGACAAGTAGCCTTACTCTCATGAACATAGCTTTCAGGGTGGGGTGCCCATCAAGCTCAGGATACTTAGATTCCAAAGAGTAAGCTACCTCATCCTTAAGGGTATCCAAGAAGGAGTACCCTTCTTCATCATCAGATGGTATAGAAGGGGTAGGGGATCTGATCTCAGTTGGCTCTTCTGGGATTGACTCCAGGTGAGTTGAATGGGTTTCAGGTGGGTTAGGTTCAGATGAGGGTAAGGTTTGAGTTTTAGGAGAGGTTTGGATTTTGTCAGTAGGGGTTGAGGATGTGTTCTCAGGAGGGGTTGAGGTTGCCTCAGCAGATGCCTCAGAGGGGGAGGTGTTTTGGGATCCACTTTCAGGCTGTTGAGAGCCTTCAGTGGGGGGTTTTTGACATTGCGGAGATGCGTTTAGTTTTAACAGAGGTTCTGGGCTTGGTTTTTTATTTAATGGGGGTAGGGGCAGTGGCATCTGAGTTAGACTCAGTAGATATGATGTTAGGAGATGAATCAGGGTTACCTGAAGATGACTCATCAGTGGAGTTTGTGGTTCTGACCTTCTTTGAGGCACTCTCCTTCACCGCCTCAGATGACCTCTTCTTCTCCTTCTTTGAGGCCTTCTCTGCCTCCTCCTCTTTGTGTAAAGTCATCTTGTCACTTAGCTTTACAAGTCTCCTTTTCAACTTGGTCTTTTTCCCTTCAGCAGGGTTTGCTTCTTCAGCCTCCTCCGCCGCTTCCAGGCTTTCCACCTCCGTGCTCAGCTTCCTTGTCTCCAAGGCTTTACCAGATTTGAATACAGCCTTCAAATTGCTCCATTTTCTATCTTCTTTCCAGTCCACTCCCACGTCAACATTTTCTTTCAAGTAAGAGATCTTTGTGGCAAAGTTCAGCTTACTTGACAATTGGGGAGTCTTTTCCGGCTGGAATTTCAACTTCTCTTTGTTCAGTGCTCTCAAGAAAAATTGTTGCCAGTTATAGCTCTTCTCCTTCCTATCCACTATTGCCTTCATCAGTCTCAGTTTGGGCTTGCTTACTTGTTCCGTGCTTCCTTGATTACCCAAAATACATTTCCCAACAATCTCACAAAGAACATTGTATACGGGAAGGAGTATATTTCTGTTTATTGTGGGACTGTACTTCGTCTTCTTCTGCATAATAGAGTAGACCCAGTCCTCCTCCTTATCCGCGATACAAGTATCCAGATTTGGGCCTTCAGATGGAAGTCCAAAGAGATATTTGAGATCATCACCTTCCAGATGGATCTCTTTCCTCACTTTCTAGTGCTCGATGATTTCAGTATCATCTCTCATCACCTTCTTCTTCCTCTTCAAAAATAGACAGGACTTAATCTTTGAATCAGTGTTAGCAACACTGAAAAAGAACTCCAAAACTTGTCTATCGAAGCAGTTTTGGTGGTGGATAGATAGGAATTTTTCCAGACCAGCATCATTCACCATGTCCAGGGCCTCCTTGATATGCCTGAACTCTGGTCTGGTTTGAATCTTAGGGTTGTCAAAAACAACTATATGCTCATACCAAAAGTTGTCTTTGTTGGTAAGAAAACCTAGATTAACTCTGGCCATTTTTTATTTAGAAAGGAATTGTAAGAGATTTGCAGAGAGGAAGTAAGTATTTGCTTGAAGAGAGTTCGAAAAGGTTCTTAGACTGATTTTGGGGTCTTTTATATGAGAAATGAATGGTGAGATTGAAACGCGCAATCAACGTCTGAGATTAATTTGGAAACAGATCGTGGATAGTCGAAAAGGTTAGTGGGGAGTTTTTGATAAATCTCGACGGTTAGGGAAGAAACGCCTAAAATGAAAGGTGGGGATTGAAAGAGTTGGTAGCCGGAAGGTCACATCATCCGGCTTTTAAGGCGCGTGAGATAGGAAACTGAAAAAGTATGTCTAACTTGTACAACGCGCATTAAATGCCCGCCTTATCAAAATCTCCTTGAAATAGTGTAAAAAAATTTTTTCAGAAAGCACACATTAAAGAATTTTGAAATTAAATTTAGAAACCAAGAGGCTTTCAGATTTGAAGAATAGCATGTGTACAAAACATTGACCTCCACTGAGGTTGAACCTCTTCTGTGAAATGAAGCTCTTTTGAGATTAGTGACTCCTCTGAGGTTGATCCACTTCCGAGGTGGAACCTCCACTGATTTGAATTCAACTCTTCTGAGTTTTGTAAAGAATTCATCTTTACTCTCCTGGATCTAGAAGTCCAAGCTCCACTGACAGTTCTTGAAACCTTGCTTCATCTGCCTTTTGTTTGTCAGTGTGAATCTTGAGCATTTTGATATCCTTCTTTTCCACATGATCTCTGATGAAATGATGCCTTATATCCACATGCTTGCATCTTGTGTGGAGAACTGGATTTTCTGAAATAGCAATTGCACTATTGTTGTCACAGAAAATAGGAACTTCATTTGCGAAGATGTTGTAATCTCTCAGTTGTTGTCTTAGCCATAGAATTTGAGCACAACAACTTCCAGCTGCCATATATTCAGCTTCAGTAGTGCTTGTGGCTACTGAATTTTGTTTCTTGGAAAACCAAGATATCAGCTTACTTCCCAAGAATTGACAAGTGCCTGAGGTTGATTTTCTATCAATTCTGCATCCTCCATAGTCTGCATTTGAGTAACCTGTGAGTTCCAAATTGTTATCTAAGGGATACCATAATCCCATATTCACAGTACCATTTAAATATTTGAGAATCCTCTTAGCAGCTTCCAGATGACTCTTCTTTGGGTTGGCTTGATATCTAGCACATATTCCCACTGCAAATGTGATATCAGGCCTGCTTGCTGTGAGATACAGTAGAGACCCAATAATTGCTCTATAGCGAGTCTGGTCTACTGATTCACCATCTTCATCAGGTTCCATTTTGGTATTGGTGTTGAGTGGAACTCTTGCAACTGTGCTGGTCTGGCATCCAAATTTGTTGATCAGCTCCCTTGTATATTTGGCTTGGTTGATGAAGATTCCTTCAGAGGACTGCTTAACTTGAAGTCCAAGGAAGAAGTTCATTTCTCCCATCATTGACATCTCAAACTTTCCTTTCATCAATTGAGAGAACTTTTCACCGAGGACTTGGTTTGGAGAACCAAAGATGATATCATCCACATAGATTTGAACTAGCAGGGTGTCCTCTCCTTTTGTGATCCTGAAGAGAGTTCTATCTACTCTTCCTTTGATAAAACCATGATCCAACAGGAACTGTGACAAAGTATCATGCCAAGCTCTTGGAGCCTGTTTCAGTCCATATAAAGCTTTTCTCAGTCTATATACTTTGTGGTTTTCTTCAAAACCTGGGGGTTGCTCCACATAGACTTCCTCATTGAGTATTCCATTCAAGAAAGCACTCTTGACATCCATTTGATACACCTTGAATTTATTGTGAGCAACATATGCAAGAAATAACCTTATTGCTTCCAATCTGGCCACCGGGGTAAAGGTTTCATCATAGTCAAAACCTTCCACTTGAGAATAGCCCTTTGCTACTAGCCTGACCTTGTTTCTGACTATGACATCATTCTCATCCTTCTTGTTCTTGAATACCCACTTGGTTCCAATCACATTGCAGTGATATGGTCTGTCAACTAGCTCCCATACTTGATTCCTTGTGAATTGGTTGAGTTCTTCTTGCATAGCAATAATCCAGTTTGAGTCTTGAAGTGCTTCTTCAATGGAACCTGGTTCCTGGTTAGATAAGAAGCAACAAAACAAAGCACTTTCTCCATGAAAACTTCTAGTTTTGACTCTCGAGGTGGGATCACCTAGGATTAGCTCAACATGATGATCTGAGAGCCATGTCCTCCTAGGCTAATGCCCTTCAGTAGAGTTTAACTCTTCTGAAGTTGAGTCATTAGATACAGGAATGAATTCAAATTTAGGAAATAAGACAGATGGTTGATGTCCTGAGTCATCATTCAAGGTATTTTCATTCTCAATGGTAGTTTCATTGGTTGTCCCTTGAATGATGGGCTCAGTAGTTGTCTCAGCTGTGACCACATCTTCATCGACATTACTTACCTCTTGAACTGGGATAGTGTTCATCAGTTCAGTTGTATCAGGAGAGCTCTCAGGTGAGCTGTGAGGAGTGGTTTGACTTTGAGTGTCCTCTTTGAATTGTTGATCATTTAGGTTATCCCAGGTTGGGATGTAAGCATCAACACAATTCTCAGGATAGCCTTTTGACTTGATATTTAGTCTAGTTAGTCTTTTGCTTATCACTTCCTCATTCTACCTACTCCTGGACTCAAAGGTAGATTCATCAAAGACCACATGAGGTGCTTCTTCCACAACAAGAGTTCTACAGTTGTAAACTCTGAAAGCTCTACTGATTTGGGAATATCCTAAAAATATTCCTTCATCAGCTTTGCTATCAAAAGCTTTCAGTTGAGTTTTCCCATTGTTGTGAATGAAATACTTGCAACCAAAGATATGAAAGTAAGATACCTGAGGCTTTCTGTCATTCCATAACTCATATGGAGTTCTTCCTTGATGTTTGGTTACCATGGATCTATTCTGAGTGTGGCAGGCAGTATTAATAGCTTCAGCCCAAAATCTTTTAGGAACTTGAGCTTCTGCCAGCATTGTCCTTGCTGCCTCCTTAAGAGTCCTATTTCTTCTTTTAGCTACTCCATTTTGCTGAGGAGTTCTTGCAGCCGAGGTCTCATGAGCAATACCCAACTCTTTGCAGAAATCAGAAATTATTGAATGAATGAATTCAGTGCCCTTATCTGATCTTATCTTTACAATGTTCAGGCTCTTTTCATTGCTAATTTTCTTCAGAAGTTCTGGTAGCCTGAGTTGAGTCTCTTTCTCGCTTGCTAGAAATACCACCCAAGTGTACCTGGAGAAATCATCAACAACAACAAGAGCATATTTTCTCCCATTGATACTTACAGGGGTTACTGGACCAAAGAGATCCATGTGTAGCAATTGAAGTACTCTGTCAGTAGAGGTTGCTACTTTGCTTTTGAAAGTTGTTTTCACTTGCTTTCCCTCCTGGCAGGCTTTGCAAATATGTTCTTTGTTGTATACTTCATTTGGCATTCCTTCCACCAGTCCATGTCTTGCTATCCTGTTCATCATCTTGAAGTTCAGATGACTTAGTCTTTTGTGTCATAGCCAATTAGTATCAGTTGAGCTCTATGCAATAAGACATGCATTTGGTGTGCAAGACTTCCAATCTGCAAGATAGACATTTCCCTTCCTTGACCCAGTCAGTAGTACCTGTTGTGAAGATATATTCTTGACAAAACACAGGTTACATGAAAATTCAACACTGTATCCTTTATCACAAAACTGACTTATGGATAAATGATTATGCTTAAGTCCACTGACATAGGATACATTACCAAAAGTGACTTGTGGACCTTCTTTCTCAACAAACTCTGTCAGGAGATCTTTGTTACCAGTCATGTGCCTGGAACATCCACTATCCAAGTACCAGACTGAGGTTTTGAGAACTTCTCCTTTGTTGAGGTCCACTGAGCCCTGCATTCAAAATTATGTTTTAGGTACCCATTTTGTGTTGGGTCCTACCGGGTTAGTTGTACCTTTCGAAATCCAAATTTGCCTCACTGTTCTAATCACTTTAGAATGGCTAATTTGTCTTCCATAAACATCTACATAGATAGTTACCTCCTTGGGTGCCTTAGGAGTAAACTGTCTATGGGTGTCAGCCTTTGAAGGAACATGAACCTTCTTAACATTCTTCCTTTTAGGCTTGGGTGCACCTGGTCTTGTCTTTGTTGATAAAGGTATGAAGAACCTTTTCCTTTAGGCACAAAAGGAATAGGTTTTCTATATGAGTCATTCCTTGAGGAATGCTCATGCCTGGGTGCTCTCAGCTGAGATTGCTTCATCTGTGAAGACCTCGGCTGATAGTAACTCTGCTGAGATCTAGTCTGATTAGTCAACTGAGCCTTTCCATTTGGTTTTGGCTGAGTTTGACTTCTCTTTTGTTGGACCTCAGCTGGTCTTTTTCCATTATCTAAAATATGTGGTTGAAAAGTCACAGACTTAACAAAAACTCTCTTTGTGCCACTTGAAGAAGCAACACTCACAGGACCTTCTGAAGGTTTTGGAATAAAGTCTATCCCACACTTGTTATTAGGATTGATTTGAAAGTTTTGAATCTCCTCTATGGCAAGAGAGGGTTTGTTAAGAGCATCAATCCTTTTTAACAAAGTCACTTCAGATTTTTGTAAGACATCAATTTTCAGGAGAGAATCCTTTACTTGGATTACCAATTTTAAGTTCTCTTCTGTTAACTTTATCTTAGATTCAGTAAGATCCTTTATCAGTTGATCTTTGCCATTTCCTTGACTCTTGAGGGTTTCCACCTCTTTTGTCAATTCAATGGTAGATTGAGCTAATTTAAGATCTGTCTGATTCTCAGATTCAATTAACTTGGAGTTTTCACTCAGGAGATTTTTGTTTTCATCTTGGAGACAAAAACTTGCTTCTTGCAACCTTGAGAAATCAATCATCAATTGTTTCAAAGCGGACTGAAGATTGAGTTCATATGTTGACTCTGAGCTGAGCTCAGGTGAGTGTCCTAAAGAAATGGATGGTTTAGATTGTACCTCTGGTTCTTCTCTTGCCATGAGGCACATGTCATCATCACTGCTGTCTGAGAACAGTCCATCAGATGACTCCAGATTTTCATCAACATCCTCAGCCACCATGGCTTTTCTTTCTCCATATCTTCTGTCTCTTTTGGCTTGCCTTTCCTTTCTTTCCTTGGTGCTCAGTTGAGGACAATCATATTGAAAGTGTCCAACCTTCTTGCATTGAAAACATCTGTTGGCATCATCATTCTTTTCCTCAGTAGACTCTCTAGTCTTTGATGATGAACCTTCAGCTCTGGTATAGTTCTTGTAATCTTTCTTCTTTTCCAGCTCAGTTGAGTTTTTCTCTCCTTCTCTATTGTCTTTTTGTGGATGACTTTTTCTTTCCCTGTTATCCCTGTAAAACCTCTTATATTTGCCAATGCGGCTGTTAAGTTTTTCAAACCTTCTGGCCATCAGGCTGAGTTCCTCTTGCATCGCAGCCTTGCTTTGAGATTTGCTTGCCTTTGTACTCTTTTGTGGCTTTGGGGATTTTGGCTCAGTCTCCTTAACTTTGAAGGCAACTCCCTTCTCAGCTGAGGTCTCATCAGGAGCCCTTTTCCTGTTAAGATCAAACTCATAAGCTTTGAGTTCAGAGAATACCTGTTGCATAGACATGCTGGATAAATCCTTGGTATTCTGTATCATCACAGAGTATACATCCCATCTTGAGGTTAAACCTCTCAGGATCTTTAAGTTAACTTCTCTTTTGGTGTAGACTTTTCCCAGAGAATTTATTTCATTCATGATGTCAGTGAACCTCCCATCAAGCTGGTCAATGGTCTCAGTAGGCTCCATGGTGAACTGCTTATACTTTTGAACAGCTACATAAAGCTTGTTCTCCTTTATCTTGTCAGTTCCTTCACACATGAGAGCAAGAGTGTCCCAAAGTTCCTTTGCAGTCTTGCAATGGATCACTCTTCCTATTACAGAGTCTGGAATGGTGGTGTAGAGAATATTCATGGCTATGAAGTTGAGGTTGTGTCTCCTCCTTTCATCTGCAGTGAAGTTATCTTCATCCTTGGGCCATTCTTCTCTTGGATCTGCAATAGTTTCAGCTGTGGTTCTGGGGTTAGGGGTCATAAAAATAAATGGACCTTTAGTAATCACCCTTAACATTTCATCATGCACACAGGCAAGATGAGCTCTCATTCTAATCTTCCAAAAGTCATAATTTTCCACTGAGAATTGTGGAAGCTTGTGATGAGACATATGGTTCAAGGGATTGACTCACATGTTGTTATTTGTTGGTGGTGCTACCCTAGCTGCATTGTCAGCCATGATATCTAAACAAGTTTATCAAAAGATCAATTTAGTTGACCAAATATAAAATACCTTTTAGCACAAGGTATACCTAGAACAATGGTCTTTTGAACCACTGCTCTGATACCAATTATTGGTCCCGAGATGAGCAAACAGGTGTATGGGGGGGGGGGAATACACCTGAGGTTACAAATTTAAACTTCTTAAATCTTATCAGGTTACTTAAGACAGTAACTCGTCAGTGGACTTGAAGTCTGCTGAGAATTACTTGTGAATGCTTACTGAGATAATACCTCCACTGAAAGCTCAAGACTTTCAGTTGAACTACTATCTAATTAGCTTTCAGATGCGGATTAGTGAGCCCTTAAGAAATCTCATTTTACTTTGATAAACTTTGAATGAATAACTCACACTTAAGAGATAGCAGAAAGTAAGTACACAAGATATAAAGTGGTTCAGAGATGAATCTCCTACGTCCACTGTCCTGATTAAACAGGAGAATTCCTTTCACTTGGAATTCCTTGTGTTATAGTGCCAAGGTGCACTGATCAATTAATCCTCTCTTAGGATGATTGATCACTAGGATAATTCCAGGTCCTAGTTCCCAAAATAAACCAGCTTTCAGACTGATACAAACAATCAGCTTACTAACACCACTTAACGCTAAATCTCAACCTAACAATTGAGTAGGGTTTTTTAGTAGGGTTTGGTTCCAACTGTTGTGAGACAATCCTTACAGTTTAGCTCAAGGCTTTGGATGGATTATCTCTCTCTAAGGTTTGGATATAGCTTTAAGCTCGATTACAGAAGGTTTGGTATGCTCTCTACAAATGTGAAACACTTAGGAAACAAAAGTAATTTCGAGTGCTTCTTGGTTAGTTATGAATGTAGAGATGGCTTTGATCTTGTGAGTTTCCCGTGTATAGAAATGGGCACGTCCTTCTGTATTTATAGACCTTCTTGAATCTTCCTGTTGGAGTTGAATCTTCTCAAGTAAGTCTTCTTGTATCTGATTGGTTCAAACGGCTCTATTTGAAGCTTTAAGTCTTGTCAAGAAACGGCTGAAAGACCATGCCTGTTCACCAACTTTCTGTAGAATGCTAGGGAAAGACTTTTGGTACTTGTCAGTCTGTGACAGGTCGGCTGTCAGTAGAGTATACCTACGTGCCATCTTCTCATTGGGCCGTTTAGTCTGCTTGCTCAGATTCCTGTCTTGATTTAAGGTGGAACTCCTCTGAGAGAACCTTCTAATTCCTTCATTTATTGTAAGCTTCACTGAAATTCGTTTTGCCTTGTTCCAACCAGATTAACTAACAACTTTTAATGTGTTTAGCATTGAATGTGCTTTGTTAGTTCACATCAGTGGACATTGGTCCTCTCCTGATGGTTTTAGTCTTAGTGTGAATGTACTTAGAAAACATTCAAGACTTAGACCATTTCTCAAATCAGTTTATCTTCAGCGGACTTCATTCCTCAGCGGACTTCATTCTTCAATACACTCCAGAATTTACTAACTGCACTTCAGTTTCTTTACATTTGAACTGACTTTCTAAACTTTAACTCTACTGAACAATTTTACTTACAAACAACTTAGGAGAAATCTTTTGGCATCTTAATCAAAACTTAAGTCTATACAATTTCCCAACAAAAAGAACTTGAGGGACCAATATCAGTCATATTAACTACGGATTTCTATCGATTGTTTTCTATTTAATTTTTTTAGCTAATCTCTCTTCGGTATTGTGTTAAAAAATTCGAAATTAGTCCTAGATTATTCCTAAAATATAGGATATTCTTAAAATGTGTGTCGTGATTTTAATTAATCCGAAATTAGTCATATAAGATATTTCTAAAAATGTGCACCGAGTTTTTAAATCATAAGACTAAAATTCTTAAAAAATATTGTGTTAAATTTTTTGAATTAGTCCTAAATTCCTTATAATATAATAACTCTCTTATTATGTTTTTTAAAATATTCCTAAAATATATATAGGATAATAATACAACTTGAGTGTCGTCTATACTTTGTTAGTGATTTTTTTGGTATGAGGTCAGTTTGTGCGGATAGTGGTCGAGTTATAATATAAGTATATGTACAAATATGTAATAATTTTGCTCCACATTCCTTTTTGGTCCTTTTTTTTCTTTTTTTTTCTTTCCAATTTGTAGACATTGGCAAAAAAATTTGCACTGAAGATACAATTTCTATGGACCAAAATTGCAACTTATGCATTCTTTTGGGACTTACCTGTAGTTATTTATGGGACCGAATTTGCAAAACACTGTGGGACATGAAATATCGAAAAAAGCACCATTGTTGTAAATCGGTTGTTCTCATAGGACCAAAAATTTAAATTTCCCGATCTTTTGCGTATATCTATCTCTATTTTTACATTTTTGTATTTATATTTTTTTATTCATGTGATATGGTTTAAGTTGAGATACGTCTGTACTTTGTTGATTATTTTTTTGATATGATGTCTGTTTGTAAGAATAGTATTTGAGTTACAATATAAATATATGTACAAACATGAGAATAGTTTTTCTACACATTCATTTTTTGGTCCTTAATTATATATATATATATATATATATATATATATATATATTCAGTTTTGTTCCATCCGTTAATTTTATGATCCTCTAACTTTATATATATATGTATATATATTAGATAACAGAATCATGGTATTAAACTTTTTGCAACTTTTTGGTCCTTCTTTTTCTTTTTTGCAATTTTGTTCCATCCACTAATTTTATGATCCTCTAATTTTTGTTTCATCCATTAATTCGGCTCCATCCATTGATTTTGATAGTATTCACATATTAAAAAGTTTATTTAAAGACAGAAGGAATTGACCTTATTTTTTTCACTAAATCTTGCTTTTCTAAAATATATTGGTTATAAGGAAAATTTTGTTATTTTAGGACACTACCTTATGTTTGTTTGTAAAAATAGGACACTATCTTTGCGGACTTGCAAAATTCAGAAAATATATTTACGAACTTGCAAAAAAATAATTATTTCTTGCTTATATTAGTTAATTTAGTTATAAATTATAAGACACGGTTTATTGTATACAGTTCAATTCATAGTTTAGATGATATTGACGATAGATTATAAACATGATTAACCTCATCTTGGTATTACATGTCTTAACATTAAAATACAGTATTGAGAGTATCTTTTGAATTAAATTATTTCATATATGAACCACTCATAATTATTTTTAGATACACTTCACTTTAACCAATTAATGTTCTTTAAATTAAAATTAATTCTCTTTGTTATCATCAACTAAATTGGCTATAATGGAAAGATTTATATATAGAACACTATTTTTATGAGTGTTTGTTCAATTAGGACACTATTTTTTCGAGTTTGCAAGATTGAGATAATATTTTTACGAACTTGCAAAATTAGGATAATATCTTTACAAACTTGCAAAATTAGGACACTCTTTTTTATTTTGTCCAATCTAGGCCAAATTTTATAAAATATGGGTCAAGTAAAGTTCGATTACGATATGCAAAAAAAACGTTAATACATTTGTCAAAAATAAATAATTAATAATTAGATAGCCAAATTAATAAAAACATATTTATATGATGCTCTTAAAAATAAATCTAACAATTTCTGTTGAAACCCGCGATTTTTCGTGGGGATCATACTAGTTTCCAACATATTCTACATGTAAAATATGTCTCAAATATGTAAGTATAATAGATTTGTGGGTTATGGGTCGATTCAAATCAAAATTCGCAGATTCTAAGCGGATCGAACCGGGTCAAACATAATTAGAGAGATTATCTTTATATTTTTATTTTTTCTCCCTTGAATAAATAAATAGAGTTCAATAAGCATTTATTAAATTCATGAGAACTGACTTTATTGATCAAGTGCCTGTCACACTTATTCAAAAATCATATTACAGCTTCATCCCCATCAACCTCCTTCTTTCTTGTTGTAATTGAGTGCATAAAATAAAGGCACGATATTTGTTCACCCAGTTCATCGAGAACGACTACGTCTGGGGACGAGCCAAGCCAGGAGTTTCACTAATATTCTTGTGCATGAGTGTTTACAATTCTGAGTACAATGATATATTTATAAGAGTAAAACCCTAGTATAAGATATGAAGCCCATTGGGCTATTAGTCCATTAGTAATGTCCACATCAAATCTTCTAGATTTGGAATAATAAATCTTCTAGATTTACAACACATCCCCCTTGGACATTAGGACATAGCATAAATGTCTTGTCATAAAAACTCCACGTGCTAGGTATCGGCCAAATAATAAGTTTGGGAGGAATGTAATCGATCTTCTAGATCAAATCTTCTAGATTTGCTTCGGGGTTACCGCTCCCCCTGAAGACAACAACACTTTGAGTCTTTGTATCCCAGTACCACGAACGTACTTTTCAAAAGTAGACGTAGGTAAGAACTTAGTGAACAGATCTGCTAAATTGTCACTAGATTGCACCTTTTGAATGGCAATCACATCACTCTTCTGGAGTTCGTATGGGTAGAAAAACTTAGGTGAAATATGTTTCGTCAGGTTTCCCTTGACGTACCCATTACTCATTTGTGTGATGCAAGCTGCGTTGTCTTCAAATATAATGGTGGGAGGTGTATCGCCTTTAGCGATACCACACGAGTCACCAATGTATTTTACCAAGGACCTTAACCAAATACATTCTCATGCGGCTTCAAATAAAGTTATTATCTCTGAGTGGTTTGAAGACGTGGTAACCATAGTTTGTTTAACCGATCTCCATGAGATCGCGGTACCACCACAGAGAAAGACGTAACCAGTCTGGGATATGGCGTTGTGGGGATTAGACAAATAGCTAGCATCCGCATAACCTACTAAGGTTTTGTCTTGGTCCTTACGGTAAAACAATCCAAGATCTTGAGACCCTTGGAGGTACCGTAGAACATGCTTAACACCATTCCAATGTCTCCTTGTAGGAGAAGCGCTATGTCTCGCAAGTAAATTGACAGCAAATACAATGTCCGGCCAAGTCAATTTGCGAGATAGAGCAATGCTCCGACAATACTAAGATAAGGAACTTCTGGCCCCAGAATTTCTTCTGAATCTTCTCTTGGCCTAAATGGGTCCTTATCCACTTCGAGGGATCGGACAACCATAGGGGTGCTAAGTGGATGAGATTTATCCATGTGAAATCTCTCCAATACCTTCTTTACGTAGGTCGACTGATGTATAAAATTTCCTTTAGGGAGATGCTCGATCTGCAGGCCCAGACAGTACTTGGTTTTACCCAAGGCTTTCATTTGGAATTTGGCTTTCAAGATTGAACTGGCTTCTTCAACCTCTTTGCATGTTCCGATTATGTTCAGGTCATCAACATAGACGGATATGATGCAATAACCATTTTGCGATTTCTTCGTGAATACGCATGGGAAAGCTTTATCGAATGTGTATTCCTTCTTCTGAAGAAATTCACTATGTCAGTTGTACCACATGAGGCCCAATTGCTTCAGGCCATACAACGACTTCTGCAGTTTTATGTTATACATACTACAATTTTCACCATCCCTCATCTGAGGAATGTCAAATCCATCGGAGATTTTCATATAAATGTCGGCATCTAGTGATCCGTATAAGTATGCGATTACTAGGTCCATTAATCTCATTTGGAGATTCATTTTAACTGCCAAAAATATCAAGTAGCGGAACATTACTGCGTCCATGACGGGAGAATAGGTTTGATCGAAATCAATATTGGGTCTCTGCGAAAACTCTTGGCTACAAGCCTCGCTTTATACCTCTCCACAGTATTGTTCTCATATCGTTTTCGTACAAAAACCCATTTATATCCTACAGGGATAGCGCGCGCAGGTGTACGAACGATAGAGCCAAATACTTGTCTTTTGTTAAGCGATACGAGCTCTGCGTCAATTGCCTCTTTCCATTTTACATAATCGGAGCGCTTCCGGCACTCAACGATAATTTTGGGTTCTGGATCCGGATCATTAACGAAAAGATAAATTGTCGCTGCAAATGTGTCGTCGATGACAGTAATATTTCTATTATATGTTTCTCCCGTATCTATGAGATTCATAGAGACTTCGACGTTTACGTCAACCACACCTTCCTTATTTCCCAGTGTATCTGGGTTTGGTCGTTCCGCGGTCCTAGTGTATTGAATATTTTATGCACGTACTTCATCACTAAGACGCTCGTCTCCTAGAGACTTTGCGTTATCTAGACGAATCTCTTCTAGAGATTTTACATTCGGCTGACCAGATTTGCTAGCTTTTCGTCTAGGTGTATTACTATCTCTTGAGGGTCTTTTACGCTTCTGGTGTGTGGGGGCATGAGTACTTGTTTTTCTTGAGACCTCAACCCTTTGGGGAGCATTTACTGCAGGTATATGCGATTTAGTTACACCTCTATGGTCAGTGAACGCGTCTGGTAGGTTGTTTGCTAAATTTTGCAAGTTAATAATCTTCTGAACTTTTAGTTCAGATTGACTAGTGCGTGGATTTAGATACTGAAGGTCACTTACGTTCCACGTAAGCTCCCGGCATTCATTCAATTTTGAATTCGGATCTCCCCCTAATGCCTGGAAATGATCTTCATCGAATGTGTAATCAGCGTACTGGGCCATTAATTGATCCCCGGACAAAGGCTCGAGGTATTTCACGATGGATGGAGAGTCAAATTCGATGTAAATACCGAGTTTCCTTTGTGGGCCCATAGAGGTCCGCTTTGGTAATGTTATCGAAATATATACCGCACATCCAAAATTACACAGATGAGAAATGCTAGGTTCTTTCCCACGCACTAACTGTAGGGGGGAATGATCATTATATGCAGTTGGATGGATTTGTATTAAGTGAGATGCATGTAGGACTGCATGCCCCCATCATGAAGTGGGTAGTTTGGAGTTCATAAGCAATGGTCTCGCGATAAGTTTGATACGTTTTATTAGCGCCTCAGCAAGACCATTTTGGGTATGGACGTAGGGGACCGAATGCTCCACTTTAATTCTTAGGGCCATACAGTAATTTGTAAAGGCCTTTGAGCTGAACTCAGCAGCATTATCCATGTGAATCGACTTAATTGGATAATCCGGGAATTAAGCTCTAAGCTCGATAGTTTTCGCAATGAGCTCTGCAAGAGCTTGATTGCGGGTAGACAGCTAACAGGCATATGTCCACCTAGTGGAGGCATCAATAAGGACCATGAAATACCAAAATGGTCCTGATGCTGGGTGAATCGGTCTGCAAATGTCTACTTGAATTCGTTTAAGGAAAACCGGAGACTCTAGTCCAACCTTAGTGCGCGACGGGCGCACTATTAACTTTCCCTTAGAACATGCATCACAAATAAATTCATCAACATGAAGGATTCTATTATTCGAAATATTATGACTAATTGAATTAGATAATATCCTATGTATCATAGATTGTCCTGGATGACTTAACCACTGATGCCATAATTTAAAGAAGTTTGGGTCATGAAATTTCACACTCATAGCTAGACGGGGAATAGACGGCCGGATGTAGGAATAATACAATCCGGAGGAGAAAGAAGGAAGTTTTTCTATAACTTGTTTACAGTTACCTCGAGTAATAGTCATCAAAAGGTATTTATTATTGTTCTCAGTTTCAGTTTCAATGTGATATCCGTTTATCCTAATATCTCTAAAACTGAGCAGGGTACGCTTAGATTGTGGAAACAGTAAAGTATTATAGATTATGAGTTCGGTACCCACATGGAGGACAATGGAAGCTCTTCCGGAGCCCACTATCAACATACTATCATCGGTTATTGTAGTTATACTTCCCTAACATATTACCAAGATATGAAAATACTTCATATCTCTTAAGATTGTATGAGTGGTGGCGCTATCTACCAAGCAAAAATCACAATCTTAATCCATAATGCCAGAGGAAATAGCCCAAACCTAATAGCTGATATGTTTACAAGCCATGTACAACAATATTCAAGTAAATTTAATGGACAGCGTTAAGGTAAACACATCGAAGCTAAAACATAATATCTACCATAAAATAAAATATCCGAAAGAAAGGATCCAAAAATATAAATTATTTTATCCAAAAATAAAGTACTAAAACAATCAAATACGCAAATCACTCATCATCTCCAAGATTCTTGAGCTTGATGCCCAGAGGATCGACATTGTCTTGGTCAAAGTCTGCTTCAGGCAGGGTGGCATGGTGAGATTCGACTCTAGGGGCCTTCCCTTTGTTGTCCTTCTGCTGCTATTGATAAGCCTCAACCAAGTGCTTGGGAGTGCGATACGTGCGAGACCAATGGTCTCTGCATCCGCATCTGTAGCAGGACTACTCAACCTTATCTTGATTGCCAGATTTTTTAAGAGTGAATTCGAGGTTCTGTGACCACCGGATGTACTACGACCTCGGCCTTTAGCCTAGATCATCTTACTCTCTCTCCCCCTTCCACGTTTGTGACCAATCATATAATTGTCCTATACTGCTGCTGGAGTATAAGGCTGCAGACGTGGAATGTTGACAGAGTGTTCTGCATCAACTGTGTTACAATACGTTGCAAAGCAGAGTTGTACTCCATTATAGACTTAAGGTCTTAGAAACGGAGTCTCAACCAATCGTATTGTACCGGAGGGAGGAGTATATCGTTTTGTTGTTGGGAACGGTCCTTTAGGGACTTCCACAACATTTCGGGGTCCCCGAGTGAGGATCTAAAAAAATGAATTCCTTACTCAGGTGATTCATGAGAAAAATCAACGCTTTCGCCTTCTGGGCGTTAGTGAATTTCGAACCTTCTAATTGTTTCGCTCAACTCATTTAAGGCTAGATGGATCTCGACATCTAGGGCCCATGTCAGGTAGTTATTACGATCGAGAGCAAGCTCATCGAATTCTTTCATGGTAATATCAGACGTTATTACAATTTTTAAAGTGACATGGTAAGAGTTGTGCCCAATTTATTGACAACGGAGAAATAAGGATTTATTTGATTATTCTAGAGCACATAGAAACAAGAATTTGGGTGTCATTTACCCAAAATATAAATTACAGTCCGACAAGTACCGGGCGCCGCCTACCCGGGCATAATATGCGGACTATAAATAATAAACTATGTGCGGGAGTAATAATGCATGTAAGATAATTAAATCATAAAGACATGCATATGTAACAAATATTCATATATTCCTTGAGAATTAATCCATGAAAATAATTTCAAAGAAAATTCCAGATTTAATAAACATGCAAATTTAATTTTCTAAATATTTTATGTATATTAACGAAATTTAACAAAATATTTTCAGGATTTTAGTTTAAAATTAATTAGTATTTTGTGATACTAAAAAACGAGCCCAAAAATGGGCTAGGGTTTCACAAGATTCTGGGGGAGACGTCGCCGCGGGTGACGACGAATGCATGGGAGGCGTCTGCGGTGCACGTGGGAGACGGCGAGAGCCAAAACACGAGAAGGGGAAAAATCGCGGCCAGTCGCATCCTGTATGCACGACTGTCGTGGGTTATCGCGTCTCTAGGACGCGACTCCTACCCCCGATCGCGTCCTGCAAGCGCGATTGGGGCCGATTTTTCTAGTAATCCTCGTGGGCGTATCGCGGGCCGCGTGAAGGTGGCGTTCCGCCTCGACGTCGCACACAGGGGTGCACGGAGGCAGCGCGATGGGCGGCACGACGGGTGGCGTGACTGGCGGCGCCTGGAGGCTGCTTCAGGTAGTGGATTGTCGCGGTCGACGGCCAAGATCGACGGCTGCTTACGCTGGGGCGGGGCACGGGGCAGCGCTGTGCGAACGACGGGCGACGGCCGTCCAGCTTCGGGCGGCGGCCGTGTGTTCGTCGTATCCCCTCCGTAATTTTTTTTTTCAAGAAATAAATTGATCCAATAAATAGCATATACGAAATAAATTGAATCTATAATTCTAGTGCACATAAAACATGTAATTCATGGATTAAAGAATTCGGTACGGGGGTTAATTTATATGATTTGTAGAGAATTAATTTTTAGGGCGTGCCGTTTAGTCTCGGGCAAAGTCTCGTGCACAATGAAATTTTAAACATAGTACATAAATTATGCCGATGCTAATATACCTTCTGGCATAATTATGCCACTTAAACAATACAAATGTTTAATTACCATAAAAAGTTAAACATATGAATCATTGATAGCATGCCTACTCAATCAGTTAAATTTTTAGGACGTATGCGTGTATATATATATATATATATATATATATATATATATATATATATATATATATTAATATCTAATAGCAAAAAATCTCAACATCTTCCACTAATCATCGTTATGCTGACAATTGGGAATAAGTCGGGAGCCTTATGCGACTATAACCGGACCGCCCATTAACGCAGACAATTTGTGTTCATGGTAATTAAACAAATTATGCAACTATATATACGAACAATTATGTCGGCAAGAATAATATTGTGTATGGAAAAATAGAGTTAGGTACCGTATGTCGTGCAGGGAGAATTAGATTAATATAATTGATAGAACACTCGAGCGATTAATTGCGGGTAGAGACTCGTGTTGATAACGTGTTGTAATTGAGTGCGTAAAATAAAGGCGCGAGATTTGTTCACCCAGTTCGTCGAGAACGACTCGTCGGAGGCGAGCCAAGCTAGGAGTTTCACTAATATTCTTGTGCATGAGTGTTTACAATTCTGAGTACAATGGTATATTTATAAGAGTAAAATCCTAGTCTAAGATATGAAGCCCATTGGGTTATTGGTCCATTAGTAATGTCTACATCAAATCTTCTAGATTTGGAATAATAAATCTTCTAGATTTACAACACTTCTATCACAATTTTTTCACCTCCACATCCTTAAATAAAAAATAAAAAATGTTGGATCGCCAAACTTTTACCAGCTTTAGTAGCTAAATTAATGAGTATTTATATATGTACAACGTGCTTGATTAATGGGCATGGAGATCACTCCTGCGTTTGCTCAAGTCCTTAAGCAATCCTTGAGTTTGGTGTTTTGTTATAAGTTATGATTGAGATAGGCAAGGAAATGTTGGGTGGTGATGTTTGGGGTGAGTTTTTTTTTTTTTTTTTGGGAAATGTTAGTCTTTTTTTTTTCTTTTGATTTATGTTTGAGTAATGTTTTTAAACCGTAGCGGCCATCAATCCGGATAACTATTTGATTTTGATGAAACCAATTGCAATATACTACACTGCTAACTTTTACGGGCACTTAATTTGCAAAATTCATTAGTTATATGTAGAGATGTTAAACGGGCTAGCCCTAACTCTATATGGCCGGTTCTAACGGGTTTCAAGCTAAACAAGTTAGGGCCTTATCCAGTTTACTTTTAACGGACCTCTAATCATTAAGACTTAACCCTAAACCTAGGGGGCCTCGTGCTAAACGGGCCACAAACGGGGTATGTTGAAAAGAATAAAATTCAACACTAAATTTAAAATATTGACAATAAAATGTTAATGAATTTAAGCATTGTTCATAAATTCATTAAATTACATAAAAACAATTCAACATAATTATAAAAATTCAAACATCAATACTTAAAAAATACAAAACACCAACACTTAATAGTTCAAACATCAATATGTAATTCATAAACTGATAATTGGAAAAATGTATAACTCCACTTGGTAGGAGATATAAGCCTTTATTATGGATTTTTATACTTTCTATATCTTACTTGGTAGGTCTTACTAAATTAGTATGGATCCATTTTTTATTCTAGCGAGTTATGCCGACCCAGTACAATATCAAGTTTTATGTGCCCGAATCAATACAAAATTATACCTCCAAACACCCCTTACCATTTTATTAAATGGTGAAAAGACAATATTTTGTCTTATTTACCCTTTTATCATACCTACCAAGCAACACCCTAAAATAATACTGTTTTATTACCTATTTTATTATATCCTACCAATCAACTTTTTCTCATCTTTTTCTACTAAATTAGTATCCATATTATTATGCCCCTTAATTTTGTAACCCCTACCAAATGAAGCCTAGTAATAATTAATACACTCCGCTTGATAAGCCATATAAGACCATATTATGGTTTTTCATCTTCCCTCTATTTTGCTTGGTAGACCATACAATTTTAATATAGATCCATTTTATTATGCCCGACCCGGTAAGATAATATGACTTTATGCCCCCAAACACTATTCCCTTCTACAAAAAATTGTAAGGTACTTTCTCTCTTACAATTTTATTATAGGTTGCAAAGAAATTATATATACCATAAATACCCTTCTTCCTCTCCCCCATTTTCCTTATACCACCAACAAGACCCATACCTCAAACTTGTCGCCGCCACCATCTCCACCTCATCGCCGCCGCTGGCGGCTCCGCCACCACCCATACCACCAACTCGATCTCGAATGCCACCGTCGATATGGCCAACAATCGCCGACAAGAACCTCTTTTCAACAACATTTTCGCTGTCGTGAAAAAGTCAGTTTCTTGCACCGTCGTCAAATCTTCTCAAACAGTGCACCTTCCAAAAAAAGCTTTGTGTTAAGGTGTTCCGATTAGTATGCGCGGCGATGCATCTAAGAGTCTCGGCAAATTCTTCTTTCCAAGGATTTAGTTTCTAGTTCAATTTCTGAATTTTGATGGAATAAGAAAGGACAAACTAGTTTCCGATTTAATTTCTAGTCTCTGCAAATTAGATTCAATGAGAAGGAAGAAGGGCAAATTAGATTGAACTAGAAGGAAAAGGGCAAATTAATAAATTGAATATTTTTACAATTTTTTAGTATTTTATACCATTTTTATTATCCCCTACCAAGTAACTATGAAGATTTAACAAATTAATACAGTTTTTCCTAATTTAATGTACCAAGCAATGTAATATATCAAATCAGTACTAAATTTATGCCACCTCTCTTAAATTAATAATGTCTACCAAGTGGAGCCTTAGGGCCTGTTTCATAGCCCATATTAACCCCTTATTATGGGCTAATATGGGTGTTTGATACACAATATTAGGCCCGCAAAAATAAAGCTAGCCCATTTTTTTAATATTGGGTTAAAACGGGCCTAAGCTCCAAATTACTAACACTTCCCCCTGTTATTACATAATACAGTATACAATTGTATATTATTCCCACAGAAAATAAAAGAAGAACGAAAAAAGAAAATTGGGAACTAGGGTTCGGACGCGAGGAAGATAAGGTCGAGACGGGCGTTGTGATGCGACGCGGACCTCGTGGAGCGGTGGACGCAGGCGGCGGAACAAAACTACCGTTGAACCAGAACAGCGGCGGAGTCACGTTGAACTGCAGGCGGCGAACTATGCGCGAACGACAACGACTTTGAGTTAAGACAAACATCAGCGAACTCTGGGCAGCGAGCTGCAGGTGGCGACATCTGAGTGAAGGAGCACGAATTGAACCAGACCGGCGGTGAAATCCGGAGAATTGAAAGCGACCGAGAACATAAATCTTGAGGTAATTGTCCAATTTTAACATCCTTTTTTTTTTTTTGCGAATTGAACCAGAATCTATCCATGATTTAGGAAATTTTTTTGGTTTACAAATATCTGATTTTTGTGAAATGTCCCTCATGTTATTGGCTCATTATTCACTTATTTATGTTCACTGAGACGTAATCCCCAACAAAGTAGTGATTTTTGTTCATGATTTTGCCTACGATTTTGGTTTAGGGTTGTTGTTTAGTAGTGAATCTTGATCACTTATGTTGCCTATATGTGTTTTAATACACAGTTGGTATTGATTTTTTTCACTATTTTTTTAGATTAGTGAAATTATGGAGTTAAGTACCTATGTGTTGTAAAGTGTTGAATGATTTTTGTTCACTAGTGTTCATTGATTTTGCCAATGAATTCTTCTTTTTGTTGACTGATTGAAAATTTGAATTTTTTAAATATTAAAACAACAAGTAAAAGCACTTTTCTAGATTATGAATGAAACCAATGTTAGTAGCTCGCGGCCGTTTATTACCAGCCTTGTGCTGAGAAAATGGTTGTGGTGTGACATATTACCAGCAAGTAAAAGCACTTTTCTAGGAAGAAATGTTGAAATTAGACAATGTATGTAGAAATGTTATTTCCACAAATAATCATTTTGAAAGTTATAACATAATAGCAACATTAGATCATTCCTAAATTAGAGTTCTAGTAAGCATCCCAGTTAACAAAATGATTTTTCCTGCACTAGAGATCTAATGTATTTTTATTTTCTTTTATCATCATAGATGGTGGGGTGTACATTGAATTGATATAATATTTTTTTATTGTATATTGGAAAATTTGAAATATAAGGCCGGTTATGAGAAAACATTTTTGGGTTTTCATTTTGCTGTTAAATACCTTATAGAAATTATGTAGATTGTAGACCTATACATATATGATTGATTTTGAATTGTTTTTATATGCAGATTGATCTGATGGTCCACCAAAATACTAGAATGAGAACCCTTTTTTATTTATTAGTAGATGAACTAATCTTTCAAAATTTCGTTATTGCTATATTCATAACCTACATCAATAGACGCAATAATAGAAATGTCAGGAGATGCACACAAACTTGGGAGATGATATCGAAAATTCCTACACAAGTATATAGGCTTAATAGATTGTATGAAGTTAGAGATGCTGAATGTATCGCAAACATAAGAATGGATCGAAATACATTTGCTAGGCTATGTTATATTTTGAGGGAGAGAGGAGGATTGAGAGACAATAGATATGTGTGTGTCGAGGAGCAAGTGTCAACGTTCTTAGGTGTATTGGGACACCATAAAAAAATAGGACGGTTGGATTTGATTACGAAAGGTCAGGTCAAACTGTGTCTCACTACGTGCACGCTGTCTTGAAAGCTGTTTTAAAACTTCATCACTTATTCATGGTTAAACCAATTCCAATTCCAGAGGACTCAACAGATCCAAGGTGGAAATGGTTTAAGGTAATTTATCCAAACCCTATGTCATAAAGATAATTGAAAAAATCTATTTTAAACCTCAGTAATTGATCTATTGTGTGTGTATTACTTAGGGATGTCTAGGAGCACTAGATGGTACTTATATTGATGTTCAGGTTGCCTCATCAGACAAACCTCGTTATAGAACACGGAAGGGTCGTGTTTCCACAAATGTCTTAGGGGTTTGTGACACCAATATGAGATTTGTTTTTGTACTACCTGGTTGGGAAGGATCTGCTGCTGATAGTAGAGTGCTCCGAGATGCCGTTAGCAGACCTAATGGATTAAAAGTTCCAAGGGGTAACGCACTTTGGAAATGAGTTATGTATTAAGTCTTTAGATTATTTAGTTTTAACTAAAATGAACATCTTTTTATATTATAGGCAACTATTATTTGTGTGACAATGACTATCCAAACAACGAATGATTCCTCGTACCTTATAGGGGGACAAGGTATCATTTGAGTGAGTGGGGTCTAGGATCTTCACGCCCAACTAACCCACATGAGCATTCCAACATGAGGCATACTAGAGCACGTAATGTTATTGAACGTGCTTCTGGTGTCTTGAAGAAGCGTTTTGCCATTCTAGCAAGTCCCTCTTTTTATCCTATCAAGATCCAGTTGAGACTTATAATGGCATGTTTCCTCCTACGCAATTTCATACGCTCTGAAATGCCTGTTGACCCTTTAGAGGAACTTCTAGAAAACAAAGCACAAGATGGAAATGATCTCAATGATGTAGACTATGTAGAGAATGTTGAATCTTCTAATGAGATTAATGCATGGAGAGAACATAAAGCTTTGTCAATATGGACTAAATGGAGAGCCGGAGTTTAATAAATTTGTGTTGTATGTTTTTCAAATTCATTTGACTTTGTCGCATTATTGTTATCGTTTGACTATTCATCCAAAATGAACTATGTAATGCTTGGTTACATTCTTGATAATATTGTAATTATTTACGTATTGCAATTTACTTAGGTATTATTGTTTGTGTTGTTTGGTGTAATTGGTAGCAATATATATTGATTCTAAAAATGTTTTGTCCAGTGAAATGCCAACTCCACAGTGTTTGTGTGGAAATGGGTTTATGTTACTCAGGTGTGCCGGTAAACATAAACCAAATGTAGGACGATACTTCTACGTTTGCCCAAGTAATGGCAATCATAAGAAGTGTTTCATTTGGTGCGATGAGCACCACAAGAACGATCCACCTGAATTAGTGTCTCAATTTCTTGCAAGTCAAACATATAGACCTACCCAGGATACAAAAACAAATTCCTGCACTAGTGTGAATAGCAGAAACTTAGTGAATCGTCAAGTCAAAGAGAATTACTTTGAAAGCCACTCACATAATGTGGGCAATTCAGATGACAAAACTTGGAATTTAGTCGATGAAAATGGTGCTCCATCAAAGTTTCTTCTTTGGTTGTTGGTTGTAATTTTTATTATATTTGTGTTGTTCGTTGTAATGTTGTTAGGGTTCATTTTGAGACGCTCTGTTTAAAGTTGTAGGGTTTAGGGTATTCGGACCTTTGTGTTGATGTTGTAAACAACTTAATTTAAATACTTGACTTCGTATTTGTATGTTATTTTTTATTTATGTAGACCGATTTCTTGTACATTGGTGAAAAAGTTGGTTGAACATTAAAAAATGCTTTCCATGGACTTATCTTGTCAATACCCCTGTACGCATGTAGAGAAAAATATGTGTTGAAGTAAAATCTTTGTGCAGTGTACTTTCTTTTACATTGATGTGAAAACCCTTGTGAGTACTGTTTTATTTTCAGAACAGGCCGGTAGAATAGTTTAACAAAGCTTTTCAAGGACTTAAGTAGTCCATACCCTATACACATGTGACCATTACTTTTCTATTTAATTCCAAGAACTACGACAGACCACATGCTAAAAATAATCTTCTATTTCAAATTTTAGAGAATGACGAGATTGAGGCAAGAGGATTTCTTGTACGGTCTAGAATGGAACTCTTGTTGACACCACGTTTGCTGAAGCTCTTTCTGATCAAGCTTTGAACGGGAACTTTCATGCATCAAGAGGAGATAACACTGTCGCAATTGAAAATGCACAACTTGTGCTTAACATGTGTTTTAAGAAAAATTTCAGCTTCAAGGAATGTTGGCGTTAAGCCCGTAAGCTGCGAAAGAGATACAGTGTTTTCTCATGGTTGCTTTCTGTACCTGGTGTGACTTATGATGCATCCCTAAACCGAATCCAATGTGAAGCAAACCTCTGGCGTACCATTGTTGGTGTAAGATCTCTGATTTTGTATTATTAAAAAAAATAACTGTGTGTTGCTTAACCTAAAGTTTTTTTTTGTTGACAGGTGAATGTTTTTGCTCATGCTTATGCGGTGTATGGTGATCCGTGTTGGGCTGAACTAAAAGTTCTATATGGCGAGCCACCTGCTGGGCCACCTCAAACCAGTCAAATGGTTGAAATCATTGATATCCCGTCTAGTGAAGAGGACAAATCCGCTATTGTTAAGCCTACTGTGAATGAGGTCATTGACCTTGAAAGTAATTTGATCTAAAGTCATGATACCTCAGCGGACTCTGGTTCGATGAACACAGAGCCTAGCTCGTCCAACCCAAGTGCATCTCGTGACAAGAACAAAGGGAAAAATGCTTTTGACGCTGCATTCTGTTCTCAATTTAAGAAATGATTGATGTTTCTACCTACTGTTTCTATTTATGTATGTGTTATTTGTTTGACATATGTACTCAATTTCTAGAGATATCTCGTTGCTACCTCAAACACACATCTTATGTTGTACTAGGATGATCTTGTTTACTTATTTAAATTAGACGTGTTAATGAGAAAAGTATGTAAGTGTTAACTTAAATTCCATCGAAATCTAAAAATATTATGGAAGCATTAATGTACACAGTTGTATTTACCTTGTCATATTCACGAGACTTATCATCACTGCTGCACTAATGTACACAATTGTATTTACCTTGTCATATTCACGAGACTTATCATGACTGATGCACTAATGTACACAGTTGTATTTACCTTGTCAGGGACAAGTCTTATCAACGCTGAATTGATAACTTTTTACTGATAAACGATTTTTCATTTAAAGACCTATTTTTTGTATCCTACAATATTAAAGGAAAAATAAACAAACCCAAGATGTACATTGTTGTACTTACTTTGTCATTGACATGTCTTATCAACGGTACACGACAAAATTATACTAATACAATATTTTTCACCTAAAAAAATATTACTATATTTTGATTCTATAAATGACAAAAGTAGATACACAATACACGATAACATGTGATTTTTGAAACCCTAAACTCCTCCTATAAATACTGTAACTTATATGAGTTTTCATTCATTACAAACGACTCCAAAAAATTAGAATCTATTAGCATGCCTTTCCCACAAATCCCCCCTCAGGAAACATTCTTGTATAATGCTAATTGGAGTTACGAGATGGACCACGTGTTCATTAATACACTGGTCATTGAGAAAAACCTAGGTCGCTGGTATGGAAGGTCTGAAGTTAACTTTAAGGCAATGGTATCTGCCATTGGAAAGGTTAACGAAGTTTGCTACACCAAACTCACTTGGGCCAATGCTATGGAGCGTTGTACTGAACTTGAAAATTGTTATGATCTATTCAAGTTGATGACTGAGCATCCTCGTGTGTGGTGGGATAGATCTTCCAACACCATCCACACTTCTGAGAAAATATGGAATCGAATGATTCAGGTATGTATGACTGTCAATGGTGTTATTTCTATAATTGCAACTTTTTAAAAAAATGTTAATTTTTTTCACTGGTTGGGTGTTTTGTATTATTGCACGTGTTTTAGAAGAACGAGCTTGCACGAGCCTACGTCCACCATGGGGAGCCAGAGTATGCAAAGTTCCGCATCCTTTTTGCTAATGCCGATGAACTTGGCCCAAAAGAGGCAATTGTGGCTACTGAGCCTAAAAAAATGTTGAGATAATAACCATACCTGATAGTACGGTTGTCACAAATCAACGAGCTCATCGTAATACTGTTCCGATTGTTATCTCTGATGACGATCATGAAACTGCTGCAAATCCACGTTGTCGTTGTCCTATCCAAGTCAAGCTATTTGATGAACCTGATGAACCAATTTCCAACCCCTCTTTGATGGAAGAACCCCCACTTGAGTGGTCTGTGCCGGTGAGCATTGTGAATTGGCCGCCAAGGCACATATTTCCCATAATGCCAAAATTTCCACTATGGCCAGGTGCATCTTCAAGCAACACTAAAAAAGATGGCAACTGAGAGTTTCAAACGTGCTAAAAAAATTGAATGGACAAACTGCATGGGTCTTTGTATTACTTTATGTCACTTTTATTGTATGGTTCTAGTAGTGTTCTAGTAATGTGTCTAAGTAGTATCGTCTTGTCTTAGTAGTAATGTGTTCTAGTATGTATCTAAGTAGTATCGTCTAGCATGGGTCTAAGTAGTATCGTCTTGTCTTAGTTGTAATGTGTTTAACTATTTGAGTTGTGTGTATCCTATTAGTGAGTCAATTTATTGATTCACCTATGTAATGTTTGGTCGAATATATGTAACTTGTTTCATGTTGAGACCATTTAATTCTAATGTTGCAAAAAGCAAAATGAAATAAACCACAATACCATAAAATAAGACAAAACGATATAAACCCTACATTACCATAAGTTCAACATACAATACCATAAGTTCAAACCCTAAACCCTACATTACCAAAAGTTCAAACATCACAGCATAAATTACCACAAGTTCAACATCACAACATGTTAACAAGTTCATAGTACAATACCATAATAACAAAGTTCCCAACAATTCCCAAAAACCACGGTCAATCAAGGAGCCTCCCCGTTTAGCAAACAGACCACGTAACGAGCTCGTGCCTTCAAGGAAAATCCCATAAACATCTCCAAACACCCACCGTCTCTCGCAAGTACCTTTGAAACATCAATTTTCTGATCCAAAGTCAAGTTGGGAATGCAATCAAGCATCTGGAATATTTCTCTCCGAGTTTTACCAAGATCGGCTTCGTACCCAATGACACGGCATATGGTACTCAGACGTTCATCAGAACTGGTCACGAGCTTACTAAGAATTTCAACGAGAGGATCAACAGTAGTGGATGTGGAGGCGGATCTCTTCCTCTGTGCATTCCTTGTTGCAGGCGGAGTTGATGCATCAGCATTCTGGCTGTTTGACCCATCCATCCCGTAGAAGTCATCAGTCTCCATGTTGTACTCGATTCCATTTTGAGCATATGTAGATTCGGGAGTACCACCAACATTTTCTTTGGGGTTTTGTCGAGCTTCCTCTTCCACAAGGTTCGAGTAGGCATCAGACACATTCTCGGCTGTCTTCCCAGTAGCTCGATATTCCCAAAGACTTCCAGCCAGTCCTCGTACATTTTTCATGATTTGAGCCTCATGTTAGCAGCACTTGGATCTTTCTGTTTAAACAACAAAACATTAATGTGATATAATTGTAATTAGCTTGCAAATGAAACAAAATAATTCATTATAGACTAACCTGAACAGCTTTTGTCCACTGCTCATCATTGCAATCAATCAAGCATGTAGTGGTGTTGAAACCGATCCCAGAATGCTTATCATCGATCATTGTTCTCAGTGATGCATACAACCTCTTCCACATGGTGATCTTGGAGTTAATGTGGGGAAGAGCTCGGATGTCAGTACCGGGGAGCTCCATCATCATGTCCTCCAGCCTCTTCTGATATCCGGGCTTAAACCCGTTATCTGTCTTCCAGCGCGTGGCAACCAACTCTTTTAAATTATCCATCAACATGCGCTCTTCCATGTCGGTCCATTGCCTACGAGTTCCCTTCTTATCCATTACGGATTAGCAGCTGTCAAACAAAAGGAAATTCAAGTTGCTATTAACAATAAAACACAATCTCATTATACAGAATCAAAACTCATAGAGCATGATGATTTCATGACCAAAATAATGCTTATATATTATTATATGTTTTGGGTAATGAAATAATCATACAACCGTTTATTTTTTGCAGAATGCAAGGCCTTGAAGTTGAAGATTTTTCAGAGTTACTTGAGTTACTTTAGTATTTACTGGTATAGAACAGCGACTTGAGCATTTATAAATACAAATTTTCAGAAGTATCATATTACATTACCGCAGTTAATATTCTAGTAACTAAACATAAACAATCAGTACATGCAAACTAAAATTGCCTAGCTTTGTAGCATTTACAAGAAACTATCCCAAATCAACTTAGACAAGAAGTTTATATATGATACTATAAAACAAGAAGTTCATATATGATACCATGAAATCCATTTATGTTAGTAACTTACAATCTAATATATATGAGCATCACCCCCAAGAACTAAAAAAGAACAGGTTCACATAAGTTCTTCCTCGTTGATGGCAGACAGTATTCATGCTTTACTATTACTAACAACTAAGTTCTGAAAATTGATCGAATCAATAGCATTAAAATGAATACAACAATATCATCACACGCCCTAAATAAAATGCCCTCTTTTAAACTTCTGTATCAAAATTAAACTGCAAACATGTTGGCTCACTACAATAGTCTCACTCCACAAATTACCAACACAAAAACATAAAATAATTTCACAAAAACTTAAAACTACTGAAGAACATTTGAAATATTTTAAAAAGAAAATTAATCTCAAGTACTCCTCGCAATAAGGGCTGCGGCGAAAGAAGCACCTGAGAGAGGGTGTAAGTGGCGGGCTGTAAGGGCGGCGACGGGCGTCTGCTTCGGGCGATGGGAATCGGGACCTGCGAATTGCGCGTAACTAAGGACGACGCACAACCTGGTGGACGCGGCCTCCAGGCGGAGATGGGCGGCGCCAGACCTGGTGGATGCAGCGTCGGAAGATGATGCAGATTCGAACTCTCAGCGGCGGCCGTATTTTTGATAAACGACTGATTTTTTTTGTTGTGGAATGAATTTGGGGGAAATGTATATATTTTGACCTAATCTAATTTTTATTTTCCTTTTTTTTTAATTGCTTATATAGTGTTAATACATTGTATCAAACAACCACATTAAATTATACCACTTTTAATACATTCTATCAAACAGATTATAATTTAGTATAGGGACAATTGTACAACATATCAAACACGCATTGTACTCTATGTCCTATACTATTTTGTACTACATACTATTTTGTCTCAATCTACACCATATAACTAATATGGGAATATATATATATATATATAACCCGGGCAGACGGGCTAGCCCGGTTAACCGGCGGGCTAATAGGGTCGGGCCAAAAAGGCTCGGATTTAAATGGGCCTCTTAAACCATGGCCCTAATCCTGCATTTTTTAGGGTTAAACGGGCCAACCCATTTAGCCCGGCCCATATTAACATTTCTAGTTACATGCTACGTCCAACTTTTTCACAATTCACTATTCAATCATCCCCTACAATGACCTCTAAATTACACCTTATTCCACTAATAGTTACACATTAATATAAATTTTTGTGTATTTCATTTACTTAAATTAAGCAATAAACCCTTATAAAAAATATTTTATCCATTAAAATACTACAAGCCAACTCTCATATTAAAATCCCAAAAAATCAACTATAAAAAGTATTTCTGGACGGAGGTAGTATGTAAAATGACAAAGCATACTGTAAATAAGTTTTACTGTGAAACTTATTTGCATTTTATATGTATTTTTAATATTATTAGTTGTTTCACTAAAATATATTAATTTGATAGTGATATCTTTTAAATTTTTTATGAAACAACTAATTAGGGGTGATCATTCGGTTCAATTTTTGGACCGAAATCGAAATACCCAAAATTTTAATTTTATGGACAACACCGAACCGAACTAGGGGATAAAATTGAATTGGACCGAACTGAATTTTTTCGGTTCGGTCCATTCGGTCCAAAGTAATATTTTAAAAAAATATGTATTTCAAATTTTCAACCTAATAAATATTATGCATTACAAATATCATTAAAATCTAATTCAACACAAAAATTTTAAGGAGATACTCATACAGTACGAAATGGAGTCAAAATATGTTATTCTTTTAAAATGAGTACTTAAATTGAGACATAAACTAAAATTTGACTTAAATTCAAAAACATAAACTAAATTGATACACAAGAATTCAAAACAAGCCTTAAATTGAGAAAAAAGTAAAAATTGAGACTTGATTTGAGACACTTTTAAAATGATTACTTAAATTGAGAAATAAACTAAAATTTGGGCCTTGATATGAAATTCTTGGCAATTTTTTTTAAATAGGCCAAATATCAATATCAATAGTAAAAATAGGGTTGCTGGATAAATGTTTACGAATATAGGGTTGATCGCGCTTGGGAGAGACGATCAAAAGAGAAGATCGCGCTCACCAGGCGCGATCAAAACATAACCAGCTTTTCTACCCCTTGATCGCGCCTGGCAGAGGCGATCAACAGAGTAGATCGCGCTCCCCAGGCGCGATCAACACGAACATTCACCACGTCATGGATCGCCTCTGGCAAGGGCGATCCACGACATATTCTGACATACTCACATGGCTCCCACGCAGTGTGCTGCTTCTTCCCACGCGGTTTGACTCCTATTTTGTCCGAATTTGCTTGTCTAAAATGCATATAACAAATGCTTTCTTCTTCTTCCTCCCATTTTCTCTGCACGAAAATTTCTTCTTCTTCCTCCCCTTTTCTGCACGAAAATTTCTTCTTTTTCCTTCTATCACTAGTATTTCAGTTTTGTTCTTCTTCCTCCCCTCATTGCACCGAAAATTTTAGTACTCCTTTCAAAATTCATCCATCATTTTAGTATTCATTCTCCCCACTTTATTTTGTCCGAATTTTAGCCTAAAAAAAAAGGCTGCTTCTTCCCAAATACAAGGAAAAAAAACCATTTTTTTCCAAAATACAAACCAATCCCCACAAAAATGTAAGTATTTTGATATTTTTAAATTTTTTGCAGTTTTTTATTTTATTCTAAAATTTATTTTTCTCAACTTGCTGTCTCACATATACACAAAAATAAAAGCTAGTTGGTATTTTGCTATCCACCTGAGGAGTACAGACACTACTATCAAAAGGTAAATTCTTCAAAAAATAATTAATAATATTTTTCGAATTTTTTTGCATGCATATATTATCTTTTTTTTTAAAATAACGGTGCACAGGAAATATGCTACTAGATGAAAAATTCTATGTATATATATGTAAATTGCAATTATTGTACACATAGTATTTATTCTTGGTTCTAAAGAAACAAACAATGTTATTAAATATTTTAATGAATTTAGTTTGTCCATATATCGACATGTAATTGTGTTTGCTGTGAATTTAGTTTAGGTGTCTTTTTTTTTAATTTAATTATTTTAATATATAAATTATTTTGAGGTGTTTAATATCATTTTACTTGGAGAAACATCAATCAAATTAAGGAATATTATATTTAGGAGGATGCATGTTCCTTGACATAATTATATGATTCACCCATTTTTTTCAAAATAAAAATACGTTTATTTTGTACATCATTTTATAAATTTTATTGAATTATAAATTTATTTGGAATATATCCTAAAATTATTAATAAAAATATATTGTTTGATAGGAACTAACTTATAAAAAGTTAAATTTTAATTTTAAAAAAATTATATCATGCATAAATAAATATATTATATTACAATAAACTATTTTTAATTCCCATCTAACAACTAATGGAATATATCATATATATACAATATTAATTTTATTGAATTAATTTTGGAATATATCATATTTTCCCGCCCAAAATTTTCTTCTATTTTTGGTAAATTGATCTTTTCATATTCCAATAATAATATTTTTTAACAGATTTCTTTTCTCTGAACAATTGTATGCAATGAAGGTTCATGATTGTGCTGACATCATCAGACACGCATGGATGAGAAATTATGGCCATATTTCAAAAATAAATTTACATTTAACCGCAAATCAAGAAATCATGGATTTAATCAAAGTTGTTATATTTGATTGCTCATGGGTATTGACACATTACTACCTATGGTGACACAAAAGACTCCACTAATATATATGTATTATATATACATGCATCAACATAAAGAATCTTCAAATGAATTTTTGTTGGTTTGGAACCCTTATTTTATGATTGCATAATTATCCTTTTAACATATAAATAATAATTCATTTGAAATTGCAAAATACACCACATATATTCAGTTTTTTTAATAATTGGCAAAGTATTATATAAAAATAATTCATGATAAACTTATTACGAAATAATATTAAAATATTAAATAAATTTATTATTATATAATATTATAAATTATGATTTTTTTTTGCATAAATTTAAAAAAAATACAATGTACGTATATAAAATTTTAACATAAAGTTTTAGTATGTAAATTTAAAATATATATATATATATTAACCGTGCATCGCACGGGAGAAGTTCTAGTTGCTTAGTAATAGTAGATATTTCTTTAAGAAACATTAATGTGTATCACTACTTTAAGAAAATATCTAATTAAATAACCATCTTATTTATAAATTTTAATGATAAAAATTTGTGTGAAGGGTACGATACATAAAATGAATTTTCATCACACCCGTCTCATAAATTAAACCGTCCCACATGAAAATTTATCAATTCTACTAGTGAATCCTTTATCACATGAAAATTAAACTGTCTCATAAGTGTGTTGTGTTGTTGAAGATATGTCAATCTCTCGCGATATTGGAATCCTTGTGCGCTCTTGTGGAGCTGTTATTCGAACAAGAAGAGTTGATTGTATGCTTGATTTCTATGGTCTATTACGTGTGTTATCTGAGATTACGGGATTAGATTTGTGAGTGTATTCTTTAAATGTGTCTTGCATAATAAATAATGGGAATGCCTCCTCTAGTTGTCCTATTAGGAACAACAACAACCTTCGATTTTTCTTCCATCCACAAGCGGGGCTCAATTCAGTTGAGCTATTAGTGGAGGTTGAAATGAAGGTGCAGTACCCATCATCCCATGGTCAGTGGGAGAACCAATACTATCCTTCTGAAGGGTTAGGTCGTGGCGGTGCCAATATGGATAGACCTTCAAACATTGCATACGAGGCCCTGCAAGTGAACCATAATGAGTAGGGTACTTGGGAAGATGAACCCTACCAACGTTTAGGGTCTAGTCATGCTGGTGGTTCAGATCCTAATATTTGACCTTCTGGTATCACTAAGATGATGGCCCCTATCGACACCTCCATAGCTGATATAGAAGGTGATACATATCCAGACTTTACTTGTAATTCTGAACCAAGCGATAATGGTTCTGAGGACGAGGGGCCTCCTGATGAGGATGAAACCACTAACAATCATTGGATGCCAAATGTTGTTGTACCAAATTCTCTAATGCCAAGAGTGAGACCTCATCCAAATTTGGTTGGAGTGCCATTTTTTGATAGGTCATGTGATGATGTACATGTTGATTCAGTAGGTGTTCCAAGTGGTGATCTGGGCTACGATGCGGATGATGGAGTTTTGAGGTTAGGAATGATCTTCAAAGACAAAGATATTGTGATCAATGTCGTGAAGAATTACTCGGTCCAACATGCAAGACGTGAGTACAGAGTCGAAGAGAGCAACTCGAAGTCAATGAAGTTGGTGTGCAAGCAGAACTATGCAAGTGAAAATGACAATTGCTCGACATTGCAACACTGTGAGTGGCATTTGCGCGCCTTATACCGTAAAAGATTTGGTCATTGGGAAATCACCAGGTTGGGACCGCCACATACCTGTCTGATGGATATTGACTCACGCAGTCATTCAAATCTATGTAAAAACTTACTTGCAGCTGACTTGGAGAGTCTCATACAAGTTGAACCAGCATATGACGTTAAATGTGTCGTGGAGCATGCAGATAAGAAATATAATTACACTATTTCATACAAAAGGCATGGCAAGCGTTGAAACGTGCTAGAGAGAATGTGTTCGGAACTTGGGAGAGTTCATGTCAGTATTTGCCCAAGTATATGAGGGTCTTGCAGAAATACAATCCCGGGACCATTGTGGAGTGGAAGCACAAGGCAACGATTGAGTGGAATGTGCACACGTTGGGCTATGTCTTCTGGGCATTCAAGCCATGCATTAAAGCATTCATGCATTGTCGCAAAATACTTTGTGTAGATGGTACTCACCTTTACACTAAGTATAAACACAAATTGTTGATTGCTAACACCCTTGATGCCAATCAGAAGATCATTTCAGTAGCATATGCCATTGTTGGCGATGAAAGTTATAAGTCTTGGAAATGGTTTCTTAATATGTTAGCCACACATGTTGTCGGTGATATGGAGGGGGTATGCCTTATTTCCGATAGACATAAGGGTATACTGAAGGCAGTGGACGAAATCCCAACATTTTCACCACCAAGAGGAGTGCACCGTTATTGTTTAAGACATGTTGCTTCAAATTTTAATACTCAGTTCAAAAGTCAAAAACTGAAGAACTTATGTTATGTTGCGGGAAGAACATTGTCTGTAAGACATTTTGAGATAAGGATGAACGAAATACGAGTTTTAAGTGAAGAAGGTCATGAGTATCTACGAAACATCGATCCTACCAAGTGGACATTTTGCCATGATGGAGGTCACCGTTTCGGTGTTATGACAACTAATATCTCTGAATGCATCAACAGTGTTCTTAAGGGTGCACGACGCCTCCCAATCACAGCCATCGTCAGTGCAACTTTCACACGATCCAAAAATGCATTTATGGAACGTGCTAAAGAAGCAGGGGTTTTAGTGTTGAGAAATCGGATGTGGCCTAAATATGTTAATGACAGGTTTGATTCAGCGCAGCGAGAGGGGATGAAACATCGAGTAGACCTTTTTAATCAGGAGGTGGGATCAGCCAGAGTTTCTACTTGTATTAAGGGCTCAGTACAGTATCGCACATACAGAGTTGCATTATCGAGACGCGAATGCGATTGCGGGCTATGGAAGTTGGATGGTATCCCATGCTCACATGCATTGGAGGTGTGTAGACAATTCAGGATTGATCCAAGTGTGTATGTGCCCGACTGTTACAGTACAAATGTGTATACTTCGACTTACACATGTAGGTTTTTTGAGCCATTATCGGATCCTGAGGAGTGGGATGAACCCAATTTCCAACTGAGGCATAATCCAGATCGCAGGATAAGGCGTCGTGGTCGAGATATGACGTCCAGGATTCACAATGAGATGGATTGGGCCCAAACCCGCGCTAGACAACAATACCAAGCCCAAGATAGAGCTGGACCTTCGCATTGATGTTCTAAACCCCTTTGCTGAATCAACTTGTTGTATCTAATGATATCTATATGATTTCATTTTGGACATGCACTGTAAGCTTTTAATGTGAAAAATGAGATGTACATTCGTTGGTTAAAAGTTTTTTTGTAAAACTCTAATATATTATTTATGGTTTCATATTACATTTACGCGAATTTTGTAATTATAGATGACTTTATGGTTTAATATACACTATCATTTATGTGTCTGGGTTTAATATTTTACAGGATGGATGCTGCAAAAGAGACACTATTATATGGACCGGCGAGTCGATCTGTACTCACCATGCAAAATGAACATCGCTCGAGACTAGACCGTATTAATCGGGAATCAAGTGAAACTGTGCTCAGTACATACCAAGGAGGCGATGGGGTGTTTTGGACATTTAGGCAAGATGACCCCGATCCTAGAAAGATTGTACTTCACCCCCGTGTAGTGGAGAGATTAAAGTCGATGGGTTTTTACGGTCCACTTCGTTGTGGGTCATTCAGACTAGATCAACATCTTATCACTGCATTAGTGGAGAGATGGCGTCGAGAGACGCACACATTCCATTTTTCCGTCGGAGAGACCACCATAACAACTACAAGACGTTGTCATTTTGTGGGGATTACCCATAGAAGGAGAGCCCATTATATGCAAAGATGAAAAACTTAATTTCGGTGACTGGCAAGCTAAGTGTAATGAGCTTTTGGGCATCAACATACAACACGTTGATTTAAGGGGTAGGAGTGCGATCCTGTTTTCTTCTCTGAGGAATATGTTGACAAATGATATTGCTATTAATGACGAATCACCACAGGTGACGGTTGATCAATATGCACGGGGGTGTGCACTTTTACTTCTGGGGACATTAATGATCCCCGACCACACTCGGAATTCTGTCCCGTTAGTATATTTGCATTTTCTGGAGAACGTGAATACATCAGGGGAATACAGCTAGGGAAGTGTTGTATTAGCGAATTTATATCGCGAACTCTGTATGGCTTGCCACGCTACTGGCAAGTCCACCGCTGGAGCATTATGCTTGTTACAGGTAATTCTTGATTAGTTTTAATTACTTTTAAACAAATCATTGATTAGTTGTATGTTGAAACTAATTTACCCATGAATACAACATATATGGGCATGGTCAAGGATAATACCAATACAACCAAGGAACGTATATCCTATGCTCCAAGAAGGACACATCATGAGTGTAGATGGTCGCAATTTGGGGCTTCCACCGTATGGGGCTAGGTATTTTTCTCTAAATATATTTGTCTATAAATCGCATAACATTCGTTTGGCTATACATACTTATTGTGATACCTACTTAAATTATAGGTGGATACATTATCACAGTCACACTGAAAGCGCGAGCAACTCGATTCGTTTATATCGCGACATATTTGATCGTTTGTCTGATGGCCAAGTAAGTTATTATTATAATGATCCGCACAAATATATAAGTGTGTTTGAAGAAAATTAATTTTTTTTATATCATTACAATTAATTTGGGAACCCTATGATGAGCAAGCTGAGGAGATCTCGAGTCTTGGACCTCGTTGTTTGACCCAAAATTGGAGGTCACAATGTCCGCTGATCAATATTTGGATAGTGGAGCTTCACTATCCAAATAGGGTGTTAAGACAATTTGGAATGGTCCAAAACATTCCGAGTGATGTTGAAAGTAGAGACCAGGACTTGCATAATCATACCCGCCAGGGAAGATCCGGCTGCGATTGGACCATTAAACATAAAAAATGGATTACTTATTGGAGGAACAGACGACTAATTATGCCTTGCACGCTTATCAACAATGGTAATCCGGTCTCGAATGAATATATGCAGTGGTACTATGGAATTACACGATGATTGATTTCACCAGTGGAGTATACTGTAGTGGCTCGAGGTTTCCAACCAGCAAAAATATCTACTCGAGATATTTTGGTAATATATATATATCACAAATTTTATTTTATAATGTTTAAAAATTGAAACATGAATAACACTCATTTTTTTTGGGTTACAGGTAGGTTGGTTTCGGAAGCTCAAAATTAGTAAAAGACAGTGCAATATTGATGATAGAGCATCAGTAGAAAGTCATTTGGACCTCACTGAGAAATACATCACTGAAGTGGAGCCTTACATAGAAAACCCTGCTTATCTACAAGATGTGGCCTCAGATGAAAACATAGAAGTTGAGGAAAGATCTACAAGACAAAGAAGAAGGAGATCTGTAGGACGTGAAGATGGGGGTCCTTCAACGTCTAGGAGTCGGAGAAGACATTCCTCAGCAATGCCATCAGAGTCCCCTTTTCCCCGACAAGGTATTCAACATGGGGTACCTCAGTCTGCTCCACACACGCAGTATGGTGCTGGAAATGGTATGCAATTTACAAAATTACACTTGTAAATATGACATTAAGTGGATTTACATTTATTTAGTTATTATAATTTTTTTTATAACATGTGACAGATGCTTCCACGTCTGAATTTTTGACACAACCAACTGCATATGGTATGTAATTCAATATTAAGAAATTATATTTATTATTTTATTTATTATATATGCATATCAATGTTAATTTGATAGCAGCCTGAAATCAAATGAGGGGGCGTCTCAGCCTACGCCTCACACACATTATGGGTTACCCTCATTTGGACATGGAGCTTACACACAACCTGCTGGAGATGGTATGCAAGTTACTAAATCCCGAAATTACACAAATAAATAATATTTTTTAAGAGATAATGTTTATTTATTTGTAATATATTATTGTTAACTTGATAGTTGATTGGGGTAGCTATGAGGGGGTACCTCAGTCTGCTTCTGCATCGATGTTTCAACAGGAGGTGCCTCAGCCGAGTTTTCACACACCTTATAATGAACCATGTATTTTATATCAACCCCTATAAGTAAATGTATATATTGTAAAATATATTATTGATCTAAATTCATTAAATGTGTGACAGATCTTCTTACATCATGGGGTGGTTCATTTACTGAGATGTTAAACACGGGTATTGATTTGAATACCTATTATCAACCTCAATTCTCACAAGAACAACCAAATTACACTTCAACGTCTATACCATTTGCGGGCACAAGTGAAAACCTTGGACCAAGCCAAGATGAACAACAACCTCGTCGTGGTCATCGTGATAGACGTCCGATACGATGTGGCACGGGTGGTCATTTACGTCGCCACTAATTGTATGATATTTTGTATATATATTTATTTTAATTGATAATTTGTTTTATGTCTGTAATTTTTAATACCGCTACTTGTGACATTTTTTTAAATTAATTTTAATTCCTTAAAAATTATGTCCAGTAAAATTTGTTCCCATATAAAATTAAATTTATTCATTAATACAATTACACAAATAATTTAAGTAGTACTACCTCCGTCCCATTTTTTTAATTAATTTTAATTAACTAATTTGTTCCCGTATAAAATTAAATTTATTCAGTAATATTATTAAATTTATTCTCGTATAAAATTAAAATTTAAATACCCTCATCTTTCACCCACCATTTTAGTATTCCTCCTCCTTCCTTCATTTTGACCGAAATTTCAGTCCAAAATATAAAATAAAATTCCTTTTAGAAAAAAAAAACGAGGGCTGCTTATGTCCAAAATACAAGGAAAAAAAATCTTTTTTCTCTCCAAAATACAAACCAAACCCTTTTCTTCACAGAATTTGCATTTAAATTGAATCTGATGAGGTATATATCTGTTATAGAAATTAATTGACATATATGCCAAAATATCAGACAATGAGCTCAGAATGTGTCGTGGCCACGACGTGGCAAATGTTCGTGTTGACCGCGTCTGGGAGCGCGATCTACTCTGTTGATTGACTTGAAGTGACTACACTAGCTTCTACTAGTAGCTACCCCGCAAGAGAACGGGTTCACTGTAGTATGGGCAAGTATAGGGACCAAGTATTATCGAACCCAAGGGATGGTATGTATGCGAATAGATCCCTGAAGATCTACGCGTCGTAGTTAATATGAGTGTGATGTTTTTGGGTTTTTGAAAAATTAATTAAAAGACTGAAATAAACTAAGTAAACTAAAATACTAAAGCAATTCAATTAACTAAGGGTTGTGTTCTAATGAGAGATGGTGATGCTCAGGATAGGAATCCCTACGTATACTAACGGAGCAGGTACATAATCAAAGTAATCGTGGCAAACAAGAATTAACCTAAGTAAAAGATCGTAGAATGAAAGCTCAAGATTTCTTACCCTAATACTTTATCCTAGCAATCGACTTCACTAATCCACTAACAAGTTAATGAATTGTGCTTAATTAATGAGACCCTAATTTAACTAAGGTGATGCGGTCGTCCTCCTTCGCTAAACCGGTAGATGAATTAACCTTTCCTAAACCTTCTCGTTAAGACTACTAGTTGTTATTGAGTGATGCGGTCGTCCTCTCTCTAACACTTTCGTACTAAATTTAAAGGTAAAGTTCAGATTAATTATAAGAATTCATTAACTAAGAGAATTAAAACTAACGTCACCAATTACCTTAATTACGTACCCACATCCTACTTCTACGAGTTCATCCTAACCTAAGCATGCAAGGGTTTTAGCCGGACATGGTTTTAACAAAACTAAAAGCAATTAAAGAAACAACGAACATAAACATATTGAATTGAACGAAGAAAATAAGAAACATGAACTAGGGTTTTAAAAGAAAATAAATACGAAGAACTGAAATTGAATTGATAAAAACGAAATTTAAACGTGTTCAAAGTAACGAACTAATGAAAAGAAACTAAGAATTGAAAAGAAACTAGAATTCGTATGAAAAACCTTAACAACGTAAAAGTAAAGCTTGCTCGTCTCCTTCCTCTCCAAAAACTAAGTCTAAAGTATTTCTAAAAGTTGGGGATTCTTCAAAACGTGTTTGGACTAGATATATATAGGCACGGGTCGAAACGGGAGTTAACGGGCCGAAAATACGAATCCGGAGGCAAAAGTATAGGGGCGCTCGAGCAAAACGCTCGAGCGGTCCCGCTCGAGCAGTGTAGCTCGAATGATGCATTCGCTCGAGCGGTCGCGCTCGAGCTGCTCGAGCGCTGAAATGACACTGTTACTTTTGGGCGCTCGAGTGATTCGCTCGAGCGCAAGAATGGTTCTGTATGTTTGCGCGCTCGAGTAAGGCGCTCGAGCGGTGGCGCTCGAGTAATGCGCTCGAGTGATCTCCAATCCTCCGAAATGATACTTTTCCTCGTCCGCACTAATACCAATCGTATTTCTTCAATATCTTCTCATCCGGGCATCCGTTTGAGTCGATTCAAAGTCCTACGAACTCCGTTTTTCGTCCTCTCTTCACCTATGAAAACCAAAGAGACAAATTAATAATTTTATAAAAATGATACTCATTTGACTCCAAGCACTCATCGAAAACACTCAAAACATGAGTAAATCGGGCACCAAAACATAACAATTTCACGCCTAATCAACCCCCCCAAACTTACCATGTTGCTTGTCCTCAAGCAACGAAATAATAAGTCAAGTGAAATTGTTAGGAATGAGTAGGAAAAATCAATCATGCAAGCTAATGAATTCAAGCTTCAAAAGTCAATCACCCGTATACTCACTCAATTCCTTTTATCGTACTCATGCAACAATAATAAGAAGCACCAAGATCAAGCATGGATGTGCACTCAACGATGTGTTTAACTCCCTCACAAGTGTATAACAATGATAAAGGGACTCACTCAATCAATCACTCACACAAATTGGCAGCCATAGGCTTGTAAATGCTCTCAACTTCGACCATACTCTAGAAATCAATGCCGAATCAAAAAGGACTTTCAAAAGGTTGTAATGTAGGCTCTTTGGACAGGTGGGATAACAATATGGTAAAGTGACTCAAGTGAATGGAGAATAGAAATTCAAAACTTCGGTACTTCGAGATTAAAAACAATCTACTTCAAACATATTCAATCACTACACTTTCGCTTTCAATTCTCTCAACACTTCAATTTTTTTCTTTCTCACTTTTTCACTTTTTTAAACACTTCATCATTTTTTTCTTTTTCGCACAAACACATGAGCTCATTTTTTCCTTTGCTCATTCTCAAATTTTTTTTTTCTTTTTGTTCTTTTTCCCACATCTCAAAACTTCATCACACCTTTTTTTTCATATTCACTCAACAAACAACCTTCTCCTTTTTTTCAACTCAATTCACTCCCTTCATATTCACACTTTCCTATTCTCCACTCAAATTGGGACAAAAAGGCTTAGGAATTGGAATAGTGTTCATATGTGCTAGCAAATAAAATAGGCTTTAGGCTCAACGGGGCTAACAAGGGATCAATGTCATTGGTAAGGAAAATTTTGGCTAAGTGACTCAATAAAATCAATGATGGCCTAAGATCCTATTCGGCATATCAAACTAGACACAATCTAGAAGCAAGAGCACATGCAAGTTCTAGCATCCTCTAAGGTGACGATCCACTCACAAACGAAGAGATTAAATCATGCATTTAAATCTCGTAAGGCTCAAATCTCACAGCTTTCACATCCATGCTAGTCCTAGTGCATTCTCACTCTCATCACACAAGTACTCAAAAGAAAACTCATAAGCATACGGGTTCTCTCCCTAATCAGCTCAAACTCAAACACTCACACAAAAAAAAAAATTCTAACTCACCCTTACAACTCACTCTACTCATCAAATCATACTCAAAGATAGCAATCAACAAGCATAAGGTGATTGATAGGCATAAAATATTGAGTAACAAAACAAATTAATAAAAGCCCAAGGAGCATCTCAAGGCACAAAATAACTAACTCAACTCAAAGATAAGGGGTGCATGCATGTGCAATGTAACAAGAAACATAAAAAAACTCCACCCCCCCAAACTTCGACCTTGCTAGAGGTCTAAGTTTGGGGTTGTGGGTTACCTCAACCGAACAATTCAGTTTCTCTCAATAGCTTTGCACACTCCCTTGTCTCAAGTTGGTTCCTTCAATCTGAGTAACTCCATGATACCTTTACTCCTTTAGAGACAAGCCTACAAAATAAAACTCTCAAGTACGAGGTTAAACATACGACTCAACATACTCCCTAATAATATATAAAAAAAACACTAAAAATAGATGAAAGCAAATAAAAATGGGTTGCCTCCCATTCAGCGCTATTTTTAAGGTCCTCATGTCGGACCGTGCTCAAAGGAGCTTATGGGACATCATACTCAAATTTACCTCCCTTACTCTCATAAGAGTGGTGTTTGAACTTCTTTCCTTGATGCCCCACCATCATGAGTTCCTTTGCTCTCTTCTCATTCCCAAGTGTTATGGGTCTCAACTCCTTCTTGCCTCTATCTGGAGGAGTCTTACCACACAATTTCTTGAATTTGGATTTTTTCTTCTTAACTCCTCCTTTCCCTTCTAACTGGACCACGTCCACTTTCTTCACCTCTCCATCCTTCAACTTCTTCACTTTATCCCTATCAACATAATCAAGATCATAACGCTCATGGGTTAAATTATCATTTGAAGGACTAGCAAAATCATGAATATGAGAAGGATTAGGGAGAAAATGCGTGTCTTCAACACGAGGATCAATTGCATCCATGCAATACAAGCTCTCATCCTCCCTCGGGTGTTTCATGGCTTCATATAGGGAGATCTTCACTTCTTGATCGTCAACCTTCAATGTAATCTTCCCATTCGCCACGTCTAGCACCATCCCCGCCGTAGCTAAGAACGGTCTTCCCAAGATCAGGGGCACGTGCTCATCTTCCTCCATCTCTAGCACTACAAAATCGGCTGGAAAGATGTGATCTCCAACTCTCACTAGGACGTCTTCAACAACACCTTGAGGTCGAGTAATAGACCGATCGGCTAGTTGAAGCGTCATCATTGTGGGTTGAAGTTCACCACCTTCCAACTTCTTGAAAAGCGACAGCGGCATGAGATTGATGCTCGCCCCGAGGTCGCACAACGCTCCCTTCTTGATCCCGTTCCCAATATCACATAGGATCGTGAAGCTCCCGGGATCCTTCAGCTTTGGTGGAAGCGCCTTGTGCACTAATGCACTCACCTCGTGGTTCAGCTGCACCAACTTCGGCTCATCCACTCGCCGTCTTTTTGCGATCAAGTCCTTCAAAAACTTCGCATAGTGCGGCATCTGTTCCAAAGCATCATAAAAAGGAATATTAATATGCAATTGTTTAAAAACATCAAGGAACTTAGCGAATTTCTCATCAAGCTTCTTTTTCATGAAGCGCTGTGGATATGGGACGGGTATCACAGATTTGGGTACCCCCCATTCATCTCTTTCTGTTTCTTTCACTTTCTCCCTTGCTTCCTTTGCCTTTTTCCACTTAGGAACTCTCTCACTCTTCTCAATTCCTTCACTTTCAATCCCCTTCTCAACTTCATCTCCTTTAGGCTCAATCTCTTCTTGGGGCGTCTCAGAATCAGCAGGCATCTGAGGACCTTCGTAGTTGGTTCCACTTCTCAGCTGGATCGCCTTGCACTGCTCTTTTGAGTTCCCCTCCGGCATTCTATTCACGGACTTTGCAATTTGACTCATCTGGAGCTCTAAAGAGGTGAACCTTCGATTGTTCTCTTGTTGAGTTCTAGTCCACTCAACGTTCATCTTCTGGAGCTCTTGATCACGATGATCACCCTTCTTATGCAACTCCTTCACATCGTACTCCAAGGATGACAACCGCTTGCTCCCTTCCTCCACCTTCTGAAGGATCGCTCTCAACATCTCCTCGGTTGATGCACCGCCTTCTCCACCAGGAGGTTTAGACCCCGGATCAACACCTGCAGGAACAGTAACACCAGCTTTTGGGTTAGCATAAGAAAAATTATCATTCCTCCTCCATGTGTTTTGAGGAGGCTGCTGGCCTCCTTGAACTCCTTGTGTGTTCCTCCATTGATTTTGAAGTGGCTGAGGGCCTGGAGGTGCAAATGGTTGACCATAAGAAGGTCTTCCATACTGGTTTCCACCTTGGTAGCCATTCTGATTGTAATACGGACCTCCCATGTAATTGGCTACCTCTTGCTGTCCATTGGGCTGGTCTACTCTCTCATTCTCCACTGCATGCTCTCCACCCAAACTCTTCCCCAACTCGAGGTTGTTTATCTTCTCCATCATGGCCATCAGTAGCCTTCTCGTTCCTTCTCCCTCTTCAACCTGATGCACCTTCTGAAAATCTGCATCTCCACTCCAAGCACCGGCATTCGTGACAATGTTGTCCACGATCTCCCTACATCTCTCTATGCCTTGGTTCAGGAATGCTCCACCCGCACAGGCGTCTAAATGGGCTTGACCATCCTTGCTGGCACCGCTGTAGAAGAATGCCATAACATCCCCCTCATTGTACCCATGCTGCGGGCACTCTATCAGCATGTTCGAGTATCTCTCCCACGCTTGGCGTAAATCCTCTCCAGACTTCTGGCGAAAGGACGAGATCTCAATTCTAGCCTTGATCGTCCTAGATGGAGGGTAGAATCGCTCGAGGAACAGACGCTCGAGCTCGGCCCAAGTGGTAATACCTCCCCGCGGGAGCGTATTATCGTACCACTCCTTGGCTATTCCCGTCAATGAGAATGGAAACAGCCTAAGCCTCTTGGCATCTTCAGACATGCCATTATAATGAAATGTGGAGGCTATCATGAGAAAGCTCCTCAGATGTGTGTGAGGATTCTCCTTCCCGATCACTCCTTTGAACTGATTCTCAGTCAGCAGCTTTAAAATCCCCGGTGATATCGAGAAGTTGTTCGCCTCAACAGGAGGTAGAGCTACTCCGTCATAGTACCTCTGTGGCTGCGCTGCAAACCTCCCTCGAATCGCCATATTATGATCTACGTTCGGAGGAACGTGTTGAGGATTAGCAGCTGGTGCGGGTGCTTGTTGGGGTGGTGGTTGGTAAACAGGCGGTTGGTTATAGACTGGTGGTGGATGATATGGATATGGTGGGTAAGGATAAGGTGGGTATGGGTAATGTTGGTATGCTGGGTTGTGGAAAGGGTTATTTGGGTTTTGTGGGTAAGCAGGGTTTTGGTTATGAGGATTATGGACAAGGTTCTGAGCTGGGTTCACTACGTTTTGTGTACCCGGGTTTAGGCTCTGGCTATCCCCCAATGGAATTTGATTCTGGCTACCACTAACTCCAGTGCCTTCAACTCGGTCTACTGCCTGATTGAAATCGTTGGCAGCATCGTCCAACTCATTATTGATGTCCATTGGTTCCTTCCCTAAGTCGGCAGCGTTCATCCTTCTCAAGAAGGCTCGGTTCCTTCTGGCTATTGTCTCAGGATCTGCAGGTAATCTCTCTTCACTCGTATTACCTTGTGAGCGTGTTCTCATAAACCTGACACACTAGCAGAAGGATCAAAACGCAACTGCCGAATGGATAGAAAAATAAAAATAAAAACAGAAATTAAATCACCCACTACTAACTACTAAGCTATCGACAAGTCCTATTCAAACATACAACGCCATCCCCGGCAACGGCGCCATTCACTTGAAGTGACTACACTAGCTTCTACTAGTAGCTACCCCGCAAGAGAACGGGTTCACTGTAGTATGGGCAAGTATAGGGACCAAGTATTATCGAACCCAAGGGATGGTATGTATGCGAATAGATCCCTGAAGATCTACGCGTCGTAGTTAATATGAGTGTGATGTTTTTGGGTTTTTGAAAAATTAATTAAAAGACTGAAATAAACTAAGTAAACTAAAATACTAAAGCAATTCAATTAACTAAGGGTTGTGTTCTAATGAGAGATGGTGATGCTCAGGATAGGAATCCCTACGTATACTAACGGAGCAGGTACATAATCAAAGTAATCGTGACAAACAAGAATTAACCTAAGTAAAAGATCGTAGAATGAAAGCTCAAGATTTCTTACCCTAATACTTTATCCTAGCAATCGACTTCACTAATCCACTAACAAGTTAATGAATTGTGCTTAATTAATGAGACCCTAATTTAACTAAGGTGATGCGGTCGTCCTCCTTCGCTAAACCGGTAGATGAATTAACCTTTCCTAAACCTTCTCGTTAAGACTACTAGTTGTTATTGAGTGATGCGGTCGTCCTCTCTCTAACACTTTCGTACTAAATTTAAAGGTAAAGTTCAGATTAATTATAAGAATTCATTAACTAAGAGAATTAAAACTAACGTCACCAATTACCTTAATTACGTACCCACATCCTACTTCTACGAGTTCATCCTAACCTAAGCATGCAAGGGTTTTAGCCGGACATGGTTTTAACAAAACTAAAAGCAATTAAAGAAACAACGAACATAAACATATTGAATTGAACGAAGAAAATAAGAAACATGAACTAGGGTTTTAAAAGAAAATAAATACGAAGAACTGAAATTGAATTGATAAAAACGAAATTTAAACGTGTTCAAAGTAACGAACTAATGAAAAGAAACTAAGAATTGAAAAGAAACTAGAATTCGTATGAAAAACCTTAACAACGTAAAAGTAAAGCTTGCTCGTCTCCTTCCTCTCCAAAAACTAAGTCTAAAGTATTTCTAAAAGTTGGGGATTCTTCAAAACGTGTTTGGACTAGATATATATAGGCACGGGTCGAAACGGGAGTTAACGGGCCGAAAATACGAATCCGGAGGCAAAAGTATAGGGGCGCTCGAGCAAAACGCTCGAGCGGTCCCGCTCGAGCAGTGTAGCTCGAATGATGCATTCGCTCGAGCGGTCGCGCTCGAGCTGCTCGAGCGCTGAAATGACACTGTTACTTTTGGGCGCTCGAGTGATTCGCTCGAGCGCAAGAATGGTTCTGTATGTTTGCGCGCTCGAGTAAGGCGCTCGAGCGGTGGCGCTCGAGTAATGCGCTCGAGTGATCTCCAATCCTCCGAAATGATACTTTTCCTCGTCCGCACTAATACCAATCGTATTTCTTCAATATCTTCTCATCCGGGCATCCGTTTGAGTCGATTCAAAGTCCTACGAACTCCGTTTTTCGTCCTCTCTTCACCTATGAAAACCAAAGAGACAAATTAATAATTTTATAAAAATGATACTCATTTGACTCCAAGCACTCATCGAAAACACTCAAAACATGAGTAAATCGGGCACCAAAACATAACAATTTCACGCCTAATCATTGATCGCCTCTGCCAGGCGCGATCAAGGGGTAGAAAAGCTGGTTATGTTTTGATCGCGCCTCCTTCTCTTTTGATCGCCTCTCCCAGACGCGATCAATCCTATATTCGAAAACATTTTTCCAGCAACCCTATTTTTACTATTGATATTGTTATTTGACCTATTTAAAAAAACTTGCCGAAATTCTTCCTATATATTATTATTATTTAATTATAAAATTATGTCCATTAGGTTTTATCGGTCTGTTTGGTTTTAAAATTTTAGGACCGGACCGAAAATCGAAAACTAAAATTTTTAAAATTTTGAACCGAAAATTGAACGGACCGAATTTCCTCGGTTCGGTTCGATTTTTTGGTTTTTTCAGTTTTCTGCTAACCCCTACAACTAATATCGTTTTGAGTTGTACGCTGAAATTGATTTACACGAGACATACTCATATAAAATAAAATATATAGATATAGATATTAGCAAGTCTCCTATAAGATGCCCGACAAGATTAAGTTTTATATGAAAATAGTTCATGATAAGTTTATCATAAATTGTCTTAAAGTATCAAATATTTGACCAGAAGTATCGATAATCTCACCAGGAGAATCATTAATTTAGGTTCAAGAAATTTACAACAATTATAATATAATACTACCGACATAGATTAATGATACACTTGATGAAATATCGATACTTTTGGTTAAACATTCGATATTTTAATATAGTTTCATGATAAATTTATCATGAACTATTTTTATATAATACTTTGCCACCCAACAAAATGTATTGCAACGAAGGAAGAAAATACTAATACTTTTTAAGTAAAAAAAAAAATTGAACACAAATATAGATATGTTTTACATAACGTGCAATGCACAATATGTCAAATTAAATTTATCAAAAGATCATAAATCATTCAAAAAAAAAAAAATGCAAAGTCTTGTATAATTAAGTTTACGTGCAAATAATTTGAATTTTATATACATTTTCAAATAACAGCAATTGTTATATCAAAATATATTAGCTGATTCGTTTCATTAGAAAATAGAAAATGTTAGTTAATCCTATTTTACTATAAGACATTAGAAAGCATTAGTTACTCAACTCCTATTTTACAACTGCCTCTAGTGAATTCTTTCGGTTTAAGAATTTTTTGGTAGAAGGTAGAATACAATGGCCTCTAATGATTGTATTTTTTTTCCCCCGCAAAATATTTACTAAAACTTTATTTTCACTCTAATGGTGTAGTTTTGGACTTAAAACTACCCGCATGGGCGTAGCTCAATTGATTCCTGGGCGACAGACTCCTATAAGGACGCAGGATCGAGCCTTGATAGTCCACACTAGTCCTCACACCTAATGGGCCAAGGGGTGGGGGTCCTGGGGGCGAGGGCTTCGCTTTTTGCTACAAGTTTTGGACTTAGAATTATTCTCATATCTAGGTCTCACACTATATTTATTAACAACTCAACCCAATCTCTTTATAAATAATTCATTTCTCTCTTCTCCACATATACAATCTACAATTTAACCCAACTTTAATTTTCTTTTACTTTATCAACAACCCAATTCAACCTAAAATAATTATTATTTTATTATTATTATATTAATTTTTATTATATTTAACAATACAAGAAACTGTGATTCAAGATATATCAATATTGGTCTCTATTTATAGAGAATAAACAATTACGAATTTTGATATAATTATTATTATTATTTTATTGACAATATAAAAAAAAGTAAAAATTTAAAACTTATATAATGAAAATTATATTAACTAATAGGAGAGTGACACATGTCATGTTCTCAGACAAATTAATGGATCATGAGTAGATCGGCTGGCCGTTCGGATTGTGAGTTAAATTCCATTTCCTTTTTTTTTTTTTAAATTTTGCAATCCATCATTACTAACCGATAAAGATAGTCTCGAGTTGAAAATTACCGGTGCTATTAATTTTAGTGTTGAGATTTTACAATCCATCGTTACTAATCGATAAAGATAGTCTCAGGTTGAAAATTACCGGTGCTATTAATTTCAGTGTTGAGATTTTACAATCCATCGTTACTAACCGATAAAGATAGTCTCAGGTTGAAAATTATCGGTGCTATTAATTTCAGTGTTGAGATTTTGCAATTGAGGCCATGACACTGCTAGTAAACAGTGGAATTAGTTTTCCAAATTAGTCGTCCTTAAACCCGATAAAAAAAAAAGAAAAAAAAATATATATACTACTCATATTAAGGCAAAAACTTGTATGAGACCGTCTCATGACATGAGACAATACAAATTAACATCTACCCTACCAAAGTGTTAATAAGTCAATGCCTTAGTTACACCAATTCTCATTGTCTCATGCGGTTTCATACAAAACCTACTCATATATTAATATTTAATTTTTGGTTAAACATATAAGAGCTATTCTTTGCATTTTATTCATTTTTATTAAGGCTTAGGTTATCTACGATCCTACCTTAGGTTACCTGGGCTTTTATTAACTATGGTCGATGGCCCAAGAATTTTCTTACAGAGCCCATATATACATGTGAGCCCATCCACCCTATCTTCTCGATACGCAAAAATTAGGGCAAGAATGTGCTAATTAGGGCAAGAATCAATAGCAACTGTGCGCGAGCTTGAAGGTAAGTCTCTCTCCATCTCCCTCTCCCTCTCTTTTCTTCTTCATTGCTTGTGTTATCTTGTTTGTTTTCCTCTAATTAGCGGTTCCCATATGATTAATTTCCGTGTGAATGCGATGAATACGTTTTCTTTTCCTTTCTTTGCCTGTGTAGTCTTGTTTCATTTCTTCAATTTCCGGCGGAGTTCGCTGGAAACTTACTATATCATGCTATTAAGCTGCGAAATTTGTATAATTTCAATGGTTAGGTAAAATAGCAAATTCCCTCGAAGCTTGCTTAACTATACCACATATGAATTATGCATAAATGAGGCTGCAAACCCAGTAGTTTTGCCAAATTCAACAATTTAGACGGAAAAATCTTACTGTAGTGTGCTCAATTTGTATAACTGATAGTGATGTTTTTAGAATGGTGTGGTTTCACTTCAGTTAAGTACACATTGCACCAATAGTGCCACTGGGATTTGTGCCACCCACTACCTTTATTACGATTGAAAGATATTCAATACAAATGAGAAATTGATCCCCTATATATTCTTAGTTAACAATCTCGTCAAATAGCTTTATAAGATTTATCAACTTATATGTGCCTTTGTTCTTGTGCAAGGTTTAGCTACAAATACAACTTAGAAGTATATTTTTTAGAACATTTTGGTTTTGAGAACAAAAGGAAGTGCTCAAGTGCATATAACCATGTCAGTTGATTGAATCATTGAATAAATGGTAATTCATTAAGAACCTAGTTATTTTATTATGGATTGACTATTGAGTGCAGATTAAATGAGCTCCTAACCAATCTGAACACCAATAGGGGTGAGCACCGAAATATAAATTAGGTTCAGTTTCAATTTTAGATTTTTAGTAATATCAATATTCGGTTCGATTCCGGTTTTAAAGGAAAAAATATTGAAAAAAATAAAAAATCAAGCCAAATTTAAAAGGTAATATATATATATATATATACATCTTTTTTTTCTTTTTTCTAAACCCTAGTTCATTTCATAGCCTTTCCAAGATAGATCGCCTCTTTCCAGTTCCAGGTTTCAGTCACACCCTACCGTGAAACCATCCCGTCCCACCCGCTGTCCGCTGTCCATATCAACGGGTCCGCCCTCAAGCGTACCAGGCCAGGACGGCACCACCTTCAATCCTTCATCAATCTCTGAACTTGAATCCAACCTTCTACAGAAAAAAGGAAAAGAAGCGCCCTCACGTCCTCTGTCACCCCACACCAGTTGCTAGAAGAGAGTGAACGCCGACAACTCGCCCACCATCACACTGCACCCAGCCTCGCCCAGGTCGCACCCTAGCCCCGTTGCCAGCCCGTCCACCGAATTTTTTGAATTTTTTCTGTTCATGAACAGGGGTATCTCAGTATCTGCATCTCATACTTCTATTGATCAAAAGGCCCCATTTTCCCAACCTAATTCAGTTCTATCAATTTGCATACTGTAACTAATTCGTGTTTAATATTTGAGCTGCTGCATATTTCTGGACAGAATGACAAATTGAATTCTTTATTTGTTTAGGCGGTTTGGGCTGTTTTTTCTTTAATCTGGAGTTTAGGCTGTTTTTATTATTTATTCATATATATGGTGTCTGCTTTTTTAAAATGACCCAAATTTGAAAGTCCATGGCATTTCGGTTTTATAACGAAACTGAACCGTAAAATCTGGTTTCGGTTTGCATGTGAGTTCGGTCGGTTTCGGTTTGTTACGGTAAAAAGTTTGGTTAATTCGGTAATCGAACCGACTGATGCTCACCCCTAAACATCAAAACACCGTTGAATTTGAGGCTGATATATATATATATATATATATATATATATATATATATATATATATATATATATATATATTATATGTGTGTGTGTGTGTGTGTGTCGAATATTACTTTCTGTGCTTATTTATTAGCTTTTGATAATAAATTATCTTCTAACATCTGTTTAGCTAACAATTTGAAGTCAGCTGTCAATTAATTTGATTTGATTTAGCTCGTTACATGTCATAATTTGCTTTGTAAGCCTAGATGTCGGATGCGAAAAATATAATTATAGGGTGGAATTCTATGTAGTCCTTACTGTTATTATATTTTGTGTTGCATGAGTGTTTCTTACTTCAGTTGTTTTCTATTCGTTCAGATCAGCGTTCTTGATGTGCTGCATGCTCAATGGGGCACAACTCAGTATCTCCCCGTAGGAAAAGCCCTTCTCGAAGGGAAAGGTCTCCTGCTCGACATAGGAGTTCAAACACAGACAGGGTTTCAAGTCGCAACAGATCACCAAAACGTTCTAGATCAAGATCCCCTGCATTTCATTCACCTGTGAGAGAGAAATCCTATAGTCGCACCAAATCCCCAAACCACAAAAAATCACCATCCAGTTCTCCAGTTAGACAAAAACGATCAAGTCGAACGAGGTCCCCAAAACATGAGAAATCAGGTTCCCCAAACCATGAGAAATCCTATAGTCGCACCAAATCCCCAAACCATAGAAAATCACCATCCAGTTCTCCAGTTAGACCAAAACCATCAAGTCGAACAAGGTCCCCAAAACATGAGAAATCAGGTTCCCCACCACCTCTTTCACCACGTAGTAAAAGATTAAAAAGAGCTAAAGCTGAAAGAGATGCTGAGAAAGGGAGTGAGCGGGAGCATGAGAAAAACCATGGGAGGAAGAATGACAGAGATTTAGACAGAGATTTTCCCATTGAGAAAAAAGATAGAAGGTCGGAAAGGGATGGTGCTGACAATGGTTCTAGGTCAAGGCATGGGCGCTCAGATTCTCCTGATCGTAACCACAGGGGTCAACGAAGATCAAGATCACCTCATGCTGCCAACCATAGAGGACGTGATGAGGTGTCTGGTGATATTCACTCCTTGTGCCTAATTCATATCTTATAAAATTTGGTATATCTATTGGTAACTAAGTTGATCTTGCATGAGGACCACAAAGATTTTCAAAATTGATTCAACACTTTTTAAGTTATTATACACCTTAATGAACTAAAAAAACTGTTCCAGGATGCATTTTTTCCCATGCAGTGCTGTTGGAATGCAACAAATGTTAAAACGTGTAATCTGCAACTTTTTATCTTTTTGGGTTGGGTTGGCTGACTAAAGTTATTGGTAGATTTATATTGGTATCTGAGAGCATTTGTCCGCGTTTTAACTTGCTTCTGTCCATGTTTTGCATGTACACCAATTTCTATGTAGTTAAATGAATCCTGTAATTGTATTGTAGTGCACACCAAATTAATGGTGTAGAATTACTGTGATTATGTGATAATTTTTTTGTCAATTCTCTCGAGCCTTTTCCTGTAGTATTTTATGATAAGGCATTGTTCTGTTTCTGAATTTAAGTGAACTTTTCTCCATTCCTTATTTTGTCACTCCAATGATACTGACTGAGTAACCTGCGAAGAAGGACTTTTAATGTTCTTCCAGCAAAATTTGACAGCATAGGCTACCATGAGTGATGAAATACCTATAAGTATTGCATATTGAGCATAGATGTTAAAGGCGCCTCGAGCCTATAGGCATTGCACTTTTTTAGTGTTTAGTTGGGCACAGTTCCTAAGGCGCGTGCCTTTTGTGCCTGCCTTCTGTGCTGAGATGGGAGAATAAGGCGCGCCTCTCTGTCACACAACATTTTTGCCATTTAAAAATGTTTTCTAGTGTCTTTTTTAAAATTGGAAACATTTTCCTTAAACCTTTTTCTCCCAGACGTTTTCTTAAGATATCTTTTAAGCTGGAAACAAATTGGGGTTTAACTAATAAGAAATAAACTAGGTTTTAGACTATTAGCTCTCAAGAGAAAATCAAAACCAATTCACCCCCAACTCCAGCCTTCCTCCACTGTGCTGCCTCCATTCCGTCACTGGACGAATGAGTGTGAAAGACTCATCTTTAAGACTTTAAGTTGAAGATGATGATGAAGTTGAATTTGTGGAAGAGGAAAAAGAATGCACTGATTATGATCCATAATTTGGTGATGATGAGGATGAGAACTAGACTATTTATTAATTGCTGCCTTAGCTACATTTGATGTTTTTTTGTGTGTAAACAAAGTTGAACTTCACAACTTTGGTGTTTATTTCATGTTTACATTATGTTTTTTTTGGATCTGCAAAAGTTTACATTATGTTTTAATGTTCTTTAGTTGACTTTTTGGTATTATTATGTGGTATTGAACTTTATTTTGTAGGACATGTGTCAATCTGTTATATTAATATATTAGTGATGTTTGGTGAAAGAGGACTAGAGGTGCGCGCCTTGGGCGCTAGGACTGCTCTTGCGGTGGTGTGCCTTGTGCCCTTAACAACTATGATATTGAGTGATGGAATACCTAGAAGTAATAGCATATTGATTTTCTGGAAAGGATATTTTCATTTTTGAAACTTTGGTAATACTCATCATAATATGGTCTGATTTTGAACCATAAAACAGTTTTAACTCTTCATTAATCTTGCTTGTTGGAGATTATAATACTGAAGTTGTATTTGATCCCATCAGTTGCCTTGATATTTGTTTTTGGTCTTTTGGAAATTTAATTCATTTTTGGACATCTGTTGCATTGTACTTTAATTTTTTAGTTTCCGTTCTTTATATTTCTGTGGGCTTCAACTTGAGCATTAACTAATTAATTAGGTTAGAGACCATCTTAATTAGGACAGTATCTGATCATTCTCTGAATGTCTACAGCTGACGAACTCAAGAGAGACTGAAGAGCGGTGAGTTCTAAAATCATTCTTAATTTTTTTTTTGTGTAAATTTAGATTCGATTATCTTGATGGGTTCTGTGGGTCCCTTATATTTTTCTGTTGCTTGTTCCTGATTATTTGGAGATCTTATAGTTTTATTGGAAAATAACCAAATTCCTACTAGTTATTAAAGTCTAGGTTTTTTTTTCCCTGGTCTATTTATTCCAACAGTAAATAAGTTTTGTATGGTTCTGTTTGCTTTATCTTTTTGAGGTAATTTGTTACATCCTTTGATTGGGCAGTAATGAGGACAGTGAGGCACTAGCTAAGATGAAGGCTGTTGAAGAGACATTGGAAGCAAAGGAAAAAGTACATTCCTTACCTTGTTTGGTTACTATTTATCTTACCATGCTGTAGATTTCTTTTCTTCATTAATTTGATATTGTATTTATAACGAGACTCAATCTCCAGACTGTAATACTGTACGCATTGCTCGTAGAATTCTTTTGCTAATTTGGTATTGCACATTAATATAATTACTCTCTATATGTGCAGCAAAAGCCTTCTTTTGAGCTGTCAGGAAAACTTGCTGCAGAAACTAATCGAGTCAGAGGTGATTATTGGATTGCCTTTTCCTTTGAAGATTATATTTCATTACTTTATATGCCATAATTTTTGTATCAGGCTCCTTTTACTTTAATTTTTTTTCTATTGATTGCCTTTTCCTATGAAGAATATATTTCATTACTTTATACGCCATAATTTTTTTGTATCAGGCTCCTTTTACTTTAATTTTTTTTCTATGCTTTGATTTTGCCAACATGGTCTTGTTTATTTTGTGGCCATCATGACTAAATTAATGTTTGTAGCTATAATGATTTATGACTTGCATCGTTCTTTCACTTTGTATCAGGATTGAGATGGGCCTTATTGTGCTTGAGCATCCTAAATTTTCATCATCATTTGCGCAGTGCATCTGCTTATGCATATACGCTTTTAGTTACTATGCTTATAGCCCATTATTAGATACTTCGAGATGCACAAATCATTTGAAACACCATATGGTTCTACTTGCTTCATTTTTATTTTTTTATTGTCAGTGCCCTTATCAAATTGATGATTACCTTTATATATGCTTTGTACAGGTACTGTTTCACTCACAGTGTGTCTCATGCATATTACAGACAAGCTAAAAACAAAATGTTTGATGTTGATTTTTTCATTACATCTGGCATTTCTTCCAGTTCGTCTAAACTTGCATGGTTTTACTTGTGAGGTGAATTGTAATTAATTTTGAATCACCTCTATATATATTGTCTATTCAATTGGTGTGGAAGTGAACTCTTGCTAAAATGCTGCTGTTTAAATTGGTTACGCTTCTTTTTTTGGCGATAGATTTTTATTTGCATGTTTTGTGCTGCACACCTAATTGTTTATAAAAATTGATCCAAATGCCCCTTCCTTTAGGTTTTCATATATATATATATATATATATATATATATATATATATATTTCAGTCCCCTGCTTCTTGCTTACGGGCTTGTGATATGAAAATATGGAGCTTCTGGTCTCTTTGATTGATGTCAGCCTAGAGATTGTAAGCAATAAGTGATTCTGGTTCTTTTAATTGTGTTTGCAAACACCACCATAATAATACACAAATGTTCCAAGTATAATTATACTTTTAAGTTATATACTTTTACTGACTCTGTTTAAAGTGTCATTTCCTTATTTATCTCTTTCGATCACTTTTGTGAAGTACTTTTGGACATCAGTTGGTGCTACCAACTCCTCATCATGATTATGTTAGCACATATACATATATATACACGCACACACACACTAGTGTATAACCCATGCTATGTATATTTTTATTTGTGGTACTGTCCTGATACATTTCATGGCTGAATCAGGTGTAACACTGCTATTTAATGAGCCACCTGATGCTCGAAAACCAGATATAAGGTGGCGATTATATGTTTTCAAGGCTGGTGAAGTACTTAATGGTAATTATTTGTTGGATATGAAGTAAAGTGGCTAAATTCATTACTATTCCTAATTAACCTTTTCATTCATGTTTGATTTGTTATCTCCTCATCTGGATTTCCAATCTCAATATCACAATTGAACCTTAAATATTTCAAAATTTTCTTTCTGATATTTCAAGTCATTTTGAATATAATTTCATATATGTTATCTGTTTTGATTTCCATTTGCCCATTTTCCCCTTCACCTTGATTGGAACGACCTATTTGTTGATACTACTAACCGTCTTTATGAATTTATACACATACACAGGGAAGCTAATTAATTATTAAACTTTTAATATGCAGAGCCCCTTTATGTACATCGTCAAAGTTGCTATCTTTTTGGTAGAGAGAGAAGGGTTGCAGATATCCCGACAGACCACCCATCCTGCAGCAAACAACATGCTGTTCTTCAGTATCGGTAGGACTAGAATATGAGTTCTTTTATTGTTACCCATTCTTGCTCACTTATGATGTACTACCTCCGTTCCTAATTATCTGGCTTATTCTATCCATTTACACAAACCAAATTTTCATTAATTAGGATATCAAGAGGCTATTATAACCTTATTTATTACTACTGGATGAATTAATAAGCTTGTAATTACCAGAGGATGATTAGTATTTATTAGGGGCATTGGTGGAAAAAAAGGACAAATTTTTTTGTTGGTATTAGCAAAGTGACAAATAATTAGGAACACCATTTTGGATAAAATCAGGATAAGTAGGAACAGAGGCAGTATATAGTACGCATTTTTTTTAATGGGCTGTTGTGGTTGAAGGCAAGTAGAGGAGGAAAACCCAGATGGTACCATATCAAAAAAAGTGAGGTGCGATATCAATCTCTGTTTTTTGTCACTCATTGTACACATTTTCTTTCCAATTGACTAATGTATCCTGCTATATTCTTTTTAATGTACTAGGCCTTATGTGATGGATCTCGGGAGCACAAACAAGACCTTTATTAATGTGAGCAATTTTCCAGAATTTTTGTTTGAAGGCTAAATTTTTCTGTTTCCTTATACTGTCAAGATTATGGTGTTAAACATGAATTTGATGTCATCATCGGACTTTCATTTTCCTTTTTTCAGGATGAAGCGATAGAACCTCAGCGGTACTACGAACTGTTTGAAAAAGATACTATCAAATTTGGCAATAGCAGGTAGACCACTTATAATATGATACTTAGATGCTTGGAACATACCAAAAGCATTCACGTTTAATGTTTTACAGCACATTCCTATACATATTTCCACATCCTCACAATTTGGTGTTCCTTCTGGAGTTATGTTCGGATATCATTTTAGCATCTGCTGTTTGCCAAAAATTGCATGCGCAAAGTGCAGTAGCATTATTTTCTCAGTACTCGAATCACACTATAACCAAGAACCTAAGGGCTGAACTCAAGGACACATTGGATGTAAGCACTAAAGGAATTTGAAATATCCAGCAACGTAAATTATTTTTGTTTGTTTGTGTTCATGCCGTTAAGGATCTGGAGATTCAATATATTGATCTGGTTGGTCTATTTTATGATTATTTTGACAACAATAAGTGTAATTTGGTCCTTATGGTTTTTGTTCTAATAACAAGATATTTCAAATAACACAGACTGGGAGGGCACTTACGCAATGGAGACCATAACTTGTGTACTGAACTGCTTCATAGGCGACGGTGCTCTCTGATTATCAGTAGAACAAAGCTTCAAAGGAAATTGCATTACCAGAATTTATATTAAGTTTTCATAGGAACTGTAACATTCCCTGTGGCATTAAGAATATGTTTGTTTTGAGTTGTAGGGGTACAGTGTAAATCCTGGTTGAGAATTGAATAGTACAAATGGTTATTGGGATTAGGATGTAGTAGGGTGAGATGATGGAAAAAGTAGGTGATAGGTTATTATAATGTGAGTTAAAGGAGTGTGATAAACATGAGAGAGAAAGTAGGTATTAATATTATAGTTTAAGATTGTGGTGGATTTTGGAATCCACATCTAAAGTCCTTCAAAACAAACGGGTATGTGGATTTCGTAAGTAAATCCTTCTATCATAATCCCGAAATAAGTTTGCTTGCCTGTTGATGTAGATCTTGGAAGAGATTTGTTCGATTGTATGCCACTCATTGGGGATATTTCTTGGTGTTCTCATTGCATCAGTAACACATTATGTTCTAAGCATAAGTATATATTTTCTCAGCACAAGTTATCACAGTTGGACCAGGAAAATAGTTCATAAAGATTGAGATACATTTAGTGGTTTGCCGGTTAGATATCCTAAAGTTAAATTCCTATGAATGGAAGTTTTTACTTTACCAAGTTTCGGTTAATAAAAAAATTGGAGAAGTGGTGATGTAAACCGGAAAGCTGGGTTGTCAGCATGCATCAATATATCGTGATTGCTCACAAGATGTCCTCATTTGCTTCTTCTTTCATTTTCTGCTTCTTTTGACAGTCAGATGCCCTTTTCCTGTGATCTACGGGTTTCAGTTAGTTTAAACTTAAGCCTTTTATACAGCTGATTGGGCTTAAATTTCAGCAGATGTATGAAATGCTGGCATCCAAAATGTAAACCCTTCTCTAAGCATAATTTGACTTTGATGCGAGTATTTCCGTTTCAGCATCAGCTAATTTAGCACCTTATTTAACTGCTAGTTCTGTTTGTTGCACGTGTCTTTATTTCCAACGATAGCTACTTTTGCTTTTCGTCCATGCTATACTTGGTTTTTTGATCAGTTGTTACTATTATTGCAGCCGAGAATACGTTCTACTTCATGAGAATTCCGCTTGATGATATGCTTGCTTATGAGGATGCAATGAACATTGAACAAGCATTAGCAATCAGTCGTCTCCGGGTATATTCAAGTTGATTTATAAAACCTGAATATAGTGAGGCCAAGCTTTATTCCCCATTTTGTAGTAAATTATGTACTTAATTTTAGTCTGGGTTTTCACTGCACACATTGTAAAGTGATGAAATGCAATGCGATATTAAATGTTGGGTTTCTCTGTTATTATGTTCTGTTTTTTGTTTGAAGCTGGAACCTCTAGGTTATGTTTGGATTGAAGGGTTTGCATATTAAATTTGATAATTGTATAGTAGCAAAGACATTTTTGGTGGACTGCTGTGAATTTCAAATCCTTATATCCATATTAAACTGATGTTTAATTAGTGATTTGGATGGACTTCCAATCGTTTCTAAACCTATTAATCCAAACATTACCTTTAGTCTTGCATCGTTGAGGTCAACCATAGTGTTTTGAGTAGTTCTATTCTGGATTATTCATCATATTGTATCTGGGATTCACACTTTGCTAATAAGTGTTTGTATTGCTTGAAACAGACAATGATCAAAGTTTGTCTTATTTTTTGATCGAGTAGTTGAATTTCGAGCCCTTCTTGGAAAGCACGATTAGAGTAACAGTCTTTTACAAAACTAAAATTTGATCATCCTATTGTAACTAGCCATTTAAAAAAGAACCTGAATTTTATTCTATTGATGAGTAGGTTTTTTTTTTAAAGGAACAAACCCATTACAACTGATCTATTACAATGATTACAATCAATGGGCTAACCGCTTAATCCACTCGGGGATATCTACTCCGCTTCATTCGCGAGGATCCGGAGAGTACAACACTAGCTTTGCTAATCATGAACTATCTTATTGCTTCTTCTTGGCACATAATTCACTGCCCACACAAGGCCACCATTCATCTGCTCCCATATCTCGTCTAGCATCATTCCTTCCGGGTTACGGATTTCCTCCCTTTGTGCCACCACTTGTACCACTTCGATCAAATCGGAAAGTACTCTTATTTGTGATATTCCTTTCCTTTCGCAAGCTCGTATTCCTTCCACTACTGCCCTACTTTCTGCTGCCATCACTGTAGAAGGTTGTGGTATTTTTGTGCATCCCGCCGCCACCAATGTTCCTCGCCGGTCTCGTATCACATAACCAACCGAAGCTTTCCCTTCATCCTTCTTCATTCCAGCATCAACCCACACATCATACCCTTCACCTTCCATAACGTTAGTACTCATTTCATATCTTCTTAACGTGTTATATTCCTTCCTTGTCGTCTTTATCCTCTCATTATATTCCTGGTACATATGAAGGAAGTCCAAGGCCCAGTCCACTCTTAGCCTCACATCATTATTCCCCGTCCCCTTCTCATTTCTTCCTTCATTCTTTGCTTTACACCTTTCTATCCATATGGCCCACATCATTGTGCTAATTTCCTCCTTAGACATCTTTTTCCAGCATCAAAGATCATTTGGATGAGATCTCTTGTTTGCAATTTTCTTCCTCCTTTAATTATCCCCCAGTCGAGTCTCTTTCTCCATTCCTCTTTCACTGTGGGGCAAAAGAACAGCACATGGCTTGTGGTCGCCTCTTTAACTCCACATAGCCTACATTTTTCGGTTGTCAGCACGTGATGCGCCTTCAAGTTTCCTTCGGCTGCAATGGCGTCGTTAATCACTTTCCAAACAAAAATTCTGATCTTTGGTGGTACATTTAGTCTCCATATCCATTTCCACCATTTTCCTTCCTTTTCCCCATTATCCGAAGGTCCTATCTCCTTTCTTTCATCGTTGTGAGCCCTCCACTCATGATACCCCAACTTGACCGTATATTTGCCTTTTGTTCCCAGCTTCCAATACCTCAGGTCCTTTCCATCTCCTCTTGCAATAGGCGTCTTTAATATCGCCTCCTTTTCAAACGGCAAAAATACTTCCTCAATCAAATTCTCATTCCATTCTTTTGTGGGCATTATGTACCTGGAGACCATCAAACCGCTTGCTATCCTTGATTTGATCCTTCCTTCATTCAACCCGTTCACCCATTTATCTCGGTATATTCCAATCTGCTTTCCATCTCATACTCTCCAGTGTAGGCCTGTCTCCAACAACTCCTTGCTCCAACATAATGAGCGCCAAACAAAAGAGGGATTCAACCCTAGTTGTGCTTCCATAACATTTTCATACTTGTAGTATCTTGATTTGAAGATTTGGCTACTAATGAATCTGGCTCCACGATTAATCTCCACACCTGTTTGGCTAGCAAGGCTTTATTGAACATGGACATGTTTCAGAACCCCATCCCTCCTTTTTCTTTTGACTTGCTTAGAAGCTCCCAGCTTTTCCAGTGGATTCTTTTCCTTCCATCGTTATATCCCCACCAGAAATCTGCAATTATTCTCTCTAAGTCGTGGCATAGGGAGAACGACAATCTAAAGCACAACATCACATACGCCGGTATCGCCTGCAACACTGCTTTAATTAACACCTCCTTTCTTCCCTCTGAGAAGTCATGTGTTTTCCATCGTTCCACCTTTTGCATCATCCTGTATCTCAGATACGCAAATTGAATCCTCTTGCACCTCATAGAAAATGTTGGCAAGCCAAGGTATAAATCGTGCCCTTGTTTCATTCGTACCGAAATTATGTCCCTTAATTCATTCTTGTACCAGGCTCTCGTATTTTCACTGAATGTAATTGCCGACTTTCATAATTGATCATCTGTCCCGATGCTTTTTCATACTTTTCCAGACACTGCTTCAGCTTTTTACACTCTTGCGGCTTTGCTCTAAAGAAGATAAGACTATTGTCAGCGAAGAATAGGTGCGAGATAGTTGGGCTTCCCCTTGCAACATTAACACCCATAATCTCCTTTCTTTCCACCAGCTTGGTTATCAAGGTTGAGATCCCTTGCGCACATATCACAAACAGAAAGGGGGATAAAGGGTCCCCCTGCCTCAGTCCCCTACTCGGTTTTATATCGCCCACCATCCTTTCTCATACTTTAAATGAGTATGTAACTGATGTCACACATCTCATAACAAGCCCAATCCACCTCCTGTCGAACCCCATTCTTTCCATGATCCTCTCCAAATAAGGCCATTCCACTCTGTCATACGTCTTCGACATATCGAGTTTTAGTGCTGCGTACCCGGTTGCGCTCCTGTTACACCTTATCCAATGCATGCATTCGAACCCAATTAGAATGTTATCCGTGATCAATCTGCCTGGAACAAAGACACTTTGGCTTGGGTCGATTATTTTTGCCATAATAATCCTCAATCTATTTGTAATCGCCCTTGCCAATATCCTATAAGAAACATTGCATAGACTGATTGACCGATACTCCTTGACCTCCTTTAGATTCTTCACTTTCGGGATTAGGGCTATTATCGTGTTATTCCACCCTTGCACTGTCTCTCCTTCATTGAGCTTGTTCTTGATCTGGGCTATCACATCATCCCCAATAGTATCCCACGCTTTTTGATAGAACATTGCTGGGAATCCATCGGGTTCCGGTGCTTTAGTTGGGTTAAGATCAAATGCTGCCTTTTTTATTTCCTCCTTCGTGAAGGGCGCCGTCAAATAATTGTTCATTTCATCGTTCACGGTCCGTTGCATATTCTCTATCACCTCTTCAATTTCTTCCCTTGTTGGCCTTTGGGTTTCATATATCTTCTCAAAATGGTTAACAATGATTTTTTCTATCTCTTCTCCCTTTGTACACCACCTTCCTTGTTCGTTCAATAGTCCCTTTACCATATTGTTTCGTCTTCTTTCCGTAGCTCTTCTATGAAAATAGCTCGTGTTTTTGTCCCCTTCTGTAAGTTCCTTCGGAAATACGCTTTTGAGTTCCTTCGAATATACGATTAACGAGACGGTATTCCACTATAAAAATTGTATAATAAAAATTGATTTTTTCTTTTTATGAAAATTGAATGAGTGAGTATAAAACAATTTTTGGTGGTTAATGAGAAAAAAAATATCAATCCCCTCTATTACCATTAAAGATCTTATATTGCTTCACTTAAAAAAAAAAAAATTGGAGCTCTGACTTGAAGCGAACTACACTAGCTTTTACTAGTAGCTTCCCCGCAAGAGTACGGGATCACTGTAGTATGGGCAAGTATAGGGACCAAGTATTATCGAACCCAAGGGAAAGTGTATATGCGAATAGATCCCTGAAGATCTACGCGTCGTAATTAATATGAGTGTATTGTTTTTGGATTTTTGAAAGATTAATTAAACTAAACTCAATTATCCTACGAATGCAAAAGGAAAATTAAACTAAGTAACAAAAGGTGTGTTTTCAAATATGAGGTGGTGATGCTTAAGATAGGAATCCCTACGTATACTAACGGAGTAGGTACATAATCAAAGTAATCGTGACAAACAAGAATTAACCTAAGTAAAAGATCGTAGAATGAAAGCTCAAGATTTCTAACCCTAATACTTTATCCTAGCAATCGACTTCACTAATCCACTAACAAGTTAATAGATAGCGCTTAATTAATGAGACCCTAATTTAACTAAGGTGATGCGGTCGTCCTCCTTCGCTAAACCGGTAGATGAATTAACCCTTTCTAAACCCTCTCGTTAAGACTACTAATCGTTATTGAGTGATGCGGTCGTCCTCTCTCTAACACTTTCATACGAAATTCAAAGGTAAAGTTAAGATTAATTATAAGAATTAATTAATTAAGAGAATTAAAACTAACGTCACGAATTACCCTAATTACGTACCCACATCCTACTTCTACGAGTTCATCCTACCCTAAGCATACAAGGGTTTTAGCCGGACATGACTTTAACAAACATAAAAGCAATAGAAGAAACAACGAACATAAACATGGTAAATTGAACCAAGAAAAGATGAAACATGAACTAGGGTTTAAAGAAATAAATACTAAGAACTGAATTTGAATTGATAAAAATAAAGTTTAGAACGTTTAGAGTAATCAAGCTAAGGAAAGGAAACTGAGAAACGAAATTAAACTAAGAATTCGTACGAAAAACCTCAACAACGTAAAAGTAAAGCTTGCTCGTTCTTCTCCTCTTCCTCTCTCTAAAAACTAAGTCTAAAAGTGATTTTCTAAAGTTCGGGATCTGGTGGTCGTTTAAAACGCGTTTGGAAGAGGTATATATAGGCAACGGGCCGATTCGTGAACTCGTGGGCCGAAAAACGAAAGTTGGAGAAAATGCCTTGGAAGCGCACGAGCAGACCCGCTCGAGCGGGTCGCTCGAGCTAAAGTGGTCGAGCGGTTCCTGAGGTCGAGCGAGGCGCTTGAGCAGTGCCCCTCGAGCGCCCAAAATGTTCTGTATGTTTTGATGCGCTCGAGCCCTTAGCTCGAGCGGGGCGCTCGAGCTATCTCCCTCGAGCGGGTCTTCCTTCCTTTGCAACTAACACTTTTCTTCACACGTACTAATACCAATCGTATTTCTTCGATATCTTCTCATCCGGGCATCCGTTTGAGTCGATTCAAAGTCCTACGAACTCCTCTTTTCGCCCTCTATTCACCTATGAGCATCAAAGAGACAAATTCATCAAGGTATAGAAATAGTACTCATTTGGCTCTAAAAACTCAATAAATTCGACCAAAACTAGGGCGTTTCTAGCTACGAATCATGACAATTTCACGCCTAATCAACTCCCCCAAACTTACCATATTGCTTGTCCCCAAGCAATGAAATAATAAGTCAAGTGAAATTGTTAGGAATGAGTCAAAGAATCAAATCATGCTAGTAAATGAACTCGAGCTTTAAAGATCAATCACATGTATACTCACTCACCTTCCTTCATCATACTCATGCAACAACAACAAGAACCACCAAGATTAAACATGGATGTGCTCTCAACGATGTGTTTCACTCCCTCACAAGTGTATATCAATGATTAAGGGACTCACTCAAACAATCAATCACTCATATCGGCAGCCATAGGCTTGTAAGCACTCTCAACTCCGACCATACTCTAGAAATCAATGCCGAATCAAAAAAGACTTTTCTCAAGGTTGTAATGTAGGCTCTTTGGACGGGTGGGATAACAATATACGGTAAGGTGACTAAAGTGAATGGAGAATAGAAAATCAAACTTTGGCACTTCGACATTAGGAACAGAATACTTCAAACATGTTCAATCAACACCCTTTCAATTCCATACTCTCAATACTTCAATTTTTTTTTCTTTCTCACTCTTTCACTTCTTTTTTTCAATCACTTCACTTTTTTTTTCTTTCTCGCACAAACACATGAGCTCAATTTTTCTTTTGCTCATTCTCAATATTTTTTGTTCTTTCCCACAACTCAAATCTCATTCACACCCTTATTTTATCACCACTCAACCATCAATAACTCTCCTTTTTCAACTCAAATCAATCCCTTCAATATTCACACTTTTCCTATTCTCCACTCAAATTGGGACAAAAAGCTTAGGAACTGGAATAGTGTTTAAATGTGCTAGCAAATAAAATAGGCTTTAGGCTCAACGGGGCTAACAAGGGACAAATATCAATGGTAAGGAAAATTTTTGGCTAAGTGACTCATTCAAATCAAAGATGACCTAAGATCACATTCGGCATATCAAACTAGACACAATCAAGAAGTAAGAGCACCCGCAAGTTCTAGCATCCTCTAAGGTGACGATCCACTCACAAACGAAGAGATTAAATCATGCATCAAAATCTCATAAGGCTCAAATCTCACAGCTTTCACATCCATGCTAGTCCTAGTGCATTCTCACTCTCATCACACAAGCACTCAAAAGAAAACTCATAAGCATACAAGTTCTCTCCCTAATCAGCTCAAACTCACATACTCACACAAAAGAATTTCTAACTCACCCTTACAACTCACTCTACTCATCAAATCATACTCAAAGATAGCAATCAACAAGCATAAGATGATTGATAGGCATGAAATATGCAATAGCGAGTCAAATCAAAATCACCCCAAGGAGTATCTCAACAAACCAATAATCAATCAAACTCAACTCAAAGGATAAGGGCGTGCATGCATGTGCAATGTAACAAGAAACATAAAAAAACTCCACCCCCCCAAACTTCGACCTTGCTAGAGGTCTAAGTTTGGGGTTGTGGGTTACCTCAACCAAACAATTCAGTTTCTCTCAATAGCTTTGCACACTCCCTTGTCTCAAGTTGGTTCCTTCAATCTGAATAACTCCATGATACCTTTACTCCTTTAGAGACAAGCCTACAAGCAACTCACTCAAATACGAGGTTAAACATACGACTCAAAATAACTACCTAATAACTAAAAACAAAGCAAATAATTAAAAAAATAATGGGTTGCCTCCCATTCAGCGCTATTTTTAAGGTCCTCATGTCGGACCAAGCTCAAAGGAGCTTATGGGACATCATACTCAAATTTACCTCCCCCACTCTCATAAGAGTGGTGTTTGAACTCCTTTCCTTGATGCCCCACCATCATGAGCCCTTTTGCTCTCTTCTCATTCCCAAGTGTTATGGGTCTCAACTCCTTCTTTCCTTTATCTGGATGAGTCTTACCAAACAAGTTCTTGAATTTTGACTTCTTCTTCTTAGCTCCTCCTTTTCCCTCTAGCTGGACCACGTCCACTTTCTTCACCGCTTCATCCTTCAACTTCTTCACTTTATCCCTATCAAAATAATCAAGATCATAATGCTCATGGGTTAAATAATCACGTGAAGGACTAACAAAATCATGAGTATGAGAAAGATTAGGGATAGAAGGTGTGTCTTCAACACGAGGATCAATTGCATCCATGCAATACAAACTCTCCTCCTCCTTCGGGTGCTTCATGGCTTCATATAGGGAGATCTTCACTTCTTGATCATCAACCTTCAACGTAATCTTCCAATTTTCCACGTCTAGCACCATCCCCGCCGTGGCTAAGAACGGTCTTCCCAAGATCAGGGGCACGTGCTCATCTTCCTCCATCTCAAGCACTACAAAGTCGGCTGGAAAAATGTGATCTCCAACTCTCACGAGGACGTTTTCAACCACACCTTGAGGTCTAGTAATAGACCGATCGGCAAGTTGAAGCGTCATCATTGTGGGTTGAAGTTCACCACCTTCCAACTTCTTGAAAAGCGACAGTGGCATCAAATTAATGCTCGCTCCGAGGTCGCACAACGCTCCCTTCTTGATCCCGTTCCCAATGTCACATAAGATCGTAAAGCTCCCGGGATCCTTCAGCTTTGGTGGAAGCGCCTTGTGCACTAATGCACTCACCTCGTGGTTCAGCTGCACCAACTTCGGCTCATCCACTCGCCGCCTTTTCGCAATCAAATCCTTCAAAAACTTTGCATAATGCGGCATCTGTTCCAAAGCATCATAAAAGGGAATATTAATATGCAGTTGTTTAAAAACATCAAGAAATTTTGCAAATTTTTCATCCAGCTTCTTTTTCATGAAGCGCTGTGGATATGGGACGGGTATCACAGATTTGGGTACCCCCCATTCATCTCTTTCTGTTTCTTTCACTTTATCCCTTGCTTCCTTTGCCTTCTTCCACTTAGGAACTCTCTCAATCTCCTCACTTTCCTTGCCCTTTTGGGACTCATCCATATCTTTATGCTTCTCAATCCCTTCACTTTCAATCCCTTTCTCAACTTGGGGCGTCTCAGAGTCAGCAGGCATCTGAGGCCCTTCATAGTTGGTTCCACTTCTAAGCTGGATCGCCTTGCACTGCTCTTTCGGGTTCCCCTCCAGCATTCTATTCACTTATTTTGCAATCTGGCTCATCTGGAACTCTAAAGAAGTGAACCTTCGATTGTTCTCTTGTTGAGTTCTAGTCCACTCAACATTCATCTTCTGGAGCTCTTGATCACGATGATCACCCTTTTTATGCAACTCCTTCACATCGTACTCCAAGGATGAAAACCTCTTACTTCCTTCTTCCACTTTATGAAGGATAGCTCTCAACATCTCCTCGGTTGATGCACCGCCTTCTCCACCAGGAGGTTTAGACCCCGGATCAACACCTGCAGGAACAGTAATACCAGCTTTTGGGTTAGCATAAGAAAAATTCTCATTTTTCCTCCATGTGTTTTGAGGAGGCTGCTGGCCTCCTTGAACTCCTTGTGTGTTCCTCCATTGATTTTGAGGCGGCTGTGGCCCTGGAGGTGCACATGGCTGACCATAAGAAGGTCTTCCATACTGATTTCCACCTTGGTAGCCATTCTGATTGTAATATGGAACTCTCATGTAATTGGCTACCTCTTGCTGTCCACTTGGCTGGTCTACTCTATCATTCTCTGCTGCATGCTCTCCAACCAAATTCTTCCCCAACTCGAGGTTGTTGATCTTCTCCATCATGGCCATCAACAGCCTTCTCGTTCCTTCACCCTCTTCAACCTGATGCACTCTCTGAAAATCTGCATCCACACCCCAAGCACCGGCATTCGTGATAATGTTGTCCATGATCTCCCTACACCTCTCTATGCCTTGATTCAGGAAAGCTCCGCCCGCACAGGCGTCTAAATGGTCTTGCCCCGCCTTGTTGGCACCACTGTAGAAGAATGCCATAATATCACCCTCATTGTACCCGTGCTGCGGGCACTCTATCAGCATGTTTGAGTATCTCTCCCACGCTTGACGTAGGTCTTCTCCAGACTTCTGGCGGAAGGAAGAGATCTCAATTCTAGCCTTGATCGTCCTTGATGGAGGGTAGAATCGCTCGAGGAACAGACGCTCGAGCTCAGCCCAAGTGGTAATACCTCCCCGCGGGAGCGTATTATCGTACCACTCCTTGGTTATTCCCGTCAATGAGAATGGGAACAGCCTAAGCCTCTTGGCATCTTCAGTCATGCCATTGTAATTGAATGTGGAGGCTATCATGAGAAAGCTCCTCAAGTGTGTATGAGGATTCTCCTTCCCGATCACCCCCTTGAATTGATTCTCGGTGAGCAGCTTTAAAATCCTCGGGGATATCGAGAAGTTGTTTGCCTCAACAGGAGATAATGCCACTCCATCATAGTACCTTTGTAGCTGCGCTGCAAACCTCCCTCGAATAGCCCTATTGTGATCTACGTTCTGAGGAACGTGTTGAGGATTAGCAGCAGGTACTGGTACTTGTTGGGGTGGTGGTGGGTAAACAGGTGGTTGATTATAGACTGGGGGTGGAGGATACGGGTATGGTGGGTAAAGATAAGGTGGGTATGGGTAATGGTATACTGGGTTGTTGAAAGGGTTATTTGGGTTTTGTGGGTAAGCAGGGTTTTGGTTCTGGCTTTGGGGTTGTGTTTGTGCAGAGTTGATTGAGTTTTGCGGGTTTGGGAGTTGGTTCTGAGTTTCCCCTATGGGTTTTTGCTGGTTAATGCTCTCAACTCCAACCGCCTGCTCCACTAAAACAGTATACTCTGCAGCTATTTTGTCTAAGTCCCCATCTCCTTCCAGATTCATGTTGTCTTTGTCTCCAGCAGTAGTAATTCTTCTCAAGAAAGCTCGGTTCCTTCTGGCTATCGTCTCAGGGTCTGACAGAATTCTTTCTTCGCCCGTATCGCCTTGTGAGCGTGTTTTCATATACCTGACACACTAGCAGAAGGATCAAAACGCAACTGCCGAATGAATAAAAATAAAAATAAAACAGAAAATAAAGCGCTCACTACTAACTACTAAGCTATCTACAAGTCCTATTCAAAAAGCATACAACGCCATCCCCGGCAACGGCGCCATTGACTTGAAGCGAACTACACTAGCTTTTACTAGTAGCTTTCCCGCAAGAGTACGGGTTCACTGTAGTATGGGCAAGTATAGGGACCAAGTATTATCGAACCCAAGGGAAAGTGTATATGTGAATAGATCCCTGAAGATCTACGCGTCGTAATTAATATGAGTGTATTGTTTTTGGATTTTTGAAAGATTAATTAAAGTAAACTCAATTATCCTACGAATGCAAAAGGAAAATTAAACTAAGTAACAAAAGGTGTGTTTTCAAATATGAGGTGGTGATGCTTAAGATAGGAATCCCTACGTATACTAACGGAGCAGGTACATAATCAAAGTAATCGTGACAAACAAGAATTAACCTAAGTAAAAGATCGTAGAATGAAAGCTCAAGATTTCTAACCCTAATACTTTATCCTAGCAATCGACTTCACTAATCCACTAACAAGTTAATAGATAGCGCTTAATTAATGAGATCCTAATTTAACTAAGGTGATGCGGTCGTCCTCCTTCGCTAAACCGGTAGATGAATTAACCCTTTCTAAACCCTCTCGTTAAAACTATTAATCGTTATTGAGTGATGCGGTCGTCCTCTCTCTAACACTTTCATACGAAATTCAAAGGTAAAGTTAAGATTAATTATAAGAATTAATTAATTAAGAGAATTAAAACTAACGTCACGAATTACCCTAATTACGTACCCACATCCTACCTCTACGAGTTCATCCTACCCTAAGCATACAAGGGTTTTAGCCGGACATGACTTTAACAAACATAAAAGCAATAGAAGAAACAACGAACATAAACATGGTAAATTGAACCAAGAAAAGATGAAACATGAACTAGGGTTTAAAAAAATAAATACTAAGAACTGAATTTGAATTGATAAAAACAAAGTTTAGAACGTTTAGAGTAATCAAGCTAAGGAAAGGAAACTGAGAAACGAAATTAAACTAAGAATTCGTACGAAAAACCTCAACAACGTAAAAGTAAAGCTTGCTCGTTCTTCTCCTCTTCCTCTCTCTAAAAACTAAGTCTAAAAGTGATTTTCTAAAGTTCGGGATCTGGTGGTCGTTTAAAACGAGTTTGGAAGAGGTATATATAGGCAACGGGCTGATTCGTGAACTCGTGGGCCGAAAAACGAAAGTTGGAGAAAATGCCTTGGAAGCGCATGAGCAGACCCGCTCGAGCGGGTCGCTCGAGCTAAAGTGGTCGAGCGGTTCCTGAGGTCGAGCGAGGCGCTCGAGCAGTGCCCCTCGAGCGCCCAAAATGTTCTGTATATTTTGATGCGCTCGAGCCCTTAGCTCGAGCGGGGCGCTCGAGCTATCTCCCTCGAGCGGGTCTTCCTTCCTTTGCAACTAACACTTTTCTTCACACGTACTAATACCAATCGTATTTCTTCGATATCTTCTCATCCGGGCATCCGTTTGAGTCGATTCAAAGTCCTACGAACTCCTCTTTTCGCCCTCTATTCACCTATGAGCATCAAAGAGACAAATTCATCAATGTATAGAAATAGTACTCATTTGGCTCTAAAAACTCAATAAATTCGACCAAAACTAGGGCGTTTCTAACTACGAATCATGGCAATTTCACGCCTAATCAAGCTATACACTAAAAATGTAACAAACCATGAAACAATCTTTACTTTATCATATTGGAGGGGACATGAAGAGAAAAAACATTTTCATTAAAAAGTTTGTAACAAGTGCTAATTTTGAGTTTGACATGAAAATTTGAACTCAGGATCTTCAGTTAGATGTTATAGTCGCGTATTAATATTACAAAAAAGAACAAACTTCAGTTACATGCATCACACAAAGTTAAACCAATCATTTTTTTTATATAAAAAAGTGCAATAAATATTTAGAGGACAGCTCACAATCTTTAGAAGGACGACCTCACATCCTCCGTTATAAAGCTCAGAAGACTTGAGGTGTAAAGCATTGTAGAGAGATTTATCACTCGAATTTCATCCTCCAGACATATCAATTTGATGATAATAAGGAAGCACACTATCAAAATGTCGCTGTCAATTGAGAGGACAAACCACAAGAAACTCTGGCATATCGACCAGTTTCACATTCTTGAAAAATTCGAGTTATTTTGCTCGCCCCAAATCCATAAACGACTATCTTTGAATTAGAGATGAATTCTTGAGGACAATGAAATTCAATATAATTGGATTGCATATCTAGATAGAGATTGTCAGAATGAATACGTGGAAGCATTCACAATAAAAACAAACCGTTAACCGTGCTTTGTACGGTTACGTAAACGTCAAGGCTAGTCGAAGTTGGTGATTGGATCATCGTAATGAAGCTTGTGGCATTTATGTGTTGCAAGATTAGATTACTAGCCCCGAGAATGATTGGGAAAGGTGGGACTTCGTTGAATGATTTGCAAACACACTTAAAACTTATAATGGTTCCAACATACTTATGATGATTTGTGTTGGTATATATATGTGGAAGTTTTGCTTCATTTTTGGATTGGTTTAAAGGATTTTTTTTGTGAGGCTTTCTTATTTATTACGCGAGATTTTCATAGAAAAATGATTATACATTATAATGCATTATATATACAATAATATTGTAAATTTGTTCACATTTAAATAATATAATTATATTATATAATAAACATAATCAAAATAATGTCACACATAACGACATATTGAATTCAATTTGAGATTAAAAAAATTAAATAATCCTCAAATATAGTGAGACAATAAAATAAGTTAATTAAACATTAAAGTTTCATATAATTAGAGTTTTAAATTTAATTGACACATATATGCATATATTTTTTTAATAAGATTCTTTATTATATAATGACACAAAGATGACACATAAGCATAATGAATTGACACATAAACATGCCACGTAGAACATAAATGACACATAAGCATTTGACACGCAGACAGAATCAACCACAAGACGACACATATGCAAAATCAACCACATAACGACACATATGCAAAACCAACTCCCTATTAGTATAATAGAGGATTGACAGGAGATATTTGTACTCCTCCCATCCTGTAATTATTTTCACACTAGATGAGTGTCCGCGTATTACACGCAGTTTTCGTAAAAAAATAATTGTTTATGTATTTTATATATTTAAATATATTTGTTCATCGTAAAATAATATAATTATATTATATAATGAATATATTCCAATAATATATATGTATAAAATTATGAGTTAATTTCTTATTAATTCACGACCTTTAGGCTCAATCTCATTTTAATTACGATTTTCAATATTCTCTTTGACTCTCTTGAATGGTTTCCTCGGTCGATTTTCCATCCAAGCACTAATGCACTCTCATGCATTTTTTTTTTCTAAAAATACAATTCATATATCGGATTGAAACAACTAAAGATGTGATGAATTTAGATGTTGTGATTAAATTGAGATTGAGCCTAATGATTGTGAATTAATATAGAATTAATCTTAAACTTATTAATATTTTTTGATATTATTTTTAAAGCTCTATTTTTTACAAATATATTAAATCCATAAATTATTTAAATAATATATTCTACGATATAAATATGTCATTTATTGTACATGTACAAAATAAGTAATTTTCACACATGCATATATATGTCATTAAATTATATAATATAAAATAAAATAATAAGCATTTTAGAATAAAAAATAATGTTGACAATATAAATTTTTTTGAGCTTTAATATGACTTACTATTTAAAAAATATAAATATTATGTTAAATAAAATAAATATTCAAAATATGTGCATATTTATAAATGTGTGCAATGTTTAAATATTACATTTCTTTTGATTAGAGACAATATTATTACACAAACATAATGACACATGTTAAACACAATTAAATCAATAAAAAATGATATATCAAATTTGATTTAAAATAAATAAATTTTAAAAAAAATATAATTTTGGTTTATTGTGTTTTCTATACAATAAGATTTGCCAATTAAATGTTACAATTAAAAAAAATTAATTATTTATTTAATTGATAGTATAAATCAAAATTATTGAATATACTTAAATTCTATTTTTTTTTTTAAGTTTTTACAAATTAAGATTCTCTAAATAGAAAATCCTCAAATATAATGAGATAATAAAAATAATTCAGTTAAACATTAAAATTTCACATAATTAGAATTTTATAAATTTAATAATACATAGAATTAAATATACTTTATTAACATAATTCTTTTAAGTATAGGATATCATCAAATATAGTTAAATACAATAGAATTTGTTCTTTAAAACTATTCATAACATAGCTTAATTGGTAAACATCTTAAACTCTACTCAAGAGGTGTATAGTTCAAATCCTTATAAATGCATTTTTTTTATTAAACTTTTATTATATAAAGTCACAGATGACACATAAAATTTATAAAACCACATATATAACTTCCACAAATGACACATAAGTTTCATAAAGTCATTTTTTATTAGACTTTTATTATATAAAGTCACAGATGACACATAAAATTTATAAAACCACATATATAACTTCCACAAATGACAAATAAGTTTCATAAAGCCACATGTGTAGCTTCCATAATTATGTCACATAGGTGGAAATGCCATGTAAATTATTTTTCTCTAAAAAATTCACAAAATGACATGTAAGCAAAATGAATGAGAGAATGACATGTAGATAGTTGGAACTCCCTTTTAGCAATATAAAGATTTTTTATTGGTACGTCACAAAATTATCTTCATTCTAAATAAAGAAACTTCACAATAAACTACAACTCTCACAATATCTCAAATTTACAAAAAATATTAAGAGTATGTATAGAGTGAAATTGGTTTATATATGGATCACTGAAGGGTATTAGTTATTTTTACTGAAGAATATTAATTATTTTTACTGAAGAGTATTACTGGTTTACACTGAAGAGTCTTAGTTCATTTTCACCGAACAACTAAGACTCTTTAGTGTAAATCAGTAATATTCTTCAGTAAAAATAAATAATACTCTTCAGTGAAAACAACTAATACCCTTCACGGATTTATATATAAACTAGTTTTACTATATACTTTGTCAAATATTAAATATCATTACTTTTGGACACACTTACACAATACACACAATCGTGTTCATTTATTTACTTTATATATAAAGGTTTACGAAAAAAACTCCTCAAACCCGCCACAAATTACTCTCATTCCTTAGTATGTGCGAAAATTAAAGTGTGAGGATAAACTTGTGATGGAGGCAATTAAGAATCAGGTCCAAGGGAGACGAAATATATAAAGTGTAATTTTTTTTATTTAAGGGTGGCGAAATGACAAAGTTTCATGAATTCAAGAAAAAAAAAATCTACATAGTTTATATAGAAAATTTAAATCCCAAGTGGAGCAAACACCCCCCCCCCCCCAAAAAAAAAATCATCCTTGGACCGAGGGTAGAGTTGTTAAACTAAACGAGCTGCTCGTGAGCTCGGCTCGTTAAGGCTCGACTCGTTAGTGTTGATAAACGAGCAGAACTACAACTAAGGCGAACAGGATTATCCCAAATCACGCATCTAAAAGGCCAGAGTAAATTAACAATGCCATACCTAGCTGGAATTGTGACTTGAAGCGATGATATTAACTTCTACTAGTCGCTTACCCGCAAGCGGACGGGTTCACTGTAGTAAGAGTAAGTATAACGACCAAGTATATCGAACCCACGAGATGGAGTGTATGCGAATAGATCCCTGAAGATCTACGCGTCGTAGCTAATATGAGTGTAATGTTTTTTTTTGGTTTTTTAAAAGATTAATTAAATCTAAATTAAACTAATTAAACTAAAATACTTAAGAAGACGAATTAACTACGGGTTGTTTTCAAGTAAGAGATGGTGATGCTTAGGATAGGAATCCCTACGTATACTAACAGAGCGGGTACATAATCAAAATAACTGTGACGCGCAAGAAATAACCTAAGTAAAAGAATGCAAGGTGAAAGCTCAAGATTCTAAACCCTAATACTTTACCCTAACACTCGACTTCACTAATCCACTAACAAGTTAATAGACTGTGCTTAATTAATGAGACCCTGATTTAACTCAGGTGATGCGGTCGTCCTCCTTCGCTAAACTGGTAGATGAATTAACCCTTCCTAAACCCTCTCGTTAAGACTACTAGTTGTTAAAGAGTGATGCGGTCGTCCTCTCCCTAACACGTTCGTACGAAATTCAAAAGTAAAGTTGAGATTAATTTTAAGAATTCATTAACCAAGAGAATTAAAACCTAACGTCACAAGTTACCCTAATTACGTACCCACAACCTACTTCTACGAGTTCATCCTACCCCAAGCATGCAAGGGTTTTAGCTAGACATAGGTTTAACGTAAATAATAGCAATTAAATGAGTAACGAACATGAACATGGTAAATAAGACGAAGAAGATGTCAAACATAAACTAGGGTTTAACGAATTAAAAGAATAAACTTGAATTAACTCAATAAAAGAAGTCTCAATGTGCTCAAGAACGAAATATAAAGAAAAGAAACTAAAAAGTAAGATCGTAATTCGAATTCGTAATGAAAACCTCAAAAACGTAATCGTAAACTTGCTTCTCTTCCTCCTCTCCAAAAACGAACTCTAAAACTCTAAAACTATCTCGTGAAGTGTGTTCTCCGTGTGTGTATTGTTGTCTGTGTTGTGTGGTATTGTGTCGTATCGTGTGGTATTGTTTGTTGTCTGTGTTGTATCTTCAAAACAAGCTTTGGACGCGTATATATAAGCCACGGGACGAATCGTGAACTCGTGGGCCGAAAAACGCCTTTGAAAACTGACTTAAAGCGATTTTACTAACTTCTACTAGTCGCTCACCCGCAAGCGGACGAGTTCACTGTAGTAAGAGTAAGTATAATGGCCAAGTATTATCGAACCCACGGGATAGTGTATATGCGAATAGATCCCTGAAGATCTACGCGTCGTAGTTAATATGAGTGTATGTTTTTGGATTTTTTAGAAAGATTAATTAAAACTAAAATAAACTAATTAAACTAAAATACTTAAGCAGACGAATTAACTAAGGGTTGGATTCAAATAAGAGATGGTGATGCTTAGGATAAGAATCCCTACGTATACTAACGGAGCACGTACATAATCAAAATAACTGTGACACACAAGAATTAACCTAAGTCTAAGAATGCAAGGTGAAAGCTCAAGATTCTAAACCCTAATACTTTACCCTAACACTCGACTCCACTAATCCACTAACAAGTTAATGGATTGTGCTCAATTAATGAGACCCTAATTTAACTAAGGTGATGCGGTCGTCCTCCTTCGCTAAACTGGTAGATGAATTAACCTTTCCTAAACCTTCTCGTTAAGACTACTAATTGTTATTGAGTGATGCGGTCGTCCTCTCTCTAACACTTTCGTACTAAATTTAAAGGTAAAGTTCAGATTAATTATAAGAATTCATTAATTAAGAGAATTAAAACTAACGTCACGAATTACCCTAATTACGTACCCACAACCTACTTCTACGAGTTCATCCTACCCTAAGCATGCAAGGGTTTTAGCTAGACATGGTTTTAACAAACATAAAAGCAAAAGAAGAAACAACACACATAAACATAATGAATTGAAGAACGATAATATGAAACATGAACTAGGGTTTAAAGAAATAAATACTAAGAACTGAAATTTGAATTGATAAAAACGAAGTTTAAAGCGTTAAAAGTAATCGAGCTAATTAAAAGAAACTAAGAAATAAAAGAAACTAAGAATTCGTATGCAAAACCTCAACAAAACATAAAATAAAGCTTGCTCCTCTCCTTCCTCTCCAAAAACTAAGTCTAAAATTATTTCTAAAGTTCGGGGATCCTTCAAAACATGTTTGGAAGAGGTATATATAGGCACGGGTCAAAACGGGAGTTAATGGGCCGAAAATACGCATCCGGAGGCAAAAATCCAAGGTTGCTCGAGCAAAACACTCGAGCGGTCCCGCTAGAGCAGTGTAGCTCGAATGACACAATCGCTCGAGCGGTTCCGCTCGAGCCGGTCGAGCGTTGAAATCACACTGTATGTTTTGGGCGCTCGAGCAATTCGCTCGAGAGGTGGCGCTCGAGCTGCTCGAGCGCAAGAAAAGTTATGTACGTTTAAGCGCTCGAGCAATGCGCTCGAGCGGTGGCGCTCGACCTAGTCACTCGAGTGACTTACAACTCCTCCCAACTGATACTTTTCCTCGTCCGCACTAATACTAATCGTATTTCTTCAATATCTTCTCATCCGGGCATCCGTTTGAGTCGATTCAAAGTCCTACGAACTCCGTTTCTCGTCCTCTATTCACCTATGAGCATCAAAGAGACAAATTCATCAACGTGTAGAAATAATGCTCAATTGACTCTAAATACTCTATAAAATCGACCAAGATTGGGGTATTTCAAGCTACGAATCATGACAATTTCACGCCTAATCAACCCCCCCAAACTTACCATATTGCTTGTCCTCAAGCAATGAAATAATAAGTCGAGTGAAATTGTTAGGGATGAGTAAAAAAATCAATCATGCAAGCTAATGAACTCAAACTTCAAAAGTCAATCACCCGTATACTCACTCACTTTCTTTTATCGTACTCATGCAACAATGACAAGAAACACCAAGATCAAGCATGGATGTGCACTCAACGATGTGTTTCGCTCCCTCACAAGTGTATAACAATGATCAAGGGACTCACTCAAACAATCAGTCACACAAATTGGCAGCCATAAGCTTGTAAGTGCTCTTAACTTCGACCATACTCTAGAAATCAATGCCGAATCAAAAAGGGCTTTTCTCAAGGTTGTAATGTAGGCTCTTTGGACGGGTGGGATAACAATATGGGTAAGTGACTCAAGTGAATGGAGAATAGAAAGTAAAACTTTGGCACTTCGAGATTAGGAACAGAATACTTCAAACATTTTCAATCAACACTCTTTCAATTCCACTCCTCTCAACACTTCAATCTTTTCTTTCTCACTCTTTTCACTTTTTTTTAATCACTTTTTTTTTCTTTTTCGCACATCACATGAGCTCATTTTTTTCTTTTGCTCATTCTCAAATTTTTTTCTCTTTTTCCCACATCTCATAACTTCATCACACCTTCTTCTCATATTCACTCAACAAACAACCTTTTCCTTTTTCACTCAATTCACTCCCTTCACATTCACACTTTCCTATTCTCCACTCAAATTGGGATAAAAAGGCTTAGGAATTGGAATAGTGTTCATATGTGCTAGCAAATAAAATAGGCTTTAGGCTCAAAGGGGCTAACAAGGGATCAATGTCATTGGTAAGGAAAATTTTGGCTAAGTGACTCAATAAAATCAAAGATGGCCTAAGATCCTATTCGACATATCAAACTAGACACAATCAAGAAGCAAGAGCACACACAAGTTCTAGCATCCTCTAAGGTGATGATTCACTCACAAACGAAGAGATTAAATCATGCATTTAAATCTCGTAAGGCTCAACTCTCACGGCTTTCACATCCATGCTAGTCCTAGTGCATTCTCACTCTCATCACACAAGTACTCAAAAGAAAAATTCACAAGCATACAAGTTCTTTCTCAAATCAGCTCAAACTCAAACACTCACACAAAAGAATTTCTAACTCAACCTTACAACTCACCCTACTCATCAAATCATACTCAAAGATAGCAATCAACAAGCATAAGATGATTGATAAGCGTGAAATATGCAATAGCGAGTCAAATCAAAATCACCCCAAGAAGTATCTCAACAATCTAATAATCAATCAAACTCAACTCAAAGATAAGGGCATGCATGCATGTGCAATGTAATCATAAAACAAATAAAAAACTCCACCCCCCCCCCCCCCCAAACTTCGACCTTGCTAGAGGTCTAAGTTTGGGGTTGTGGGTTACCTCAACCAAATAATTCAATTTCTCTCAATAGCTTTACACATTCCCTTGTCTCAAGTTGGTTCCTTCAATCTCCACTTCTTTGATACCTTTACTCCTTTAGAGACAAGCCTACAAGCAACTTACTCAAATACGAGGTTAAACATACGACTCAACAACATCCTAGTAACATAAAAGGAAAATAACTAAAAACACTCAAAAGCAAATAAAAAATGGGTTGCCTCCCATTCAGCGCTATTTTTAAGGTCCTCATGCCGGACCAAGCTCAAAGGATCTTATGGGACATCATACTCAAATTTACCTCCCTTACTCTCATAAGAGTGGTGTTTGAACTCCTTTCCTTGATGTCCCTCCATCATGAGTTCCTTTCCTCTTTTCTCATTCCCAAGTGTTATGGGTCTCAACTCCTTCTTTCCTTTATCTGGAGGAGTCTTACCAAACAAGTTCTTGAATTTTGACTTCTTCTTCTTAACTCCTCCTTTTCCCTCTAGCTGGACCACGTCCACACTTTTCACCTCTTCATCCTTCAACTTCTTCACTTCATCCCTATCAAAATAATCAAGAACATACTGCTCATGGGTTAAATTATTGAGTGAAGGAGTATAAAATTCATGAATATGAGAAGGATTAGGGATAGAAGGTGTGTCTTCAACACGAGGATCAATTGCATCCATGCAATACAAGCTCTCATCCTCCTTCGGGTGCTTCATGGCTTCATATAGGGAGATCTTCCTTCTTGATCATCAACCTTCAGCGTAATCTTCCCGTTTGCCACATCTAGCACCATCCCCGCCGTAGCTAAGAACGGTCTTCCCAAGATCAGGGGCACGTGCTCATCTTCCTCCATCTCTAGCACTACAAAGTCGGTTGGAAAAATGTGATCTCCAACTCTCACTAGGACGTCTTCAACCACACTTTGAGGTCTCATAATAGACCGGTCGGCTAGTTGAAGCGTCATCATTGTGGGTTGAAGTTCACCACCTTCCAACTTCTTGAAAAGCGACAACGACATGAGATTGATGCTCGCCCCGAGGTCGCACAACGCTCCCTTCTTGATCCCGTTCCCAATATCACATAGGATCGTGAAGCTCCCGGGATCCTTCAGCTTTGGTGGAAGCGCCTTGTGCACTAATGCACTCACCTCGTGGTTCAGCTGCACCAACTTCGGCTCATCCACTCGCCGTCTTTTCGCGATCAAGTCCTTCAAAAACTTCGCATAGTGCGGCATCTGTTCCAAAGCATCATAAAAAAGAATGTTAATGTGAAGTTGTTTAAAAACATCAAGAAATTTTGCAAATTTTTCATCAAGCTTCTTTTTCATGAAGCGCTGTGGATACGGGACGGGTATCACAGATTTGGGTACCCCCCATTCATCTCTTTCTGTTTCTTTCACTTTCTCCCTTGCTTCCTTTGCTTTCTTCCACTTTGGAACTCTCTTAACCTCCTCACTTTCCTTGCCCTTCTGGGACTCATCCATATCTTCATGCTTCTCAATCCCTTCACTTTCAATTCCTTTCTCAACTTGGGGCGTCTCAGAATCAGCAGGCATCTGAGGCCCTTCATAGTTGGTTCCACTTCTTAGCTGGATCGCCTTGCACTGCTCTTTCGAGTTCCCCTCCGACATTCTATTCACTGACTTTGCAATCTGGCTCATCTGGAACTCTAAAGAAGTGAACCTTCGATTGTTCTCTTGTTGAGTTCTAGTCCACTCAACATTCATCTTCTGGAGCTCTTGATCACGTTGATCACCCTTCTTATGCAACTCCTTCACATCATACTCCAAGGATGACAACCGCTTGCTCCCTTCCTCCACCTTCTGAAGGATCGCTCTCAACATCTCCTCGGTTGATGCACCGCCTTCTCCACTCGGAGGTTTAGACCCCGGATCAACACCTGCAGGAACAGTAACACCAGCTTTTGGGTTAGCATAAGAAAAGTTCTCATTTTTTCGCCATGTGTTTTGAGGAGGCTGCTGGCCTCCTTGAACTCCTTGTGTGTTCCTCCATTGATTTTGAAGTGGATGAGGGCCTGGAAGTACAAATGGTTGGCCATAAGAAGGCCTTCCATACTGATTACCACCTTGGTAGCCATTCTGATTGTAATACGGACCTCCCATGTAATTGGCTACCTCTTGCTGTCCACTTGGTTGGTCTACTCTCTCATTCTCTACTGCATGCTCTCCACCCAAACTCTTCCCCAACTCGAGGTTGTTGATCTTATCCATCATGGCCATCAGCAGCCTTCTCGTTCCTTCTCCCTCTTCAACCTGATGCACTCTCTGAAAATCTGCATCTCCACTCCAAGCACCGGCATTCGTGACAATGTTGTCCACGATTTCCCTACACCTCTCTATGCCTTGGTTCAAGAATGCTCCGCCCGCACAAGCGTCTAAATGGTCTTGCTCCGCCTTGTTGGCACCACTGTAGAAGAATGCCATAATATCCCCCTCATTGTACCCGTGCTGCGGGCACTCAATCAGCATGTTTGAGTATCTCTCCCACGCTTGGCGTAAATCCTCTCCTTGCTTCTGGCGAAAGGATGAGATCTCAATTCTAGCCTTGATCGTCCTAGATGGAGGGTAGAATCGCTCGAGGAACAGACGCTCGAGCTCGGCCCAAGTGGTGATACCTCCCCGCGGGAGCGTATTATCGTACCACTCCTTGGCTATTCCCGTCAATGAGAATGGGAACAGCCTAAGCCTCTTGGCATCTTCAGACATGCCATTATAATTAAATGTGGAGGCTATCATGAGAAAACTCCTCAGGTGTGTATGAGGATTCTCCTTCCCGATCACCCCCTTGAACTGATTCTCGGTAAGCAGCTTTAAAATCCCCGGGGATATCGAGAAGTTGTTTGCCTCAACAGGAGGCAAAACCACTCCATCATAGTACCGCTGTGGCTGCGCTGCAAACCTTCCTCGAATAGCCATATTGTGATCTACGTTCTGAGGAACGTGGTGAGGATTAGCAGCAGGTACTGGTACTTGTTGGGGTGGTGGTGGGTAAACAGGTGGTTGATTATAGACTGGTGGTGGATGATATGGATATGGTGGGTAAGGATAAGGTGGGTATGGGTAATGTTGGTATACTGGGTTATTAAAAGGGTTATTTGGGTTTTGTGGGTAAACAGGGTTGTTATGAGGATTATGGACAAGGTTCTGAGCTGGATTCCCTACGTTTTGTGTATCCGGGTTTAGGCTCTGGCTATCCCCTAATGGAATTTGATTCTGGCTACCACTAACTCCAGTGCCTTCAACTCGGTCTACTGCCTGATTGAAATCGTTGGCAGCATCGTCCAACTCATTATTGATATCCATTGGTTCCTTTCCTAAGTCGGCAACGTTCATCCTTCTCAAGAAGGCTCGGTTCCTTCTGGCTATTGTCTCAGGGTCCAACGGTATTCTCTCTTCGCTCGTATTGCCTTGTGATCGTGTTTTCATAAACCTGACACACTAGCAGAAGGATCAAAACGCAACTGCCCAATGAATGAAAATAAAATTAAAAACAGAAAATAAATCACCCACTACTAACTACTAAGCTATCTACAAGTCCTATTCAAAAGGCATATAACGCTATCCCCGGCAACGGCGCCATTGACTTGAAGCGATTTTACTAACTTCTACTAGTCGCTCACCCGCAAGCGGACGGGTTCACTGTAGTAAGAGTAAGTATAATGGCCAAGTATTATCGAACCCACGTGATAGTGTATATGCGAATAGATCCCTGAAGATCTACGCGTCGTAGTTAATATGAGTGTATGTTTTGGATTTTTTAGAAAGATTAATTAAAACTAAAATAAACTAATTAAACTAAAATACTTAAGCAGACGAATTAACTAAGGGTTGGATTCAAATAAGAGATGGTGATGCTTAGGATAAGAATCCCTACGTATACTAACGGAGCAGGTACATAATCAAAATAACTGTGACACACAAGAATTAACCTAAGTCTAAGAATGCAAGGTGAAAGCTCAAGATTCTAAACCCTAATACTTTACCCTAACACTCGACTCCACTAATCCACTAACAAGTTAATGGATTGTGCTCAATTAATGAGACCCTAATTTAACTAAGGTGATGCGGTCGTCCTCCTTCGCTAAACCGGTAGATGAATTAACCTTTCCTAAACCTTCTCGTTAAGACTACTAATTGTTATTGAGTGATGCGGTCGTCCTCTCTCTAACACTTTCGTACTAAATTTAAAGGTAAAGTTCAGATTAATTATAAGAATTCATTAATTAAGAGAATTAAAACTAACATCACGAATTACCCTAATTACGTACCCACAACCTACTTCTACGAGTTCATCCTACCCTAAGCATGCAAGGGTTTTAGCTAGACATGGTTTTAACAAACATAAAAGCAAAAGAAGAAACAACACACATAAACATAATGAATTGAAGAACGATAATATGAAACATGAACTAGGGTTTAAAGAAATAAATACTAAGAACTGAAATTTGAATTGATAAAAACGAAGTTTAAAGCGTTAAAAGTAATCGAGCTAATTAAAAGAAACTAAGAAAGAAAAGAAACTAAGAATTCGTATGCAAAACCTCAACAAAACGTAAAATAAAGCTTGCTCCTCTCCTTCCTCTCCAAAAACTAAGTCTAAAATTATTTCTAAAGTTCGGGGATCCTTCAAAACATGTTTGGAAGAGGTATATATAGGCACGGGTCGAAACGGGAGTTAATGGGCCGAAAATACGCATCCGGAGGCAAAAATCCAAGGTTGCTCGAGCAAAACACTCGAGCGGTCCCGCTCGAGCAGTGTAGCTCGAATGACACAATCGCTCGAGCGGTTCCGCTCGAGCCGGTCGAGCGCTGAAATCACACTGTATGTTTTGGGCGCTCGAGCAATTCGCTCGAGCGGTGGCGCTCGAGCTGCTCGAGCGCAAGAAAAGTTCTGTACGTTTAAGCGCTCGAGCAATGCGCTCGAGCGGTGGCGCTCGACCTAGTCACTCGAGTGACTTACAACTCCTCCCAACTGATACTTTTCCTCGTCCGCACTAATACTAATCGTATTTCTTCAATATCTTCTCATCCGGGCATCCGTTTGAGTCGATTCAAAGTCCTACGAACTCCGTTTCTCGTCCTCTATTCACCTATGAGCATCAAAGAGACAAATTCATCAATGTGTAGAAATAATGCTCAATTGACTCTAAATACTCTATAAACTCGACCAAGATTGGGGTATTTCAAGCTACGAATCATGAAAATTTCACGCCTAATCAAAAACGCAAAAATTGGAAGTGCTCGAGCGGTCGTGCTCGAGCATGGAGCTCGAATGATACACGGGCTCGAGCGCTCGCGCTCGAGCTGCTCGAATGGTGGAACTTCTCTGCATGTTTTGGGGCGCTCGAGCTGCTCGAGTGCTTGAAATTTTCTGTACGTTTTGGGTGCTCGAGCGCTAGTGCTCGAGTGTTTTACTCGAGTGCTCCCCAAAATTCCTCCAAATAACACTTTTCTTCTTCAACACTAACACCAATCGTATTTCTTCGATATCTTCTTATCCGGGCATCCGTTTGAGACGATTCAAAGTCCTACGAACTCCGTTCTTCACCCTCGATTCACCTACGAGCATCAAAGAGACAAATTCATCAATATAGAGAAATAATGCTCAATTGACTCCAAAAACTCGACAAAATCGGCCAAAATTAGGGTATTTCAAGTGACGAATCATGACAATTTCACGCCTAATCAAATTGTCAAGCGAACAGAAATGACAAAGCGAGCAACTTGGAAGACAAAAGACACATAATTCAACATGTAATCCGGCGAGCAAAATCTTGCTCATGAGCGAACAAATTCAATTACAAAATCAAGCTAAAGACTTCCCAAGAACAAGTCCAAAATGACGAACAACTCCTGAATACGAGCAAGTCCAGTACAAGGGGATATAATTTAGTTTAGATAAGGTCAAATAGTCAAACATCCACATGTCAAACATGCACAACAGAAAAGTCAAAAGACATGTACACCTCCTGCTAGGCAAACTTGTATAAATACTTAGCCTATTTTATTTAATAAATAAGCACAAATTCATATACACATCCAAACTTTGATTATACATCCAAAACAGCTCGATTCTCTTATATACGAATTAAATACTTAATCAATACACGTGTTTATTCTATCTCAATTCAAATTTTCGTATTCACTAATTACGTTAGTGATCAATCACACGTAATTGTTTGGTGATCTAATTAACGGGTAAAAACAACCACTAATCCTTGTGATTAGAAAAGATCATCAACAATTAGATTAAACGAGCTCGAGCTGAAAAAATACTCGATTGCTTAACGAGCCAAGTCGAGCTCGGCTCGTTAGGTTCGATAACTACTTTTTTTTATTTCACTGAGGCTCGGCTTGACTCGATAGACTCGATATGCTCGTTAAAGAGTCGAACCGAACTCGTTTAATTATTCATTAATATTACAAGCCGAGCTAGGCTCGACTCGATAAGAGCTCGAGCTCACTCGACTCGAATAACAACACAAACAGAGGGAATATATAATTTTTTTGTTAAAGTATTTTGTGCACCATACCCTACTAATACTATTGTTTGTAAAAATTAATATTATTGCTTTAAAAATTAATACTTTTTTTTTGTAAGAACTAATATTATTATTAGTGGTGTGCAGTCCACAAATTGTACATAATGCATTCTTATAATTTTTATTCCCTTGTCCCATAAGAATTTGCACCTAATGGGTGCATGTTTTTTTTTTTTTTTAAAGAAACATTTGTATTTTTTTTAAGTAAATTAGCGACATATGAATAAATATGTGAATATTTTTGTAAGTGTGAACATTTAAATAAGGCAAGAGTAGGTCTCTTGTGCAATATTGCACGGTGCAATTTCGCACATATAAGGAAGGATTCTAAAAATTCGCGAGTCAATATTGAGATTCGGGTCAACATAATAAAATTAGCGGGTCAAACGGATCCTCCCAAAAAAATCGCGCAAAAGCAAACAAAAAAATTCGCTCTCATGTCTATGTTACTTTAAGGGCAAGTGAGTGTTACTGTAAGAGTACATATGTGTTACTATATCAGAAACAATGTGGAATCGCAAAAAAATAGAGGTTTAAATCATGAAGAAGAAAAACTTGATAAACACCAAAAAATTCTTAAAATTATTAGATAATCATAACATCATAATTCTTATTCATGTGTTACCATATGAAATTGGAAGAATCTGAACGATAAAAAGAGTATATGAGTAAGTAATTTATACGTTACTCCATGAACAAATGAGTGTTATTACAAGAATTAATCAGTGTTATGATATGAGCTAGTAACACACTTTTGCTCATGCGGTAACACTCGTTTATTCATACAATAACACAATTTCCAGGAGTATGAAAAATGGGCGATCGTTTGAACCGCAAAATTTGAAATTTTCTATTTAAAACAGTAACACACATTTGTTCATGTGTTACTACATGAACAAATGAGTGTTACTACAAGAATTAATCAGTGTTACGATATGAGCTAGTAACACACTTTTGTTCATGCAGTAACACTCATTTGTTCATACAGTTACACAATTTTCAGTAGTATAAAAAATGAGCGACCCGCCTTTGACCCGCGAATTTTGATTTAATTTATATAGAAAACAACCGCCAACAGGGTAGAGTTTGGGCATATTGCTCGGGTCAGACTTTGTGCAATATTGCATATTAGACTTTGTCATAAGACAAATGTGCAAATTCATATGAGACAAAATGATTATTATTTATTAAAAAAAAAGTGGTATTTTAAAAAATTGAAAAAACAACAATCCCATAGATAGTTAAACGTCAACATTCAACAATAGGTTCAAACCGAAGAACCGAGCTAAACCAAATTAGGGGTGGGCATTCGGTTTCGGGTACCTGATCCGAATCCGAAAAAAAATCGATCGGTTCGGATTTTTTAATTATAAAACCCGAATTTCGGGTTACCCGAACCCGATATATATAATCGGATTCGGGTTCGGGTATTAAATGTCTACCCAAAAAATCCGATCGGGTTACCCGAAATTACACATATAATTTAATAATTTATTTATGTTAATTATAATAACTTCAAAAAACATGTCATTTATATATTATAATGAGATCAAATGTTAATGTTAATTTATATATTTATAGAAATTTGAATCGGTCAATTTATATACTAAATAATAATTTAAAAGTAAATTTTATCAAATATTCTAATTATCAATTATCAAGTATTGATGTTTCATGGTTGCAATTTCAATATTTGATGAGTGGAGGATGAGTTCAAGTGTTGTTATCTTTGCTCGTTCATTCATGCCTTGATGCCTCGATGAGTGAAGAAAGAAGTTTGCTACAATTTTAGTTGGAGTTGATGCTTAATAGACTATTTGTATTAAGTATGAAATATTCATTTTTTTAAGTTGTATTTGCTCGACTTTGGTAATTGGTATTGAAAACCTATTTAATAACTTTTTAAAGTTGTTTATGTTATTGTTTGGTGAAATAGGATCATTTGTTATGTTTGATGAATGAAATGACTTTGTGAGGTAGTATATAATGTTTGAACGTTTAAACAGGAAAAAAGAACAAAAAAATTCGGGTTACCCGCATTGGGTACCCGAAAAATCGGGTAACCCGAATTTCGGGTAACCCAAAAAATTTGGGTCGGGTTCGGATAATGTAATTTCCAACCCGAATTTTCGGGTACCCGAACCGAAAAATCCGAACCCGCAAAACCCGACCCGATGCCCACCCCTAAATTTACCAAATTAATCGGTTTATTCCACACCCTGCCCGAGTATTATTATAAAATAAAAACCGTGCTTGGGATTTTTCTGCTTTAATTTTTCACTGAACACTTTCTTCCGGAGCAAGTTGCCCTCCTTTCTTATTCAGGTTCATTCATCGCCTCTTCCATAAATTCGTCTAAATCTGAGTATTTTGTGTTGGATTTCTGTTGTTCTTATTGTTAATTTCTGTTTGTTAGAGGACATTTTTGTTTCAAGTTGGGGGTCTCGATTTTAAACACCATGGACGGAATTTCTGGCGATCTTAATGCTCCCCACTCGATGGGAACCACCATTATCGGAGTCACCTACGACGGCGGCGTTGTTCTCGGCGCCGACTCTCGCACCAGCACTGGTAGCTCTTTTTTACCTTTTTTTTAGCAATCTTAAATGAATATTTCGTCATTTGATTTTATGTAAATTTAATTTTGTAGGAATGTATGTGGCGAATAGGGCATCTGATAAAATCACTCAGTTAACTGATAATGTCTACGTCTGCCGCTCTGGTTCGGTAAGATTTAACACAATTTTGCCTAGGGTTTACTTTCTCCCTCTTTTTTCTATTTATATTTAAAAATTGGGTTGTTATTTTAATGTTAGTTCCTGTAGATGTCGATATAGTTGCATTCATGCTATTACATTTTTTTTTTAATGTTATGTTATTGTTTGATAACTTATTTTGTATTGCTCTTTTAATCAGGCAGCAGATTCTCAGGTTGTATCAGATTATGTTCGCTATTATCTCCATCAACACACGTAAGTCTGACAATAAAATATCCTTACAACCACTTTACATTTTTGTATGCATTTGTCACTGCAATTGATCTGACCAGAGCTTAGATCGTTTCATTTTCCATTATTTTCAATATTGACTAAGTTGAATATCACTATACAAGTTGGGACTTCTTATGGGATTGACAATGGTTGAGAAGCTGATTCTGTGTCATATATATGGATGAAACACCACTTAGAATTTTTATTTAACTTAAAATGTTGAATTACTTGAAAAATGAGAGGAAAAAATTCTGATGTGCTCTTTATATATTTAACATGATGAAGGTTGCATTTCAAACAGTACTGTTTTCTTTTTTTCTTTGATACAACATGGAATTGTTGCTTTCCCTAACGTCTTTGCTACTTCATATCTATTTATGACTCATATGTTTAATCTACACCCCCGGAGTTGTGAATGAAAAGATATTTTTTTTTTCTTTGATAAAACATGGAATTGTTGCTTTCCCTGACGTCTTTGCTACTTCATATCTATTTATGACTCATATGTTTTCTTTTTTCTTTGATACAACATGGAATTATTGCCTCCCCTAACGTCTTTGCTACTTCATATCTATTTATTACTCATATGTTTAATCTACACCCCCGGAGTTGTGAATGAAAAGATATTTTAAGCAGTATCCATCATTTACTTGATGATATTTGGCCTCGGTGTTTTTTCTGGTAGGTTTTATTTACATGTACTGTAGAAATTAAGTTAAGTTAAGCACTTTGGTTTTTTCTTATGGATGCAGGATTCAGCTTGAGCAGCCTGCAACTGTAAAAGTTGCTGCAAACCTTGTCAGGTTATTGGCGTACAATAACAAGGTTTGTTAATAATCTCTATTCTAGGAGAATGTACTTTTGATTAGCATGTCTAGCGAAGGTCTAATTTCTAGTTCCTTCAAATTTCATTCAGCTCGTCATGTTTATTTATTTGTTTAATGGTTGTCATTTCAAGATTAACTTTTTGGTTATTAGAATAATAAGACTGCAAATAAAGTCGAACATTTTTCCTAGTAGGATGTTTTATTGTCCGTTTTTACTTTACGTTGTCTTTTGTTCTTCTTAACTGTTTTTAGGAGTTAAGAGACATACTCTCTTTGATCATAAGTTCATTCGTATTTACTAATTTTGCAGAACATGTTGCAAACTGGCCTGATTGTTGGTGGCTGGGATAAGTATGAAGGTGGTAAAATTTATGGAATACCTCTTGGAGGAACTATATTGGAGCAACCTTTCACTATTGGAGGTGTGCTTCTCCTACTATTATTAAGTTTCCGTTGTTTTTTTCTTCCAAATCCGAGATTCTTACATGTCTCCATATAGTCATGTTTCCTTAATGAATCTACTCAGCTAATTTAAGCTGGTAGATTTTTTGATTCATGAGTAAAAATGTTGTAACCTTGAAACCTAGTCACTTACCGTGAGTCACAGTATCTTCAGATTAGTATGGGAATTGGTGTGCCTGAACTACTGAGATACTCTATTTATAAATTTTGATTAACTGGTACCTAATAATGTAATTGGATCTTGAAATATAAGTTGAGTTATTCTATGGGTATGCATTTTTAACTTGGTAAATCTTTTAAACATGCATGAAGGTAAATCTCTTAAAGCCTACGTGTTTAGTATTATGTTGGTGAATTATTCATGCTTCGAGATTTGCACGTCTTAGGTCTGCACTCGCCTAATCTTCTAGGCAGCCATATAGATCCTTATTTCTTTCTAGGTCTTTCTAAAGATCCTTTAATCCAGAATCTATATTGGCATTGATTTAACATTTGTAGGATAATAGGACTGAATTTTCAGTTTTCTCTTTATGAAATTTTCATTTAGCCCAGCCTTTAGCTTGCTGGTGCAATATTTCTCACTTAAGGAAGCAAATATATGTGGCAATTCTTTCTTGTATTTCAGGTTCTGGCTCCTCCTATTTGTATGGTTTCTTTGACCAAGTATGGAAGGAAGGGATGACTCAAGAAGAAGCTGAGGTGTGTATTGTGTTTTGATATCTGTGCTTTCACAAAAGTTAGAAGTCCATCTTGTGAAAATATTTATTGATGGAACCTCCCTTCTATTTGCTTGCTTCCAAGTTCTAATTTTCGATCATATGATTTACATATCCTTGTAACAAATTTGCGAACTAGTAAAAGTTTACAAGCGATTTGATAGTCTAGATTAGTTCCTCAGTTTCACTTATGCTGCACTCAGCTCATGTTATAATAGCTTTCAACTACGTTGCTAAAGGATGACTTTTGACCTTCTCTCAGAATTTGGTTGTGAAAGCAGTCTCTCTTGCTATTGCTCGAGATGGTGCCAGTGGTGGTGTTGTTCGAACTGTGACTGTGAGTTCTTTTTCTGATAATGAACTATGCTTCCTGTTTAAATGGTGACCCTGGGAAAGTAAATGACAGCCTAATTGTGTATATTACCATTCTATGCTTGTATTACTCTCAGTAGTACTGTTTGCATTACCTATATTTCTATTCTATGCATGATTTAAACGAAGCAAAACCTGTTCTGGCTCAACTATACAAATGATGTATTTGCTGGCTATAAATTCTTAGGAGTGTCAACTCTGGTATGTATTATTTGGTACCAAATTCTTTTCCTCAACTCTATAACATTCTAGTCTCCTTTTTCATAAGGAAGGTGCATATAAATTTGCACAGCAGCTGTGGTATGATGACCTGTTCATGTAGAAAAAACATTTATTTTGCTAACATGAGCCATCGCATTTCCTGTTTTGTAACACGAGCCATCTTATCTTCCTGTTTGCTAATATGAGCTTAAGTGATACTCACACAGCTAGCTTTAAGCTAACTGCCACTACAGCTGGTGCATATGCGCAGTAGAGTGGGATCCAAAACCATAGTTGCACTATAATGAGCATTATGTGGTCGATGCCATCTCATCTTCTGTTTGCTAACACGAGCCTTATGGTTTTTACTTAATATTGCAGATTAACAAAGACGGGGTCTCTCGGAAGTTCTACCCAGGCGACACCCTTCCTCTGTGGCACGAAGAGCTGGAAGCCAAGGATTCGCTTTTGGATATTTTATCTGCACCCAGTCCTGATCCGATGGTCAGCTAAATAATGGGAATTCTTGGTCATCTGTTATATGAACTTCCAGGAGATTTATGCACTCAACTTTGTCGAGTCAGCTGTGTATCACTGTATTCAGCCTTGAATTTCATCACTTTGTTGTTTTTCATAGTTGAACTTTGATAATTTGCTGGACCTTTCTTTTCGTTTATCTACTCTTCTACTTTAAACACTATGGATGCTTATTTAAAAATTCCTTAATATAATTAACTTTTAGAAACCATCTATGCTCACACTTCTCTAAAACACTTGATTTTGCAAAGATGGTGCCTTTTTCTGATTGGGAGACAACTAATTCACACATTCATTAGGCTGTGGACAGCCTGAGAGGACAGATTAAACACTTCATTTTAAAACGTCTGCTAATATTGAGGACATAACACGAGTCATGAGCCTTAGACTACACACATCGAGTCATTAATGTAACAATAATAAAAATATTAAATTTAAAATGACTATTGATCATGTACATACTTTCTCCGTCTATTATTAGTGAGCAACGCTATTTTTTATATAATTTATTGGAGGGTATTATAAGATATTGTGAATTTAATAGTGATTGTTTATAAAAAAAATATAAGTAACATATTTATCATAAACAATTACTATATGAGTCCGGCTAAATACCCCTACAAACATTGGAGATGCACCTCAGTCTCCATGCACCTACCTATTTTAAGTGGCTTATGTGTCCTAGTTCTGTATTTTAAGGTGGTTCGTGGAAAATCTGTAGTGTGGTCAAGCATTCCTTATGCCAAAATTCATATTTTAATTAAAAAAATTGCTTGCCTGATCAAAAAAAGAAAAGAAAAGAAAAGTGGGTATATGTAATAGTATCAGTGATTGTATGTAGTGATATTAGTTTCATATTTTGAACAAGTTTCACAAAATACCTGATAAAAAAATAAATTCTTTTATGCAATTTAAACATCAAAATTTCCTAAAATTTGACGTTACAATGTTAGAAAAAGTTAGTCGATTTATTTAGGAATTTTCGATTGGACGCGGATATTTGCCCCCCCCTTTTTTAATTTGTCCACCCCCAATTTTTTTCTTTATTTGAAAACACATTTGAAAAGACTTAAGTACCCTTATGCATAATTTTATTTAGACAAATTCGATCAGTTCACCCCTCTTGAAATCAAGTTTACCGGAATGCAAACAGTCACAAAGATCTTTAGGGCTTCTAACATTGTTCTCGCTCGTTTTTTATCGTTTTTTTTATTTCGATTCGTGTTCAGCTCTGGTTTGTCAAACATTTGCATTATTTTCGAAATTTTTTGTCAAACATTTGTTATATTTCGACCAAATCTATTCGAACACATTGTTTGATTTTTTTTCCAAATAATGGCATTTGTTCGGAAAAAAAATCAAAACATTGAGCATTTGTTTGACACTTGTGTTCGAACATTGGACATATGTTTGAACAACCAGTGTCAAACAAAGCCCTTTGTCTTCTTTAATTTTTTTTCATAATTTTTGTTGTATTCCATCACAAAAACAAACATTATATGCTCCATTACGTTTATAATCACACACATAAACCCTAATTTATACCAACAATCACACACATAAACCCTAGAATTGAAAAATTAAAAAAACCAACATTTATCCAAGGATGTTACGGCAGTCCTCTTTGATGGCGGGTCACGACTGCGGGTCATGGTGGAAGGTCGTGGCGGCGGGTCACGAAGGCTCACGGCGGCGAGTCACGGTGCCGGAACGACGGTCGGAATTTTTTCGCGCATACTCTTTCTATGAAATGAGGGGGTGAATTTACAAATTAAAGTTAAACAAAAACTTAAAATGAGGATGAGACAATTTTGGAAAACTGTAGGTGGTGAACTGAACAATAGAGTAGTGAACTGAAAAGGAGGGTGAACAAATTATAGGGGTGGGGGGTGGGAGAATATCCGCGTCCTTTTCGATTTGTTTTTCCAAAAATATGAACGAGCAGTGAACTACAAAATTTAACCAAAACTTCAATAAATTATGTTGGCAAATAAACTTGTGCCCATTACAAGTCTTAGCCCATTGACTAGGGCCCAATGTCTTTGGTTTGTAAGAGAGAGAAGACAGCCCTAAAATATACGCCGTCATACTGCCTCATTCGGATTTATTTATAGGGTTTGAAGGTTTTGAAGAGAATAACACACCTCTCTTTTAATTTTCAATATCTCAGCGATGATCTTTTCTTCAATTGATTTGCAGAAAGAGAAGATAAGGCTTGGCTGAGGATTATGCAATTCTGCTAATTCGTAGCTGAATCTCATAATTCACCAAAACCCAGAAGACATCTATCTATCTATCTAGGCTCCGCTGTTGAGGTAATCGATGCTATTCGCTTGTTTTTCAAAATAGTAGCGATGTCGCCCCAGCCTTGTGTTGGCGTATGCAACAATCCATCGAGTGAAGAATACTCTGTTGCAGTCCACATGTTCGACGAAATGCCGCACTCAAGTTTTCCTGAAAAAATCGTTATTTGTTGCTGCTACCATCTGAATTGTGTAGATTACGCCACTCTTATCACTCTCTTGCAGTGGCTCTTTTGGGTTGATAAAGTTTCAAAACAGAAATTTTGTTTAAAAAGTGGAACTATGTGAGCTTAATGAATAAGGTTCTTATGATCCTCACTATTATAAACAGTGCTGGTAAATTCGGTTCAAAAGTTGGTTGATAAAGCTGGAGATGTACTGCTTATCATATTACAATTATTATGTTGTGTGTCACTCCTAATATTTGCAGCCATAAAATCATGATCGAAGACCAGGATTGTTTCGTATTGGTAGATGTTCTATTGTGGCGACATCATGATTGTTTCGTGTTGGTAGATGTCTTATGGTTGCGACATTGGAAATCGGGTATACAGTAGTTTGATATGGAGACATGCTGACCTAACGGAGCAATTTCTTGCCACGTTAGAGATTTGGGAATGCACTATGATGCAGATGAGTTATGGGGACAGATAACGGGGATGAGTGGTAAGTATCGATCACAAAAAGTTAGACTGTTATAATTTGTTGTAACTATTTGAATCGAGTAGACTTACACTGTTGTTTTGAAACTATGTAAGCCTCTGAGTCACGACCGTGACAGAAGGAGAGGAGTATTGTACCCAATACACTCGTGTTCATGCTGTTTTAGAGTTTTTTTTATGAGCTGCAAGTTGTCAAATTAAAACCAAGCTTCTATACATGTTGTAATTTATTTATAGATAGAGTTAGTAGCATCGACATCTCGAGTTTTTACTCAATACACTCAAGTTACAATTGTGTTTGATAGTGTAATGTGGTATATGTGCTCATCTTGATATTAGATGAATTTGACCGCAAGGAGATGATCTTCATATCTCTTAATACAATATCCTCATTGATGCATTAGAAAACCCCGTGCAGCTTAACCATGTTTATTGATCTTCATTTGATAGGATTAGAACATGACACACAACATCTTAATAAAAGAATGTTGACAAAAAATGGGCTTATTTGAGGGAGCTAGTTACTGTCTTTTGAAGATGAAAGAAGCAAGTATGATATAAAGTGAAAACTTTTGAGCTAAAATTAATTAGTTTTATTTACAATTCGGACCAATAACTGAATACTAGAAACAGAAAAAAATGTATTCTTAATTATTTATTTATAAGAGAATCTCAGGAACATGAAAAATTAAAGTTTACCTGTTTTTTTAGACCATCGATAAAAATGGAAATACTCTTTCATTCTTTTCATAATATATTCTAATTAAACAATTAATATTATTAAAAAATATAATCAAAATGTCAAACTAGTTGTACGATAAAGCTGATTTGCATAAAGACTGCCTGAATCGTAAAAATAATGCATGTTTGCAATTGTGGGGAACTAAACGACATGTTCCATATGGAAAAACATGTTCCGAACCAGAATTACTTCAAGAATAGGACCTTTCCTGAGCAAGAAACATGGAAATCCATTTCTACCAATGAAACTCAATATGATCCAAGCAAACCAAAACTATGTAAGCCTAATGATTTTGTAATTCATAAGATTCATGAGGGCTTTTGTTTATGGAGCTATTTTTTCATTAACAATTTTTGTAAATTGGGTCAAATTCTTATTGCCCTGAAATTGTTTAATGAAATGTATGAAAGACATTTTGTCCAAAGTAGTCTACAATGCTTTGATTTGTGGCTTGTGCACTGATAAATCTTAAAGTATATTTGAGTATGGTTACATTTACATACTGTATTCTTTGTGCTATTTGAATCATGTTAAACGATTTTCTTGATGTTAGATGCATTGGAGAGTAAAGCCAACATCTTCATAATGCTTGCTACAATATCATATTAGATGCATTAATGATGATAGAATGGATTACAAAGTTATAAAAACTAATACATGTGATTAGTTAACCAGTAGTTCAATTCTACAAGATATATTGAATACCAGAATGTCGTTTATATGCATTCGTATACATTAAAGTTGTACTTGTGAACAACTTTGAATGAATGATACCTGAAATAACAAATGACATACTACATGTGATAAGTTTAGTAGTAAAAAAATTAGTGAAGTTGGCACTTGACACTAATCAATAAACCATTAAATTTATCCTTCATGTTCTGAATATAGGCAGTTTATGCAACATCCTTCAATTTTGGTACTGACAAAAGCACACCCAAGAGCTGGTTACATATACTTTCGCAGATTAGTTTTCACAGTTGACTTTTCTGGGACTTTGATATGAGAGTTAATTTGTAGTATTTAAATGGATAAAATAGTTTTTTTATGATGAAATATTGTTCAATCATGTTAATGAAACAAAAAAAAAAATTTGGTGAAAAAAATTTGGTGTGTAATTATTAGTGAAATGGAATGTAATTTAGAGTACTGTGAAAGCTGATCTGGGATAGAGGGAGTATGTTTTATGTAAATCAATTTCAATGTGCAACTCAAACAATATTAGTTGTGTTCATTATACATTACTACTATAAAACTAGTCTTTTGAAACAACTAATATTATTAAAAAAAATACAACCAAGTTTCACAGTAAAACTAGTTCACAGTATACTTTGCCCTTATTATTTTTGGAAGAGACACCCATAAATAAAATGCAAAAACATCAATAAAATTTACCATCAAAGTTTAAATAAAAGAAAAACATCACCTATTGAGTCTTGAATAGCTTCAATCTTTATATGAAATTAAATAATCCACAATCTAAAAGAAAGAGGTTGGTCGAGATGGTGGAGGGATATAGTGAATATTTGTATATGAAGCAAATATATGTGGCAATTCTTTCTTGTATTTCCTCTTATTTGTATGGTTTCTTTGACAAGTATGGAAGGAATGGATGACTCAAGAAGAAGCTGAGGTGTGATATCTGTGCTTTCACAAAAGTTAGAAATCCATACTTATTGATGGAACCTCTCTGCTATTTGGTTGCTTCAAGTTCTAATTTTGGATCATATAATTTGCATCTTCATGTAGTAAAAATTTACAAGTGATTGATAGTCTAGATTAGTTCCTCAGTACTCAACTCATGTTATAATAACTTTCAACTATATATGTTGCTAAAGGATGTGTTTTGACCTTCTCTCAGTCTCTCTTGCTATTGCTCGAGATTTGTGACTGTGACTTCTTTTTCTGATAATGAACTATGCTTTTTGTTTAAATAGTGACCCTGGGAAAGTAAATGACAACTTAATTGTGTATATTGCCATTCTATGCTTGTATTGCTCTCAGTAGTACTGTTTGCATTACCTATATATCTATTCTATGCATGACAACTATACAAATGATGTATTTGCAGCTGCCTATAAATTCTTCCGGTATTGATTATTTGATACCAAATTCTTTTCCTCAACTGCATTACATTCTAGTCTCATTTTTCACAAGGAAGGTGCATATAATTTTGATGAAAAACATTTATTTAGCTAACATTAGCCATCTCATTTTCCTGTTTTCTAACACGAGCCACCTTATCTTCCTGTTTGCTAACATGGGCTTAAGTGATACTTACATAGCTAGCTTTAAGCAAACTACCACTTCAGCTGGACCTTTCTTTTCGTTTACCTACTCTTCTACTTTAAACACTATGGATGCTTATTTAAAAATTCCTTAATATAATTAATTTTTAGAAACCATCTATGCTCACACTTCTCTGAAACACTTGATTTTGCCAAGATGGTCCCTTTTTCTGATTGGGAGATGACTAATTCACACATTCATTAGGGACAGCCTGAGAGGATCGATCGGGGGCTACAAACTAAACACTCTCATATTGAATCATTAATGTATCAATAATAAAAATATTAAATTTTAAATGACTATTACTATGATGTGATAAAATTTAATTTGATTCCCTCCGTCCAATATTAGTGAGTAATGTTATTTTTTATACTGCTCCGTCCATGAAAAATATGCTAACTTATTTGCACGTTGTTTAATGCAATATGTTGGAGAGTATTATGTGTATTGTGAGGTCTGTTTATGAATAAAACGATTGTATATAGAAAATATGTGGTATTATGAGGTATTGTGAATTCAATAGTGTTTATTTATAAAAACATTATAAGAGCATCCCCGGTACAAATCCTTGTGGCAAAATATGATACCTCCTTTTTAGGGTACAAACAATTGGGGGAGCTGGGTACAAATTTGAGAGAGAAATGGGAGTAGTAAAAGTTTGTACCGGTACAAATTGGAAAATGGTGGGGCCGGTCTGATGCCTTTGTCGACTTTGGCATGCTTTTTATTTTTTTAGTTTCCAAAGGATATATCATATATATGCCTTTTTTTGTTGGTAGTTTAAAAATTGTAGATGTATATCACATATGCCCAACAACAGCCCAAACAGATATATCATATATACAACATACTTCCTTTAAAAAAAATATTACCGTTAATATTTATCTATAAATAGATGTTCACATAAAATTTTCAAAACACCCTTCTATTATATCTCATACTATCTTCTAAATTATAACATATTGAAATTTGAAAATGGAAAATAATTCTTGGACGAATTGGTTAAGTTCTTCCAATTCATAAGAGAATTCATTTTCTCAAGATTCACATATCCGTCCCCAAAATTTCATTATTTCACCTCAAAATTTCAATATCCATCCTCAAAATTCAAACATTTGCCCCCACAATTTATTGTTTCATCCGAGTCATCATATGAATTCTTATATGTCAACCCCTCCTTACATATGTACTCCAGAAATATATCAATAGTCCTACATGCCAACCCATTTCTATGGAATAAGTCCCCCGAGAGCACCAGGAATGACTTCTAAATCATTCACAAATACTAGTACCGATGGAACAAGCACAGACAAAGAGTGTGGAACACCGTCTTCTGGTCAAGGCTTATCTTTTCAACCAAATCCTTCTCCACCAGGCATCAAAGCTATTAATCTTGATGCGAGTGAAGATACTGATGATGGAGACAACGTGTCGGGCCCAAATAGTCATACTTATGCTGCAAGGTACACCAGTACAGAGAATGAAATTCTTACACAGAGTTTGGTGAACGTTAGCAAAGACTCAATTGTTGGCAATGCTAAAAAATTGGATGTCATGTGAAAAATAATAACTGCAGATTACAACTAAAATCGACATGCAAACTGCCCAGTGAGACGTTGGGACCTTTTAAAAATACATTATTACACTGTGGTAAGGGTTGTGGGTGCCTTTAACGGATTATATGCTCAAATGAAGAGTGATTGAGGTAGTGGACAAAACGATGTTGATATACTCACGTATGCAATGCAAGAGTGGATGAAAACCCACAAGCAAGGGTTCCCTCACTTGGGCATGTGGAATATTCTCAAGGAATCTCCTAATAAGTGGATTGCACAACAGGAACGCGATCATTACGGTAGGAAGAAGAAAAAAAATATCTGCTCAAGGAGGATACACATCGTCTTCTAATACGGAGGATGTCGATGAAGAGCGCGTACGCCCGATTGGTCAAAAAACGGCAAAGAGGAAGACCAAGATGAATCACTCCTCGAAGGATAACATGATAGAGGAGTTGAAAGAGAGTATCGAAAGAAATATGGAAGAATATAAAACAATAGCCAATGAGAAGTTGAAGGAACAAAAAAAACACAATCAATATGAGGAGTATAATATCATCATGCGTGACACCACAACAACTAGAAATACATTTGAAGATGGTTGAAAAGATCACGAAGAATTGAGATGCCAAGTAGTCTGTTATTTACTATTATCTTATTTATTATGTTAATTTCTGTTGTATTGTTTTAATTTCTATTGTACTATTTCAAATTCCATGTAATATTTGAAATTCAGTTGTATTATTTGAAATTATGTAATGAATTTTTATGTATTGAATTCTAGTCGTTTTGAACTAATTTTTAGAAACTAGCAGTTAAAAACTAGTTGTTGGAAACTAGCCGTTGGAAACTAGCCATTAGAAACTAGTCGTTGGAAACTAGCCGTTAGAAACTAGTCGTTAAAAACTAGCCGTTGTGAACACCATTATATATTGGAGTAGTTATTTCAAATCTTTTCACAATATCCAAAGCAAGTTTCTTCTAATATTATTTTCTCTTCATAGACAAAACTGTCCTAAACAAAATGTCTTCAGATCCTAACCACAATGTCAACACTAACACCTTCATTAGTGAAGACTTCTGGAATGATGATTCTGATGATCGAATATTTTTTCAAATTCTACAACAACAACAAATGCTTCTTCAATACGTCGAGAGCTCTTCCAGTACGCTAAAAAAAGGAAGATATGTAGAGCGTGACCATAAAAGAGGTCATAGTCGTCTCGTAGATGACTATTTCTCAGAAAATTCAACATACTCAAGTGATATTTTTCATCGACATTTTCGAATGAGAAGAGATCTATTCATGCGCATAGTCAATGTCTTAGAATCTTACGATAATTATTTTAAATGGAGGGTCGATGCAATATGAAGGAAAAATTTCTCACCACTTCAGAAATGCACGCTAGCCATCCGCCAATTGGCATATGGAGGACCCGGAGACCAATTTGACGAGTACCTACGTATTGCTGAAACAACTGCCATTGATTGCTTGATCAATTTTTGTCGTTGTGTAATTAACATTTTTGGAGACAAATACTTGAGAAAGCCAACTACTGCAAATTGTGAACGCTTGCTCCATATGCATGAGCAAAGACATGACTTCCCCAGAATGTTGGGTAGCCTTGATTGTATGCACTGGGAATAGAAGAATTGTCCAGTTGCTTGGAAATGACAATTTACTCGAGGTGATCATGGAAAACCAACAATAATGCTTAAAGCGGTAGCGTCTGCCGACTTATGGATATGACATGCTTTTTTTGGAGTTGCAGGGTCTAATAATGATATTAGTGTGCTTAATCAAAACCCTCTCTTTAGTGACGTTTTAAAAGGGATTGACCCAGAGGTTAATTACACAGTGAATGGTAAACAATATACTAGAGGATATTATCTTACTGATGGAATCTATCCTGAATGGGCTACATTTGTCAAGAGTTTCCAGTGCCCTCATGATCCCAAGAAGGCGTTGTTTAAGCAAATGCAAGAGGCTGCAAGAAAGGATGTCGAGCGGGCATTTGGTGTCTTACAAGCTCGGTGGGCGATGATTCGAGGACCGAGACGTTTTTGGTACTAGAATAACTTGAAAGATATCATGTATACATGTATTATTTTGCATAACATGATATTATTGAGGATGAGGGGGATATATCATCCAACTGGCCGGAGGAACCCAACGATAGTAATGATACAATTCTTGAAATATTTCAAGGCCATATCGGAGGATTTACAGAATACAACAAGAGACGGGCCGGACTATGTGATAAGCAAATGCATCAACAACTTCGATCGGACTTAATTGAGCATATTTGGGCACGTTACCAAAATTAGTAGGAAAAATATAATTTAGTTATGTATTTCTATTTCATGTATTATTGTGGTTTTTTTAAACATTGTACTTGTTTTTCAATTTTCAATAAAATTTTAAAATTTGTTTGTTTATAATTTTGTGCAAAAATTACCATTAAATTAATTAATGTGGTAAAAAGATTAACAAGAAATACAATTTTAAAATTAACTAGTTAACATATTACTTTAAATTCATAAATATTTATTTTATTTATTTAAATAAATTAATATAATTAAAATCAAAATATACTATGAAATATTAAGTTGAGAATTATATAATGAATTAATGATATGGACAGTGGGTCCATGAAATAATAATATTTGTACCTGGGATGATTGGGGAGTAGAGGTATAAATTGATAGGTATAATTATCTTTTGATGTGGCAGCCGATGTGACAAAAATTTGTACCTAGGAGGAGGTATACAAATGAGGATGCTCTAAGTAACATATTTGTCATAAAAAAAACACTTTATTCATAAATGGACTTCACAATACCCCATTGTTACAGCAGGAAATATCCTCCGGGGGTCAGATTCCTGAAGATACACTGACCCGACAGGATCGAAGGTCTACATTAGAAAAGAGCATTTAATGTATTATAGGTCTACTGTTGATTATTATATTAATAATTGTAATAAATCCCTAAATAAAGGGTTGAGACAAGTTTAGAGCCACTTTTGGGCCTTTGGGGGTAAACCTCTATAAATAGAAGGTCACCCCCTCATTGTAAGGGTTGACATTTTCCATCATTCATCATATATGCAAAAAGCTCTCATTTAAGGGAAGAATGAAAAGTTCTTCCCCTATCGTTTGTGTTCGTTTTACATTTATTGTTTGTCGGGCATAATCCAAATAGCCACATACATCTATCCGTACAAAAATGTCTGTCAACAATTTGGCGCTAGAAGGAGGGTCAAACCCAAAAATCTTGAAGAAATCTTCAAATCTTCAAGTGTTCTTCAAGAACATCTTCAAATCTTCAAAGAAATTTCCTTCACATCTTCAAATCTTCAAGTTCCTCACCTTCAAATCTTCAAGTCTTCAAGCTTGAATATTCAAATCTTCAAACCCCATCTTCAAATCTTCATATCTTCATGAAGAACATCTTGAAATCTTCAAACATTCACCAAGAACATCTTAATGTTCATATCAAATCTTCAAACATTCCTCAAGAACAACTTCAAATATTCATATCAAATCTTCATTCGTAAACCCAAAAAATTACATTTGTCCAAACCCTCAAGCCATATAATACTAAATCTAAGCACTATCCACAAACGTGAAGAAACTTTTCAATCCTAAATTTTACAAAAGCATACATGTGAAAATCTTATCCTCTTCCGAGCTTCGATATTTGAAAACAACTATTACATACATATATGTACATATGGAAATCTTCCGCCAGCAGCTTTGCACCCCACGTCCCACCTTTGACGACTAGCGGGCGAGATTTCTTCGCACCGCTGGGCACGACCAGTCCACGCCGCCAACAGCGGTCATCGACCTTACCTTGGTCGCCGTCGAGCAGCCTCGGTCTCAGAGTACCAGCTTCCTCCCTGAACCGCAGCCTACCGCGGCTACCCGCGAGCCTAGTCACCTCCCGCGGCCTCCGCGGCTACTCGCATGGCCGCCTAGCCGTCACCCGCACGACCTCCAGGCACTCCTCCCACGCCTCGCCTGACCCCGTTGCCGGTGGGAGCAGTCCGCAACGGCCACCATCTCCGCGCCCGGTGGTCAGCCTATCCGCAATCACCCTCGCGGCCTTCCCGCACAGACCATCTCGCGCGCGGGCTCCGGCCATCTCCCTGCAGCGTGCACCTCCGGATCCCCGCAGCCCGGCGTGTCTCCCTGCAGCACAAGACTCTGGATCATGCCGCTGCTCCTCCCCACCGGGCGACACTACCGATTACCGAGTAGCGGCCTCGATCAACTCGCACTACCCCCGCCCGGTAGCCCGGCACGGCACTCGCCGCTCATCGAGTCGCCTCTCCAACCAGCTTTCGCTGCCCAACGGGCTCCTCTCTCCAACCCGCGCCGCCCGTAACGCCTACCCACGCCACAAGCCTCCTGCAGCCTCCCCGCAACCCGCCGTCTCTGCCCGCGACAAGCGGCCCCATGCCGCGCCTCCAGATTCCCACACCGCCGCGGCCAGCCAAGCTCGCCCAGTGCTTCCCGTCGCACCGCCGGCCTCTGAGCTAAACCAGCCCGCTCCGCCGGCCTCCGGGCTCGCCCAGCCAACACCGCCTCGAATCCAGCCGCATCGATCAGTGCGGCCTCCAGTGCTGATATCAACGCACAGAGCAAGTTAAATTTAGCTATTGGGTCTTTTATTTATTTTATTGGGCCCTTTTTCAAATGATACATTGGGTCAGGCTTAATTAAGCTATTGGGCATATTTTCCAAATGAAAGGAAAGAGCCCGCTGGAATGATGCAGTTCGAGTAAAAAAAGAAAAAAAAAAGGGAGATTGAGGCAGCAGTTCCTAAGACGAGCGTACGGAGCCTCTTCATCAACGAAAAATCTACGGGCAGTCCTTTGCCCACTCGCATCAGGTTTATTTCAATAACTTGCTTTTAATATATATCACAACTCACAAATTTTTATATAAATTAAAAGTGGGGGAATATATTCATATTTTGAAATTATTTTGAGAATTATAAATCAAAAAGTAAAAAATGATCCCTATAAATCAAGAAGCTGGGGCATATATACTCGTATTTCGCAAATTCAAAGCGGGGGCAATTTTTGAAATGCAATTTTCATTTGATATTTCCTTTTAATATATATCACAACTCGTAAGTTTACATATACATTAAAAGCGGGGGCATGGATATACATATCCTAATATCATTTTGAGATATAAAAAATAATTATTTAATACTGAGTTTAATTAAATACAGTCAGTTTTTCAAAATTTCAAGTATAACTTCGTAAAATTATTGAGGTTGTTCACCGAATAAATAACTCAATATTTAAAAATGGTCACACCTTTCGACTACAAACATTTGTCCGCCTTCATAGGCATTGACTGGTCCGCCTATTAGGCGTCGACATTCCGCCTGGATTGGCGAAGTAATCCGTCTTCTCAACGTTGATTAGTCCGTCTTTCAGGCGTTGACGTATTGATTAGTTCGCCTTCACCGACGTCAACTAATCTACTTCTCGAGTTAATCCGCCTTCTTGGCGTTGATTAATCCGCCTTTTAGGCGTCGCCATTCCGCCTAGATTGGCGAAGTAATCCGCCTTCTCGGCGTTGATTAGTCCACCGTTTCAGGCGTTGACGTATTGATTAGTTCGCCTTCACCGGCGTCAACTAATCTACTTCTCGATTTAATCCGCCTTCTCGGCGTTGATTAGTCCGCCTTCTAGGCGTCGATATTCCGCCTGGATTGGCGAAGTAAACCTCCTGCTCGGCGTTGATTAATCCGCCTTTTAGGCGTCGACATTCCGCCTGGATTGGCGAAGTAATACGTCTTCTCGACGTTGATTAGTCCGCCTTTCAGGCATTGACGTATTGATTAGTTCGCCTTCACCGGCGTCAACTAATCTACTTCTCAAGTTAATCCGTCTTCTCGGCGTTGATTAGTCCGCCTTCTAGGCGTCGATATTCCGCCTGGATTGGCGAAGTAATCCGCCTGCTCGGCGTTGATTAATCCGCCTTTTAGGCATCGACGTTCCGCCTGGATCGGTGAAGTAATCCATCTTCTCGATGTTGATTAGTCCGCCTTTCAGGCGTTGACATATTGATTAGTTCGCCTTCACCGGTGTTAACTAATCTACTTCTCGAGTTAATCCGCATGCTTGGCGTTGATTAATCCGCCTTTTAGGCGTCGATATTCTGCCTGGATTGGCGAAGTAATCCGCCTGCTCGGCGTTGATTAATCCATCTTTTAGGCGTCGACATTCCGCCTAGATTGGCGAATTAATCCGCCTTCTTGGCGTTGATTAGTTCGTCGTTTCAGGCGTTGACGTATTGATTAGTTCGCCTTCACCGGCGTCAACTAATCTACTTCTCGAGTTAATCCGCCTTCTCGGCGTTGATTAGTCCACATTCTAGGCATCAACATTCTGCCTAAATTGGCGAAGTAATCTGTCTTCTCGACGTTGATTAGTCCGCCTTTCAGGCGTTGACGTATTGATTAGTTCGCCTTCACCGGCGTCAAGTAATCTACTTCTTGAGTTAATCCGTCTGCTTGGTGTTGATTAATCCGCCTTTTAGGCGTCGACATTCCGCCTGGATTGGCGAAGTAATCCGCCTGCTCGGCGTTGATTAATCCGCCTTTTAGGCGTCGACATTCCGCCTAGATTGGTGAAGTAATCCGCCTTCTCAGCGTTGATTAGTCCACCATTTCAGGCGTTGACGTATTGATTAGTTCGCCTTCAGCGGCGTCAACTAATCTACTTCTCGAGTTAATCCGCCTTCTCGGCGTTGATTAGTCCACCTTCTAGGCGTCGATATTCCACCTGGATTGGCGAAGTAATCTGCCTGCTCGGTGTTGATTAATCCACCTTTTAGGCGTCGACATTCCGTCTGGATTGGCGAAGTAATCCGTCTTCTCGACGTTGATTAGTCCGCCTTTCAGGCATTGACGTATTGATTAGTTCGCCTTCACCGGCGTCAACTAATCTACTTCTCGAGTTAATCCGCCTTCTCGGCGTTGATTAGTCCGCCTTCTAGGCGTCGATATTCTGCCTGGATTGGCGAAGTAATCCGTCTGCTCGGCGTTGATTAATCCGCCTTTTAGGCGTCGACATTCCACCTGGATTGGTGAAGTAATCCGTCTTCTCAACGTTGATTAGTCTGTCTTTCAGGCGTTGACGTATTGATTAGTTCGCCTTCACCGGTGTCAACTAATCTACTTCTCGAGTTAATCCGCCTTCTTGGCGTTGATTACTCCGCCTTTTATGCGTTGACGTATTGATTAGTTCGCCTTCACTGGCGTCAACTAATCTATCTCTCAAGTTGATCCATTACTCGACCTTGATTAGTTTGCCTTCACCGGCGTCAGCTAATCCGCCTCTCAGCGTGGATCCAGTCCGCATTTTAAGCGTTGACTTTCCGCCTTAATTGGCGAGGTGTTGTTTAGTTCGCCTTCACCGGCGTCAACTAATCTGTTTCTCGACGTTGATTTGTCCATCTTAACGGCATCAACCAGTCCGCCTTCACCGGTGTAGACTAGCCCGCATCACTTTTGCCCGCTTGCGGCCAAAATATATCGCGTCCTGAACGCTTTGTTTTATCGATTGTTAATTCAATCTTGTATTTGTGAAGTCGTTGCCCGTTAATCGGCTAAAGCACTTCACTATTTTTATCATTGATTAATCAATTCATCGATTGTTAATTCAATCTCGTATTCGTGAAGTCGCTGCCCGTTAATCGGCTAAAGCACTTCGCTATTTTTATCATTGATTAATAAATTCATCGATTGTTAATTCAATCTCGTATTCGTGAAGTCGCTGCCCGTTAATCGGCTAAAGCACTTTGCTATTTTTATCATTGATTAATTAATTCATCGATTGTTAATTCAATCTCATATTCGTGAAGTCACTGCCCGTTAATCGGCTAAATTACTTCACTATTTTCATTATTGATTAATCAATTCATCGGTTGTTAGTTCAATCACGTATTCGTGAAGTCGCTGCCCGTCAATCGGCTAAAGCACTTCACTAGTTTTTCATCTGTTAAGTCAATTAAAATAGGTTGTCAAATCAATTTCTTATTCGTAAAGTCGCTGCCCGCAAGCGGCCAAAACACTTCATTAATTAGTCATCGCGGCTTTTATCGCTAAGTTATTAAAATCAATGTCAGTCAGTGCAAGAACCCTGTATTAATTGAACGTCACTATTCTCGATTCGGGGACACGACATAAGATCGTACCCCACCAGTTTTGAAAGTTTGACAATTCGAAGATGATTCAAAAGATTCGCCCATCACGGACCCTATCGTCGAAGAGTCCCCCGGGGCATCCGAGCTATCCTGTTTTCAGGCTCGGGGGCAAAACCTATTTGAAGCACAGATCAAGATCGAACTCTGGCCGCAATCAAAGCCCAATCTTGGGGGCAATTGTTACAACAGGAAATATCCTCGCCTGACAGGAGGTCAGATTCCTGAAGATATACTTACCCGACGGATCGAGGGTCTACATTAGAAAAGAACATTTAATGTATTATAGGTCTACTGTTGATCGTTATATTAATAATTGTAATAAATCTCTAAATAAAGGGTTGAGACAAGTTTAGAGCCACTTTTGGGCCTTTGGGGGTAAACCTCTATAAATAGAAGGTCACCCCCTCATTGTAAGGGTTGACATTTTCCATCATTCATCATATATGCAAAAAGCTCTCATTTAAGGGAAGAACGAAAAGTTCTTCCCCTATCGTTTGTGTTCGTTTTACATTTATTGTTTGTCGGACATAATCCAAATAGCCACATACATCTATCTGTACAAAAATGCGTGTCAACACCCATAAATATCATTCAACATATCGTATAAAAAAATATTACTCACTAATATTGAAGAGAGGGAGTAATAGTTTAATACATATGTTGCTAAGGAAATTCACTCACATCAACTAAATATAAAAAAGAAAAGCAAATATTAATCAAGAAGTAGCAATTATTTAAGGATAATGCAAAAGTCCAGAATTTGGATATCCAGAATTTAACCAAAACTTCAATAAATTCTGTTGGCAAATAAACTTGTGCCCATTACAAGTCTTAGCCCATTGACTAGGGCCCAATGTCTTCAGTTTGTAAGAGAGAGGACGCAACCCTAAAATATACGCCGCCTCATTCGGATTTATTTATAGGGTTTGAACGTTTTGAAGAGAATAACACACTTCTTTTTTTAATTAATTTTCTCATTTCAATATCTCAGCGTTGATCTTTTCTTCACTTGATTTGCAGAAGGAGACGATAAGGCTTGGCTGAGGATTATGCAATTCTGGTAATTCGTAGGCTGAATCTCATAATTCACCAAAACCCAGAAGACATCTATCTATCTATCTAGGCTCCGCTGTTGAGGTAATCGATGCTATTCGCTTGTTTTTTTTTATAATAGTAGCGATGTCGCCCCAGCCTTGTGTTGGCGTATGCAACAAACCATCGAGTGAAGAATACTCTGTTGCAGTCCACATGTTCGACGAAATGCCGCAATCAAGTTTTCCTGAAAAAATCGTTATTTGTTGCTGCTACCATCTGAATTGGGTAGATTACGCCACTCTTATCACTTTCTTGCAGTGGCTCTTTTGGGTTGATAAAGTCGCAAAACGGAAATTTTGTTTAAAAAGTGGAACTATGTGAGCTTAATGAATAAGATTCTTATGATCCTCACTGTGATAAACAGTGTTTGTAAATACGATCCAAGGATTGGTCAATTGTCCGTCATTCGATGATCATGTTGTGCGTCATTCCTAATATTTGCCGTCATAAAATCATGATTGAAGGCCTGAGTTGTTTCGTATTGGTAGATGTCCTATTGTTGTGACATCGGGATTGTTTCGTGTTGGTAGATGTCTGAATCGAGTAGACTTAGACTATTATTTTGAAACTATGTAAGCCTAACGACAGCAGAGGCAGAAGGAGAGTATTTGTTTAAACAATTCTTGCTACTATATGTAAAATTATAATTATTGAAATACTCATTTTGATTTGAATACATTGATATTTTAAAGGCTTCTCTATATAATATGTTTGATGTTATGCTAAAATGTGGTTATATTTTATAATCATAGTCAACTTTAATTGATAGAATTTTAAGTTCATAAAATTTGTTTTGAGGTTAGTTTCCAAGTTTCTAAATTAGTACATGTGATTGTTTAACCAGGAGCTCAACTCAAACCAGAGACGTTAACTACCTCATTTTTAATTATATTGTCTTTTTAAGTTAGAATTCAATGTTATAAGTGATCTATCTTCTAATATACTACTCCCTCTATCTGCGAAATATATTTTTGTTACTTTTTGCAAGGTTATTAAAATAATTGATATAATATGTCAAAAGTCTAAATATTGTGTCACATCAAGTACAAAATAAAGAAGTATGTATAGAGTGAAATTGATTTATATATGAATCACTGGAGGGTATTAGTTGTTTTCACTGAAAAGTATTAGTTGTTTTACTGAAGAGTATTACTGGTTTACACTAAAGAGTCTGAGTTCATTTTCACAGAACAACTAAGACTCTTTAGTGTAAATCAGTAATATTCTTCAGTAAATACAACTAATACTCTTCAATAAAAACAACTAATACCCTTCAATGATTTATATGTAAACCAGATTCACTCTATACTTTGTCCAAAATAAATTATATTCAATATATTATGTGTGTATGTTGAAAAATATAAATAAAGTTTATTATTTCTATTTTAGACAATAAAATTATTTTTTGGGGACAGACTAATAAGACAACCAAAACTATTTTTCAGGGATGGGGGAGTAATAGAGATTATTAGGAAACAAGTTCAAGTACCTCAAGAATTAAGCTCACTAATTAAATTAGTGAAGTTAGCACTTGGCAATAATTTTTCATGCAATAAATAAACCACTAAATTTTACCCTTCATGTTAAATAGCATGAATGTAGATCCTTCAGTTTTGATAATGACGGAAGCACACCGAACTGGTCATTATTTTGGAAGAGATTGACCTTGGTTTGTGAATGAAGTCATTTCATACCAAGTATGACAAAGGTGAATTGATTACAAAGTATGATAAAGTTAGTACAATGTAAAGCTTCACAAATGAGTTGGTAACTTCAAGATACAGCGTACATTTTACAAACCTCGATGCCATTTCGGCAGTGTCATAGGAAGAGGATAAAAAAAAAATTAAAATAATGGAGTGGCACGCCTCGGGGCGGCATTGCAACTCAGTGGCAAGAACTTTGTCAATACCTATTACATGCCACATGTCTTTTTTTTATCGGATGGGTTAAATTTTTTTTTTTGGATATAATTAGATTTTGTAGATATTGAAGATAATGTGTATTAAAAAAAATTAAAAAAAATAGGGAAAATTACAAATCCACCTACATTTTAAACCCTATATACAAATTCCCCTATCAATTTTCCTACATAACAAATATCCACACTTTATCACAAAACCCTACAATTAGTGTCAGGACCCACCCACCCCACCCCAACCCACCGCCCCCCTCTCTCTCCCTCGAATTAATATCGGTCCCCCCACCCCCCACACTCATTTCATCAAAATTCACACACACACACACTCTCTCTCTGTCCTTCTCCCTATCCATCTCTCTTTTTTTCTTCTTTCCGACGAGAAAGCAACGGCCACCACCACCGTGAGTGGACCATGAGGTTCTGTACGAAGCCACCGCCAACAACAATGGCGGATGAAACAACGGCGTTGAAGAACCCTAGATCTAGGGTTTCACAGCGGCGACGGCGGCGAAATCTCTAGAATCGCCTCCACCGCCGCTACCACCATGGGGCTTCAGATCGTCGCCGCCTCTATTTGTGAAAGGACCGGCCGCTACCGAGAATAAGAGGCGGTCGCATCGCCGCCTCTGTTCGCGGAAGGATCGGCGGTCGCGCTTTCTCCTCCCCGCCGCCGCCTCTGTTCGCGGAAGGATCGGCGGTCGCACCTCTGTTCACGGATCTTCTTCTCTTGAGATTCAGAGGTCGGGAAAGTGACGACGATGGTCTCACTCTCTCTCTCCCACCACCATACCGGTTTTTTGCGAATCTATTATGCAAAACTTATTCTTAGTTTGGTTGTGAATGATTTTGCAGCCGAGTTCACTTAGGTAATGCAAGTTGTGTTTTTCTTGGATAGTATGATGAATGATTTCTTGGTTAGTGAATGATTTTGCAGCCGAGTTGGTTTAGGTGTTTTTTTTATATATATAATATAATGGTGATTTTTTGTTCAAATATAAATGATTTCTTGTGAGGTTTCATTATTCGTAAAAATATGTTTGGCATTGTGTATTTTTGATTTCTGAATTTTAGAGTTTTGTGAAGATGTTCAAATTTGATTGTGTTGGGTTATTTGTAAAAATATGTTTGGCATTGTGTATTTTTGGTTTCTGAATTTTAGAGTTTTGTGAAGATGTTCAAATTTGATTGTATTTTCCCAAATGTGATTTGTTGGATTTGAATGAATGCATATATGAATTTTCTTGTAAATCTTATTAAGTAATGTAGTGAATGTTTATGAGAAATATTTACTCTGTTATTCAAAATGTTTCACATTGTTATTCAATAATTTATAATGTATATTCATCTATTTTCTATCAATATTCAACCTTTTCTTTTACCCGTATTCAACTTAAGAGGGCAAAATATTTTACATTGTTATTCAATAATTTATAATGTATATTCATCTATTTTCTATCAATATTCAACTTTTTTTTTACCCATATTCAACTTATTTATATTGTTATGAAATAATTTATATCATCTATTCAAATTAAAATTGACAATTAAAAAATAATAAGCAAATTATAAAGTGTGTAAAATTATTTTTGGGCTGCAAAAAGGTGGACCCAAAAAAAATTAATAGCCCAAAAAAGTTGGAGATTTAAAATTTTCATTTATTTTTGTATCATCTATTTAAAATCAAGAGCCCAAAAAAGGTTTATAGGATTAATGATGCTGGAGATTTAAAATTTTCATCTATTTTTTGTATCATTGGATTGTTGTTGAGAAATTTTCGAATAAATTGAGAGCACAAAAAAGGTTGAATATTAAAAAATCTGGTGCAGCGGAATACAATTATAAAAGTATTGCTAAAAGTTTGTCTTGGAAATTGCAATAAAATAAAACGGGGGAATGAAATTTGAAAATAAAAAATGGACAAAAAAGCTTCGGGAAATGTGCACTGCAGCTCTGAAAAAGGATGCCTGCAAAATGGAAGAGAGGATGGCCCACTTTTGTATGTTTATGCTATGTAGGGAAATTTGTGTGGAAATTTGTAATTAAAGAGTATAAAGTGTGTGTCTATGTTACTGCCCCAAAAAAATATTAAAATTCGTAAAATAAAATTCTTTACAAATAGAGTCCAACCAAATATTTTGAAACACAAACAAATTTTCTCTCTTTCTCTTGTATTATTTCTAGCTTAATTTCTATCATTTGATTATATGGATCCAAATAATCTCAATTATTTTTCAAACTTTCAAAATTACACATTCTCTCAAGATTATCCCACAAATGATGATCAATCGCTTTAATACTCTACTGACCGCATTGCAAGTTTATCCACTTATATGACTAATAGAGAACTTCTTCGCAATAGAGAATCTCATATTGCTCTTAAGAACGGCATAATTGAGCATATATGACAAAAATTTGGTCATCAAGACTAAATATGTTTTTAGCATTGTTTGTGTTTGTAATTTAATATTTCATGCATTTCTATGTAGTTTGTTTATTTCCAATTTCGTATTTTCAAATCTTGTAATTTTAAATTTGTTATTGAGTTGATAATTTATTTCAAGTGCTTGGTAATTTTTTCTATATATCTAAGAATTTAGAATATCAAATAATTTTTATATACTCTTTTACACATTAAAATATAATAAAATTGATTATTCATAATATATATTTGAAAAGTAATAGATAGAAAAATAATTATTGTAGGTTGGGTTAGTGTCATTGACAAAGTATAAAAAAAATTAAAATTAAATTAAATTGAAATTGTATATGCGGATGCGTGAGAAATGAATATTATATTAAAAAGTTGGGTTATAGCAGTGTCATTGATAAAAATGGTCTTAGAGAAAACAATCAAAGCTAAAGAAAACATATTTGATGAGAATATTTGAAAAAGAAAGCTAATGAAATCATACCCTCAATGGTGCTCTTGGACGAAGGGTTTCATCCACCTAAACGTGCAAATGACGTCCTGCAAAAATGAGACTCGATGGAGCTCCGGCGAAAGCCTCTGACGTTCAAGTCAGAGAGTATTTCAGAGAAGAGTGCAATGTAATATTGAAAGTGAGTAATGAGTGTGTTACATCAAAAAAGAAAACAAAAAATTTAGGGTGAACTAATTTTATAGTATTAAATTTATACTATTACATATATTCGCAGATACAATTGCATGTATTCACTAATACCGAGTAAAATAATATGGTATTAGTGGGTGTATGTAATAGTATAAGTGATTGTTGTTGGAAATTGGTTTTGTAAAAGTTTCATACCCTTACTTTGATCAATTTTTTGAGGAGTAAAAACGTTAGTTTTTGGGAAAATAAAATTAACGATGTTGTTCTACTCGCGGAGTAGATGAGCGTGGTATATTTAATATCTCAAAACCGATTTCTGGTGAGTGAGAAATTAATTTGGGAAGTTGTAGTATTAATCATGTGTGTTGAATAATTCCATGGGAAATGGAAAATGAAGTTCCATCCCACATTGAAAAATTACAAGAAGTTTGTCTTGTATATAAGTAGAAAATTATTCATGTTCTCTAAATTGGGACATGGGAACCCTAACCATGGACCACACACGCGCGCGCGCTCCCCGCCCGGCCCGGGTCCGGGTTCGTGGTTCTTGGCAATTGGGCTTTGGTGCCATACCTATATTTTTAGAGTACCAAAAATATAAAATGACCCAATACCTTTTTGGATCCAATCGGATCGGGTGACCCGTATGAGATTGGGTCGGCCCATTTCAGTTGGCCCACTTAGAATTGAGTCGGCCCACGAACTTGATTAATACACCTACGAGTTTGATTAATACACTCCAGAGCATCTGGAATATTCCGTCTTGCTTCCCATGACTGAGAAACTGCGTTTCTCTCTACGACAGAACGTGGGTGATCCATGATCACCACGTACTCCACTCCAACAGCCTTCAAATGGGTCGGATTTCCGCCTATATATACCCCTTTTCGTCCAGTTTTTCCAGAATCACGAACGAACCCAAAATTTCCCGAAATTCTTTCTCTGCAGAAAATCCCGTTTAGCTTATAATTCCGATTTAGTTCGCCGGAAATTCATACTCGGTAGTGCTACCGGTGTGAATAGATAAACCGTTTTACCTTTGGGGATCCGTACGCATTATACTGTAAGCACTGTACGGGCGTATTCGATCTTGCGGGAATAGGTTATTCCTAGACTCGGTTTTTCACGAATTCGTTTCGTGTTTTCCCTTCTTCCATATTTCAGTGTTTCGAAATATTCACACCACTTATTTTAACAATCGCAAGATCGAATAATTTTTTCGAAACATTGACATGTCGAACCATAACTCCGATAACGAAATGGACCTGTCTTCACCGGCTAAGGATGATCATTCTGATCCTTCTAAGGTTGGTAATCCTGATCCTTCCAAGGAACTCACCTCAGGTAATCCGAATTCGATTCCTCCTTTTGAGTTCGGAAACTTTGGCAACTACTTTGCTGAATGGTTGAAGAACCAAACCAATGACAATCCCTTTGTGGGAACCTCTAGCACTAATCCCTTTGTGGGAAGCTCTAGTGCTAATCCCTTCGTGGGAAATGTTGGCGGCAATCCTTTTGTAGGAAATGCCGGAGTCAATCCACTTTTGGCTACCAACCAGGCCTCCCTTCAAGGGACTGTTAGGCCGGTGGTAGTAAAATGGGAGAAACCCGAAAAGTTTTCAGGAAATGACTTTAAAAGGTGGCAAAAGAAGATGCACTTCTATTTGACCACCATCTCTTTGGTGAAATTCATCAAAGAGGATAGTCCGAGTGCTCCTGCTGATGATGCTACTCGTGAGACAAGGATCGCTTATGACACTTGGATCCACGATGACTATCTCTGCAGGAACTACATTCTGAATGGGCTGTCTGATGCCCTCTGTGATGTGTACGATGAGTACCCGACTTCCAAAGCTCTATGGGAGTCCTTGGAGAAGAAGTAGAAGACTGAAGACGCGGGAACTAGCAAGTTCGTCGTCTCCACCTTGTATGACTTCAAGATGGAGGACAACAAATCTGTTGTCGAGCAAGTGCAGAAGCTGCAAGTGATCTTCCACAACATTGCAGTGCAAGAAATGGAGCTGCCTGAAGCCTTTCAGGTAGCAACTGTGATTGATAGACTCCCTCCATCTTGGAAGGAGTTCAAGTCCTACCTCAAGCACAAGCGAAAACAAGTGACGATGGAGGACCTTATTACCCGACTCCGGATCGAGGAGGATAACAAGAAGAGGGACAAGAGGGAGAGGGGCTCGATTGCTTCCATCGAGGCCAAAGCTAACCTGATGGAGAAAGATGAACCATCAAAGAAAAGGAAGCGACAAGACGACAAGGGCAAAGGCAAGGCTGTTGCTGCTGCTCCTGCCCCGAAGAAGTTCAGCTGGAAGTGCTACAACTGTGGCAAACCCAACCATCGGGCAGCTGATTGTCGTCAGCCCAAGAAAGAAGACAAAGGGAAGAAGAACTCCGTGAACGTTGCTGAACGTGAGCTTACGGAGATGGACATGTCCGCTGTGGTGACCGAGGTCAACATAGTGGACAACAAGAAGAGTTGGTTTGTGGACACTGGTGCCACCTGCCACGTTTGCTCGGAGAAGTCTGCCTTCTCCACTTATTCTCCTGATGAAGGGAGAAAGCTCTACATGGGGAACCAAGCCTCGTCTGAAGTGGCTAGTGTAGGGATGGTGGTAATCAAACTGACTTCGGGAAATGAGCTGAAACTGAAGGACGTGCTGCATGTCCCGGACATCCGAAAGAATCTGATTTCGGGGTCACTTTTAGTTAGTAGTCAGTTTAAGTTAGTGTTTGAGTCAAATGGCGTTGTACTTAGCAAGTTTGGCATCTTCCTAGGAAAGGGTTACCTCGAGAAGGGCCTTTTCAAGATGTCTGTGATGACTGTAAGCCGTGATGGCAAAAACACTATTATTAATGAGAATGCTTCTACTTCTGCTTATATCGTTGAGTGTTCCTCTTTATGGCATTTTAGATTAGGACATGTTAATCTAAAATCTATAAAACGATTAGTAAATTTAGATTTACTTAAAATTGAGAATGTTGATACATCCAAAAGATGTGAAATTTGTGTAGAAGCAAAGATGACTAAATTACCATTTAAGTCAGTTGAAAGGAACACTACTCCTCTAGAATTAATTCACACTGATGTATGTGATTTAAAATTTGTGCAAACTAGAGGTGGAAAAAAGTATTTTATTACTTTTATTGATGATAGCACAAGATTCTGCTACGTTTACTTACTTAGAAGTAAAGATGAAGCTATTGAAGCTTTTAAAAACTATAAGAGTGAAGTAGAGAATCAAATGAACACTACAATTAAAGCAATTCGTAGTGATAAAGGTGGAGAGTATGTGGCTCCGTTTGAACAATTATGTGCCGAATTCGGCATCATACATCAAACAACAGCTCCCTACTCACCACAATAAAATGGTATTGCGGAGAGGAAAAACCGAACTTTGAAAGAGATGATGAACGCAATGTTAATCAGCTCAGGTTTACCTCAGAACATGTGGGGGGAAGCTATTCTGTCAGCTAACCACATTTTAAATAAAATTCCACTTAAGACTCAAGATAAGACACCTTATGAGTTGTGGAAAAATCACAAACCATCATACAAATACCTCAAAGTGTGGGGGGTGTTTGGCTAAAGTTGAAGTGCCACTTCCTAAACAAGTGAAAATCGGACCTAAGACAGTCGATGGGATCTTTATAGGATACGCCTTCAACAGTAGTGCCTATAGGTTCTTGATTCATAAATCAGAGATACCCGATATGACAGTAGGTACTACCATAGAATCAAGGAATTTTGTGTTCTTTGAAAATGTGTTCCCGTGTAGGGACAAAGAAGAAGTGAGTTCAAATAAACGAACTCATGAAGAATCAAGTGGAGCTGCAGGTCCTTCCACTCAGCAGAGTGAAGCACCAAGACGCAGTAAACGAGCTAGAGTTGATAAGACCTATGGTCCAGACTTCATCACGTATGTGTTAGAAGATGAACCTAGGACTATCAAAGAAGCTCTTTCCAGACCAGATGCATCTCTCTGGAAAGAAGCAATAAACAGTGAATATGATTCAATTCTTCAAAATCATACATGGGAGTTGGTTGACCTCCCTAAAGGTTGCAAGACCTTAGGATGTAAGTGGATCCTTAAAAGAAAGTACAAAGCAGATGGATCTATTGAAAAGTATAAAGCCCATTTGGTTGCAAAGGGTTTTAAACAAAGAGAAGAACATGATTTCTTTGACACCTACTCTCCGGTAACAAGGATTACATCCATTCGTGTACTTGTTGCGATTGCTGCTCTGCATAATCTCGAAATACATCAAATGGATGTAAAGACTGCTTTTCTTAATGGAGAGATGGATGCTGAGATATACATGGATCAACCAGAGGGTTATGTTGTACCCGGGAGCGAGAAAAAGGTTTGTAAACTCGTTCGGTCGTTGTATGGACTTAAACAAGCTCCTGTACAATGGCATTTGAAATTTGACAATATTATGTTGTCAAATGGATTTTGAATTAACGAATGTGACAAGTGTGTGTATGTGAAAGATACACCAAATGGATTTGTTATCGTATGCTTATATGTTGATGACATGTTAATCATATGTAACAATTCAAATGTGATCGTTAATACGAAAAACATGTTAAAGAGAAATTTTGACATGAAAGATATGGGTTTAGCAGACGTGATTCTAGGAATCAAGATCGAAAGAACTTCAAATGGAATTTCTTTAACACAATCTCATTATGTTGAGAACGTCTTGAAGAAATTTAATGCATTTGATGATCCACCTGCTAAAACTCCACTTGAACAAAATGTTCATCTGAAGAAAAACAGAGGTGAACCTGTGAATCAGTTGGAATATGCAAGGATCATTGGAAGCGTGATGTACATTACAAATTGCACACGTCCAGATCTTGCGTGTTCTGTGAACAAACTAAGCAGGTACACGAGCAATCCAAGTCATGAACATTGGAAAGCTCTGAAAAGGGTCTTGAGATACTTGAAGTATACTCTTGACTTCGGGCTACACTACACGCGACATCCAGCTGTACTTGAAGGGTACAGTGATGCTAATTGGATATCCGATAGTAAAGACTCATTCTCGACTAGTGGATATGTATTCACTATTGGAGGAGCTGCAGTATCGTGGAAATCCACAAAACAGACGTGTATTGCCCGTTCCACAATGGAATCTGAATTCATCGCTTTGGATCAAGCTGGTGAAGAAGCTGAATGGCTTCACAATTTCTTAGAAGATATTCCTTGTTGGAACAAACCAGTATCATCTGTAATGATACATTGTGACTGTCAAGCTGCTATTGGTAGAGCTTTGAACAGTATGTACAACGGAAAGTCGAGACATATTCGTCGTCGACATAACTCCGTTAGACATTTGATCTCAACTGGTATAATAACAATTGATTATGTAAGATCAGTTGACAACATAGCGGATCCGCTCACGAAGAGCTTGAACCGAGATCAAATGAATAAGCTGATAAAGGGATTGGGTCTGAAATCCACAAATAAAACTGAAACAGTGGTAACCCAACCATGATGACTGGAGATCCCAAGAACTTGGTTCAAAAGGGAAAACTAAGCTGTGAATGTTAGTTGTACAACACTTGAAAATCATGACCGTTCCTGACAGCACTGTGTCAAGTGTTAGTGAACCCGTGAGTTGTGGTAAAGGATAAGTCTTTGACTTTTAATGATTCCTATGTGTCCATGTGAGACTGAGTATGACGGGATACTCGAAAGGAGATCACCTATATAAATGAGAAGTGAGGGCCGCTTCGACCAAACATTTATAAATACAAAGGACGTCCAGGGCCAAAATGGAAAAAAACGTGAGAACAAATCGGAATCGAGACTGACTTGTGTCTGCACTATCTGTAAGGTATACACTAAGGAGGATTAGTTCAAGGCATCGTGTCCACTAAGCCGCCGGTATACCCGATGGTGTCGGGCTACAGAAAGTTCAAAACCATTGGTTACTTATCCGGAAGCAATGAGGTCTCACATGAGCTGAACGAGGAAGCTTGACTCTGTATAGGTGCAATTCTCACTCATGTGGGGGATTGTTGGAAATTGGTTTTGTAAAGGTTTCATACCCTTACTTTGATCAATTTTTTGAGGAGTAAAAACGTTAGTTTTTGGGAAAATAAAATTAACGATGTTGTTCTACTCGCGGAGTAGATGAGCGTGGTATATTTAATATCTCAAAACCGATTTCTGGTGAGTGAGAAATTAATTTGGGAAGTTGTAGTATTAATCATGTGTGTTGAATAATTCCATGGGAATGGAAAATGAAGTTCCATCCCACATTGAAAAATTACAAGAAGTTTGTCTTGTATATAAGTAGGAAATTATTCACGTTCTCTAAATTGGGACATGAGGACCCTAACCATGGACCACACACGCGCGCGCGCTCCCCGCCCCGCCCGGGCCCGGGTCCGGGTTCGTGGTTCTTGGCAATTGGGCTTTGGTGCCATACCTATATTTTTAGAGTACCAAAAATATAAAATGACCCAATACCTTTTTGGATCCAATCGGATCGGGTGACCCGTATGGGATTGGGTCGGCCCATTTCAGTTGGCCCACTTAGAATTGAGTCGGCCCACGAACTTGATTAATACACCTACGAGTTTGATTAATACACTCCAGAGCATCTGGAATATTCCGTCTTGCTACCCAAGACTGAGAAACTGCGTTTCTTTCCACGACAGAACGTGGGTGATCCATGATCACCACATACTCCACTCCAGCAGCCCTCAAATGGGTCGGATTTCCGCCTATATATACCCCTTTTCGTCCAGTTTTTCCAGAATCACGAACGAACCCAGAATTTCCCGAAATCCTTTCTCTGCAGAAAATCCCGTTTAGCTTATAATTCTGATTTAGTTCGCCGGAAATTCATACTCGGTAGTGCTACCGGTGTGAATAGATAAACCGTTTTACCTTTGGGGATCCGTACGCATTATACCGTAAGCACTGTACGGGCGTATTCGATCTTGCGGGAATAGGTTATTCCTAGACTCGGTTTTTCACGAATTCGTTTCGTGTTTTCCCTTCTTCCATATTTCAGTGTTTCGAAATATTCACACCACTTATTTTAACAATTGTATGGAATAATAATAGTTTTATACTATGAACAAGTTTTACGGGAAACTTACTAAAAAGTGAATTTTTTATGCAATTTAAACTTCAAAATCTCCTGAAATTTGACATTAGAATGTTAGAAAAAGTTAGTCTATTTCTTTAGGAATTTTCTAATCGTTTTCCCAAAAATATGAACGAGCAGTGAACTACAAAATTTAACCAAAAATTCAATTAATTCTTCTAGCAAATTAACTTCTGCCCATTAAGAGGGAGAACGCAGCCCTCACTCGGATATATTGAAGAGAATAACACACTTCTTTTTGAATTTTCTCATTTCAATATATCAGCGATATATTCTTGATCTTCTCTTCACTTGATTTGCAGAAAGAGACGATAATAAGGCTTGGCTGAGGATTATGCAATTCTGCTAATTCGTAGGCATAATTCACCAAAACCCAGAAGACATCTACCTTGGCTCTGCTGTTGAGGTAATCGATGCTATTCGCTTGTTTTTCAAAATAGTAGCTATGTCGCCCCAGCCTTGTGTTGGCGTATGCAGAAAACCATTGAGTGAAGAATACTCTGTTGCACTCCACATGTTCGACGAAATGCCGCACTCGAGTTTTCCTGAAAAAATCGTTATTTGTTGCTGTTACCATCTGAATTGGGTAGATCACGTTACTCTAACACTCTCTTGCGGTGGCTCTTTTGGGTTGATAAAGTCGCAAAACAGAAAATCTGTTTAAAAATGGAACTATGTAAGCTTAATGAATAAGATTGTTATGATCTCACTATGATAAACTGTGCTTGTAATTCTAGTACAAGAGTTAGTGAATAAAGCTGGAGATCTAATGTTCATCATATTACAATTATCATGATGTGTGTTATTACTAATATTTGCAGTCATGAAATTATGATAGAAGATTAGAATTGTTTCGTGTCGGTAGATGTTCTATTGTTGCGACATCATGGTTGTTTCGTATTGGTATATGTCCAAATTAAAAATCGGGTAGACGTTTGATATCATTATGAGTTGATATTATTATAATTTATTGTTACTATCTGAATCTAGCAGACTTAGTTTGTTGTTTTGAAACTATGTAAGCCTAATGACAGAGGCAGAAGGAGAGGAGTATTGTACCCGAAATAACCATATTAATATTATGGCTAAACAATCCTTGCTATATAGTCTATTTGTAAAGTTATAGTTATAGGAATATTCAATTTTGATTTGAATTTATTGTAAAATTCTTATTTAACCGTTGTGTTTTTGCTATAAACTATCAATTTAATTAAAAATGGCAATAGTATATTTAAGTAAAAAGAAGCTCAAGATAAATGAAAAGCAACTTGATCATCCATTTTGTAATTTGATTTGAATATTACGGTCTCACATATTGAGACGGTTTCACATATTTTTTTGGTCTTTTTTTTTTTTTATTCGTACCCCCAAATTGAAAATTTTAGATCCACCACTGCCCAATGAATATGCAATTCTCAGTGTGGTAAACAGTTTTTGTAAATTGTCTCGAAATCTTATCACCCTGAAACTATTAGATGAAATGTGTGAAAGGCATTTTGCCAACAAAGTTGTCTACAATTTTTCTGATTTGTGGTGTGTTGTTAAAACATTAGTAGAGGAGATGATATATCTTAAAATATACTCTATAATGTATGTGGTTACATTTAATGCATACTCTACACTCTTTGCATCATGTTAAATGAGCTTCCGTAACATCTTCATGTTACTTGCCACAATATCATAATGGATGAAAAACACCACTTCACAAATATAAACTGTAATCGATGGATTTTGCACCTTGAAGAAGGTAGACAATGATGTAAAGTGAAAAATTTTGAGCTAAAATTAATTAGTTTTATTTACAATTCGGACTAGTAACTGAATACTAGGAACAAAAATTATTATTTATAAATGAGCCTCAGGAAGAACTAAAATTTACCTGTTTATTCAAACCATCGATAAACAATTAATATTATTAAAAATGTCAAATTAGTTTTACGTTAAAATGACACTACAAAAAAGACGGAGATTAGCGACGGAAATTTTGCGACGGCCAAATATCCGTCGCAAATTCAGTGAATTTGCGACGGATTTTACTAAGCCGTCGAAAAAAATAAAATTTTGCGACGACTAAGGATGGCCGTCGCAAAGTTTTGTAATTTGCGACGGAAAAGCCGTCGCAAACACTATGGCCCACCGCCTTCGTCTTGAAACGACTACATTTGCGACGGAAGGGTCGTCGCAAATTTCAACTTTGAGTTTGCGACGGTCCATTCCGTCGCAAAATATACCCGTTTAAAGGTGACCGTTCATGAAGCGACCCGTTTGACTGATTTGCGACAGATAAGGTCGTCGCAAATTTTAACTTTGAGTTTGCGACGGACCAAAGCCGTCGCAAATCTTACATTTATATCCGCGACCTTTCGGGAAACGGTCCTTTGACTGTTTTGCGACGGAATTTCCGTCGCAAGTACGAACCGTTTTTACGCGTCTTCTCGGAAAACGGTGCGTTGACTGATTTGCGACGGAAAAGCCGTCGCAAACCAGTAAAAACGACGTCGTTTTGTCTTTGACAGGCGAAATTTGCGACGGATAGGCGTCCGTCGCAAATTTTTTTACAATTATAAATACTCTCCTCGCGAAGCAGACGGATCCTCCGAGAAAAAGGAAGAAGTGGAGGAAAACGAAAGGAAAAGGAAGGAGAAGTCGGGAAAAGGAAGGCGTCCGTCCCCACCGAGTTTTCGTTTCGACATTTTCTACAAATAAACCGTAAGTTTTCTTCATTTTTACCGTTTAAAATTTAATTTTAAAGCATGTTTAGAGAATTGATTTTAGTTGAGAATTGATTTTAGTTGAATTGTTTGAATTATATTAGTAATGAATTGATTTTAGTTGAATTAGTTTATCGAATTTTAATTTAAATCATTTTTAAATTTTTGTTAATTAAGTTTATAATTGAATTAGTTGAATTGTTTGAATTATATTAGAAATGAATTGATTTTAGTTGAATTAGTTGATCTAATTTAATTAGTAGATCGAATTTTAATTTAATTTAATTTTGCATGTTTAATTTTTGTTAAGTTTATAATTGAATTAGTTGAATTGTTTGAATTATATTAGAAATGAATTGATTTTAGTTGAATTAGTTGATCTAATTTAATTAGTAGATCGAATTTTAATTTAATTTTAAAGCATGTTTAATTTTTGTTAAGTTTAGAATTGAATTAGTTGAATTGTTTGAATTATATTAGAAATGAATTGATTTTAGTTGAATTAGTTGATCTAATTTAATTAGTAGATCGAATTTTAATTTAATTTTAAAGCATGTTTAATTTTTGTTAAGTTTAGAATTGAATTAGTTGAATTGTTTTAATTATATTAGAAATGAATTGATTTTAGTTGAATTAGTTGATCTAATTTAATTAGTAGATCGAATTTTAATTTAATTTTAAAACATGTTTAATTTTTGTTAAGTTTAGAATTGAATTAGTTGAATTGTTTGAATTATATTAGAAATGAATTGATTTTAGTTGAATTAGTTGATCTAATTTAATTAGTAGATCGAATTTTAATTTTTAATTTTTGTTAAGTTTAGAATTGAATTAGTTGAATTGTTAAATTATTACAGATGAACCCGGGTCAAGATAATTTTCTCACTGTCATCATAGTCGACAACAAGTAAGTATTTTTTAATGAATTATGTATACTTTTAATTATATATATATTAATATAATTAACTTGATTTTTTAATTTTGTTGTCACAGACTGCTTCCAGCCCATGAGACTAGCTTAATCGTCTCACAAATCATTAGGATGGGACAATTTGAGTATGGTGCCCACTCGTGGAGTCAAGTGTCCGAGCAAAAGAGGATGGAGTACTTTGATGACTTCAAGGTATAAAAAATTTATTTATTATGATTTTAATTTAACTTTTAATTTTTTAATTTATTCGTTAATATTCTATTTTTAATTTATTTGCAGAGGCGGTGCGTTTGGGACCCTGCCAACGATAGTATTATGTACCAATTGTTCTGTGCGAAAGCGCAAGAACGGTACAAAGATATTATCTACGGCCTGAAGAAGCGGTGGGAGCGTGGGGATCGGGTGGAGTTGGGTCGAGCACCAGACGGACGATCGATATGGGATGGTTTGGTGGATCACTGGAACAGTGAACCATCATTCTGATGAAGAACAATTTATTTATGTTTTTTGAACTATTTATTTATGTTTTTTGAACAATTTATTTATGTTTTTTGAACAATTTTTGGTAAAGACATTCCCGGTTACAAGGTTTCCGCCATTATTACAGAGATAATGAGGGATAATTTAGAGTAGAACGCAATGAAGTTCAAACTCGTCTCGTCGCAGCGGAAGCAATAATACTTGGATGGGTTTTGGGTATATATATGCAAATATTTATAAATAATTAGTTGGTTAAAAATATTTGCATATATATACCCGAAACTCATCCAAGTAGTACTGTCTCCGCTGCGACGAGACGAGTTTGAACTTCATTACGTTCTCCTCTAGATTATCCCTCAATATCTCTGTAATATTGGCGGAAACCTTGTGACCGGGAATGATGCTACAAATAGTATTTCAACAAAGATATTACTAATTCAGTGTTAATTAGCATAATTACTTGTAGCAAACATATACATGATCTTAGATGAATTAATTTGGTGAATTTTGAAAAAAAAAAAGAGTCAATTTGGATACATATACAATTAATTGCGTACAAATGAACGAATTATAAATTTAAGCGGGAGTCGAAATAAATAATTTTACAGAAATAATAAAAATTAAATGGCCCCAATATTTATAAAAACAAGTTAGAAACGAAAATGAATTAATTTGGTGAATTGTAGAAAAAAAAATGAGTCAATTTGGATACATATACAATTAATTGCGTACAAATGAACGAATTATAAATTTAAGCGGGAGTCGAAATAAATAATTTTACAGAAATAATAAAAATTAAATGGCCCCAATATTTATAAAAATAATTTCGAAACGAAAATGAATTAATTTGGTGAATTGTAGAAAAAAAAACGAGTCAATTTGGATACATATACAATTAATTGCGTACAAATGAACGAATTATAAATTTAAGCGGGAGTCGAAATAAATAATTTTACAGAAATAATAAAAATTAAATGGCCCCAATATTTATAAAAACAAGTTAGAAACGAAAATGAATTAATTTGGTGAATTGTAGAAAAAAAAAAGAGTCAATTTGGATACATATACAATTAATTGCGTACAAATGAACGAATTATAAATTTAAGCGGGAGTCGAAATAAATAATTTTACAAAATAAAAAAAATAGTTGGGCAAAATATTTTAATAAACAACTTAGATACGAAAAGAAATTAATTTGGTGAATTATAAAAAAAAATGATTTAATTTGAATACATATACAATTAATTGCATAAAAATAAACGAAAGTAGCTTGTGCCCTAGTGGCGCGCGCCCCCTCCTCTTGCACAAGAGGTCCCGTGTTCGATTCCCCTTGGACGCAAAAAATGGATTAATTGTTCAAGGCCTAATAAGACTAATATAGAAGGTGGGCCGCATATAAAAAGAGATGGGCCGGTTGGCCCAGTGGTCCGCGCCCGCCCCGGCCGCCTCGGGTGCCCGGGCTCGAACCACGCGAGCCACTTTTTTTTTGTATAGGCTCGGTAATTTGCGACGGCCAAATTCCGTCGCAAATATTGAATTTTGCGACGGAAAACAACCCTTCGCAAATTATAACAGAAAAAAAAAATATATATATATATAAACATTTGCGACGGAATGTGGCCGTCGCAAATGTTGTTGACCCGAACGGGTCTGACCCGAAATATTTGCGACGGAATACTGTTCGTCGCAAATTCTGTGTGACCCGGCCGGGTCTGACCCGCCGATTTTGCGACGGATTTGTCCGTCGTTAATTTGCGACGGAAGGCAAAATCCGTCGCAAAAATTAGCTACGGCTGTTTTAGGGACGGATACGTGTCCGTCGCAGATACCGTCGCAAAACACTGTTTGCGACGGATTTTCCGTCGCTAATTCCGTCGCAAAACAGTATTTTTTTTGTAGTGTGATTTACATAAAGACTGTGCCAACATAATGCATGTTTAATTCTTAGATATCAGGATATCCCTTGGAAGTGAAATATGATATTTGTGGAGTTCCGCAGACGCAGAGGATGTGTTTCCCATACGGAAAAACATGTCCCCAACCAGAATTACTTCAAGAAACATGGGAAGCCATTTCTACCAATGAAACTCAATATGATCCAAGCAAATCAAAACTATGTAAACCTAATTATTTTGTGATTCACACCAATATATTGCAAGATTCATCGGGGCTTTTGTTTGTGGAACTATTTTTTTCATTAACAGTTTTTTGCAAATTGGGTTAAACTCTTTTGCCCTGAAATTGTTTTGTCCAAAGTAGTCTACAATGCTTTGATTTGTGGCTTGTGCAGTGAATGTGATAGATCTTAAAGTGTATTTGAATGTGGTTACATTTACATACTGTATTCTCTTTGAATCATGTTAAACGATTTTTCTTGATGTTAGATGTATTGGAGAGTAAAGCCAACATCTTCACAATACTTGCTACAATATCATAATGCAGTAATGAATTTTAATTGATAGAATGGATTACAAAAGTTATAAAAACTAAATACATGTGATTATTTTTTATTGTCTTCTGTCACAGATAGATAGTCATTCCCATCCATGATGTCTCTAAAACTATTAAAATATGTATTAGTTAAAGAATCAGTAAATGCACTTTGAGCCATGTCCAAAACTTGCAACTTGAATAATGGAGAATAAATAGACCTCAAGTTGCATATGGATGATGAAATGGAATATTATTAAGTTTAAATTTAAAAGATTTCCTTTGGTGGATGATAATAATGCACCTGAAAGATGATTATTTTCAAGATTTAATGTAATTCAAATGTAGCAAACTTCTTAGTTAGTTTGTGGTGGTATATAATCCTTGCATTTGAATTGAGTCCATTTGAAATGCAAAAGATTGAAAATAAATGAATTCTCAAATCTTGAATTTCAAAAGACATGAATTTGCTAGGTATTTGAAATTCCTTCCCTTTGAACTAGATTTTTGTTATCGAGCTCGAATTCAGCATTTTGAATTCAGTATTTGAAATTCTTTCATTTTTTTAGTTGTCGAGCTTGAGTTCGAGCTGAGCTTTAAAGTATTCCAAATATAAATTTACTAGTGCGTATCCCCGCGAATTTCGCGGACTGGAAAAAAATGTTATTTTTATTTTCAAATTATAAATATAAATATTTTTTATTTTAAATATCTTGTAATTTCGATATAATATTAAACATCAATTTAAATTATTTAAAAAAAATCAATTGCCTCCTAAACATTTCATGTATAAATGTATTTTGAAAAAAAATATATTAAAATAATTGAAAATTAAAAAAAAAATTGCTAACTTTCAGTAACATAGTATTATACATGGTAAGGTATTGTATATCATGACAAGTTTTTTTTGGAAATAATGTGTTATTCCAGTGACAATATCTTTTGGGTAGTTAAATTTTGTCCAAAAAAAGAAAAATGATATAATTTATTATCTGTGGTAAGATATGGTATTGGATGACAAGATTATTTGGAAATCTTGCCATCTTTTACGTGACAATATCTTTTGCAAAATATTTTAATATCCTATTAGAATATTAGCATATATAAATATTTTGCAAAAATATTTATTCACAAAACATCTATTATTGTATTATACATGGTAAGATATTGCATTTCATGGCAAAAAAATTTGGGAATAATATGATATTTCAGTGACAATATCTTTTGAATAGTAAAATTTTGTCAAAAAAAAAAATATTACAATCTACTATTCATGGTGAGATATGGTATTGTATGACAAGATTATTTGGGAATCTTGCTATCTTTTACATAACAATATATTTTGCAAAATATTTCAATATCCTCCTACAAATATTAGCATATATAAATATTTTGCCAAAATAAATTTCAACAATATCTAAGTAAGAAAATCGTTGAACTGTGGAAAAAATATTTGTTTTACATCTTAGAGGACATGACGACGGCGCGGAGACTGTTCAATGGAGGATGACAAAAACTAAAAAAAGGGGCGAGAAGAAAAAAACCTAAGACCAAGAAAAATACTATAAAAAATCAGTATCATACCTTCGGTGCAAGGCCACAGTATCCGATGCGATTTGAGGCGGTGGGAGTAGAGCAGCGAGTCGGCGCTGGTTTGTAAACAATTGTGAGAGGAAAGAGATGACGGAGTGAGAAAAGAATAGAGGAGAGGTGGTGGCGGTTCGGGATCTACATACCTTGGATTTAACCCTATTTTGCATATCCGCTTTCGACGCGCTCGTTGGAGTCCACGATAGATACCGCCACTTGAATCATTGGGCTAGACGGAGAAATCGCCTAAGATGGGTTCAGAGTAGACACAATGATCGATCAAGTCGGAGCAACGACGATGCGTAAGCAATATTGGCGACGACGATGTCGGTTGTAATAGTGGAGGCGGCGCCGATGATAGCTGCAACGGGAGAGAGAAATAGTCGGCGTATTTGAGAAAAAGAGGACGGTGTGTGCGATACTCTTAATAAGAGATTAATAAAATTTAAATATAAAATGAATGATTTAGATTTAATTTTGTGAGATAAATGATCGAGATCAAAACTTAAACCAACTTTTAATGAGAGCGCAACATTTCGAAATGAAGAGATTTGAGACATGCCACATCAGCCTAAGAATAAGGTGGTGTTGACACATCATCTTGAAGAGGTTTGAAAATACTGTATATTATAATAAGATGTTCAAGCTTATTTGATATCTACTTCGAATTGAGGTCAACGAGCTTTTAATGAATGATCTCGAATTACTTGAATAACCTTGTTTAATTTTCAACCCTAATCGAATCACTCATTAGTCTACGGGCCAAATTGACCCGAGCCCATTAAGCCCACGAACCATATGGGTCAAATCAAATAGGTTAGAATTTTTTTGGGTTGTATTTTATAAACCTACTTTTTTTTTTTTTTTTGATTGATTGGGCTGATCCGTGGCTGGACTCATTAATTAAGGCTACATTAAACCAAGAATCCAATTAATTATGTTGGCAAATACATTTCTGCCCATTAAGCCCGTTGATTACGGCCCAATATCTTCATTTCGTAAGAGAGAGAACGCAGCCCTAAATATACGCCGTCATACAGAGCCTAGATTGGGATTTATTTAAGGGTTTCAGGTTTTCCAGAGAAGAACACACTTCGATTTTTCTCACCCAAATATCTCTGCCTCATCTTCTTGACATCTTGAAAGATACGATGAGGCGTGGCTGCTGATTATGCAATTCTGCTAATTCGCAGGCGATTTGCCGCTGAATCTCATAATTCAGTTGGGCAAAAGAGGCCTAAAACCCAGTAGAGATCTCACCTCTGTTTGCCAGCCAAACGATGCAATTTGTTTGTTTTTCAAATTAGTGGCGATAGCGCCGCAGCCTCTATCGGTTGTTCTTGCCCAGATGGAAGAATACTCTGTTGCACTCTATGTGTTAGACCAAATGCTTCACTCGGGTTTTTCCGTAAACGAGTCCACGACGAACATCGTTATTTGTTGCTGCTGCCATCTGAATCGGGTGGACTACAAACCAAGTCTCGCTACGCTCTTGCAGTGGCTGTTTTGGATTGATAAGATTGCAAAGGCCAAACCTTTCGGTTTTGAAACTATGTGAGTTTAATGAAAAACGACGCTATGATTCTCACTGTGATAAACAGTGTTTGCATGTTCGGTCTATGTGGTTACATTCACTGGTATTGTCGATGTCCTTTGCAAGAAAGAGTTGATCGATGAAGCTGAAGATGTAATGCTCATGATGATGCAAAATTAGGATCATGGTGTAGTCTCCTACAATGTGTTGATGCGTTGGTATTGCCCACATGAACGAAAAATTCATAATATACGCACTGCACTAGAACTTTTTGATGAGTTGCAAGTTGTTGGGTTCGGGATTTATCGTAAACGAGTCCACAATGAACATTATTATCAATTGCTGCAATCATCTGAATTGAGTAGACTTTGAGTTTGCTATCTTGGGCAGGATTACAAACCAAATGTCAAATCTAAATGCTCTCTCTACATTCATCTGAGTAGGGTAGACTTTGGGTTTGCCAGTTCGAAAGATTAAATTTTTATTTTGAAACTATGTAAGTCTAATGAATTTGTATTTATCATATAATACTCTTATTACTCTCTTTGTCTACTATTCTTTTTTAATGATGTTGAACAAGTTTTTATTTTTATTTTTTATTATATGTCTGGCAAGAAAATTGCTCTTAAATATTCACATCTATATTCTAATGGACGTATATTGAATATTGCTCTTAATACTCGCATCTATAATATTCTAATGGACGGATGAAGAAGGTTGGCAATGTTATCCATTGATGCACCATAGAGGGTTGAGTCGAATATAGTTACATATAATTCTCTATTATAGTTTGTTTCATATAGGTAGATGCTCGTGTAATTTGTTGAGTTAAAACCAAGTTTTTATATTTACTTTAATTTAATTTGTTTAATGGGCGAGTCGTACAATGTTGATGCTTAGAATTACAAAGCACTTGTTTATGCTTAGAATAAAAGATACTAAAAATCCTAATAAATTTCATCAATAAAGGAAATAAACTAATAAAATTATTATCTCTTAGAATGTTGATTCTTAATATCAGTGTAACTGCAAATTTCATTTTATTAAATATAATAAATACGAAAATGATTTACAACTTGAATTTGTTCGGATCGAACCGAGAAACTTTGCGGGTTCTTAACTCTAACTTGATCCTCTGATTCTTCTCTTCAAAGACTTTGACTCGAGTGACTTTTGCAATGGTCCTTGCCTTAATCTTGACTGTAGTTGAAGTTGGAGACTTGAAAACATTGATTCGAAGACTCGATGTTTTGTGTTGAATCAAACGTGGTTTTTGGACGAATTTCTTCGACAGGAATGAAGAACGGCTTGAATGTTTGATTAAGATCATTAGATCTTCAACGGTTGAACGAGGAGTGCCTTGGAAGAGAAACGCCGAATCGGAGGGGCTTCGAGCCTTGATCTCTGACTTGGAACTGTTTCTGGATGTGTTCTTCAGAGAGTGTCTTTGAATTTGTGAAGATTGACTTCAATCTTTGAATGTCTTCAACTATAAATGCTGAATCGGAGGGTTTTAGGACCTTGATTTCGGATCAAACGCTGTTTCTGACGAATTTGTACGAAGAACGGCGAAGAACGACGACGTACACCTTTGAATATTCAAAGGTCTTGAAGAACGTTGTTGGAACTTCTTTGAATCTTCGAATAGAAACACAGAATCGGAGGGATTTTGAGTTTTAATCTCTGATCAGGAGTTGTTTGTGGCGGGTTTGCACGAAAAACGGCGAAGAACACTTTGAGTCTTCAAAAACGGTTGCAAAGGATTCACAGTGCCACATGACACTTTCTGATTGACTGATGCCGATTTGATGAGCTTTTATTTGGCCAATTACCAGATTTGGCTGATTTGATTTAATTTTCATTATTTACTTTTTTTTTTTCAAGCAATATATGATTTGATTTTACTTGGGCACTAAGTCAACTGTATTAATTACTGCAGACTCATATTTTTGGCAAGCTTGTACCGTGTATATTAATACCCAATTAATTTAATAATTTAATTTGAGAATTAATTTATTTAAATCCCCAAAATAAAATAATAAATTTATTTTGATATTAATATTTATTTGTACACATGTCATTATTTAATTGGGTGCAAAAATTAATTTGCTTATAAATGCCCCCTCGTGCTTTGTTCACGGTCATTTGTAACTTAGAGTGAATGAAGCACGATTTTTTTTTTGTCAAGTTCGATTTTCTCTCTCTTTTTTTTTTTTTTTTTTTCCGAAGCATTTGTAGGGAGGCTGTAAGATGTGCCGCATTTTTTCAAGGAAAAGATTTTAGACCTTGAACAACAAGAAATTCTTAAAATTGATTTGTTCCAAATTTATGTTAATCCTTCCAATTTCAGAAGATTACGCAGCAGGATAATCAAATTTAATTCTTCGGCAGATTGAGTTTCCTTTTCCAACACCCAAATCACCCCTATAAAGGGGGTTCTCAGTACTTCAATTTCATCCATCCGCAAACAAGAGCAAGACTGAGACGGCGACAACAAGAATTAGATATCAAAAGAAATTTCCAGAGGTAAATTCTTTATGTTTTTTTAATTTATCTTTGAAAGTTTTTTAATAAGAATTTATTAAATAAATAATAAATCCACCCATAAAGTGGATATGGTTGAGGGAAGTTAGTGAATAACTTTCATTCTCAACCAATATATAGATGATACGAGAGTTTTAATAGAATGATAATGAGAATTCTGATTCTCTCTCAAAACTCTCCGCGAATATTGACTTCTCTCCTAAGCAAAAATATTGCAGAAGAATTCTGGGAGAATTCTTCATCACACAAATATATATCATACTTATACTCAAACAAAGACATTTATATTGTGGGTTATGAACCAATTCGTGAAGTAATTCTAGTAATTGAGTTCTGACTATGAGGATCACGGATTATACGTAGAATCCAACCGACTCGAATTCCTTCCGCTGTAATTACGAGGTTGGTCGTTCCAACTCCCCTTATGTGATAATTGAAAATCCAACAATGGTATTAGAGTCAATGCGTTGGGTTCTCCTATTTGAAAAACTTGTATGATCCTATGTGAAAATTCATGTCATATATGTGATGTATAATTTTCACAGTTTTTGATTCGTATACGTATGAGTACTGTACTTTCTCAATTTTTTGGATTTTTTGAAATGGTGGAATTTGGCTATGAAATTTTTACTGTATGTAGCATATATGATGATATTGATGTCTGCAAAGTTTCGAATTTTTTGGGCAAGCCGTTTGTGAGAATTAAATCGGTCTTTGAGAAAATACAGAAACTTTGACAGTAAATTACGAACTGTATATAATGAGTCGTGATGATTTCTTGTTACTAGATTGAAGTAAATTGAAAGAGGATTTCATTGATATACAGTTCGTGAATTTTGGTCAAGTATTGTGTAAGTTATGATTTTTTGCAAGTTTCGGTATTTTTCTGGAATCTTCTTAAGAACAAAATTTTTTAGATCCAATTTTTCGAAACCAAATTGAACAAATTGGATTTTGTTCTAGTTACTGGATGAATCTACATTTCATAAGGATTCCATCCATGTATTTTTTGTAAATTTTGGATGAGAAACGAGTAAGATATGAATTTTCAAAGTTTTTCCACGAATTGGGGTATTTTTGTAAAGTTTTAGAAACTTTATGAGCTTGTTTTAGAGAATTAGATATTTTCTAAGGACCAAAATGTAATTTTTAAAAAATTTCATGGATGACCCGGTCAATAACGGTCAAACCGGGCCGAGCCGGTGGACCGAACCAGTCCAGACCGAGCCGGACCAAATCGACATGGACCGAACCAGGCCGAACCGCCTAGAACCGAATCGATCCGAGCTGAACCGGATACTGGACAGGCCAGGTGGGGTCGACGCCGGACATCTGTGGCGCGTGGCCTTCACACGCCGACCGACGGCGGACCACGGTGGCGCGTGTGCTTCACGCGCCGGCCGACGGCTGACCACGGCGGCGCATGAACTTCACGCGCCGGCCGACGGTGGTCCACTGCGGTTGTCCTGTTTTTTGAGCTTCACGCTCATGCAATCTTGTTTTGGCTCGTTTGAGCTCATTTTAACTCCATTTTTTGTGCTGAAAATTCCTATGCGCTCGTTTTTCAGTGTAGAATCTTAATATGCAGAGTATGGAAGAATTAAACTAGAAATTTTTTAATGCTTGTTTATCAATTCAGATGAGAACCATAATTAAATTGTTGCACTTGTGAAATTAGCTGGTTACACTTAGAAATCAATTTTTTGTGTATTTATGAGCTTTGAATTCATGAGTTGATTTTTTTTAATGTTCGAATGGTTGCTCATTTTATTGATATTTATCGAATAAGAAGTTCGATAGTGTTTCTGCATGCTAAAATCCTTATGTAGATTCCTCATTTACATAATATAATAGTATTTGAACTAAGCATGTTTGAATACTGATTTATGTAAAGAAAATGGGAGCCAATGGTTAGACTTGAATTCACTTGTGAATTTGCTTGATGCGCTTTTGGAAATTTGATTTCTTAAGCGTGAAAGAGAGCTGAGATTCATGTGTTAAAGTTTAACTGACATTATTATGCTTTGTTGGCTGCTCATTTTTTTTAGGTATGATGATGAGGGAGATAGTTACCACACATGACCAGAGGGCAGGAGACGAAGTACTCCATGAGTTATTAACTTATAAGATGAAGCCTGGACATAATTTAAGAGATCATCATCTAGTCCTTGCTGAACTTTATTTTCAATTGTTGTCCCTGATGTGTAAAAATGTCATCCCACTTCATTTGAAAGATGAAATTCAGAGTCCAAAGACCTGGGCAAAATCCCTTCCTCCTTACTTAGAATATGTCTATTGGAAGAAGTGGTCAGACTTAAAGGAAAAGCCCTCAGGTTACGTGATTATGAATGAAATCACCATTGATTCTGAAGTGGATGATAGAGGGAAATCACTTAGATCAGCGTGCTTGAGGATGGGTGGCATTCATCGATCCAATTTTCTTAGATTGATAGGTCGAAGTAAAAGTCGGATGAAGAATCCTCACATGGATCCTTTGGTATGGGCGATCCATCGTGCAGGAACTAGAATACCTGACGTAGTTCGACATGATAAATTGAATGTGAAGTTACAGTTTAGAGGGACCCATTTCTCTTAAATTGTTGAAAGAAATACTAATTGAAACTTTGAAAGTTGATTATCAGTTTTTCCTATTTTCGTATTAATTATGACTTTAAGTGGTTGTGATTAATTTATTTTTTGAAATTGCATGTTAATTCATGTAGTTTAGTGGTAGTTCTAAGTTATATGAATTGTTTTAAATACTTGAACTACGTTGTTTTTGTATTTTGGAGCTGAATCTGTTTAATGAGGATACTTTATGCGACTGATGATTAATAACTTTAAGTTATTTTTTGATGTCAACTTTTGTATCAAGTTTTATAGATGTCAGTTAACTTAACATGGAACAAGATAATACATAAATGAACGTTAACTTTTGAAAATTTTGATGTTACAAACCTGACAATGACTTCAACAACGATCATCGCTGAATTAAACCAATAAGTAAAATAAAAGGCGATAGTAATATCACGCAGCGTCGTATGATATAATACATGTTCTTGGGAGAACATAATGTTTTAGACCCTATTAACCATGATGAAAAGTATTCTGGAATAGAGATAATACTCAAACTGAAAACAATTTGGACGGTTAACAGGCTTGGAATATTGAAAATTTCATAGCTAGTGAAATAATGGTAATTTTTTTTGTCAATAATGACATATTCCATGATTGTGAATAGCATCATACCACCTATAATATCTGGGTATATTTAAAAAGAAAAGTATGGTGCCATTTCGTTTATGAGAAATATCGAATTCAGGATTATTCATTCCTAACAGTAGAGAACACTTAAGAGTCAACACGACTCTTGATGAAAGTGTTGAAACTTTCACTCATACAGCTCATAACGTTGAGCTAAAAGACGAAGAATTTGAAACTTCAAAGTCTTCATTAAGTGTTCTTGTTATATTTTATTAGTTCTATAGGAGCTTTGGGCTCTGAACGTAAAAGAAAATGGAAGGAAGGTGAAAATGATAAGCAATTTCTAACTGGGAGAGTTGCTATCAATCTTGATGTCAATCTTAATGCTAGGAAGATTAAAGAAAAATGCTAGACTGAAAATGGATAAGAGAGAAAATGACGTGTTTCAGTTGAAAAGAGCATGATCATTTTTTTCTCATGAATGTACTAAGTTCAGGAGGGACAAAGTAGTTCATTCCGTTTTTTGTTTCAAGCACAATCATCTTTAGTAATGTGTTCTTAACTGAATCTTATCCTTGTGGATTATAGATTCAGAAATAGTAAATCATAGACTAAAGACTGTTGATCATTAAGACAAGATGCAATTAAAGGAACTAAGCTCGAGTGAAGTCTTGGGACTTGTAAACTTGAGATTGACAATGGTCAATGTTTTATATCGCATATTCTTTTGTTTGCTCGAGAGATCACATAGGATCTCACCACTGTATCGGGTCTTCCATAGCTGGGATATGATTAACCTTTTTCTGTGAGACATGGTTATGATTAGTATGTGACGGCAACATGTTGGCTTCACACGCAGTCCACCAGCGAGTGAATGGCATGTGTAACATAATTGATGGTATTAGACTTATTTTTCCATGTTTTTTAAATGGTTATGGACTATAAGTGAGCAATTGTTTTAGTTATATGAAGTAAGTTCATGTAGACTAAATATTTGCTCCTCTAGCAATGCTTATGTAGACGATAATATTTTGACTTGCTAGATTAGGTCATGTTGTGCAAGATATGATGAACTGACTTATGATAGAAGGATTATGATGCCCGTTCTTTAAAAGTCAAGTTGTCAAAATTGTGGAATATCTTGCTCATAAGTGACTAGAAAACTATTATAAAATAATTATTGTAGATTCCTTATTGCAATTATTTCATTCTGATAAATGTGATTCTATGAATGTCGATGAGAAAAATATGAAACTTATTGTTTCTTCATTACCTTTGTCGATAATTTTTCACGTTTTTGATATGTCTGTCTTTAAATTCACATAAGTCCGAGACATTGGTTTATTTTTTGGACACCACCTAAATGAGATGTGAATGGAAGACATAACTTTAAAGGTTTTAAGAACCTATAGAGCACGTGAATATTTATCCAAAAAGGTAACCTTGGAATCTTGGGATCAACAACTTGTGTACATAACTCTGCGAGTTAGTACTGAGAGTTGGGTCCAATGATAAATATGTCTTCATAAGATGCTTCGTTACAACTAAAGGTTACGTGATGATTGAGTTGAAAATATTACATTAGATAGAATCACATGATATCAATTTTCTTGGAAATTGAATTTTCTAGTAAGGGCAGCATTATTTGGATGTTAAACCACTGTGAGATTAGAATAATCACTCTATCAGATCCAAGTGGGAGTGATTTAATGTGATTTTTAATATATGCTTACCCATTAAAGATCAGATGGATCTTGATGAGAGTAATTATCTAGAGGAGATATCATCTACATAATTTCACAGTTTTTTAATATCTTCAGATACTAAGAAACATGTACTTGAGAAGCATCACGATCTCCAGAAAATATGATAAATATTTAGGGAATGAGAAACCTACAGACGTTTGAGAGGTTCTGTCTTGTTCTAATAAAAGATTGATGAAATAAAGCAATAGAAGAAGTCAAAGAGGTGATGAAATCAAATCAAGTTTGGAAACTTGTAGTTTTTTCATCGAGACACAAAATAGTTGAGAATGTGAATTCTCAAAAGTCAAAGAAAGATCAATGGGTCTCTCTTGAGGTGACCAAGTTCACATGATAGAAAAGATTATACTCTAAAAGGGGAAGTATAAATTTTTCTGTAAAATGTGAGTTGTACCTCGATTCGTCACAACTCTAGCTAAAGTAAATTATGATTTTGAATTACATAAAGATGGACGTTGAACATTGTATTTTCTCAACGGAGAGTTAGAAGAAAAAATCTACATGTAAAGCAGTATGATTCTTTCTTCAAGGAGGATAATGTTTGTAAATTGAGGAAGTCAATTTACGGACTTAAACAATCCTCAAAGACAGTGGAACTGAGACTTTATTAAATGATTGTCTCATTAATTTTGTTATGATAGACAAAGGCCACTGTATTTATGTTGAACAGTCCAAGGTAATTTTTTGTAATTTCTCACTAGATGTTGATGCATCACTTGCTAGAGTTATAACAATGAGTATATTTTCTTGGTGAAAAGATTCATTCTGAATAATTCTTAGAAGACTCATGTTCTTGAATGATTCAGGATAAACTTTGAGAATGCGTTGATTATGTTATAAAGGAGCGAGTCATTAAGTTATGATTAGTGTCTGAGAACTCTAAATATGAAATGTTTAGTTCCATATGAAAATGAAATTGGATGTTTGATGTTTGCTAAATTGTGTACACATCGAAATAGTTGTTGAGTTGTTTGTCTTGGTTAGCAGATATCAATTAATCTGGAAAAATACATTGAAGATAGTGTGAGAGATTTTGAGATATCTAAAGGGTACTGCATATTATTATCTCGAGGAGATAATCTAGAATTAAAAGAATATACAGACAATAATTGGAATTGTGATTTAGATGGATATAAATAAAATTCCAATTATGCCTTCTTGCTTAAGTGAGAAGCAATCTTAAGGCATACCATGAACTAGATTTGTATAACACTGTCCACTAAGGAAGTCGAGTTTGTGGCATGTGCATTTGCAGTCCAATATGTAGTTTGGTTGAGAGATTTCTGGATATCTTTGGAAATAGTAAGCACTTCAAAGGAAGCTGTGATGATTCATTGTGGAATCAAACAGTCGAGTGAGAGTTGTAGTGATTCATTGTGGAATCAAACAATCCAGTGGGAGCTGCAATTGTACATTATGGAATAAAACACTCCAGTGAGAGTTATTCCAATTCATTGTGAGAACAAAACGGCTAAAGCTTACTCTGAGTATTTCAAGTATCAAGAAAACCAAACATCTTAATATAAAGTTTGACTTTGTAAGAGTGTTACAAAGTAGAAACAAATATTTCCTAAAAGATTCTCTACTCGTTTAATGTTAGCAAATCCACTTGACAACACTTCACAAGAGATGTTTAGGACATCTATGGTTAAAGTTCTTGCGTGGATTTGAACATGGTACGATGTAGATGTTAATGTTCCTGAAAAGTTTATGTATTGTGAATTATATGAAAGGTTCATATAATAGTATGTCAACAAGAAAAGATTAGCTCTCTCATACGAGTAATCGCCTATTACATCTGAGTATGTAAAGAGATGAGATTATTTGAAAGATAATCGTAATAGATTTTACCACAAATCTATTTAACTTGTTACAAAGCTAAATCAGTGGATTTCTGGATGAAAGTGGGAGGAAATCCAAGTTAAGTGTTGAGGATACACTTAAACTGTAATTTACACGATGTTAAATAAGTAATTTTGATGACATACACTTCCATTCTTGGAAGTTTAGATATCGTGACATGTGTTTCATACCACATGTGCTAAGTTGACCATAAGGAAATGAGAAAGATATCCCCATTTTCTCATTGTATGAGGCCTTGAGGTTTGGATAAGCCTCTTATAAGTACCCTTAAGACTTTCTATAATATTTCTAAGTCTTCACTTTAGTGTTGCTACTTTAGCAAGTTACCAATAGTTATGAATTATAATGGCGATGCGGTGCATGTCTAGGAAAGCAGCTATAGTGGGAGTCTGTAGATATTTTGTATGAAAGGAAGGACATCTTTATTAACACTTTCTATTGTGTTCATTGACCGGTCAATCGAGTTGAGAGCTTAATTATGAACAAATAGATTCGATAAAGGTTAATTATGCTCTAATAAATTCAGGGGATTAAAAGAGATATGTCAATTTGTGTTGATCGAAAATAGTTCTGGGGTATAACGAGAATTGAATTCTTCAAATAAATCTGGTTGAGTTGCTATATATCCTTAGCAAGTGTATATCGAGAAAACTCATATTCTCGAGGGTCACACAATATATTTGCCTGTATGAATAAGTATAAAGATGTGAAGTAGATGAGCGTAATGCTCAAACTTCATGTGTGAGTGGGAGATGAAAGTTATTTAATAAGAATTTATTAAATAAATAATAAATCCACCCATGAAGTGGATATGGTTGAGGGAAGTTAGTGAATAACTTCCATTCTCAACCAATATATAGATGATACGGGAGTTTTAATAGAATGATAATGAGAATTCTGATTCTTTCTCAAAACTCTCTGCGGATATTGACTTCTCTCCTAAGCAAAAATATTGCAGAAGAATTCTGGGAGAATTCTTCATCACACAAATATATATCATACTTATACTCAAACAAAGGCATTTATATTGTGGATTATGAACCAATTCGTGAAGTAATTCTAGTAATTGAGTTCTGACTATGAGGATCACGGATTATACGTAGAATCCATCCGGCTCGAATTCCTTCCGCTGTAATTACGAGGTTGGTCGTTCCAACTCCCCTTATGTTATAATTGAAAATCCAACAATCTTCATCCTTTTCCTCTTGCCATTTTTTTAAGGTCAACCAACATTCTATGCATATGGGAACATCACACGATTTACTCTACCGAAATACTCCGAGGATGGAGAGCACTTGGTCATCGTTGGACGTCATTATGACTACCACTACCCGGTTCGATTCTATGCCCACAGACGCCACTACCACTACCTTCTCTGTTGCTCGGCTTCTTGGATAACTGTCACTATGGCTTCATCGCTCATCCGATTCTTGCCACGTGGTGCCGTCTGATTGGCCGGTGTCATTTGATTGACTTGATTTGAGAATTAATCAGATTTAATTTGATTAACTTAGTTCGTTTCCCCTTTTGACGAGATATCATTTAATTTCCGATCTTATGACACGTAAACTGTATTTATTACTCAATATGAGTACCGAAAACTTATTTAATTTGACCGACTTGTATCATGTACATTTAATGTCAAGTTTAACTATTTAATTCGAGAATTAATTTAATTAAATTCTCAAAATGTAATAGTAAATTTAATTTGATATTAATATATGCTTGCACACGCATCACCATTTAATTGGGTGCAAAATTTATTTGCTTACAAATGTCCCCTCGTGCTTTGTACCCGATCGTTTTGACTTGGAATGAATGAAGCACGAAAGTATTTTGCACCCTCATATGCATTTGGAGTTTTGAATCATGACTGAACTTAGAGGATGTCTAAGCTGCCTACGTACCCCTTTAAAGACGATCAAGTCATAATGTAGTTAAAGGGGGTGTCATAAACAGTTTATACTCATGTAGGTTAGGAGTGACATACAGTTTAAACTCGTGTGTCAAATAGATTTAATTTGAATTTATTTGATAGTTTTCACTCGTATCAGGGAGTATCACAATTTTGTAGACAGTTCAATCTCTTATCAAGGAGATTTCATTTGACTTGGGGAGACTTCAATCCGATCTTCGATTTGAGAGCTTCAGACAGGTTTGTCTTTCATCAAGGAGACTTGATTTGGCTTTGAGATAATTTTTGCTCGTATCAAGGAGCTTCATTTGATTCGGAGAGACTTCAATTTGATCTCCGGCTTAAGAGCTTCAGACAGTTTTATCTTGTCGAAGAGTAATTTTGATGGACTTTGAAATAGTTTTCGCTCGTATCAAGTGTTGGTGATCGGTTCTAATCGCGTGGGTTAGTGGCTATTTTTAATTGGTTTTGGAATTACCAAACAAGAACGTGTGATTGATTACCACCGTAAATGGTAAATTCGGTTGTTCGGGTTATAAAATCGAATATATGAGTATTGAATTTGTATTTATTTCATGTGTGTGCACGTTTAGGTGTATGAGTGTGTGTAATTGGAGTATTTGTGAATTTGAACTTATATTTATAGTTGGAGAACAACTTATTTATACTAACCACCAAGTAGGAGGTGTACATGATTCTTGGACTACCAAGCTTGCATGCTTGACATGTGTCCTTTGACCACATTTGACCTTATTTAAGCTGAAACTTAATTACAAAGTCTTGTATTTGGTCTTAATTCGAACTTAACGTTGCTCGCCGCTATATGCTCGGTGAATCATCACTTGTATTTCCTCTATAAAGGTTGTTCGCCTCTTGACTATATAGTTCATAGTTGTTCACTTATGTATTCAATGTTGGTGTGCCTCTGGATCTTTAATTCTTGTTCGTCGATGGTCTAATTGACTTGATAGGTTGATTGATGGCATACACTTTATGTATGAGGGAGTATAACAACTTTTATTAATGTTGTTCGTCACCGAGGACTGGGCATGGTGATCATTCCAGGCCCCGAGTCTTGGACCTGTTTGCCAACAAGCTGTTTGTCAAGGTAGTTGCTCGTCACTTAATACACTTCCTGGATTAATTTATGTACTCCCACTTTGATTATCATTGTTAGTTATCTCTGGTTTGGGTATTTTGCTTCATAATCTTCATTTATGCCTTAACTCTTGCTCGCCAGGCTAAAATTGATGTTCGCCTATCAACAATTGCCCCCTATCCTGGCTAGATGTTGTCTCAGATGAGCAACCTTGTGGCGAGCAACTATAGTCAGGATATTATCTTGGTAAGGATTGGGCCGAATAACTTCTCTTAGACGAGTAGCTTTTGGCCACCATTTCGTCTTCCCAAGATCTGGGAGTCGTCCAATGATGACATGGGCCACATGATTATGCACCGCCCATGCGCGATCAAGCCTGAGGCCACGCGCCCATATAATTGCATGTAGGCCCTTTAACACTTGAGTTTGCTCGAAAATGACCCCATTTTTTTTTATCATTTTGACCTCAGAATTTTGAGAAAATGACGGATTTTACCCCGTTTTTTGCTTGGGTATATAAACGAGTGGGAAATGAATTTTTTCCCACTCTTCACCCTTTGCTACAGAAATTCCGGCGATTATTCTCCATCTCCGGCGACTTCAAAGCTTTTCCTGTGAATCTCAAGGTATTTTACATTATTTCACACCTCCCTTTTAATTTCTTTTCTTGTTCTTTCGTTCTCTCCATTTTGAAATCGCACCACCGCTACCGTGTGTGAGTAGCGCCGCCGCCTTCTGCAACAATCGTCATCACCCTCCACCAATCCCCCACCGGAACCTGCTATTTAGCAAATTTTTCATAAACTTCTTCAAACTCGATCCTTAAACTCGAAACCCATGTCCTCTCACTCAAGTAACCAAAATTCTGAGGAAGATCTGGACCTTCTTTTTCCCATAGTACCGTTCGAGGGACAACCGCCGTTCGAAATCTCGTCGGAAACACACCCCGACGTTGATTATGTGGTCCGATCAGTGGGAGATACCGGTGTTCGCCAATCCAGCGAAGAAATTAGAGCGGCCGCGAGCAAAAATTCAGATGAGGAGTCTTCATCGAGCTCAGAATCCGAGGAGGTAGATCCGGAGTTTGACGAGCTTACCCGTGAATTTCTAGAGGGGATAGAATTACCAAATCCCAAGATGCTCGAAAATGAAATCCCCTCTGGAGTTGCTCGCCCATTCGAATAGCGAGCATATGCTGCTGAATTTGCGAACAACATTCCTCGCCCTCAACGACAAGTTTTAGATCTGGTGAGAACTGACTATCAGGCGAGCTGGATTCAGAGTGTTGTTCGCAAAGACGAACTTAATTTAATCCGGGAGGCGTATCAATTTTCTTACGACATCTATATGTGGGCCCCGAAAAAGAAAGAAAGGGCTAATCGGTCTCCACCAGGATGTACGGCGATCAATATCGACACCCTTATCGCCGAGCTAAGGTTGCCATTGCCCCTGGTTGTTGGTCGATTTTTGGAGGCGACCAACCTTGCCATCACCCAGATTACACCAATAAGGTGGATGAATTTGCTCGGCATCATGGGTTTGTTCGCCATGGAAGGGTACGTTGACCGTATTACCGCTGAAGAGGTCAACAACCTAATGACGATCACCAAATGTCCAAGGGGTGAAGAGGGCTACTATTATTTGAAGGCCCGGACTGGACTTAAAATTGTTGAAGGAGTGCCGAACAAAATAAAAAACTGGAAAGAGCACTTTTTCTTCATCGGGGGTGATTGGCGAGCATCTTCCGTTCCACATGGTGGTGTTGGGCGTATATATTCCCCCACTGCTTACGGGAAGATTAGACGTAAGCTTACTTTTGTTCGTCTTTGAACTAAATTGTTCTAATTTAACTTTTCTTATTTGCTTGTAGGTCCCCGATTGCTCAAGTGGAACACCGAAGAGGAAGAGATTGGCTCAGAGTTCCTCTTCACCTCATGTTTGGTCGCCCTGCGAGACAAAGTTGATAGGACTATTGAGCACGTAAATAAGGAGAAGTGTTAAAAAGCTGCTCGCCTGTTCACGTACCCCCACCATCTCGAAGCACAAATCGAGGTGCCCCCAGGTATAAATAATTCCAACTCTCCAAAGCAAACTTGCTCGTCAATAGCTTCTTGTCTCAAAACTTGCTCGTCTAATATATAATTTTTTTTTCTTATAACCGAGCAAGTTACAGTAGTTGTTCCTCCTTGCTTCGGCCTCCTAGAGCAGAGAGTCCACGAGATGCCGCCTCCAAAGGGAAGAAAATTCAAAGGAGATCCACCCTCCAAGGTCTTGGCGATGACGAACAAGCTGGCTGGGGCTCCAGTTAGTTGGCAAGCTGCCCCCCCCGCTGGTGCTACTCCACCATCTCCCCCCGCTGGATCCCCCCATTGGGCTAAGAGACTAAAACAGGGAGATGGGACTCATGTAGCCCAGGCTACCCCTGTTGGTGATAAGGGAAAAGAAAAGGTGGGGAAAGGCTCCTCTCGCACCCAAGCCATTGAAGTTGCTCACCCCACTTCAATCGAGCCAACTGAAAGGGCGAGCAAATTCGGCAAAGACAGGCAGACTCCTCCAAGAGGGCCGGAGGATATCACACATCTTGGCTGGGATGCCAAGAAATTTGCCGAGTAAGTTTGTATCCAATCACCTTGCACATTCGTATTTCCATAAAAATTTCTAAGTATCATTTATTTCTTTGCTCGCAGTTACCGGGAAGAAAATCATCCTGGGCGACCAAGCTGACTTGAACCGAACTTTACTAGCTTTACTAGTAGTTACCCCACAAGAGTATGAGATCACAGTAGTATGGACAAGTATAGGGACCAAGTAGTATCGAACCCAAGGGAAAGTGTGTATGCGAATAGATCCCTGGAGATGTATGTCTCGTAGTTAATATGAGTGTATGTTTGGGGATTGAAATTTGTTAAATCTAAAATATTCTACTCAACTAATGCAAAAGAAAGAAATGAGTTAATTATCTAAGGGTTTTGCCTCAAATATAAAAGGGTGAAGCTCAGGATAGGAATCCCTACGTATACTAACGGAGCCGGTACATAATTAAAATAACCGTGATGTGCAAGAAATAACCTAAGTATAAGATTGTAAGATAAAAAGCTCAAGAATTAAACCCTAATACTTTATCCTATCAATCGACTTCACTAATCCACTAAACAAGTTAATAGATTGTGCTTAATTAAAGAGACCCTAATTTAACTAAGGTGATGCGGTCCTCCTCCTTAGATAAACTGATAGATGAATAAACCCTTTCTAAACCCTCTCCTTAGATTAACCCTAAAAAAATCCTATCCCAGCCTCAGTACCAGAAGTTCCAACTACTTCTTCTGGTGCAGAACAGCCCGTCCCCTCACCCTCTACACAAATTCCTACCCCTCCCCAATCTCACACTGACCAGATTCCCCCCTCTTCCATGGCATTGGGATTTGCTGCTCCTCCTCGTTCTCCCACTTGCCTGACCAACGATGATAGTGAAGATGAGGATGCTTCACTGGAGCCGGAGGTCTTAGCACCATCCTCCTCTGCCTCTGGGCCCAAACCCTTTATGTTCTCATCTGCAGACATGGGTCCCATCAGGCAGAGTATGAGTGTAAGTGCTCAGCTCTGGCTAAGAGAGCATTTTCCCATCCTTTTGGAGCACTTACCTCTGCTGGCGGATCTGACTGACGCCAAGGTCTGGAGCAAGGCCAGACTGGAAGATGTGGAGGACTTGATGCTGTTGCTAGAAGAGACGAGTCTCTCCACATTCACTGCATTGGAGATAGAGCTCAAGAAGAAGATGAACATCCAGAACCCAGCTGAGTTAGAGACTCCAGAAGCAGCGAAGGTGTTGATTCGTACCCTGCTCATCCAAAGAGGAGTAATGATCACTCCTGAGGGCCCCTCATACAAATTTGGTCCTTACTTCACATTCCCTCCAGAGCTCTACTCTGATGAGGAGGACTTCGATGTCACTCCTGCCGTGCTGCAAAAGATGAAGACTTTCTTCAATGAGCAGATCATGCAGATTGGACGCTTTTCTAAGGCAATTCAACACATGGCCCCTGCTATGATAGAGCACCAGATCCGGCAGGAGAGGAAGATCTTCTTAAAACAGATCAAGTCCACTTTTACCGCTGCCAAAGCATCCTTTAAGGAAAATGGACTATTTGTGAAGCTTGATGTGATGCATAGCCAGAGACAGCTCCAGGAGCATGTGTTGGAGCAGCTGAGGTCAGTCTCTGTGTTGAAGGTGGAAATTGCTTCTCAGATGCTGCAGACTGCAAGGCTCAAAGATTCCCACCAAGAGATGTTGGATAAGCAGGAGTGCTTGGTGGCAGAGTCCAAAGCCTATCTGGAGGAGGCCAAGCAGCTGCGTGATCTCCACTCTTCCTCCAACACTGCCTTGCCTGATCTTATAAGGCAGGTGGTCCAGCCCCTTATTGATGAAGTTAAAAAGGGGGAAGATAAGGCCAGAACTGATCTGGAGAGGACCTCTCTAGAGACTCTCTTCAGCCATGGTGCTCGTCTGGACCTGCTGGAGAACACTCTGGCCCAGGCGGAGCTGCAGAAGAAGAAGAAGGAAGAGTTGAAATCACTTACCATGGCTAAGCAGCTGGCGGCAGAAGAGGAGTCCACGGATACAGAGCAGGATCCTATGGCCGTTTCTGGACCTGCCAAGAGAAAGATTAGGAAAGTGAAGAAGAGCTTCCTTGAATCTGTCGTTGAAGAGGCAGAGAAGAGATTCAAGGAAGAGACGCCTGAAGAGAGGCAAACCAGAATAAGGAAGAACATAGATGAAGAGCAGAGGCTCAGATATGTTAGGAAGCAAAATAAGAAGACCAGAGAAGCTGACATCTCTTCTGGTGCTAGTGGATCCAGCCAGAGAAGAAAAGCTCCTGTAAAAGTGATGGAGATATTGCCTCTTAGGACAGAAGGGTATTTTGACTCAACTGTGCCTGTGCCCTTGATTGAAAGATGGAGAGAGGCAAAGACTCTGTGGTTCATCCAATACTACATCCAAAGGCCTCCACCAGAGGATGATGCACTTATCAACAGAACCTTCCACTCTTGGATGAAGGCTTACGATGCAGGTCTGTACAAGCAGCTGATGGACTCCACCATTGAATTCAACCTGGAGGTCACTGCTCCTGAATTCCATTATCTCAACACTCCCATGATAGGGGACCAGGTTGATTGGGCTGAACTGAAGAAACTGTACAAGACTAAGGTGTTGGCAAACTTCACTCCAACATCTTCTGCAGAACTCAAGGCCATTCAAGACAGGTTCCTTGACTGGTTTCTGGTGCCAAAGGAGAACAGAAGATATGCATAGTTTAGGACTCTGAAAGACAATGTAAAATGTAATCTTTTGTCCTCTATTATTAATGAAAAGTCATATCTTCTATGTTCAAAAGACAACCTCTTGTTGTCTTATTGTTTGCCTGATAAGATCTACTCTAAGGTCTTATCCCTTTATTGTTTTCATGCTTAAGTATTTATGCTTTGATCAGTTCTGGTTAAGTTTTAACTCCATCAAAAAGCTGGAAATTGTTAGGATAAAAGTTGTTAGTTTTGATGAGTATAAACAAACCAGAGAATGTAATAGGACCATCTGGACCTGTTAGCCAGATGATGAACTAGATTAGGACTTAGTCTAGGGGGAACTGCCAGACCAGAAGACTTCACCAGAAGAGTCACCAGAAGACCTACCAGAAGACCTTCCAGAGGACTTTCACCAGAAGACTCCACCAGAAGACTTCACCAGATGAGACTGACCAGAGGCAGAGAACTTTCCCCAGACCAGACGAGTCTGGACCAGACGAGTCTGGTGAACCAAAAGATGCTCAGAATCATCTCTTATTCCTACTGAGTATTCTGGTTCTTGACCAGATCCAAACCAGAAGACATTGAGGTTGCCTGGTACCTGGTCCTGCCTTCTCTGGAGAGAATCAGAGTTAGGCATTGGAAGCACTTGACCGTTGGTGATTTAAATCAAGTCAACAAGATCAGGATTGGAAAGTTTTGAAGTCAATCAATCCAAGGATCCCACCAACCCAATCAATCAATTAGGGAATTGATTGATTGAAAACTTCCCTAAATAGAGGATCTGATTAGATTAGCTCTCCAACGGCTAAAACCTAGTCACCTCTATAAATACAAGAGTGCAGTTTCAAAGAAAGGTCCTAGATTCTCACGCGCAAGAAAACATCTTTCAAGCCTTGTTTATTCACTCTTAAGCACTCTTATTGCTCTCATATTTTGTATACTCTAAAAAAGGAGTTGTTGGATCTCAACATGTTCATCTCTAAGAAAAGGTTGAAGGCTGTAGACTTTAGATCGAAGGTAGATCTAAAGTGATTGTAAGAAGGAACTGGTACTTCACAATTCCAGTACGTAAGTGGTTTGTTGGTTGGTTAGTGAGACCCCTTTTGATCAAAGGGAGAGTGGACGTAGGACTTGTTGTCCGAACCATTATAAATCTGGTCTATTTATTTCTTTCATAAATTCTGTCTTAATTCATTTGTTTAGTGCTCTTATAAAAGATCTTGTGAAAGACATAATCTTTAAAGCTTCCGCAAATTATACTACTTAGTAGGACCAACATGTGGTATCAGAGCAGTGTGTCCAAAGACAACTGCTTTGTAAAGCTTTTTGGTGGTCACCGGGCAGATCCATTGCTCTTTATTGTGCTTGATAAATTTTTTTAAATCTTTATTAAGTAAAAATGTCTTCAAAATCTTCATATAAGAGCCGCAAATTACCAGAATTCTCCTTTGAGGATTACAACCACTGGAGCTTCATGATGAGTAATCATCTTGGGGCTATCCATCACCGCATGTTGGATGTGGTAGAGAGTGGCCCAATTCAATTTTACTGGACTCCTATTGATAGTGGCAGGTCAGAGTCTAGAGAAGAAACAAGTGAAACTGCCCAGAAAGCTGCTGATGACAGAGTTCCCAGACAGAGGATCCTCAAGAAGAAAGACGAGTTAGACAATGATGAAAGGAAGTTATATAACCTAGACCAGGTGGCAAGGACTGAAATCATCAACACACTCACAAAGGAGGTGATAGAAAAAGTCAGAACCTGTGCCACTGCCAAGGAGATGTGGGATAAACTTGCCTTGCTCTGTGATGGAACAGAGAAGATAAAGGACAACAAACTCCAAGCTGTTCAACACTCGTTTGACACATTTAAAATGAAACCAGACGAGACCATTGACCAGCTGGATATGCGCCTTACAAATCTACTGAACAAGGCTAGTGCCTTAGGTAAGACTTATTCAGAGAAGGAAATTAATAGTAAAATTTTGCGTTCACTAACCAGCAGGTGGAGAATCAAAGTGACTGTGATTAAAGATAATAAGGATCTCAACACTCTGGATCACCATCTCCTGTTGTCTGATCTCAAAGCTTATGAGTATGATCTTCAAGAGGAGGATCAAACAGAAGAGGTTTCCTCTTCTGGACAGAAAGGAGTTGCATTTTCCTCTACTATCAAGACAGATGATAAGCCAAATGAGTCTACTGCAGATGACTTGAGTCTCAAGGAGCAGGTAGCACTTCTAACCCATAAACTTGATAAGATGAGTTCTAAATATGGCAGGTACAAAAAGCATTGGAAGGAATCTACCAGAGATAGGAAGACTTCTTTCAAAGCTGCAGAAAAAGAAAGAACATCTGGAGACTCAAGGGAGACCAGATTCAGAACTCCAGAGAGGAGAAGAGAAAGCAGCTCTGGGAGATCAGATTACCAGAGGAGGGATGGCAGTTCTAGCAAATCTGACTACCAGAGGAGAGAGAGTAGTCCAGCCAGAACATAATACAACCAGAGGAGGAAAGATCCAAGTCCCAGTCCCAGAGGAGACAACACTTGTTACACATGCAACAAGCCTGGTCACTACAGCTATGATTGTCCTCAATTGACTCCTAGGGAAAGAGAAGAGAAAAGACTCAAGAGAGATAGGAGATATGCAGACAAGAGAGCACTACTGGCAGAAGCAGAAGATGAGGATACTAGTTCCAGTTCTTCTTCTTCTGATTTCGGATCTGATGATGATATATGCCTTATGGCAGACATCACTGAGGTAAATGAACCCACCTTATGCTTGTCAAATTCCAAATATACTGAATCCTCTCATTCATCTGGTGCTTCTAGAGAGTCTGATATGCAGCAAATGCTATCAGATCTCCAAAATTGTGTCCAACTTTACCAAAAGCTTGAAAAAGAAAATGGTAGACTAAGAGCTGAAGTTTAGTCTCTATCTAATGAGCACAAATCTGCCAGAGAACTCATGAAAGACCATTCTAAAGAAGTCTCTGAACTTCAAGAAAAGGTCAAAGAAAGAGATACTCTGGTAGACCAACTCATGAAAGAGAAGAACTCTCAAACAGAAGAGTTCAATGAGCTCAAGGCCAAATACCAATACCTTATCAAGGGTAAGCAAGTTGAGCAACCTATCATGGAAGTATCCAAGACCAGAGAAGTTCCAACTGTTGTATCCCTGATACAAGGATCTTCTCAAAGAGTGCATGACAAGAGTGGTTTAGGATATTCTGGAATTACAACCAGATCTACTAAAATTTTATGCAATAAAGGCAAGTTGTCTGAAAGATCTGGTGAATTGGTAGAAATCTGGGATGAAAAGATCCTAATGGAAAAGGTTACAGAGTAGTTAAAAATCCCAATCGGATTAATGATTACTCTGCTAACCATATGGATAAAGTTCCCAATGAGTTCACTGAACTGGAAGAGGAAATATTAGAGCACAAACGCCAGATAGGAGAACCTATGAAGATTGATGGTTCTGTTCAGATGCCTAACCAGATTAGGAGACCTCAGAGGAAACATAAAAGAGTGGAACCTAAGCAAATTAGGGGACCTCAAAAGGGAAACTCTAGGAGGAAACCTAATCAGAATAGGAGATATCAGAGGAGATATACTGAACCAGAGAATCTCAATCAGATTCAGGGATCTCAAAGGGGTTATGTTCAAAGAAGATTCCAGAACAGAAATGCTCAGAAGGAATTTTATCATCAGAATAGATCCAATTTTCAGAACCAGAGGAGGTCTTCCAGACCCATCTATAGAAAACCAACTGATCTGGGTAGCTATGACACCAGAGATGGTTCTTCTAGGATGTACCCATACAACCAGACCTTTAAGACCATGTCTTTAAGACAGGCCATTCCAAAGGCCAGATTTGAGAAAAGATACACCAGACCTGTTTATAGGAAAGGTGTTCTGATCAGACCAGTAGCTCAATATGTCATTGTAAGAGGACATGTGCTGGTAGATAGATTTGGAAGGAAGATAAGATCTCCTCATCCAGCAAGGGATGATCTTTATCTTTGGATTCCTACAAAACCTGCAACTAACCAATCAGGACCCAGCTCTAGTAGGGGACCTAATTGATCTTTCTGCAGGTGGATAAGAGCCCATTGGAGAAAGGTCTTTCAAGCAAATATGTGTGGTACATTGATAGTGGATGTTCCAAGCACATGACATTCCAGAAAGATCATCTCCATGATTTCAAGCCAATGAATGGGCCAAGAGTGATGTTTGGTGACAACAACTATGGAGTCACCAGAGGTGTTGGAAAGTTGACTTTTAATGGCATATATATAGATGAAGTCTACTTCGTTGAAGGACTCAAGCATAACCTGCTCTCAGTATCCCAATTTTGTGACAGGGGATACTCAATGAAGTTTTCTAGTGATTCATGCACTGTCTTTTCTTCTGATTATAATGATATTTTGCTTATAGGCTTGATGAAGGGTAATATTTATCTTGCAGATTTTAGCAGTTGCCCGAGAAATGCTTGCCTGGTTGCAAAGGGATCTGCAGAAGACAGCTGGTTATGGCACAAGAGATTGAGCCATCTTAACTTCAAAACACTGAACAAGATTGCCAGAAAAGGTCTTGTTCGAGATCTTCCTAATGAAGTGTTTAAGAAGGATCAGGTTTGTGGTTCATGCCAGAAGGGTAAACAACCCAAGACCTCCTTTAAGGATGTCCAGAGTACAACCACAACCAGAGTACTTCAACTACTTCACATGGACCTGTTTCTCCTCTTAGTTTCAGTGGAAGGAAGTACACCCTGGTGATAGTAGATGACTTTTCAAGATACACTTGGGTAGTGTTCTTGTTTAAGAAAAATAAAAAAATCACTAAGCTGCCAGAATTCTTCAAGCAGATTCAGAATGAGCAGAACCAGAGCATAGTCAGGATCAGAAGTGACAAAGGGACATAGTTTCTGAATTCACACATTGCAGAGTACTGCAAAGAGCATGGGATTTTTCATGAGACATCTGCTGCCAGAACACCCCAACAGAATGGAGCAGCAGAAAGGAGGAATAGAACCCTTAAGGAAGCTGCAAGGACTCTTCTAGCAGAGTACAACACACCACAAAGGTTTTGGGCAGAAGCTATCAACACAACCTGTTATACACAGAACAGATGCCTAATTGTCCAGAGACATAATAAGACTCCATATGAGATATGGAAAGTTAAAACCCCATCTGTTTCATATTTTCACATTTTTGGTTGCAAGTGTTTCATCCATGACAATGGGAAATCAAAATTAAAAACTTTTGATGCTAAAGTAGCAGATGGAATATTTTTAGGATATTCCAACACTAGTAAAGCATTCAGAGTTTTTAATAAGAATTCACTTTGTGTGAAGGAAACACCCCATGTTTTTGATGAATCTGCTGTTGAGTGCAAGGTGGAATTAAAGTCTTCTGATGAGACTCAGAATCAGACTATCCCCAGAGTAATCAAGGTCAATCCACCTATTCTTGATTCAGACTCAGATTCAGATTCAGATTCAGATGGTGACCCATCTTCTGGTTCTCTGAAGGAGAAGTCTTCACAAGGAGCAGAACCAGAAGAGGTTGGAACTCCTGTAGGGGAAATTCTCCTGCAGGTGGTGATATTCACCAAGGTACTGCAGTGGATGGTCAATCAGGCAAGGCCACGGGAAGGAGGACCCTGGTTGATCACCCAAATGACCTGATAATTGGAGATCCAACTAAGGGTGTCCAGACTAGGAGAACTCTTAACTTAGCTGCCTTATTCAGTTGCTATGTGTCCTTGATTGAGCCTAAGAACATCAAGGAGGCACTGAAAGATTCAAATTGGATTGTTGCTATGCAAGAGGAGTTGAATCAATTCACCAGACAAGATGTTTGGGAGCTGGTAGACAGACCAAGACATCAAAAGGTGATAGGCACTAAGTGGGTTTTCAAGAATAAGAAAAATGAGAATGATGTCATTACTAGAAACAAGGCAAGGCTAGTGGCTCAGGGCTATTCTCAGTCTAAAGGAATAGACTATGATGAAACTTTTACTCCTGTTGCCAGACTAGAAGCCATCAGATTGTTTCTAGCATATGCTGCTCACATGAGGTTCAAAGTATACCAGATGGATGTGAAATCTGCCTTTCTTAATGGGATTCTCATTGAGGAAGTGTATGTGGAACAACCTCCTGGTTTTGAACAAGGTGACAAAGTGTTTAAGCTTAAGAAAACTCTTTATGGGCTGAAGCAGGCACCCAGAGCATGGTATGACACTCTTTCTCAGTTTCTTCTGGACAATGGTTTTACTAAAGGTAAGATTGATAGGACCTTGTTTAGGAAAGAAGAAGGAAATGACATCCTTCTGGTCCAAATATATGTTGATAACATTATATTTGGATCCCCTAAAAAGAAGCTGTGTGAGAAGTTTGGTAAACTCATGCAGAGCCAGTTTGAAATGTCTATGATGGGTGAAATGAATTATTTCTTAGGTCTGCAGGTGAAGCAAATAGAGAAGGGAATTTTCATCAATCAGACTAAGTACATCAGAAACATGTTAGAGAAATTTGGAATAGGATCTAGCAAAGTAGACAAGATCCCTATGATGATAAATTTCAACATGGATCCAGATGAGTCTGGAGAGAGTGTGGACCAGACTCAGTACATAGCTCTTATTGGTTCTCTTCTGTACTTGACTGCAAGGAGAAAACGCTAGATCGGAGGGGCTTCGGGCCTTAATCTTCGATCTCGAGCTTTGAACGGTGAAGAACGCTTTGAGTCTTCAAGAACAGTTGCAGAGGATTCGCTGGATGCTCGTTCGCTTGTGTTCGCTTTGTGTTCGTCTTCGTTCGTCTCGTCTTGGTGTTCGTGTTCAAATGAATGAGCAGAAGACCCTATTTATAGTGAGAAACCTTCATTTCTTGTCATGCCACGTGGCACCACCTGATTGGCCCATAACATTTGTTGGGACATTGTCAGTTTTGATTAAGATCCCAAAGCCCCTGAAAAGATGATTGCCTTAATCTGTCTTTGTCAGGCTAGTCTTGGTTAGGATTAGTACTTAGTCATTTTACACTTCACAGGTACTCAGTGAGAGGAGAACTCACTGGAGACAATCAAGACTCAGAGCCTGAAGACGAAGAACACCATCCTGAACTTATGGCAGTCTTCTAAGTTGGCTGAGTAAGTGTCAGTGATGAAGAGTATGACCCTGAGGTCATTACTAACTCAGTCCTGAAGGGAACAGGTTGTCACTGAGTTAATGGGAAGACTTGGAGTAGAGCCAAGCAATGCAAAAGGAATTTCAGCGTCAGGACAAGACCGGTGAGCTCAAGACAAAATGAACTTAATAAGACAAGCCTGAAGCTCAGGAATAAGTTCTTCGTCTTCAGGCTCTGAGTCTTGATTGTCTCCAGTGAGTTCTCCTCTCACTGAGTACCTGTGAAGTGTAAAATGACTAAGTACTAATCCTAACCAAGACTAGCCTGACAAAGACAGATTAAGGCAATCATCTTTTCAGGGGCTTTGGGATCTAAATCAAAACTGACAATGTCCCAACAGTGTGTGTGCCAGATTTCAAGCTAATCCTAAGAAAAGTCATTTGGAAGCAGCTAGGAAGATATTGAAGTATCTTAAGGGAACAGTGAATTTAGGGTTATGGTATCCTGCAGATGACAATTTAGAGTTAAGTGGTTATTCAGATTCAGATTATGGTGGCTACAGAATTGATAGGAAGTCTACAAGTGGAACATGCCAGTTTTTGGGAAATAAGTTGGTATCTTGGTTCTCTAAGAAGCAGACTTCAGTTGCTACATCAACAACAGAAGCAGAGTATATGGCTGCAGGCAGCTGTTGTTCACAACTACTCTGGATTAGTCAACAGTTAAGGGACTACCAGATTAGAGCACAGGATATTCCAATCTTCTGTGATAGCAATAGTGCAATAGCAATCACCCAGAATCCAGTTCTTCATACCAGATGCAAACATGTTGACATAAGGCATCACTTCATAAGAGACCATGTTGAGAAGGGAGATATAAGGATGGAAAAGATTGCAACAGAGAAGCAGAGAGCAGATATTTTGACTAAGCCTTTGGCTGAAGCCAGATTCAGAGAGTTAGCTTTTGAGTTAGGACTTTTTGATCCAGAGACAAATTTGGTTTAGGGGGAACATCAGAGAAGTATCCTTTGTTTAATCTTGTCACATAATTTTTATGTCTTTTTAAACTAACATGCCTACATGTTAGATATACCAGGGAAGTTACATCTCCAGATCAGGTATGTACCAGATGAGGATTGTACCAGGTGAGGTACATTCTAGATGAGGTACTGAGATTGATTCCAGAGAATTCAGGAGTCAAATCTGACCAGAACCAGATGAGTTTTCATCGGATAAGATGTAACACCAGACTAACCGTGGTATCATCTGATTACAATACCAGGTGACATGTATGTATTTACTTCTCTGGCCTCTGATCATTGGGACACACTTTCACAATTAGTAAATACACTCAAACCGTTTCAACTTCAGGGTGTATTTAAGACTAGGGTAGAGGGACTAGGCAATCATTTCACTTTTTCTCTTGACTGCCACAAAACCCCATCGATCCCAGTCCCAATGACCATGCCCACGCACTACATTAAATCTGTAACTTGCCTTTTAACCGTGGCCGTCAGATTTAACACAATGCAATATGTCAATGAATTCAAAAATTGATTTTGTTCCCTAAATTAAATTTTACATTACACGCGTTCACACTTCATTAATTGATCAAGCCACGCGTCTTGCCCTATTTAAATCAAAATTTTCTTCAATCTGTCTTTCACGTTTCATTACTCTCAAATCCCTAACCTCTCTCTCTCTCTCTCTCTCTCTCTCTCTCACAGATATGGCACCCAAATGCAACTTCGATCCGGAACACGTCTGCAAGAAACTGAAATCCAAAATGGTGGTGGACTTCTATTCCACCAAGAACCCAGCGACGCACGAGATTCTGGAATTGTTGAGGAACTCTGGGTTGGAGGAGTTGATCTCCAAAATCCCCAAGGATTTGCGCACTTTGGATGAGTACGCTGCCCAATTTTTGGTCAGGATGAAGATCCATGATGACCACATTTCTTCCAAGATTGACAAGGAGGATGTCGTCTTCTCGAAGCACGACTTGTACAGACTTTTTGGAAATCTTTCTTCAGAAGGTGTGGACCCTTTGAAGTATAAGGAAGGATAAGTGTTGGAGTCGTTCAAGATCTTTGCCAGATCCTCTTACCAGAATTTGACGAAGGGCTTCTTGGACAAGCACTTGAGGCAAAAGTACAAGGTACTTTTCGATATTGCGGTGAAGGTATTGATGTGCGAAAGCCATAGCACAGATGCCACTTCACAGGCAGGCTCTGTGTTATGAGAGCCATTTTTTACGGCTCCAAGTGCAATTGGGCCAATTTCTTCTGGGGAGTTTTGAGGAAGAACAAGTTGAAGGTGCAGAAGGAGGAGTGTCCCAGTCTGCCAGGAGAGCTGCAGTACTTCTTCAATGCCAACGTTTCTCTTGGCACAAAGCTTACCCTGATCTTGGACTCCATCTTCCCAGAGAAGAAATGGAAGGAGTCATGGTGCAAGGGCTTTCACAAGTCCAAGATCCTCTTCTCTAAGGATGGTCCTCTCCATGGCTATCCTGACTCTGATGGAGAAGCAGCCATTCCTGCCCCCCCTCTTCAAGCAGTACCCTCACCTGCTAAGGGGTAGAAGCAGCAGAGGAGCAAGAAGAAGCCTGCTGAAGCTACTGGTTCTTCAACCATAGCTTTCTCTAGTTCCTCAGAGGAGGACCAGATTCCCCTTCAAGATGTTTTTGAAGAAGAAGGGTGATAGTGAAGAAGCTGCCAAGAAGGCAGGAGCGGCCAAGCAGAAGAGGCCAGAAGAGGTCAAGAAAGCCTCTGTAAAGAAGCCCAGAACAAGCAGAAGGGCTAAGAAAACACTTCTGGTGGATGAGCCATCAGAAGAGGAGGAGGAAGAAGAGGTTGAGCCTCTTAAGAAAAAGAAGTCTCAGGCCAGGAGAGCCATCTTTCAGGAGTCAGACTCTGGATCTGACCTGAGAGATGCTTTAGAGCAGGCTATAGAGGAAGCCTCTCATCTGATGGAGGAAGCCACGACTTCAGAGCAGGTAAACCTTCCTATCCCATCCTTTGACCCCATAAACCTTGTAACCCCCTCTACATCTCCCCCAGAAAACCCTCCCCAAAACCCATCTTCTTCTCCTGGTGTTCCCATCTTTGCACCAGAGCAGACCCTACCTTATACACCTCAATACACTCCCTCCACCATCCCTACACAAACTCCCTCTCCCCCTTCCTCACAAATCCCCCTCCCCACATATCCTTCTCCCCCAGCCCCTGTACCAGAGGTGCCATCAACCTCTGGTGCAGATCAACCCATTCCACCCTCCTCCTCACAAAATCCTATCCCAACCTCGGTACCAGAAGTTCCAACTACTTCTTCTGGTGCAGAACAACCCCTCCCCTCACCCTCTACAAAAATTCCTACCCCTCCCCAATCTCACACTGACTAGATTCCCCCCTCTTCCATGGCATTGGGATTTGTTGCTCCTCCTTCTTTTCCCACTTGCCTGACCAGCGATGATAGTGAAGATGAGGATGCTTCACTGGAGCCGGAGGTCTTAGCACCATCCTCCTCTGCCTCTGGGCCCAAACCCTTTATGTTCTCATTTGCAGATATGGGTCCCATCAGGCAGAGTATGAGTGTAAGTGCTCAGCTCTGGCTAAGAGATCATTTTCCCATCCTTTTGGAGCACTTACCTCTGCTGGCAGATCTGACTGATGCCAAGGTCTGGAGCAAGGCCAGACTGGAAGATGTGGAGGACTTGATGCTGTTGCTAGAAGAGACGAGTCTCTCCACATTCACTGCATTGGAGATAGAGCTCAAGAAGAAGATGAACATCCAGAACCCAGCTGAGTTAGAGACTCCAGAAGCAGCGAAGGTGTTGATTCGTACCCTGCTCATCCAAAGAGGAGTAATGATCACTCCTGAGGGCCCCTCATACAAATTTGGTCCTTACTTCACATTCCCTCCAGAGCTCTACTCTGATGAGGAGGACTTCGATGTCACTCCTGCCGTGCTGCAAAAGATGAAGACTTTCTTCAATTAGCAGATCATGCAGATTGGACGCTTTTCTAAGGCAATTCAACACATGGCCCCTGCTATGATAGAACACCAGATCCGGCAGGAGAGAAAGATCTTCTTAAAACAGATCAAGTCCACTTTTGCCGCTGCCAAAGCATCCTTTAAGGAAAATGGACTATTTGTGAAGCTTGATGTGATGCATAGCCAGAGACAGCTCCAGGAGCATGTGCTGGAGCAGCTGAGGCCAGTCTCTGTGTTGAAGGTGGAAATGGCTTCTCAGATGCTGCAGACTGCAAGGCTCAAAGATTCCCTCCAAGAGATGTTGGATAAGCAGGAGCGCTTGGTGGCAGAGTCCAAAGCCTATATGGAGGAGGCCAAGCAGCTGCGTGATCTCCACTCTTCCTCCAACACTGCCTTGCCTGATCTTATAAGGCAGGTGGTCCAGCCCCTTATTGATGAAGTTAAAAAGGGGGAAGAGAAGGCTAAAACTGATCTGGAGAAGACCTCTCTGGAGACTCTCTTCAGCCATGGTGCTCGTCTGGACCTGCTGGAGAACACTCTGGCCCAGGCGGAGCTGCAGAAGAAGAAGAAGGAATAGTTGAAATCTCTTACCATGGCTAAGCAGCTGGCGGCAGAAGAGGAGTCCACGGATACAGAGCAGGATCCTATGGCCGTTTCTGGACCTGCCAAGAGAAAGATTAGGAAAGTGAAGAAGAGCTTCCTTGAATCTGTCGTTGAAGAGGCAGAGAAGAGATTCGAGGAAGAGACGCCTGAAGAGAGGCAAGCCAGAATAAAGAAGAACATAGATGAAGAGCAGAGGCTCAGATATGTTAGGAAGCAAAACAAGAAGACCAGAGAAGCTGGCATCTCTTCTGGTGCTAATGGATCCAGTCAGAGAAGAAAGGCTCCTGTGGAAGTGATGGAGATATTGCCTCCTAGGACAGAAGGGTCTTTTGACTCAACTGTTCCTGTGCCCCTGATTGAAAGATGGAGAGAGGCAAAGACTCTGTGGTTCATCCAACACTATATCCAAAGGCCTCCACCAGAGGATGATGCGCTTATCAACAGAACCTTCCACTCTTGGATGAAGGCTTACGATGCAGGTCTGTACAAGTAGCTGATGGACTCCACCATTGAATTCAACCTGGAGGTCACTGCTCCTGAATTCCATTATCTCAACACTCCCATGATAGGGGACCAGGTTGATTGGGCTGAACTGAAGAAATTGTACAAGACTAAGGTGTTGGCAAACTTCACTCCAACATCTTCTGCAGAACTCAAGGCCATTCAAGACAGGTTCCTTGACTGGTTTCTGGTGCCAAAGGAGAACAGAAGATATGCATAGTTTAGGACTCTGAAAGACAATGTAAAATGTAATCTTTTGTCCTCTATTATTAATGAAAAGTCATATCTTCTCTGTTCAAAAGACATCCTCCTGTTGTCTTATTGTTTGCCTGATAAGATCTACTCTAAGGTCTTATCCCTTTATTGTTTTCATGCTTAAGTATTTATGCTTTGATCAGTTCTGGTTAAGTTTTAACTCCATCAAAAAGGGGGAAATTGTTAGGATAAAAGTTGTTAGTTTTGATGAGTTAAAACAAACCAGAGAATGTAATAGGATCATCTGGACCTGTTAGCCAGATGATGAACTAGATTAGGACTTAGTCTAGGGGGAACTGACAGACCAGAAGACTTCACCAGAAGATCTACCAGAGGAATTTCACCAGAAGACTTCACCAGATGAGACTGACCAGAGGCAGAGAACCTTCCCCAGACCAGACAAGTCCGGACCAGACGAGTCTGGTGAACCAAAAGATGCTCAGAATCATCTCTTATTCCTACTGAGTATTCTGGTTCTTGACCAGATCCAGACCAGAAGACATTGAGGTTGCCTGGTACCTGGTCCTGCCTTCTCTGGAGAGAATCAGAGTTAGGCATTGGAAGCACTTGACCGTTGGTGATTTAAATCAAGTCAACAAGATCAGGATTGGAAAGTTTTGAAGTCAATCAATCCAAGGATCCCACCAACCCAATCAATCAATTAGGGAATTAATTGATTGAAAGCTTCCCTAAATAGAGGATCTGATTAGATTAGCTCTCCAATGGCTAAAACCTAATCACCTCTATAAATACAAGAGTGCAGTTTCAAAGAAAGGTCCTAGATTCTCACGCGCAAGAAGACATCTTTCAAGCCTTGTTTATTCACTCTTAAGCATTCTTATTGCTATCATATTTTGTATACTCTAAAAAAAGAGTTGTTGGATCTCAACATGTTCATCTCTAAGAAAAGGTTGAAGGCTGTAGACTTTAGATCGAAGGTAGATCTAAAGTAATTGTAAGAAGGAACTGGTACTTCACAATTCCAGTACGTAAGTGGTTTGTTGGTTGGTTAGTGAGACCCCTTTTGATCAAAGGGAGAGTGGACGCAGGACTTGTTGTCCGAACCACTATAAATCTGGTCCATTTATTGCTTTCATAAATTCTGTCTTAATTCATTTGTTTAGTGCTCTTATAAAAGATCTTGTAAAAGACATAATCTTTAAAGCTTCCGCAAATTAATCTACTTAGTGGGACCAACAAACCCTTTCTAAACCCTCTCGTTAAGCCTAATAGTTATTAAAGAGTGATAAGGCCGTCCTCTCTCTAACAAGTTTCGTACGAAATTCAAAGGTAAATCCGGAATTTATTTTAAGTGTTCATTAATTAAGAGAATTAAAACTAAACATCACATGTTACTCTAATTATGTACCAACATCCTACTTCTACGAGTTCATCCTATCCTAAGCATGCAATGGTTCTAGCCTAACATGGTAATTGAAAGAACAAAAGCAATAATGATGATAAGAAACATAAGCATACTTGAATTGACAATTAAATCTAAGAACATAAACAAAGAATAAATTAAAGTCTAAAAAATAATCTTATATAATCTGAAAAACCAGGGTTTTTAATCACCAAGAACAAAGAAAGAAAGAATTAATCTAAGAAGTTTGAAAGAAATAATTAAACTATGAATTCGTAAGCTAAAACCTCAATTACAAAGTATAAAACTCTTCCAATCTCTCTCCTAAGCTTTCTTCTTCCAAAAACGAGTGTAAATATGTGTAGATATGTCTTGATATGTGAAAATATGCTTGGAAGGGGTATATATAGGCTTTGAGACGAATTTGGGCGATTTTGGGCCAAAAATATGCAAAAACGCTCGAGTGCTGGTGCAGCTCGAGCGCTAGCTCGAGCTATGGTGGTCAAGTGTACACATGTTCGTAAAACCTTCATAACTTCTCAACCGGGAGTCCGTTTTGGCCGATTCAAAGTCCTACGAACTCCTCTTTTCGCCCTCTATCCATATATGAGCATCAAAGATACAAATTCATCAGTTTACAAAAATGGTACTCAAATGACTCCAAATACTCATAAAAACACTAAAAATATGGGCAAATCGGGCACCAAAACATAACAATTTCACGCCTAATCAACCCCCCCAAACTTACCATATTGCTTGTCCTCAAGCAATGAAATAATAAGTCAAGTGAAATTGTTTAAAATGAATCATAGAACCAAACCATGCAAGTAATAGAGCTCAAGCTTCAAAGATCAATCACTCACACACAAACTCATCCCCCTCAATCCTACTCATGCATAATCAATAAGAACCACCAAAATCTAACATGGATGTGCTCTCGACGATGTGTTTCTCTCCCTCACAAGTGTTTAGAAAAATTAAGGGACTCACTCACTCAATCAATCACACATATAAGTAGTCATAGGCTTGTAAGCACTCTCAACTTCGACCATACTCTAGAAATCAATGCCGAATCAAAAAGGACTTTATCAAGGTTGTAATGTAGGCTCTTTGGACAGGTGGGGTAACTATATGGGGTAAGTGACTCAAGTGAATGGAGAATGGAAAATCAAATTTCAATACTTCAAGACGAGGAACAAAATACTTCAAACATCTTATTCAATACACTTTTCAATTCCTCTACTTTCAACACTTCAATTTTTATTTTCTCTAACTCATTTCACTTTTTAATCACCACATTTTTTTTAATTCACACATACATATAAGCTCATTTTTTTCTTTTGCTCATTCTCAAAATTTTGTTCTTCCCCACAACTCAAAACTTCATCACACACTTCTTTTATCACAACTCAACCATCATAATTCCTTTTCTCAACTCAACTCAATCCCTCCTCATTCACACTTTTCCTATTCTCCACTCAAATTGGGACAAAAAGGTTTAGGAAATTGGATAAGTATTAAAATGAGCTAGCAAATAAAATAGGATAAGGATCAAACGGGCTAACAAGGGATAAATGTCATTGGTATGGAAAATTTAGGCTAAGTGACTCAATCAAATCAAAGATGACCTAAGATCACATTCGGCATATCAAACTAGAAACAATCAAGAAGTGAGAGCACCCACAAGTTCTAGCATCCTCTAAGGTGACGATCCACTCACAAACGAAGAGATCAATTTATGCATTTTAATCTCAAAAGGCTCAAATCTCACAACTTTCACATCCATGCTAGTCCTAGTGAATTCTCACTTTTTATCACACGAATATTCAAAAGGAAATTTTGTAGGTATACGAGTTCCCTCTCAAATCAACTTTAACTCCTACACTCACACAATATAGTCCCTAACTCAACTCCACAAATCACCAAATCATAAAATCGTACTCAAAGATAGCAATCAACAAGCATAAAATGATTGATAGGCATGAAATATGTAGTAGCACATCAAATCAATATCAGCTCAAGGAGCATCTCGAGGTTCAATATATAACCAAACTCAACTCAAAGAGAGGGTGTGCGCCTGTACAATGTAACCATAAAACATATAAAAACTCCACCCCCCAAACTTCGACCTTGTGAAGCGGTCTAAGTTTGGGGTGGTGGTTACCTTATCCAAGTAATTCAGTTTCTCTCAACAACTTGACACACTCCCTTGTCTCGAGTTGGTCCCTTCAATCTGAATAACTCCATGATACTTTTACTCCCTCGAGACAATCCTACAAGCAACTCACTCAAATACGAGGTTAAAACATACTACTCAAAACAACACCCTAATAACATAAAACACTCAAAAGCAAATAAAAATGGGTTGCCTCCCATTCAGCACTATTTTTAAGGTCCTCATGCCAGACCGAGCTCAAAGGAGCTTATGGGACATGATACTCAAAATTACCTCCCTTACTCTCATAAGAGTGGTGGTTGAATTCCTTTCCTTGATGCCCCTTCATCATGAGTTCCTTTGCTTCCTTCTCATCCCCAAGTGGTGGGGGTCTCAACTTCTTCTCACCTTTATCTGGAGGAGTCTTACTACGCAATTTCTTGAGTTTGGACTTTTTCTTCTCAACTCCTCCTTTCTCTTCTCCTTTGGCCACATCTACCCTTTTCAATTCCGAGCTGACTTCCTCCATAGGGTACTTCATGGCCTCGTATAGGGAAATCTTCACCTCTTGATCATCAACTTTCAACGTGATCTTCCCATTCGCCACATCTAACACCATCCCGACCGTAGCTAAGAAAGGCCTTCCCAAAATTAGAGGTACATGCTCATCTTCTTCCATGTCTAGCACCACAAAATTGGCTGGGAGGATATGATCTCCAACTTTCACGAGGACGTCTTCAACCACACCTTGAGGTCGAGTAATAGACCGATCGACTAGTTGAAGCATCATCATTGTCGGCTGAAGTTCTCCACCTTCCAACTTCTTGAATAATGACAAGGGCATAAGATTGATGCTCGCTCCAAGATCGCACAATGCTCCCTTCTTGACTCCATTCCCAATATCACATAAGATTGTGAAACTCCCGGGATCCTTCAACTTCGGTGGAAGCGCCTTGTGCACTAATGCGCTCACCTCATGGTTTCAGCTGCACCAACTTAGGCTCCTCTATTCGCCGTCTCTTAGCTATCAAGTCCTTCAGGAACTTGGCGTAGTTAGGCATCTGTTCCAAAGTATCATAAAAAGGAATGTTAATATGCAGCTTTTTAAAAACATCAAGAAATTTAGTAAACTTTTCATGAAGTTTCTTTTTCATAAACCGCTGTGGATATGGGACAGGTATCACAGATTTGGGTACCCCCCATTCATCCCTCTCAGTTTCTTTCACATTCTTCCTTGCTTCCTTTGCCTTCTTCCACTTTGGGACTTTCTCAATCTCCTCAATGCTTTCCTCTTCAGGCTCTTTGCTCTTTTGAGTGCCTTCATCCTCAACCCTTTTCTCAACTCCTATCTCCTCAATCTCATCTCTATCTTCCTTATGCTCTTTCCCTTCTATCTCAACCTCTCCCTCGAGCATCTCCGAGTCAGCAGGCATCTAAGGACCATCATATTTGGTTCCACTTCTAAGCTGGATCACCTTGCATTGCTCTTTAGGGTTTCCCTCCGGCATAGAAGGATATTTACCCGGCTCTCTACCCAATAATTTTGCAATTTGACTAATTTGGTACTCCATCGAAGTGAACCGCCTATTGTTCTCTTGCTGAACTCTATCTAGATCAATGTCCCTTCTTTGGAGTTCTTAATCACGCTGATCACCTTTCTTATGCAATTCTTTCACATCATACTCCAATGAGGATAATCTCTTGCTTCCTTCTTCCACCTTCTGGAGGATCGCTCGCAACATCTCTTCGGTCGAGGAACCGCCTTCACCACCTGGGGGCTTTGAACCTGGATCAACACCTGGAAGAACTGTGATTCCAGCCTTTGGATTGGTATATGAGAAATTCTCGTTCTTCCTCCATTGGTTCTGAGGAGGCTGCTGGCCTCCTTGATAGCCTTGGTTGTTTCTCCAGTGATTCTGAGGAGGCTGTGGACCTGGTGGTACAAACGGTTGCCCATAAGTTGGTCGCCCTTGATAATTTCTACCTTGGTAGCCATTCTGATTGTAATAAGGGCCTCCCATATAGTTGGCTACCTCTTACTGACCTGTGGGCTGGTCCACTTTCTCACTCACTACTGTATTCCCTCCAACCAAATTTTGCCCTATCTCGAGGTTGCTTATCATGTCCATCATCGCCATCAACATCTTCCTCATTCCCTCATTTTCCTCCAACTGATATGCTCTCTGAAATTCTGGGTCCTCGTTCCATTGCCCGGCATTCTTGACTATGTTATCAATGATCTCTCTACACCTAGCTGTACCACTGTTCAGGAATGCTCCACTAGCACATGCGTCAAGGTGATCTTGACCCGCCTTGTTGGCTCCACAGTAGAAGAAAGCCATGACATCCCCCTCGTTGTACCCGTGCTGCGGGCACTTAATGAGCATGTTAGAGTATCTCTCCCAAGCCTGACGTAAGTCCTCTCCTGGCTTCTGCTGGAAAGACGAGATCTCTATCCTTGCTCTCATCGTTCTAGATGGAGGGTAGAATCGCTCGAGGAACAGACGCTCGAGCTCGGCCCATGTGGTTACACCTCCCCGTGGGAGCGTGTTGTCATACCACTCCTTTGCTATTCCAGTTAACGAGAACGGGAACAACCTGAGCCTCTTGGCATCTTCAGACATGCCGTTATAATTTAAAGTTGAGGCAATCATCAGAAAACTTCTCAAATGGGTATGAGGATTCTCCTTCCCGACCTCCCCCTTGAATTGATTTTCAGTAAGTAACTTCAGAATTCCTGGGGAGATAGAGAAGTTGTTTACCTCTATCGGAGACAATGCCACTCCATCGTAATACCGTTGCAGCTGTGCCGCAAACCTTTCTCTGATTGCCATACCCGGATTAGCATTCTAAGGAACGTGCTGAGGATAAACTGGTGGTGGAGGTATATACGGAATAAGTGGTTGGTTATAATTGGGTTGTGGGGGATAGTATGGTGGATAAGGGTATGGTGGGTATGGGTATGGGTATGGGTGGTATGGGTTATTGTGTTGGTAGACAGGGTTGTTAAATGGGTTGTTTGGGTTTTGTGGGTTTTGGTGGATGACTTGATTCTGGTTTTCAGCGGGATTGCTCTGGTTATGTGGATTTGGGTTTTGGTTGGTTCTTTTCCCTTGGGGTGCTAGCTTTGGATTATTAATTCCCTTAGTTCCCTCAACCCTCTTCACATTCTGATTAAGCCCTTCTGTCTCAAGACCCAAATCACTGCCTAAATCCAAATTCATATCATCACCTCCTGCGGTATTCATCCTTCTCTGGAAGACCCGATTCCTTCTGGCTAAAGTCTCAGGGTCCTGTTTAGTTCTACCTTCGCTTGTTTCTCCCTTTGAGCGTGTTTTCATATACCTGAGTACTCAACATGAAAGATCAAACGTACCAGACTATAAGTAATAAAACAAAAAATAAAAGCACTCACTACTAGCTACTAAACTATCTCCAAGTCCTACTCAATGAACATACATCGCCTTCCCCGGCAACGATGCCATTGACTTGAACCAAACTTTACTAGCTTTACTAGTAGTTACCCCACAAGAGTATGGGATCACAGTAGTATGGGCAAGTATAGGGACCAAGTAGTATCGAACCCAAGGGAAAGTGTGTATGCGAATAGATCCTTGGAGATGTGTGTCTCGTTGTTAATATGAGTGTATGTTTGGGGATTGAAAATTGTTAAATCTAAACTATTCTACTCTACTAATGCAAAAGAAAGAAATAAGTTAATTATCTAAGGGTTTTGTCTCAAATATAAATGGTGATGCTCAGGATAGGAATCCCTACGTATACTAACGGAGTCGGTACATAATCAAAATAACCGTGATGTGCAAGAAATAACCTAAGTATAAGATTGTAAGATAAAAAGCTCAAGAATTAAACCCTAATACTTTATCCTATCAATCGACTTCACTAATCCACTAAACAAGTTAATAGATTGTGCTTAATTAAAGAGACCCTAATTTAACTAAGGTGATGCGGTCGTCCTCCTTAGATAAACCGGTAGATGAATAAACCCTTTCTAAACCCTCTCGTTAAGCCTAATAGTTATTAAAGAGTGATAAGATCATCCTCTCTCTAACAAGTTTCATACGAAATTCAAAGGTAAATCCGGAATTTATTTTAAGTGTTCATTAATTAAGAGAATTAAAACTAAACATCACATGTTACTCTAATTATGTACCAACATCCTACTTCTACGAGTTCATCCTATCCTAAGCATGCAATGGTGTTAGGATAAAAAATTATTTAGTTTTGATGAGTTAAAACAAACCAGAAGATGTAATAGGACCATCTGGGCCTGTTAGCCAGATGAGGAAGTAGATTAGGACTTAGTCTAGGGGGAACTGCCAGAATAGAAGACTTCGCCAGAAGAGTCACCAGAAGACCTACCAGAAGACCTACCAGAGGACTTCACCAGAGGACTCCACCAGAAGACTTCACCAGATGAGATCTGACTAGAGGCAGAGAACATTCCCCAGACCAGACGAGTCCGGACCAGACGAGTCTGGTGAAACAAAAGATGCTCAGAATCATCTTCTGATTCTGATGAGCATTCTGTTTCTTAACCAACTCTGGACCAGAAGATATCGAGGTTGCCTGGTGTCTGGTCTTGCCTTCTCTGGAAGAATCAGAGTTAGGCATTGGAAGCATTTGACCGTTGGTGATTCAAATCAAGTCAACAAGATCGGATTGGAAAGTATTTGAAGTCAATCAATCCAAGGATCCCACCAACCCAATCAATCAATTAGGGAATTGATTTATTGAAAGCTTCCTTAATTAGATATCTGATTGGATTAGCTCTCCAACGGCTAATTCCTAAACATCTCTATAAATACAAGAGTGTATCTTCAAAGAAAGGCTTTAGAGACATCCCACGCGCACACGAAGTTCATATCCAAGCCTCTTTGATAATCAAGCAATAGCACTCTTACTTTGTTCACATTCATATCCACTCATTTAAGGAGTATTGAATCTCAACCTGTTCATCTATTAAGACAAGGTTGTAGATTGAAAGACTTTAGATCGAAGTTAGATCTAAAGAGATTGTAAGAAGGAACTGGTACTTCACAATTCCAGTAGATAGTAAGTTGTTGGTTGGTTAGTGAGGCCCCCTGAATAAGAGAGAGTGGACGTAGGATTTTCAGATCCGAACCACTATACATCCGGTCTTATTTATTGCTTTCCTTTCTTCATTGCTCTTACTTTTCTTGCTCTTATAAAAGATTTTGTCAAGACTTAACTTTAAAGCTTCCACAATTAATCTAACTAGTGGGACCAAAAAGTGGTATCAGAGCAGTGTGTCCAAGGACCACTGCTTTGTAAAGATTTTTGGTGGTCACCGGGCAGATCCATTGCTCTTTATTGTGTTTTGGTTAAATTCTTGTTAAATCCTTTAGAAAAATGTCTTCAAAATTTTCTTACAAGAGCCGTAAGTTACCAGAATTCTCCTTTGAGGATTATAGCCACTGGAGCTTCATGATGAGTAATCATCTTGGAGCTATTCATCACCTCATGTTAGATGTGGTAGAGAGTGGCCCAATCAAATTTTACTGGACTCCCATTGATGATGGCAGGTCAGAGTCTAGGGTGGAAACCAGTGTATCTGCAGAGGAGAGAACTGGTGAAAGAGTTGCAAGACAGAAGATACTAAAGAAAAATAATGAACTTGACAATGATGAGAGGAAATTATACAATCTTGAACAGGTGGCAAGAACAGAGATCATAAACACACTCACAAAGGAGGTGATTGAAAAGGTCAGAACATGTGTCACGACCAAGGAGATGCGGGACAAGTTGGCATTGCTCTGTAAGGGAACAGACAAGATCAAGGACAACAAGCTCCAGGCTGTTCAACACTCATTTGACACCTTCAAAATGAAACCAGATGAGACAATTGACCAGCTGGATATGTGCCTCACCAATCTCCTCAACAAGGCTAGTGCCTTAGGTAAGACCTATTCTGAAAAAGAAATAAATAGTAAAATATTGCGTTCACTAACCAGCAGGTGGAGAATCAAAGTCACTGTGATTAAAGACAACAAGGATCTCAACACTCTGGATCATCATCTTCTGTTGTCTGATCTCAAAGCCTGCGAATATGATCTTCAAGAGGAGGATCAAACAGAAGAGGTTTCCTCTTCTGGTCAGAAAAGAGTTGCCTTCTCCTCAACTATCAAGTCAGATGACAAACCAAAGGAGTCTACTGCAGATGACTCCTGGTGCTAGTGGATCCAGCCAGAAGAGAAAAGGGCCTGTTGAAGTCATGAACATCCTCCCTCTCAGGACAGAAGGGTCCTTTGACTCAACTGTTCTTGTACCTTTGATAGAAAAATGGAGAGAAGCCAAGACTCTCTGGTTCATTCAACATTACATCCAGAGACCTCCACCAGAGGATGATGCTCTCATCAACAGGACCTTCCATTCTTGGATGCAGGCATATGATGCAGATTTGTACAAGCAGTTGATGGATTCAACTATTGAATTCAACCTGGAAGTCACTGCTCCTGAGTTCCATTTTCTCAACACTCCAATGGCAGGAGACCAGGTTGATTGGGCTGAGCTGAAGAAACTGTACAAGACCAAGGTGTTGGCAAACTTCACTCCATCATCTTCTGCAAAGTTGAAGGCCATTCAAGATAGATTTCTTGACTGGTTTCTGGTGCCCAAAGATAACAGAAGATATGCTTAGAATAGGACCAGAATTGCTTTGTAATCTGTATTCTTCTTTGTCCTTATTATCAATGAAAATATCATATCTTCTCTGTCCAAAAGACAACCTCTTGTTGTCTTATTTGTTTGCCTGATAAGATCTATTCTAAGGTCTTATCCTTTAATGTTTTCTTGCTTAAGTTCATTATTCTTGATCAGTTCTGGTATGTTTTAACTCCATCAAAAAGGGGGAAATTGTTAGGATAAAAATTGTTAGTTTTGATGAGTTAAAACAAACCAGAAAATGTAATAGGACCATCTGGACCTGTTAGCCAGATGATGATCTAGATTAGGACTTAGTCTAGGGGGAACTGCCAGACCAGAAGACTTCACCAGAAGAGTCACCGGAAGACCCCACCAGAGGACTTCACCAGAGGACTCCACCAGAAGACTTCACCAGATGAGATATGACCAGAGGCAGAGGACCTTCCCCAGACCAGACGAGTCCGGACCAGACGAGTCTGGTAGAACAAAAGATGCTCAGTTTGATCCCCTGACTCTACTGAGTATTCTGGTTCTTGACCAGATGAGGACCAGAAGACACCGAGGTTGCCTGGTGTCTGGTCCTGCCTTCTCTGGAGAGAATCAGAGTTAGGCAGAGGAAGCTATTGACCGTTGGTGATTCAAATCAAGTCAACATGATCAGGATTGGAAAGTATTTGAAGATAATCAATCCAAGGATCCCACCAACCCAATCAATCAATTAGGGAATTGATTGATTGAGGCTTCCTTATATAGAGGATCTGATTGGATTAGCCCTCCAACGGCTAGCCCTAATCCCCTCTATATATACAAGAGTGCAGTTCAAGAAAAAGCTCTAGAGACTCTACACGCGCATAAGTGATCCAAGCTTTTGATATTCATACCAAGCACTCTTACTGTTCATAATATTTATCTACTCTAAAGGAGTTACTCAAACCACAACCTGTTCATCTATTAGACAAGGTTGTTGGCTGGTTGATCTTTAGATTGAAGTCAAATCTAAAGAGGCTGTAAGAAGGAACTGGTACTTCCCAATTCCAGTAAGTAAGTTTGTGAGTTGGTTGGTAGTGAGACCCCTTGGTTATAAGGGAGAGTGGACGTAGGATATTCAATCCGAACCACTATACATCTTGTGTTCTTTATTGCTTTACTTTACTTTTTGTTTGTTGATTATTGCCCTCTTGTAAAAGACTTTGAAAGACATTTAACTTAAGCTTCCACAATTAATCTAACTAGTAGGACCAACAAGTGGTATCAGAGCAGTGTGTCCAACGACCACTGCTTTGTAAAGCTTTTGGTGGTCACCGGGCAGATCCATTGCTCTTAAAGTGCTTTTGTTCAAGTTCTTGTTATTTCCCTAAATTTCTTATCAAAATGTCTGCAAAATCTTCTTACAAGAGCCGTAAGCTCCCAGAATTCTCTTTTGAGGATTACAGCCACTGGAGTTTCATGATGAGCAATCATCTTGGAGCTATTCACCACCGCATGCTAGATGTGGTTGAAAGTTGTTGGTCCCACTTGATAGATTAATTGCGGAAGCTTATGTTTAAATGTCTTTCAAGATCTTTTACAAGAGAGTAATAAACAATAAACAAAGATTAAAAATAAAGCGATAAATAACACAAGATATATAGTGGTTCGGATAAATATCCTACGTCCACTCTCCCTTAACACCAAGGGGTCTCACTATCAACCAACTCACAAACTTACTCACTGGAATTTCCGAAGTACCAGCACCTTCTTACAAACTCTTTAGATCTAACGTCGATCTAAAGATAAACTTACTCCAACCTTGTCTAACAAGATGAACAGGTTGAGTATATAAACTCCTTACGAGTAGATGAGTAATTAAGAACAAAATGTGAGTGCAATATGCGTAGTGATCAAAAGCTTAGTATGGCTATATGCGCGTGAATGATTCTAGAGCTTTTTCCAGATCTGCACTCAAGTATATATAGAGGGGATTAGGGACATAGCCGTTGGAAGGCTGATCCAATCAGATCCTCTATATATGGAAGCTTCAATCAATCAATTCCCTAATTGATTGATTGGGTTGGTGAGATCTTGATTGATTGTCTTCATATCTTCTCAATCCAATCTTGTTTTGACTTGATTAATCACCAACGGAACAATGCTTCCAATTGCCTAACTCTGATTCTCTCCAGAGAAGGCAGGACCAGACACCAGGCAACCTCGGTGTCTTCTGGTCCTAATCTGGTGAACAACCAGAATACTCAGTAGAGTCAGGGGATCAAACTGAGCATCTTTTGTTCCACCAGACTCGTCTGGTCAGGGAATGTTCTCTGCCTCTGGTCTTGATCTCCTCTGGTGAAGTCCTCTGGTGGAGTCCTCTGGTGAAGTCCTCTGGTGGAGTCTTCTGGTGACTCTTCTGGTGAGGTCTTCTGGTCTGGCAGTTCCCCCTAGACTAAGTCCTAACTAATCCTCATCTGGCTAACAGGTCCAGATGGTCCTATTACAACTTCTGGTTTGTTTTAACTCATCAAAACTAACAAATTTATATCCTAACAATTTCCCCCTTTTTGATGGAGTTAAAACACTACCAGAACTGATCAAAATTAAAACAAAGGCAAGAAAACAGTAAAGGGATGAGACCTTAGAATAGATCTCATCAGGCAAATAATAAGACAACAAGGAGTTGTCTTTAGAACAAAGAAGATATGTATTTTTCATTAATAATCAGAGGACAAAATAATTACAGATTACATTGAAGTTCATTGTCCTATTCTAGGCATATCTTCTGTTCTCTTTAGGGACAAGAAACCAGTCAAGGAACCTATCCTGGACGGCCTTCAACTCTGCAGAAGATGTTGGGGTGAAATTCACCAACACCTTGGTCTTGTAAAGCTTCTTCAGTTCTGCCCAATCCACCTGGTTCCCAATCATGGGAGTGTTAAGATAAGTAAATTCAGGAGCAGTCACCTCCAGGTTGAACTCAATGGTTGAATCCATCAGCTGCTTGTACAAGTCTGCATCATAGGCTTGCATCCAAGAATGGAAGGTTCTGTTGATCAGCTCATCATCTTCTGGTGCTGGCCTCTGGATATAATGCTGAATGAACCAGAGGGTCTTGGCTTCTCTCCATCTCTCAATCAGAGGATATGGCACAGTAGAGTCAAAAGACCCTTCTGTCCTGAGTGGCAAGATGTTCATAACTTCCACAGGAGCTTTCCTCTTCTGACCTGAGCCACCTGCACCAGAAGGAATACCAGCTTCTCTGGCCTTCTTGTTCTGTCTCCTAACATATCTGAGCCTCTGCTCTTCATCTATGTTCTTCCTGATTCTGGCTTGCCTCTCCTCTGGAGTCTCTTCCTTGTATCTCTTCTCTGCTTCTTCGACAACAGATTCAAGGAAACTCTTCTTTACCTTTCTAATCTTCCTCTTAGCAGGACCAGGAATGGTAGAGGGATCCTGCTCAGCTTCAGATGACTCTTCTTCTGCAGCAAGCTGTTTAGCCATAGATAGAGATTTCAACTCTTCTTTCTTCTTCTTCTGCAACTCAGCCTGGGCTAATGTGTTCTCCAGCAGGTCCAGACGAGCTCCATGGCTAAAAAGAGTCTCATTGGTGGTCTTCGCCAGATCAGTTCTGGCCTTCTCTTCCCCCTTTTTAACTTCATCAAGGAGGGGCTCCACTACCTGCCTTATAAGATCAGGCAAGGCAGTGTTGGAGGAAGAGTGAAGATCACGAAGCTGCTTGGCTTCCTCCAGATAAGCTTTAGACTCTGCAACAAGTCTCTCTTGCTTCTCCAACATCTCCTGGAGGGAGTCTTTCAGCCTAGCAGTCTGAATCATCTGGCTGGCCATCTCCACCTTGAGTACAGAAACTGGCCTCATCTGCTCCAGCACGTGCTCCTGGAGCTGCTTCTGGCTGTGCATGACATCTAACTTGACAAACAAGCCATTAGCCTTGAATGAAGCTTTAACCTCTGCCAGAGTGGATTTGATCTGCTTCAGGAAGATTTTCCTCTCTTGCTTAATCTGATGCTCTATCATAGCAGGGGCCATATGTTGGATGGCTTTGGAAAAGCGCCCTATCTGCATGATCTGCTCGTTGAAGAAAGCCTTCATCTTCTGGAGCACAGCAGGAGACATCTCAAAGTCCTCCTCGTCTGAATAAAGCTCTGGAGGGAAGACAAAGTGAGGACCAAACTTGTAAGTGGGGCCCTCTGGAGTGAGCATTACTCCTCTCTGGATGAGCAGGGTGCGAATCAGGACTTTGGCTGCACCAGGGGTCTCCAGCTCTGCTGGGTTCTGAATGTTCATCTTCTGCTTCAGCTCAATCTCCCAAGCAGTGAAGTTGGAGGCACCCATTTCCTCAAGCAATAGCATTAGGTCCTCCACATCTTCAAGTCTGGCCTTGCTCCAGACCTTGGCATCAGTAAGCTCTGCCAGAAGTGGTAAGTGCTCCAGAAGAACTGGAAAATGCTCTCTTAGCCAGAGCTGAGCACTTACACTCATACTCTGCCTAATGGGACCCATTTCTGCAGATGAGAAAGTGAAGGGTTTGGGCCCAGAGGCAGAGGAGGAAGGGGCTAAGTCAACAGGCTCAAGTGAAGCTTCCTCATCTTCACTATCATCGCTGGTTAAACAAGTTGGAGAGCGGGGAGGGCCAACGAATCCCAGAGCCATATAAATGGTTGGGTCCTGGTCTGTATGGGTTTGGGGAGGGTTTGGATTCTGTGAAGTAGAGGTGGTAGGGATTGGTTGCTCTGCACCAGAAGAGGAAGGAATATCTGGTACAGAATGTGTAGGAGGGATTTGGGAGGTGGAAGTGTTTGAAGGGGGGACTTCTGCACCAGAGGAGGTTGAGGGAACCTCTGGTACAGAAGGTTGGGGAGAGGGGTTAGTGGGGATATGTGTTTGGGAATTTGGGGGAGAGGGTGTTTGTGTAGGAATGGTAGAGGGAGTATAGACTGGGGTATCTGGGATAGTCTGCTCTGGTGGAAGAATGGGGTTACCAGAGGCAGATGGAGTTTGGGGAATGTTATCTGGGGGAGAGGTAGAAGGGGAAACAAGATTTATGGGGGAGGAAGAGGGAAAGGAAGGGTTTACCTCTGCTGGGTCAACACCAGCAGGCACAACAAGCTCTGGAGCTTCCTCCATCATCTGGGTGGCATCCTCAATGGCCTTCTCCAAGGCCTCTCCAAGATCAGATCCAGAGTCTGAATCTTGAAGAAGGGCTCTCTTGGCCTTGGATTTCCTCACAAGAGGCACTTCCTCTTCTTCCTCTTCTTCTTCTGATGGCTCATCCACCAGAAGGGTTTTCTTGGGAGCTCCTCTGCCAGTCCTAGGCATCTTGGCAGATTTCTTCTTGGCCTTCTCTGGCCTCTTCCTCTTTGAAGCTCCTGCCTTCTTGGCAACCTCACTCTTCTTCTTCAGTACATCAAGAAGAGGGATCTGGTCCTCCTCAGAGGAACCAGAGAAAGCAACAGTTGAAGAACCAGTTGCTCCAACAACTTTCTTCTGGGTCTTCTGCTGCTGCTGCTGCTTCTGCCCCTTAGCAGGTGAGGGAATGGCTTGAAGGGGAGGAGCAGGGATGGCTTGCTCACCATCAGAATCAGGATGGCCATGAAGGGAACCATCCTTGGAGAACATAATCTTGGACTTATGAAAGCCCTTACACCAGGATTGTCTCCATTTCTTCTCTGGAAGAATCGAATCCAGAATTAGGGTGAGTTTTGTGCCCAATGATACATTAGCATTGAACACAAATTGTTGCTCTCCTGGCAACTGGGGGCATTCTTCCTTCTGGATTTTCACCTTGTTCTTCCTCAGCACCCCCCAGAAGAACTCAGCCCAGTTACATTGAACACCATCCAGAATGGCCCTCATAACACAGAGCCTGCCAACGAAGATGGCATCTGTGCTATGGCTCTCACACATGAGAATCTTTACCACAATGTCAAATAGCACCTTATACTTCTGCCTAAGATGCTTGTCCAAGAAACCCTTAGAAATATTCTGGCATGAATTTCTGGCAAACATCTTGAAGGATTCCAATGCCTCTCCTTCTCTGTACTTCAGTGGGTCCACACCTTCCGCAGAAAGGTTACCAAAAAGACCACAGAAGTCTGCCTTAGAGAAAACAAGATCCTCTGAATCAATCTTGGATGAAATATAGTCTTCATGGATCTTCATCCGTATAAGAAACTGTGCAGCATATCCATCCAAGGTACGCAGATCCTTGGGAACCTTTGAGATCAACTCCTCCAGCCCAGAACGTCGGAGAAGTTCCAAAATCTCCAAAGCGGCCGGATTCTTAGTGGAATAGAAGTCCACCACCATTTCTGTCTTGAGTTTCTTGCAGACATAGTCTGGATCGAAATTGCACTTGGGTGCCATAACTGTGAAAGAGAGAGAGAGAGAGAGAGAGAATGCTTTGCAGAGAGAGGTTAGGGTTTGAATAGTATAGAAACGTGAAAGGACAGATTGAAAACAAAATTGATTTAAATAGAGTAATACGCGTGGCTTGAAAATTAAATGAAGTGTAAACGCGTGTTGTTTCAAATTCAATTTAGGAAACAAAATCAATTTTAGCATTGATTGACATTTTGCACAGTGATTAAATCTGATGGCCACGATGAAAGGCAAGATACAGATTTAATCTGGTGCGTTGGCATAGTCATTGGGACTGGGCATAAAGGGGTTTTGTGGCAGTCAAGAGAAAAAGCGAAATGATTGCCTAGGCCCTATACCCTAGTCTTAAATACACTCCGAAGTTGAAAGGTTTTGAGTGTACTTACTAATTTGAAAAGTGTATCCCAATGATTAGAGGCCAGAGTAGAAAAGACATACCTGTCACCTGATATTGTAACCAGATGATACCACAATTAGTCAGGTGATACTTCTCCTCTGATGGAACTCATCTGGTCCTGGTCAGTAAAGACTTTGGACATATCTCTGACTTAGTACCTCATCTGGGATAAGTGTCACCTGGTGTATACCTCATCTGGAAGTATACCCTCTCTGATATATCTAATCTGCAGGTATGTTAGCATAAGGAAAATTTATGAAGAAAATTAATAAAATAAGGATACTTCTCTGATGTTCCCCCTAAATCAAATCTGTCTCTGGATCCAACAAACCTAACTCAAAGGCTAACTCTCTGAATCTGGTCTCAGCCAAAGGCTTGGTTAAAATATCTGCTCTCTACCTCTCTGTTGCAATCTTTTCCATCCTTATATCTCCCTTCTCAACATGATCTCTGATAAAATGATGCCTTATATCAACATGTTTGCATCTGGTATGAAGAACTGGATTCTGGGTGATTGCAATGGCACTATTACTATCACAGAAAATAGGAATATCCTTAGCTCTAATATGGTAATCCCTAAGCTGTTGACTAATCCAAAGTAGTTGAGAACAACAACTCCCTGCAGCCATGTACTCTGCTTCTGTTGTTGATGTAGCAACTGAAGTCTGCTTCTTGGAAAACCCGGATACCAATTTATTCCCTAAAAATTGGCATGTTCCACTTGTAGATTTCCTATCTATTCTGCACCCACCATAGTCTGAATCTGAATAACCACTTAATTCTAAATTGTCATCTGCAGGATACCATAATCCTAAATTCACAGTTCCCTTAAGATATTTCAATATTTTCTTAGCTGCTTCCAAGTGACTCTTCTTGGGGTTAGCTTGAAATCTGGCACAAACTCCTACAGCAAAAGTAATATCTGGTCTGCTTGCAGTCAGATACAAAAGAGAACCAATAAGTGCTCTGTACTGAGTCTGGTCCACACTCTCTCCAGACTCATCTGGATCCATGTTGAAATTTGTCATCATAGGGATCTTGGCTGCCTTGCTAGATCCTATTCCAAATTTCTCTAACATGTTTCTGGTGTACTTAGCTTGATTAATAAAAATTCCCTTCTCTGATTGCTTAACCTGCAAACCCAAAAAGTAATTCAATTCTCCCATCATGGACATCTCAAACTGTCCCTGCATGAGCTCACCAAACTTCTCACACAGCTTCTTGTTAGGAGATCCAAATATGATGTCATCAACATATATTTGGACCAGAAGGATGTCCTTTCCTTCTTCTTTCCTAAACAAGGTTCTATCAATCTTACCTTTAGTAAAACCATTGTCCAGAAGAAATTGAGAAAGAGTGTCATACCATGCTCTGGGTGCCTGCTTCAGCCCATAAAGAGCTTTCTTAAGCTTAAACACCTTGTCACCTTGTTCAAAACCAGGAGGTTGTTCAACATACACTTCCTCAATGAGAATCCCATTAAGAAAGGCAGATTTCACATCCATCTGGTATACTTTGAACTTCATGTGAGCAGCATATGCTAAGAACAATCTGATGGCTTCTAGTCTGGCAACAGGAGGAAAAGTCTCATCATAGTCTATTCCTTCAGACTGAGAATAGCCCTGGGCCACTAGCCTTGCCTTGTTCCTAGTAATGACATCATTCTCATCTTTCTTGTTTTTGAAAACCCACTTAGTGCCTATCACCTTTTGATGACTTGGTCTGTCTATCAGCTCCCAAACATCCTGTCTGGTGAATTGATTCAATTCCTCCTGCATAGCCACAATCCAATTTGAATCTTTCAGTGCCTCCTTGATGTTCTTGGGCTCAATCAAGGACACATAGCAACTGAATAAGGCAGCTAAGTTAAGAGTTCTCCTAGTCTGGACACCCTTAGTTGGATCTCCTAAGATCAGGTCATTGGGGTGATCAACCAGGGTCCTCCTTCCCGTGGTCTTGCATGGGTGATCATCTTCTGTAGTACCTTGGTGATTATCACCACCTGCAGAAGAGCTCCCCCCTACAGGATTTCCAACCTCTTCTGGTTCTGCTCCTCGTGAAGGCTGCTGCTTCAGAGAACCAGGAGATGGGTCATCATCTGAATCTGAATCTAAATCAAGAATAGGTGGATTGACCTTGATAACTCTGGGTGTAGTCTGATTCTGGGTCTCATCTGAAGACTTAAAATCCACCTTGCACTCAAAAGTAGATTCATAAAAAACAACATGAGGTGTTTCCTCCACACAAAGTGAATTCTTATTAAAAACTCTAAAAGCTTTACTGGTGCTGGAATATCCCAAAAATATTCCATCAGCCACTTTAGCATCAAATGTTCTTAATTTAGATTTCCCATTGTCATGGATGAAACACTTACATCCAAAAACATGAAAATATGAAACAGATGGAGTTTTACCTTTCCATACCTCATATGGGGTCTTATTATGTCTCTGGGCAATCAGGCACCTGTTCTGAGTGTAACAAGCTGTATTGATGGCCTCTGCCCAAAATCTCTGTGGAGTGTTGTATTCTGCCAGAAGTGTTCTTGCAGCTTCTTTGAGAGTCATATTCCTCCTTTCTGCAACTCCATTTTGTTGAGGTGTTCTGGCAGCAGATGTCTCATGAAAAATCCCATGATCCTTGCAGTAATCTGCAATATGTGAATTCAAAAACTCTGTTCCTTTGTCACTTCTGATCCTGACTATGCTCTGGTTCTGCTCATTCTGAATCTGCTTGAAGAACTCTGGCAGCTTAGTCATAGTTTCATTTTTCTTAAACAAGAACACTACCCAAGTGTATCTTGAAAAGTCATCTACTATCACTAAGGTGTACTTCCTTCCACTGAAACTAAGAGGAGAAACAGGTCCAAACAGGTCCATGTGAAGTAGTTGAAGTACTCTGGTTGTGGTTGTGCTCTGGACATCCTTAAAGGAAGTCTTGGGTTGTTTACCCTTCTGGCATGAACCACAAACCTGATCCTTCTTAAACACTTCATTTGGAAGACCTCGAATGAGACCTTTTCTGGCAATCTTGTTCAATGTTTTGAAGTTAAGATGACACAATCTCTTGTGCCAAATCCAGCTGTTCTCTGCAGATCCTTTAGCAACCAGGCAAGCATTCCTTGGGCAACTGCTAAAATCTGCAAGATAAATGTTACCCTTCCTCAAGCCTATTAGCAAGATATCATTATAATCAGAAGAGAAAACAGTGCATGAATCACTAGAAAACTTCACTGAGTATCCCTTGTCATAGAATTGGGATACTGAAAGCAGATTATGCTTGAGTCCTTCTACGTAGTAGACTTCATCTACAGATACTCCATTGAAGGTCAACTTTCCAACTCCTCTGGTGACTCCATAGTTGTTGTCACCAAACATCACTCTTGGTCCATTCAATGGCTTGAAATCTTGGAGATTATCCTTCTGGAAGGTCATGTGCTTGGAACATCCACTATCAATGTACCAGACATGGTTGCTTGAAAATCCTTTCTCCAATGGACTCTTATCTACCTGCAGAGAGATCAATTAGGTCCCCTACTAGTGCTGGGTCCTGATTGGTTAGTTGCAGGTTTTGTAGGAATCCATAGATAAAGATCATCTCTTGATGGATGAGGAGATCTTATCTTTCTTCCAAATATATCTACCAGCACATGTCCTCTTACTATGACATATTGAGCTACTGGTCTGATAAGGACACCTTTCTTATAAACAGGTCTGGTGTACCTTTTCTCAAATCTGGCCTTTGGAATGGCCTGCCTCAAAGACATGGTCTTAAAGGTCTGGTTGTAAGGGTACATCCTAGAAGAACCATCTCTGGTGTCATAACTTCCCAGATCAGTTGGTTTTCTAGAGATGGGTCTGGAAGACCTCCTCTGGTTCTGATAATTAGACCTGTTCTGGTGATTATAGTTCCTTTGAGTATACCTATTCTGGAATTGATTCTTCTGAGAAAATTGTCTCTGGGGTACCTGGTTCTGTTGAACATTGTTCCTTCTCTGGTAGTTATTACTCTGATTGGTATTCCCCCTTTTTGAGTGTTTCCTTTGAGGTCCCCTAATCTGTTTAGGTTCCCTTTGAGGATTTCTCTGGGGTCCTCCAATTTGAGTAATATCTACTCCTTGGGACTCATTGTTCACAGAACCATCAATCTTTAATGGTTCCCCTTGTTGACACTTATTCTCTAACATCTTCTCTTCCAGAACAGTCAACTCTTCTGGACCATTTGTTATGTGATTAACAGAGTGATTCCTTTTCCAATCAGGATTGTGAACCACCTTGTAACCATTACCAGTTAAGTCTTTATCATTCCAGATTTCTACCAATTTACCAGCTCTTACAGACTTGTCTTTGTTATAAAAGTACTTGTGAGTTTTAGTGGTAATTCCAGAATATCCTAAACTGTTGGGATATTTTAGTTTTGATGATTTTCCAAAACAACATGTAATAGGTTTGAAAGCAGTCAGGATAGTATCTTTTAGTTTCAGGTCAGGCTAGGTTGTTTCTCAGGAGAACAGGTTATCAGTGGAGGAAGAACTCATCTGAAGGGGGAACTCAGCTGAGGGAAGAACTCTACTGAGGGGGAACTTAGTGAGGGAGAACTCACTGACAGAGCCTGAGGAAGTCAAGATGACATCACAAGGAGAACAGTCTGAAGCCATGTCAGAAGACCTGAACCTGAAGAGAAGCCTGAAGGAAGTCCCACTGAGTATAAACCTGACTTTCTAAGCTGGTCAGTGGACTACTCAGTGAAGAGCATGATTGAGAGGATCAGTGCTGTGCCTAGTAGGACCTGAAGGAGTCAGGCTACTGAGGCTGGGAAGCTTGACAAATAGCCTTATGTCAACTCCCCTGAGTGGACTTCAAGTCTACTGAAGGAAGTCCACTGAGAAGACTTAAAGTCCAATGATGGTTCCTAAGAAGACTTCAAGTCTACTGAAGAAAGGTATCCTGAGAGGATTACAAGTCAGCTGAAGACAAGTCGCCTGAAGTCAGGACTACCCTGATCAAGTACCCTGAAGAAAAGAGCCGTTGGACTCAGTCCACGTGGACCAATCAAGTCAAGGCAGCGAATCTGACAAAAGCTGACAAGGCCATACTTTACTGAAAAGGAGAATTTCACTCCAGAGATAGTCTGGATTTGAATGTTACTTTCTCCAACGGTAACATTCAAATCCAAACTATAAATACAAACTCAAGCTTCATTTGAAAAAGAGCTGGTGGTGCGAGAGTGGTGCAAGTCATGAGGGAGTCATAAGGGTGCACCATCTCCATCAAGAACACTGACCTGAGTTTTTCATAGTCATATTTGAGTGTTCCAGTTTGTATACTCGAGCCTATCATATACATCCTAAGCTTAGAGAGATTTTCCCAACCTTAGCTCAAAGGCTAAAACCATGTAAGGGAAAACCTCACCTAGTTGGAGAGAACCAAACCAAACTAAACCCTTTCCAGAATAGTGTTAGGTGTTGCAGTGAGGTGAGGAGAGGCAGTCCCTGAGTGAAGAGGGATGTGAGGCCAGTTCGAGAGGCAGCTCCGCGGAGGGGTGTGAGTCCAGTTGTGAGTGCACCTTGGCACGTTAAAAACAAGAATCCCGGGTAGTGGATTTCCTGTTAAATCAGGCAGTGGATGTAGGAGCTTGAGCCTCCGAACCACTTTACATTGCTGTGTTCTTTATTGCTTTACTGACTTGCATAACATCAGTGTTAAAACAAAAAATTTCTCCTAATTTCCCATATTGTCCTTGTTTGTGAATGAAAAAACGGGACCAACATAAACCACTCTTATCACAAATGCGCTGAGAAGACTCTGATATGATAGATACAACAGATGGTATCTTAGAAGCTTCTCTGGGCATAGGTATCTCCTCTATGTTGTGAACAACTTGTTTTCCCTTGATAAGAGTTTGGTATTTGGCTCTGAGTTCAGTGATCTCATCCTCTTGAGAGTTCCTTTCTTTCATGAGTTGATCTACCAGAGTATCTCTTTCTGTGATCTTATCCTGAAGTTCAGAGACTTCTTTGGAATGATCTTTCATGAGTTCTCTGGTGGATTTGTGCTCATGAGAGAGAGATTGAACTTCAGCTCTGAGCCTACCATTCTCTTTCTCAAGTTTTTGACAGAGTTGGACACAATTTTGGAGATCTGATAGCATTTGTTGCATATCAGACTCTCTGGAGTTACCAGATGAATTAGAGGATTCAGTACATTTGGAATTAGATAAAACAAGAGTAGTTTTATTTACCTCAGTGATGTCTGCCATGAGACACACATCATCATCTGATCCAAAGTCAGAAGAAGAAGAACTGGAACTAGTATCCTCCTCCTCTGCTTCTGCCAGCAATGCTCTCTTATCTGCATACCTCCTATCTCTCTTGATTCTTTTCTCTTCTCTTTCCTTAGGAGTAAGCTGAGGACAATCATAACTGTAGTGACCAGTCTTGTTGCATGTGTAGCAGGCATTGTCTCCTCTGGGACTAGGACTTGGCTCTCTCCTCCTCTGGTTGTATTCTGATCTGGCAGGGCTACTCTCTCTCCTCTGGTAGTCAGGTCTGCCAGAGCTACCATCCCTCCTCTGATGATCTGATCTCCCAGAGTTGCCAGGGTTGTCATCTCTCCTCCTCTCTGGAGTTCTGAATCTGGTCTCCCTTGAGTCTCCAGATGTCTTCTCCTTCTCTGCAGGCTTGAAAGAACTCTTCCTGTCTCTGGAAGATTCCTTCCAATGCCTTTTGTACCTGCCATACTTAGAACTCATTTTATCTAATTTTCTAGTTAGAAGTGCTACCTGCTCCTTGAGGCTCAAGTCATCTGCAGTAGACTCCTTTGGCTTGGCATCAGGCTTGAGAGTTGAAGAGAATGCAACTCCTTTCTGGCCAGAAGAGGAAACCTCTTCTGTTTGATCCTCCTCTTGAAGATCATACTCATAGGCTTTGAGATCAGACAACAGAAGATGATGATCCAGAGTATTGAGATCCTTGTTGTCCTTGATCACAGTGACTTTAATTCTCCACCTGCTTGTTAGTGAACGTAATATTTTACTATTAATCTCTTTTTCAGAATAGGTCTTACCTAAGGCACTAGCCTTGTTTAAGAGATTCGTGAGACGCATGTCCAACTGGTCAATGGTCTCGTCTGGTTTCATCTTAAATGTGTCAAAAGAGTGTTGAACAACTTGGAGCTTGTTATCTTTAATCTTCTCTGTTCCTTCACAGAGCAGAGCTAACTTGTCCCACATCTCTTTTGCAGTGGTGCACGTCCTGACCTTTTCAATTACTTCTTTAGTAAGAGTGTTGATAATCTCAGTCCTCGCCACCTGGTCCAGGTTATGTAGCTTTCTCTCATCGTTGTCAAGTTTGTCTTTCTTTTTGAGGATTCGTTGTCTGGGAACTCTATCCTCTGCAGCGTCGCTAGTTTCTTCTCTGGACTCAGGCCTGCCACTATCAATAGGAGTCCAATAAAATTTAATGGGGCCACTTTCAACCACATCTAACATGCGGTGGTGAATAGCTCCAAGATGATTACTCATCATGAAGCTCCAGTGGCTATAATCCTCAAAAGAGAATTCTGGAAGCTTACGACTCTTGTAAGAAGATTTTGCAGACATTTTGATAAGAAATTTAGGGAAATAACAAGAACTTGAATAAAAGCACTAAAGAGCAATGGATCTGCCCGGTGACCACCAAAAGCTTTTCAAAGCAGTGGTCGTGGACACACTGCTCTGATACCACTTGTTGGTCCCACTTGATAGATTAATTGCGGAAGCTTATGTTTAAATGTCTTTCAAGATCTTTTACAAGAGAGTAATAAACAATAAACAAAGATTAAAAATAAAGCGATAAATAACACAAGATATATAGTGGTTCAGATAAATATCCTACGTCCACTCTCCCTTAACACCAAGGGGTCTCACTATCAACCAACTCACAAACTTACTCACTGGAATTTCCGAAGTACCAGTACCTTCTTACAAACTCTTTAGATCTAACGTCGATCTAAAGATAAACTTACTCCAACCTTGTCTAACAAGATGAACAGGTTGAGTATATAAACTCCTTACGAGTAGATGAGTAATTAAGAACAAAATGTGAGTGCAATATGCGTAGTGATCAAAAGCTTAGTATGGCTATATGCGCGTGAATGATTCTAGAGCTTTTTCCAGATCTGCACTCAAGTATATATAGAGGGGATTAGGGACATAGCCGTTGGAAGGCTGATCCAATCAGATCCTCTATATATGGAAGCTTCAATCAATCAATTCCCTAATTGATTGATTGGGTTGGTGAGATCTTGATTGATTGTCTTCATATCTTCTCAATCCAATCTTGTTTTGACTTGATTAATCACCAACGGAACAATGCTTCCAATTGCCTAACTCTGATTCTCTCTAGAGAAGGCAGGACCAGACACCAGGCAACCTCGGTGTCTTCTGGTCCTAATCTGGTGAACAACCAGAATACTCAGTAGAGTCAGGGGATCAAACTGAGCATCTTTTATTCCACCAGACTCGTCTGGTCAGAACTCGTCTGGTCAGGGAATGTTCTCTGCCTCTGGTCTTGATCTCCTCTGGTGAAGTCCTCTGGTGGAGTCCTCTGGTGAAGTCCTCTGGTGGGGTCTTCTGGTGACTCTTCTGGTGAGGTCTTCTGGTCTGGCAGTTCCCCCTAGACTAAGTCCTCATCTGGCTAACAGGTCCAGATGGTCCTATTACAACTTCTGGTTTGTTTTAACTCATCAAAACTAACAAATTTATATCCTAACAAAAGTGGCCCCATACAATTTTACTGGACTCCCATTGATAGTGGCAGGTCTGAGTCCAGAGAAGAAACTAGTGAAGCTGCCCAGAAGACTGCAGAGGATAGAGTCCCCAGGCAGAAAATCCTCAAAAAGAAAGATGAGCTTGATAATGATGAGAGAAAGCTATATAACCTGGACCAGGTGGCAAGAATCAAGATCATCAACACTCTCACCAAGGAGGTAATAGAGAAGGTCAGAACCTGTGTCACTGCGAAGGAGATGTGGGACAAACTTGCACTTCTCTGCGAAGGAACACAGAAGATTAAGGACAACAAGCTCCAAGCTGTTCACCACTCGTTTGACACCTTCAAGATGAAACCAGACGAGACCATTGACCAGCTGGACATGCGTCTCACAAACCTCCTGAACAAGGCTAGTGCCTTAGGTAAGACCTACTCTGAAAAAGAAATTAATAGTAAAATCTTGCGTTCACTAACAAGCAGGTGGAGAATTAAAGTCACCATGATCAAGGACAACAAGGATCTCAACACTCTGGATCACCATCTTCTGTTGTCTGATCTCAAAGCTTACGAGTATGATCTTCAAGAGGAGGATCAAACAGAAGAGGTTTCCTCTTCTGGCCAGAAAGGAGTTGCATTCTCTTCAACTCTCAAGCCTGATGTAAAGCCAAAGGAGTCTACTGCAGATGACTTGAGCCTCAAGGAGCAGGTAGCACTCCTAACTCGTAAATTAGATAAAATGAGTTCAAAGTATGGCAGGTACAAAAGGCATTGGAAGGAGTCTACCAGAGACAGGAAGAGTTCTTTCAAGCCTGCAGAGAAGGAGAAGACATCTGGAGACTCAAGGGAGACCAGATTCAGAACTCCAGAGAGGAGGAGAGATGACAACCCTGGCAGCTCTGGGAGATCAGATTATCAGAGGAGGGATGGTAGCTCTGGCAGACCTGACTACCAGAGGAGAGAGAGTAGTCCAGCCAGATCAGACTACAACCAGAGGAGGAGAGAGCCAAGTCCTAGTCCCAGAGGAGACAATGCCTGCTACACATGCAACAAGACTGGTCACTACAGTTATGATTGTCCTCAGCTTACTCCTAGGGAAAGAGAAGAGAAAAGAATCAAGAGAGATAAGAGATATGCAGATAAGAGAGCATTGCTGGCAGAAGCAGAGGAGGAGGATACTAGTTCCAGTTCTTCTTCTTCTGACTTTGGATCAGATGATGATGTGTGTCTCATGGCAGACATCACTGAGGTAAATGAAACTACTCTAGTTTTATCAAATTCCAAATGTACTGAATCTTCTAATTCATCTGGTAACTCCAGAGAGTCTGATATGCAACAAATGTTATCAGATCTCCAAAATTGTGTCCAACTTTGTTAAAAACTTGAGAAAGAGAATGGTAGGCTCAGAGCTGAAGTTCAATCTCTCTCTCATGAGCAAAAATCCACCAGAGAACTCATGAAAGATCATTCCAAAGAAGTCTCTGAACTTCAGGATAAGATCACAGAAAGAGAAACTCTGGTAGATCAACTCATGAAAGAAAAGAACTCTCAAGAAGATGAGATCACTGAACTCAGAGCAAAATACCAGACTCTTATCAAGGGAAAACAAGTTGCTCACAACATAGAGGAGATACCCATGCCCAGAGAAGCTCCTAAGATACCATCTGTTGTATCTATCATATCAGAGTCTTCTCAGCGCATCTGTGATAAGAGTGGTTTAGGATATTCTGGAATTTCCTCTAAAACTCATAAATACTTTTATAATAAAGACAAGTCTGTAAGAGCTGGTAAATTGGTAGAAATCTGGGATGATAAAGACTTAACTGGTAATGGTTACAAGGTGGTTCACAATCCTGACTGGAAAAGGAATCACTCTGTTAATCACATTACATATGGTCCAGAAGAGTTGACTGTTCTGGAAGAGAAGATGCTAGAGAATAAGTGTAAAAAAGGGGAACCATTAAAGATTGATGGTTCTGTGAACAATGAGTCCCAAGGAGTAGAAATTACTCAAATTGGAGGACCCCAGAGAAATCCTCAAAGGGAACCTAAACAGATTAGGGGACCTCAAAGGAAACACTCAAGAAAGGGGAATACCAATCAGAGTAATAACTACCAGAGAAGGAACAATGTTCAACAGCACCAGGTACCCCAGAGACAGTTTTCTCAGAGGAATCAGTTCCAGAATAGGTATACTCAAAGGAACTACAACCAACAGAGACAGTCTAATTATCAGAACCAGAGGAGGTCTTCAAGACCCATCTATAGAAAACCAACTGATCTGGGTAGTTATGACACCAGAGATGGTTCTTCTAGGATGTATCCTTATAACCAGACCTTTAAGACCATGTCCTTGAGGCAGGCCATTCCAAAGGCTAAATTTGAGAAAAGGTACACCAGACCTGTTTATAGGAAAGGTGTCCTTATCAGACCAGTAGCTCAATATGTCATTGTCAGAGGACATGTGCTGGTAGATAGATTTGGAAGGAAGATAAGATCTCCTCATCCATCAAGGGATGATCTTTATCTATGGATTCCTACAAAACCTGCAACTAACCAATCAGGACCCAGCACTAGTAGGTTACCTAATTGATTTCTCTGCAGGTAGATAAGAGTCCATTGGAGAAAGGATTTTCAAGCAACCATGTCTGGTACATTGATAGTGGATGTTCCAAGCACATGACCTTCCAGAAAGATAATCTCCAAGATTTCAAGCCATTGAATGGACCAAGAGTGATGTTTGGTGACAACAACTATGGCGTCACCAGAGGAGTTGGAAAGTTGACCTTGAATGGAGTATCTGTAGATGAAGTCTACTACGTAGAAGGACTCAAGCATAATCTGCTTTCAGTATCCCAATTCTGTGACAAGGGATACTCAGTGAAGTTTTCTAGTGATTCATGCACTGTTTTCTCTTCTGATTATAATGATATTTTGCTAATAGGCTTGAGGAAGGGTAACATTTATCTTGCAGATTTTAACAGTTGCCCAAGAAATGCTTGCCTAGTTGCAAAAGGATCTGCAGAGAATAGCTGGATTTGGCACAAGAGATTGTGTCATCTTAACTTCAAAACACTGAATAAGATTGCCAGAAAAGGTCTCATTCGAGGTCTTCCTAATGAAGTGTTCAAGAAGGATCAGGTTTGTGGTTCATGCCAGAAGGGTAAACAACCCAAGACTTCCTTTAAGGATGTCCAGAGCACAACCACAACCAGAGTACTTCAACTACTTCACATGGACCTGTTTGGACCTGTTTCTCCTCTTAGTTTCAGTGGAAGGAAGTACACCTTAGTAATAGTAGATGACTTTTCAAGATACACTTGGGTAGTGTTCTTGTTTAAGAAAAATGAAACTATGACTAAGCTGCCAGAGTTCTTCAAGCAGATTCAGAATGAGCAGAACCAGAGCATAGTCAGAATCAGAAGTGACAAAAGAACAGAGTTTTTGAATTCACACATTGCAGATTACTGCAAGGATCATGGGATTTTTCATGAGACATCTGCTGCCAGAACACCCCAACAAAATGAAGTAGCAGAAAAGAGGAATAGGACCCTCAAAGAAGCTGCAAGAACACTTCTGGCAGAATACAGCACTCCACAGAGATTTTGGGCAGAGGCCATCAATACAGCTTGCTACACTCAGAACAGATGCCTGATTGCCCAGAGACATAATAAGACTCCATATGAGGTATGGAAAGGTAAAACCCCATCTGTTTCATATTTTCATGTTTTTGGATGTAAGTGTTTCATCCATGACAATGGGAAATCTAAATTAAGAACCTTTGATGCTAAAGTGGCTGATGGAATATTTTTAGGATATTCCAGCACCAGTAAAGCTTTTAGAGTTTTTAATAAGAATTCACTTTGTGTAGAGGAAACACCTCATGTTGTTTTTGATGAATCTACTTTTGAGTGCAAGGTGGAATCTAAGTCTTCAGATGAGACCCAGAATCAGACTACTCCCAGAGTAATCAAAGTCAATCCACCTGTTCTTGACTCAGATTCAGATTCAGATGATGACCCATCTCCTGGTTCTCTGAAGCAGAAGCCTTCACAAGGAGCAGAACCAGAAGAGGTTGGAACTCCTGTAGGGGGAAGCTCTTCTGCAGGTGGTGATAATCACCAAGGTACTGCAGAAGATGATCAACCAGGCAAGACCACGGGAAGGAGGACCCTGGTTGATCACCCCAATGACCTAATCCTTGGAGATCCAACTAAGGGTATCCAGACTAGGAGAACTCTTAACTTAGCTGCCTTATTCAGTTGCAATGTGTCCTTGATTGAGCCCAAGAACATCAAGGAGGCACTGAAAGATTCAAATTGGATTGTTGCTATGCAGGAGGAGTTGAATCAATTCACCAGACAGGATGTTTGGGAGCTGGTAGACAGACCAAGACATCAAAAGGTGATAGGCACTAAGTGGGTTTTTAAAAATAAGAAAGATGAGAATGATGTCATTACTAGGAACAAGGCAAGGCTAGTGGCCCAGGGCTATTCTCAGTCTGAAGGAATAGACTATGATGAGACATTTGCTCCTGTTGCCAGACTAGAAGCCATCAGATTGTTCTTAGCAAATGCTGCTCACATGAAGTTCAAAGTCTACCAGATGGATGTGAAATCTGCCTTTCTTAATGGGATTCTCATTGAGGAAGTGTATGTGGAACAACCTCCTGGTTTTGAACAAGGTGACAAGGTGTTTAAGCTTAAGAAAGCTCTTTATGGGCTGAAGCAGGCACCCAGAGCATGGTATGACACTCTATCTCAATTTCTTCTGGACAATGGTTTTACTAAGGGTAAGATTGATAGAACCTTGTTTAGGAAAGAAGAAGGAAAGGACATCCTTCTGGTCCAAATATATGTTGATGACATCATATTTGGATCCCCTAACAAGAAGTTGTGTGAGAAGTTTGGTGAGCTCATGCAGGGACAGTTTGAGATGTCCATGATGGGAGAAATGAATTACTTTTTGGGTCTGCAGGTTAAGCAATCAGAGAAGGGAATTTTTATTAATCAAGCTAAGTACACCAGAAACATGTTAGAGAAATTTGGAGTAGGATCTAGCAAAGCTGCCAAGATCCCTATGATGACAAATTTCAACATGGATCCAGATGAGTCTGGAGAGAGTGTGGACCAGACTCAGTACAGAGCACTTATTGGTTCTCTCTTGTACCTGACTGCAAGCAGACCAGATATTACCTTTGCCGTAGGTGTTTGTGCCAGATTTCAAGCTAACCCCAAGAAGACTCACTTGGAAGCAGCTAGGAAGATATTGAAGTATCTTAAGGGAACAGTGAATTTAGGATTGTGGTATCCTGCAGATGACAATTTGGAATTGAGTGGCTATTCAGATTCAGATTATGGTGGATGCAGAATAGATAGGAAATCTACAAGTGGAACATGCCAATTTCTAGGGAATAAATTGGTATCCTGGTTTTCTAAGAAGCAGACTTCAGTTGCTACATCAACAACAGAAGCAGAGTACATGGCTGCAGGGAGTTGTTGTTCACAACTACTTTGGATTAGTCAACAGCTTAGGGATTACCAGATTAGAGCCAAGGATATTCCTATATTCTGTGATAGTAATAGTGCCATTGCAATCACCCAGAATCCAGTTCTTCATACCAGATGTAAACATGTTGATATAAGACATCATTTTATCAGAGATCATGTTGAGAAGGGAGATATAAGGATGGAAAAGATTGCAACAGAGAAGCAGAGAGCAGATATATTAACCAAGCCTTTGGCTGAGACCAGATTCAGAGAGTTAGCTTTTGAGTTAGGACTGTTGGATCCAGAGACAGATTTGTTTTAGGGGGAACATCAGAGAAGTATCCTTTATTTATACTTTATTGCATATTCATTTATTTTCTTAAACTAACATACCTGCAGATTAGACATTTCAGAGAAGGTACCAGATGAGGTATGCACCAGGTGACACTTGTCCCAGATAAGGTGCTGAGTCAAATGTCCAAAATCTTCTCTGACCAGGACCAGATGAGCTCCATCAGAGGAGATGTAGCTGTGGTATCATCTGGTTACAATATCAGGTGACAGGTATGCCTTTACTTCTCTGGCCTCTGATCATTGGGATACACTTCTCAAATTAGTAAGTCCACTCAAAACCTTTCAACTTCGGAGTGTATTTAAGACTAGGGTATAGGGCCTAGGCAATCATTTCGCTTTTTCTCTTGACTGCCACAAAACCCCTTTATGCCCCGTCCCAATGACTATGCCAACGCACCAGATTAAATCTGTATCTTGCCTTTCTTTGTGGCCATCGGATTTAATCACTGTGCAAAATGTCAATCAATTCAAATATTGATTTTGTTCCCTAATTTAATTTTGGTATTACACGCGTTAACACTTCATTTATTACTCGAGCCACGCGTATTACCCTATTTAAATCTAATTTTCTTACAATCTGTCCTTTCACGTTTTCATACTTTCAAACCCTAACCTCTCTCTGCAAAGTTCTTCCTTTCTCTCTCTCTCTCTCTCACAGATATGGCTCCCCCGTGTAATTTTGACCATGAATTAATGATGAAGAAACTGAAAACGGAGATGGTGGTTGACTTCTACACCACCAAGAACCCGTCTGCACTTGCTATTCTGGAACTATTGAGGAGATCCGGAGTTGAGAGGTTGATCTCCACCATTCCCAGAGATTTTCGTACTCTTGACGGTTATGCGGCCCAGTTTTTGGTTCGAATGAAGATCAACGATGACCATATTTCTACAAAAATTGACAAGGAAGATTTGGTGTTTTCCAAGCATGATTTCTGTGCCCTGTTTGGAAACATTTCGGCGGAAGGAGTGGATCCTTTAACCTACAAGGAGGATGATATTGTGGGTTCCTTCAAACTATTTGCTCGTTCATCTTGCCAGAATATCACGAAGGGATTTCTGGATAAACATCTGAGGCAAAAGTACAAGGTACTTTTTGATATAGTTGTTAAGGTGTTGATGTGTGAAAATCACAGCACAGATGCGATCTTTAATGGAAGAATGTGTGTGATGAGGTCTTTGTATGACGGCGTCCAATGCAATTGGGCAGAGTTCTTTTGGGGCGTCTTGAGAAAGAATAAAGCAAAAGTTAACAAGGAAGCTTGTCCTTCCATTCCAGGGGAGATGCAGTTTTATTTCACTGCTAATGTTTCGTTGGGTACGAAACTTACCTTGATTTTGGACTACTTGCTTCCAGAGAAGAAATGGAAGGAGACTTGGTGCAAAGGATTTCACAAGTCTAAGGTGTTATTCTCAAAGGATGGTCCCCTTCATGGCCATCCTGACTCTGATGGAGAAGAAGCCATCCCTGTCCCTCCTATTCAATCTATTCCCTCTCCTGTAAAGGGGCAGAAGAGACAGCAGCAGCAGAAGACCCAGAGGAAAGCTGCTGAAGCAACTGGTTCCTCAACCATTGCTTTCTCTGGTTCCTCTGAGGAGGACCAGATCCCTCTTCTTGATGTACTGAAGAAGAAGAGTGAGGTTGCCAAGAAGGCAGGAGCTTCAAAGAGGAAGAGGCCAGAGGAGGCCAAGAAGAAATCTGCCAAGAAGCCAAGGACTGGCAGAAGAGCTCCCAAGAAATCCCTCCTGGTGGATGAGCCGTCAGAGGAGGAAGAAGAGGAAGAGATTGAGCCTCTTGTGAGGAAATCCAAGGCCAAGAGAGCCCTTCTTCAAGATCCTGACTCTGGATCTGATCTTGGAGAGGCCTTGGAAAAGGCAATTGAGGATGCCTCCCAGATGATGGAGGATGCTCCAGAGTCTGCTGTACCTGCTGGTGTTGACCCAGCAGAGGTAAACCCTTCCCTTCCATCTTTTTTCCCCATTAATCTTGTCTCCCCCTCTACCTCTCCCCCAGATAATATTCCCCAAAACCCATCTGCCTCTGGTAACCCTATTGTTCCACCAGAGCAGATTATCCCAGATACCCCAGTGTATACTCCCTCTACCATTCATACCCAAACACCTTCTCCCCCAACTTCCCAAACACATCTTCCCACAAACCCCTGTCCCCCACCTTCTGTACCAGAGGTACCCTCAACCTCTTCTGGTGCAGAAATCCCCCCTCCAAACACTTCCACCTCCCAGATACCTCCTACACCTTCTGTACCAGATGTTCCATCATCTTCTGGTGCAGAGCAACCCATTCCTACACCCTCTACTTCACAAAATCCTAACCCTCCCCAAACCCATACAGACCAGGACCCAACCATTTCTATGGCTCTGGGATTCGTTGGCCCTCCCCCTTCTCCTACCTGTTTAACCAGCGATGATAGTGAAGATGAGGAAGCTTCACTTGAGCCTGCTGACTTAGCACCTTCCTCCTCTGCCTCTGGGCCCAAACCCTTCACTTTCTCATCTGCAGAAATGGGTCCCATTAGGCAGAGTATGAGTGTAAGTGCTCAGCTCTGGCTAAGAGAGCATTTCCCAGTTCTTCTGGAGCACTTACCACTTCTGGCAGAGCTTACTGATGCCAAGGTCTGGAGCAAGGCCAGACTTGAAGATGTGGAGGACCTAATGATGTTGCTTGAGGAAATGGGTCCCTCCAACTTCACTTCTTGGGAGATTGAGCTAAAGCAGAGGATGAATATTCAGAACCCAGCAGATCTGGAGACTCCTGGTGCTGCTAAAGTCTTGATTCGCACCCTGCTCATCCAGAGAGGAGTAATGCTCACTCCAGAGGGCCCCACTTACAAGTTTGGTCCTCATTTTGTCTTCCCTCCAGAGCTATATTCAGATGAGAAAGACTTTGAGATGTCTCCTGCCGTGCTCCAGAAGATGAAAGTTTTCTTCAATGAGCAAATCATGCAGATTGGGCGCTTTTCAAAAGCTATTCAACATATGGCCCCTGCCATGATAGAGCACCAGATCAGGCATGAGAGGAGAATCTTCCTGAAGCAGTTAAAGTCTTCTCTGGCAGAGGTAAAGGCTTCTTTTAAGGCTAATGGCTTATTTGTCAAGCTGGATGTCATGCACAGCCAGAAGCAGCTACAAGCGCACGTGCTGGAGCAGTTGAGACCTGTCTCTGTGCTCAAAGTGGAGATGGCCAGCCAGATGATTCAAACTGCCAAACTGAAAGACTCCCTCCAGGAGATGTTGGAGAAGCAAGAGAGACTTGTTGCAGAGTCTAAAGCTTACCTAGAGGAGGCCAAGCAGCTGCGTGATCTTCACTCTTCCTCCAACACTGCCTTGCCTGATCTTATAAGGCAGGTAGTGGATCCCCTCCTTGATGAAGTTAAAAAGGGGGAAGAGAAGGCCAGAACTGATCTGGCGAAGACCACAAATGAAACTCTCTTCAGCCATGGAGCTCGTCTGGACCTGCTGGAGAATACGTTGGCCCAGGCTGAGTTGCAGAAGAAGAAGAAGGAAGAGCTCAAATCACTTTCCATGGCTAAGCAGCTTGCTACAGAAGAGGAGTCCGAAGCAGAGCAGGATCCAATTTCCATCTCTGGACCTGCAAAGAGGAAGATAAGGAAAGTAAAGAAGAGCTTCCTTGAATCTGTGGTTGAAGAAGCAGAGAAGAGATTCAAGGAAGAGTCGCCTGAAGAGAGGCAAGCAAGGATAAGGAAAAACATAGATGAAGAGCAGAGGCTCCGATATGTTAGAAGGCAAAATAAGAAGAGCAGAGAAGCTGGCATCACTCCTGGTGCTAGTGGATCCAGCCAGAAGAGAAAAGGGCCTGTTGAAGTCATGAACATCCTCCCTCTCAGGACAGAAGGGTCCTTTGACTCAACTGTTCTTGTACCTTTGATAGAAAAATGGAGAGAAGCCAAGACTCTCTGGTTCATTCAACATTACATCCAGAGACCTCCACCAGAGGATGATGCTCTCATCAACATGACCTTCCATTCTTGGATGCAGGCATATGATGCAGATTTGTACAAGCAGTTGATGGATTCAACTATTGAATTCAACCTGGAAGTCACTGCTCCTGAGTTCCATTTTCTCAACACTCCAATGGCAGGAGACCAGGTTGATTGGGCTGAGCTGAAGAAACTGTACAAGACCAAGGTGTTGGCAAACTTCACTCCATCATCTTCTGCAAAGTTGAAGGCCATTCAAGATAGATTTCTTGACTGGTTTCTGGTGCCCAAAGATAACAGAAGATATGCTTAGAATAGGACCAGAATTGCTTTGTAATCTGTATTCTTCTTTGTCCTTATTATCAATGAAAATATCATATCTTCTCTGTCCAAAAGACAACCTCTTGTTGTCTTATTTGTTTGCCTGATAAGATCTATTCTAAGGTCTTATCCTTTAATGTTTTCTTGCTTAAGTTCATTATTCTTGATCAGTTCTGGTATGTTTTAACTCCATCAAAAAGGGGGAAATTGTTAGGATAAAAATTGTTAGTTTTGATGAGTTAAAACAAACCAGAAAATGTAATAGGACCATCTGGACCTGTTAGCCAGATGATGATCTAGATTAGGACTTAGTCTAGGGGGAACTGCCAGACCAGAAGACTTCACCAGAAGAGTCACCGGAAGACCCCACCAGAGGACTTCACCAGAGGACTCCACCAGAAGACTTCACCAGATGAGATATGACCAGAGGCAGAGGACCTTCCCCAGACCAGACGAGTCCGGACCAGACGAGTCTGGTAGAACAAAAGATGCTCAGTTTGATCCCCTGACTCTACTGAGTATTCTGGTTCTTGACCAGATGAGGACCAGAAGACACCGAGGTTGCCTGGTGTCTGGTCCTGCCTTCTCTGGAGAGAATCAGAGTTAGGCAGAGGAAGCTATTGACCGTTGGTGATTCAAATCAAGTCAACATGATCAGGATTGGAAAGTATTTGAAGATAATCAATCCAAGGATCCCACCAACCCAATCAATCAATTAGGGAATTGATTGATTGAGGCTTCCTTATATAGAGGATCTGATTGGATTAGCCCTCCAACGGCTAGCCCTAATCCCCTCTATATATACAAGAGTGCAGTTCAAGAAAAAGCTCTAGAGACTCTACACGCGCATAAATGATCCAAGCTTTTGATATTCATACCAAGCACTCTTACTGTTCATAATATTTATCTACTCTAAAGGAGTTACTCAAACCACAACCTGTTCATCTATTAGACAAGGTTGTTGGCTGGTTGATCTTTAGATTGAAGTCAAATCTAAAGAGGCTGTAAGAAGGAACTGGTACTTCCCAATTCCAGTAAGTAAGTTTGTGAGTTGGTTGGTAGTGAGACCCCTTGGTTATAAGGGAGAGTGGACGTAGGATATTCAATCCGAACCACTATACATCTTGTGTTCTTTATTGCTTTACTTTACTTTTTGTTTGTTGATTATTGCCCTCTTGTAAAAGACTTTGAAAGACATTTAACTTAAGCTTCCGCAATTAATCTAACTAGTGGGACCAACAAAAGAGATAGGAGATATGCAGACAAGAGAGCTCTACTGGCAGAAGCAGAGGAGGAGGATACTAGTTCCGGTTCTTCTTTTTCTGATTTCGGATCTGATGATGATGTATGTCTTATGGCAGACATCAATGAGGTAAATGAAACTACTTTATGCTTATCTAATTCCAAATATACTGAATACTCCCATTCATCTGGTGCTTCCAGAGAGTCTGATATGCAGCAAATGTTATCAGATCTCCAACATTGTGTTCAACTTTTCCAAAAACTTGAAAAAGAAAATGGTAAGCTTAGAGCTGAAGTTCAATCTTTATCAAATGACCAAAAATCTGCCAGAGAACTCATAAAAGACCATTCCAAAGAAGTCTCTGAACTTCAAGAAAAGGTCATACAAAGAGATACTCTGGTAGACCAGCTTATGAAAGAAAAGAACTCTCAGATAGAAAAATTCAATGAACTCAAAGCCAAATACCAATATCTTATCAAGGGTAAGCAGGTTGAACAACCTATCATGGAAGTACCTAAGATCAGAGAACTCCAACTATTGTATCCATTATACAAGGATCTTCTCAAAGGGTAAATGATAAGAGTGGTTTAGGATATTCTGGAATTACAACCAGATCTACTAAATTTTTATGCAATAAAGGCAAGTTGTCTGAAAGATCTGGTGAAGTGGTAGAAATTTGGGATGAAAAAGATCCTAATGAAAAAGGTTACAAGGTAGTTAAAAACCATAACTGGAACAAAGACTGCTCTGCTGACCATATAGATGATGTTCCCAATGAGTTCACTGAACCGGAAGAGGAAATCTTAGAGCATAAACGTCAGATAGGAGAACCTATGAAGATTGATGGTTCTGTTCAGATGCCTAACCAGATTAGGGGACCTCAGAGGAGACCTAAAAGAGTGAAACCTAAGCAAATTAGGGGACCTCAGAAGGGAAACTCTAAGAGGAAACCTAATCAGAATAGGATATACCAGAGGAGATATACTGAACCAGAGAACCTCAATCAGAATCAGGGATCTCAAAGGAAGAATGCTCAAAGAGGATTCCAAAACAGGAATACTCAGAGGGAATTTCATCATCAGAATAGATCCAATTTTCAGAACCAGAGGAGGTCTTCCAGACCCATCTATAGAAAACCAACTGATCTGGGTAGTTATGACACCAGAGATGGTTCTTCTAGGATGTACCCTTACAACCAGACCTTTAAGACTATGTCTTTAAGGCAGGCCATTCCAAAGGCCAGATTTGAGAAAAGATATACCAGACCTGTTTATAGGAAAGGTGTTCTTATCAGACCAGTAGCTCAATATGTCATTATCCGAGGACAGTGCTGGTAGATAGATTTGGAAGGAAGATAAGATCTCCTCATCCAGCAAGGGATGATCTTTATCTTTGGATTCCTACAAAACCTGCAACTAACCAATCAGGACCCAGCTCTAGTAGGGGACCTAATTGATCTCTCTGCAGGAGGATAAGAGCCAATTGGAGAAAGGACTTTCAAGCCACCATGTCTGGTACATTGATAGTGGATGTTCCAAGCACATGACATTCCAGAAAGATCATCTCCAGGATTTCAAGCCAATGAATGGGCCAAGAGTGATGTTTGGTGACAACAACTATGGAGTCACTAGAGGTGTTGGAAAGTTGACTTTTAATGGCATGTCTATAGATGAAGTCTACTACGTTGAAGGACTCAAGCATAACCTGCTCTCAATATCCCGATTTTGTGACAGGGGATACTCAGTGAAGTTTTCTAGTGATTCATGCACTGTCTTTTCTTCTGATTATAATGATATTTTGCTTATAGGCTTGAGGAAGGGTAACATTTATCTTGTAGATTTTAGCAGTTGCCCGAGAAATGCTTGCCTGGTTGCAAAGGGATCTGCAGAAGACAACTGGTTATGGCACAAGAGATTGAGCCATCTTAACTTCAAAGCACTGAACAAGATTGCCAGAAAAGGTCTTGTTCGAGATCTTCCTAATGAAGTGTTTAAGAAGGATCAGGTTTGTGGTTCATGCCAAAAGGGTAAACAACCCAAGACCTTCTTTAAGGATGTCTAAAGCACAACCACAACCAGAGTACTTCAACTACTTCAAATGGACCTATTTGGACCTATTTCTCCTCTTAGTTTCAGTGGAAGGAAGTACACCTTGGTGATAGTAGATGACTTTTCGAGATACACTTGGGTAGTGTTCTTGTTTAAGAAAAATGAAAATATCACTAAGCTGCCAGAGTTCTTCAAGCAGATTCAGAATGAGCAGAACCAGAGCATAATGAGGATCATAAGTGACAAAGGAACAGAGTTTTTGAATTCACACATTGCAGAGTATTGCAAGGACAATGGAATCTTTCATGAGACATCTGCTGCCAGAACACCCCAACAGAATGGAGTAGCAGAAAGGAGGAATAAAACCCTTAAGGAAGCTGCAAGGACTCTTCTAGCAGAGTACAACACACCACATAGATTTTGGGCAGAAGCTATCAATACAGCCTGTTATACTCAGAACAATATCTAATTGCCCAGAGACATAACAAGACTCCATATGAGGTAAGGAAAGGTAAAACCCCATCTGTTTCATATTTTCATGTTTTTGGATGCAAGTGTTTCATCCATAACAATGGGAAATCCAAATTAAAAACTTTTGATGCTAAAGTTGTAGATGAAATATTCTTAGGATATTCCAGCACCAGTAAAGCATTCAAAGTCTTTAATAGGAATTCACTTTGTGTGGAGGAAACACCTCATGTTGTTTTTGATGAATCTGCTTTTGAGTGCAAGGTGGACTTAAAGTCTTCTGATGAGACACAGAATCAAACCACTCCCAGAGTAATCAAGGTCAATCCACCTATTCTTGATTTAGATTCAGATTCAGATGATGGCCCGTCTTCTGGTTCTCTGAAGCAGAAGCCTTCATAAGGAGCAGAACCAGAAGAGGTTGGAACTCCTGAGGGGGAAGCTCTCCTGCAGTTGGTGATAATCATCAAGGCCACGGGAAGGAGGACCCTGGTTGATCACCCCAATTACCTGATAATTGGAGATCCAGCTAAGGGTGTCCAGACTAGGAAAACTCTTAACTTAGCTGCCTTATTCAGTTGCTATGTGTCCTTGATTGAGCCCAAGAACATCAACGAGGCACTGGAAGATTCAAATTGGATTGTTGCTATGCAAGAGGAATTGAATCAATTCACCAGACAGGATGTTTGGGAGCTTTGTAGATAGACCAAGACATCAAAAGGTGATAGGCACTAAGTGGGTTTTCAAGAATAAGAAAGATGAGAATGATGTCATTACTAGGAACAAGGCAAGGCTAGTGGCTCAGGGCTATTCTCAATCTGAAGGAATAGACTATGATGAGACATTTGCTCCTGTTGCCAGACTAGAAGCCATCAGATTATTTCTAGCATATGCTGCTCACATGAAGTTCAAAGTATACCAGATGGATGTGAAATCTACATTTCTTAATGAGATTCTCATTGAGGAAGTGTATGTGGAACAACCTCCTGGTTTTGAACAAGATGACAAGGTGTTTAAGCTTAAGAAGGCTCTTTATGGGCTGAAGCAGGCACCCAGAGCATGGTATGACACTCTATCTCAATTTCTTCTGGACAATGGTTTTACCATGGGTAAGATTGATAGGACCTTGTTTAGGAAAGAAGAAGGAAAGGACATCTTTCTGGTCCAAATATATGTTGATGACATTATATTTGGATCCCCTAACAAGAAGATGTGTGAGAAGTTTGGTGAACTCATGCAGAGTCAGTTCGAAATGTCTATGATGGGTGAGATGAATTATTTCTTAGGTTTGCAGGTAAAGCAATCAGAGAAGGGAATTTTCATCAATCTGGCAAAGTACATGTTGGTCCCACTAGATTGATAAATTGCGGAAGCTTTAAAGTAAATGCCTTTGGCAAAGTTCTTTTCACAAGAGCACACTATAATAAGCAAGAAATTAAATGCAGAAAACAGTAAATAAGACCGGATATATAGTGGTTCGGATCTGAATATCCTACGTACACTCTCCCTTGATCAAAGGGGTCTCACTATCCAACCAACAACCAACTTACTTACTAGAATTTTGAAGTACTAATTCCTTCTTACAAACTCTTTAGATCTAACTTCGATCTAAAGACTACAGCCTTCAACCTTATCTTGTAGATGAACATGTTGAGGTCCAACTACTCCTTAAGAGTGAATGTGTAAGTATGAACAGAATAAGAGTGCTATGTGCTTTATAAACAAGAGCTTGGAATGTATCTTCGTGCGCGTAGTATTCTCTCTAGCCCTTTTTCTTGAGATTGCACTCTGTATTTATAGAGGTGATTTAGGATATAGCCGTTGGATAGCTAATCCAATCAGATCCTCTACTTGAAGCTTCAATCAATCAATTCCCTAATTGATTGATTGGGTTGGTGAGATCCTTGGATTAATTGACTTCAAACTTTCCAATCCTGATCTTGTTGACTTGATTTGAATCACCAACGGTCAAGTGCTTCCAATGCCTAACTCTGATTCTCTCCAGAGAAGGCAAGACCAGACACCAGGCAACCTTGATGTCTTCTGGTCCAGATCTGGTTAAGAAACAGAATGCTCAACAGAATCAGGAGATGATTCTGAGCATCTTTTATTTCACCAGACTCGTCTGGTCCGGACTCGTCTGGTCTGGGGAAAGTCCTCTGCCTCTGGTTAGTCTCATCTGGTAAAGTTCTCTGGTGGAGTCCTCTGGTGGGTCTTCTGGTGACTCTTCTGGTGAGGTCTTCTGGTCTGGCAATTCCCCCTAGACTAAGTCCTAATCTAGCTCATCATCTGGCTAACAGGTCCAGATGGTCCTATTACATCTTCTGGTTTGTTTTAACTCATCAAAACTATACAACATTTATCCTACTAATTTCCCCCTTTTTGATGGTGTTAAAACACAACCAGAACTGATCAAAACAGAAACACTTGAGCATAAAAGCAATAAAAGGATAAGACCTTAGAATAGATCTTATCAGGAAAATAATTAAGACAACAAGGAGTTGTCTTTTGAACAGAGAAGATATGATTTTTCATTAATAATAAGGACAAAAGTGATTACAGATTACAATGCAATTCTGGTCCTATTCTAAGCATATCTTCTGTTCTCCTTGGGCACCAGAAACCAATCAAGAAACCTGTCTTGAATGGCCTTCAACTCTGTAGAAGATGTTGGAGTGAAATTTGCCAACACCTTGGTCTTGTACAGCTTCTTCAGTTCAGCCCAATCAACCTGATCCCCTATCATAGGAGTGTTGAGATAATGAAACTCAGGGGCAGTGACCTCCAGGTTGAATTCTATGGTGGAATCCATCAGCTGGTTGTACAGACTTGCATCATAAGCCTTCATCCAAGAATGAAACGTCCTGTTGATGAGAGCATCATCCTCTGGTGGAGGCCTTTGGATATAGTGTTGAATGAACCACAAAGTCTTGGCTTCTCTCCACTTCTCTATCAGAGGGACAGGCACAGTAGAGTCAAAGGACCCTTCTGTCCTGAGTGGCAAAATCTCCATCACTTCTACAGGAGCTTTCTTCTTCTGGCTGGATCCACTGGTACCAGAAGAGATGCCAACTTCTCTGCTCTTCTTATTCTGCCTCCTAACATATTGGAGCCTCTGCTCTTCATCTATGTTCTTCCTTATTCTGGCTTGCCTCTCATCAGGCGTCTCCTCACGAAATCTCTTCTCTGCTTCCTCCACTACTTCTTCTAGGAAGCTCTTCTTCACCTTCCTGATCTTCTTCTTTGCAGGTCCAGAGATATGGATGGGATCCTGCTCTGCTTCTGACTCCTCTTCTGCCGCCAGCTGTTTTGCCATGGAAAGAGATTTGAGCTCTTCTTTCTTCTTCTTCTGCAGCTCGGCCTGGGCCAAAGTGTTCTCCAGCAGGTCTAGACGAGCACCATGGCTGAAGAGAGTCTCATTAGTGGTCTCGCCAGATCAATTCTGGCCTTCTCTTCCCCCTTTTTAACTTCATCAATAAGGGGCTCCACTACCTGCCTAATGAGATCAGGCAAGGCAGTGTTGGAGGAAGAGTGAAGATCACGCAGCTGCTTTGCTTCCTCCAGATAAGCTTTTGATTCCGCAACCAGCTTCTCCTGCTTCTTTAACATCTCCTGGAGGGAGTCTTTAAGCTTAGCAGTCTGCAGCATCTGGGAAGCCATCTCAACCTTCAGCACAGAGACTGGCCTCAGCTGCTCCAACACATGCTCCTGGAGCTGCTTCTGGATGTGCATAACATCCAACTTAACAAGAAGTTCATTTGCCTTGAAGGAGGCTTTGGCAGCAGCAAAGGTGGACTTTATCTGCTTCAAGAAGATCCTCCTCTCCTGCCGGATCTGGTGCTCAATCATAGCAGGGGCCATATGTTGAATCGCCTTGGAAAAACGCCCAATCTGCATGATCTGCTCATTGAAGAATGTCTTCATCTTTTGCAGCACGACAGGAGTGACATCAAAGTCCTCCTCATCTGAGTAGAGCTCTGGAGGGAAAGTGAAGTGAGGGCCAAAAGTATAGGAGGGGCCCTCAGGAGTGATCATAACTCCTCTCTGGATGAGCAGAGTGCGAATCAAAACCTTCGCTGCTACGGGGGTCTCCAGCTCAGCTGGGTTCTGGATGTTCACCTTCTGTTTGAACTCAATCTCCCAGGCAGTGAAGTTGGAGGGACCCATTTCCTCAAGCAATAACATGAGGTCCTCCACATCTTCAAGTCTGGCCTTGCTCCAAACTTTGGTATCAGTCAGCTCTGCCAGAAGGGGTAAGTGCTCCAACAAAATAGGGAAATGCTCTCTTAGCCAGAGCTGAGCACTTACACTCATACTCTGCCTAATGGGACCCATTTCTGCAGATGAGAAAGTGAAGGGTTTGGGCCCAGAGGCAGAGGAGGATGGTGCTAAGACCTCCGGCTCCAGTGAAGCATCCTCATCTTCACTATCATCGCTGGACAAACAGGTGGGGGAATGAGAGGCAGGGAAACCCAGAGCCATAGAGACAGATGGGTCCTGTTCTGTATGAGATTGGGAAGGGGTAGGGTTTTGAGAGGTAGAGGTAGAGGGGAGGGGTTGTTCTGCACCAGAAGAAGTAGATGGGACTTCTGGTACAGAAACAGGGATGGTAGTTTGAGAGGTGGGAGAGGGTGGAAGGGGAGTTTCAGCACCAGAAGTGGATGGGACCTCTGGTACAGGGGCTGGGGGAGAAGGATTTGTGTTAAGGGGTGTTTGGGAAGGTGGGGGAGAAGGTGTTTGGGTAGGTATGGTGGAGGGAGTGTATATGGGGGTATCAGGTAGGGTCTGCTCTGGTGAAGCAATGGGGGCACCAGAAGCAGAAGATGGGTTTTGGGGAGGGTGTTCTGGGGAAGAGGTTGATGGGGTAACAAGATTTATGGGGTTAAAGGTAGGGATAGGTGGGTTTACCTCAACAGATGGGACTGGAGCAGTGGAGTCTTGCATGATCCTGGCAGCTTCATCAATTGCTTGCTCCAGAGCATCTCCAAGATCAGAACCAGAGTCTGAATCTTGAAGAATGGCCTTCTTGGCCCTAGATGTCTTCTTTTGAAGAGGTTCAACCTCTTCTTCCTCCTCCTCCTCTGATGGCTCATCTACCAGGAGTGTCCTTGGAACCCTTCTGCCGGTTCTGGGTTTCTTGGCAGACACCTTCTTGGCCTCATCTGGCCTCTTCCTCTTGGGAGCTCCTGCCTTCTTGGCAGCTTATGCACCTTCACCCTTCTTCTTCAAGATGTTAAGAAAGGGAATCTGGTCCTCCTCTGAGGAACCAGAGAAAGCAATGGTTGAAGAACCAGTTGCTTCAGTAGGCTTCTTCTGGCCCTTCTACTGTTTCTGCTGCTTCTGCCCCTTTGCAGGTGAGGGAACTGCTTGAAGAGGAGGGGCAGGGATGGCCTGCTCACCATCAGAATCAGGATGGCCATGAAGAGGACCATCCTTAGAGAACAGAATCTTGGACTTATGGAAGCCCTTGCACCAGGAATCTCTCCACTTCTTCTCTGGAAAGATTGAATCCAAGATTAAGGTGAGCTTTGTGCCTAAGGACACATTAACATTAAAGAAAAATTGTTGCTCCCCTGGCTTGCTGGGACACTCTTCCTTCTGCACTTTCAACTTGTTCTTCCTCAATACTCCCCAGAAGAACTCTGCCCAATTGCATTGGGCACCATCCAAAATGGCCCTCATAACACAGAGTCTGCCAGTAAAGATGGCATATGTGCTATGGCTCTCGCACATTAGTACCTTCACCACAATGTCAAACAACACCTTGTACTTCTGCCTCAGATGTTTGTCCAAAAATCCTTTAGTCAAGTTCTGACATGAGGATCTGGCAAAAAGCTTGAAGGATTCCAACGCTTCTCCTTCCTTGTACTTCAATGGGTCCACACCCTCCGCGGAAATATTGCCAAACAAACTACATAAATTAGCCTTTGAGAAGACGACATCCTCCTTATCAATCTTCGAGGAAATATGATCATCATGAATCTTCATGCGGACTAGAAATTGGGCAGCATACCCATCCACAGTGCGCAAATCCTTGGGGATTTTGGAAAGTAACTCCTCCACTCCAGATCGCCTGAGCAATTCCAAAATCTCCAGCGCTGCTGGATTTTTGGTGGAATAGAAGTCCACCACCATCTCCGACTTAAATTTCTTGCAAACATATTCCGGATCGAAGTTACACTTGGGTGCCATTTCTGAGAGAGAGAGAGAGAGAAAGAAAACTTGCAGAGAGAAGTTAGGGATTTGAAAATAAGGAAACGTGAAAGGACAGATTGAAGAGAAATTTAATTTAAATAGGGCAAGACGCATGGCTTGATCAATTAATGAAATGTGAACGCGTGTAATTGCAAAATTTAATTTAGGGAACAAAATCAATTTTTGAATTGATTGACATATTGCACATTGATTAAATCTGATGGCCAAGATTAAAAGGCGAAATATAGATTTAATCTGGTGCGTAGGCGTGATCATTGGGACTGGGTATAAAGGGGTTTTGTGGCAGTCAAGAGAAAAAGCGAAATGATTGCCTAGGCCCTATACCCTAGTCTTAAATACACTCTGAAGTTGAAATGGTTTGAGTGTATTAAGTAATTTGAAAGGTGTATCCCAATGATCAGAGGCCAGAGAAGTAAAAGCATACCTGTCATCTGATATTGTAACCAGATGATACCACAGTTTGTCTGGTGTTACATCTCATCTGATGAAACCCATCTGGTCTGGTCAGAGAAGACTCTGGACTTCTTTCGAATCAGGTTCTGCACCTCATCTGGGATGTACCTCGTCTGGTACAAGCCTAATCTGGTGCTTATCTCATCTGGAGATGTAACTTCCCTGATATATCTAATCTGCAGGCATGTTAGTTTTAAAGAACAAAGATTATGTGATAAAATATAAACAAAGGATACTTCTCTGATGTTCCCCCCTAAACCAAATCTGTCTCTGGATCCAATAATCCTAATTCAAATGCTAACTCTCTGAATCTGGTCTCAGCCAAAGGCTTAGTAAGAATATCTGCTCTCTGTTTCTCTGTTGCAATCTTTTCCATCCTTATATCTCTCTTCTCAACATGGTCTCTGATAAAGTGATGCCTTATATCAACATGTTTGCACCTGGTATGAAGAACTGGATTCTGGGTGATAGCTATTGCACTATTGCTATCACAGAAGATTGGAATATCCTTGGCTCTAATCTGGTAGTCCCTAAGCTGTTGACTAATCCAGAGTAGTTGTGAACAACAGCTCCCTGCAGCCATGTATTCTACTTCTGTTGTAGATGTAGCGACTGAAGTCTGCTTCTTAGAAAACCAAGATACCAATTTATTTCCTAAAAATTGGCATGTTCCACTTGTAGACTTCCTATCTATTCTGCACACACCATAATCTGAATCCGAATAACCACTCAACTCTAAGTTGTCATCTGCAGGATACCATAACCCCAAATTCACTGTACCTTTAAGATATTTTAATATCTTCCTAGCTGCTTCCAAATGACTTCTCTTGGGATTTACTTGAAATCTGGCACACACACCTACATCAAAGGTAATATCTGGCCTGCTTGCAGTCAGGTACAAAAGAGAACCAATGAGTGCTCTGTACTGAGTCTGGTCCACACTCTCTCTAGACTCATCTGGATCCATGTTGAAATTTGTCATCATAAGAATCTTGGCTGCCTTGCTAGATCCTATTCTAAATTTCTCTAACATGTTTCTGATGTACTTTACCTGATTTATGAAGATTCCCTTCTCTGTTTGCTTTACCTGCAGACCTAAAAAGTAATTCATTTCACCCATCATAGACATCTCAAACTGGCTCTGCATGAGATCACCAAACTTCTCACACAGCTTCTTGTTAGGGGATCCAAATATAATGTCATCAACATATATTTGGACCAGAAGGATGTCCTTTCCTTCTTCTTTCCTAAACAAGGTCCTATCAATCTTACCCTTAGTAAAACCATTGTCCAGAAGAAACTGAGATATAGTGTCATACCATGCTCTGGGTGCCTGCTTCAGCCCATAAAGAGCTTTCTTAAGCTTAAACACCTGTCACCTTGTTCAAAACCAGGAGGTTGTTCCACATACACTTCCTCAATGAGAATCCCATTAAGAAAGGCAGATTTCACATCCATCTGGTATACTTTGAACTTCATGTGAGCAGCATATGCTAAGAACAATCTGATGGCTTCTAGTCTGGCAACAGGAGCAAATGTCTCATCATAGTCTATTCCTTCTGACTGAGAATAGCCCTGAGCCACAAGCCTTGCCTTGTTCCTAGTAATGACATCATTCTCATCTTTCTTATTCTTGAAAACCCACTTAGTGCCTATCACCTTTTGATGTCTTGGTCTGTCTACCAGCTCCCAAACATCCTGTCTGGTGAATTGATTCAACTCCTCTTGCATAGCAACAATCCAATTTGAATCTTTCAGTGCTTCCTTGATGTTCTTGGGCTCAATTAAGGACACATAGCAACTGAATAAGACAGCTAAGTTAAGAGTTCTCCTAGTCTGGACACCCTTAGTTGGATCTCCAATTATCAGGTCGTTGGGGTGATCAACCAGGGTCCTCCTTCCCGTAGCCTTACCTGATTGACCATCCTCTGCAGTACCTTGGTGAATATCACCATCTGCAGAAGAGCTTCCCCCTACATGAGTTCCAACCTCCTCTGGTTCTGCACCTTGTGAAGACTTCTCCTTCAGAGAACCAGAAGATGGGTCACCATCTGAATCTGAATCTGAGTCTGAATCAAGAATGGGTGGGTTGATCTTGATTACTTTGGGTGTAGTCTGATTCTGAGTCTCATCAGAAGACTTTAGTTCCACCTTGCACTCAACAACAGATTCATCAAAAACAACATGAGGTATTTCCTCCACACAAAGTGAATTCTTATTAAAAACTCTGAATGCTTTACTAGTGCTGGAATATCCTAAAAATATTCCATCTGCCACTTTAGCATCAAAGGTTTTTAATTTAGATTTCCCATTGTCATGGATGAAACACTTACATCAAAAAACATGAAAATATGAAACAAATGGGGTTTTACCTTTCCATACCTCATATGGAGTTTTGCTATGTCTCTGGGCAATTAGGCATCTATTCTGGGTGTAACAGGTTGTATTGATGGCTTCTGCCCAAAACCTTTGTGGGGTGTTGTACTCTGCCAGAAGAGTCCTTGCAGCTTCTTTAAGGGTTCTATTCCTCCTTTCTGCTACTCCATTTTGTTGGGGTGTTATGGCAGCAGATGTCTCATGAAAAATCCCATGTTCTTTGCAGTACTCTGCTATGTGTGAATTCAAGAACTCTGTCCCCTTGTCACTCCTGATCCTGACAATGCTCTGGTTCTGCTCATTCTGAATCTGCTTGAAGAATTCTGGCAGCTTAGTGATAGTTTCATTTTTCTTAAACAAGAACACTACCCAAGTGTATCTTGAAAAGTCATCCACTATCACCAAGGTATACTTCCTTCCACTGAAACTAAGAGGAGAAACAGGTCCATGTGAAGTAGTTGAAGAACTCTGGTTGTGGTTGTGCTCTGGACATCCTTAAAGGAGGTCTTGGGTTGTTTACCCTTCTGGCATGAACCACAAACCTGATCCTTCTTAAACACTTCATTAGGAAGACCTCGAATAAGACCTTTTTTGGCAATCTTATTCAGTGTTTTGAAGTTAAGGTGGCTCAATCTCTTGTGCCATAACCAGCTATCTTCTGCAAGATAAATGTTACCCTTCCTCAAGCCTATAAGCAAAATGTCATTATAATCAGAAGAAAAGACAGTGCATGAATTACTAGAAAATTTCACTGAGTATCCCCTGTCACAAAATTGGGATACTGAAAGCAGATTATGCTTGAGTTCTTCAACGTAGTAGACTTCATCTACAAATACTCCATTGAAAGTCAACTTGCCAACTCCTCTGGTGACTCCATAGTTATTGTCACCAAACATCACTCTTGGCTCATTCATTGGCTTGAAATCCTGGAGATGATCTTTCTGGAATGTCATGTGCTTGGAACATCCACTATCAATGTACCATACATATTTGCTTGATAGTCCTTTCTCCAATGGGCTCTTATCATCCTGTAGAGAAATCAATTAGGCCCCCTACTAGAGCTAGGTCCTGATTGGTTAGTTGCAGGTTTTGTAGGAATCCAAAGATAAAGATCACCCCTTGCTGGATGAAGAGATCTTATCTTCCTTCCAAATCTATCTACCAGCACATGTCCTCTTACAATGACATATTGCGCTACTGGTCTGATCAAAACACCTTTCCTATAAACAGGTCTGGTGTATCTTTTCTCAAATCTGGCTTTTGGAATAGCCTGCCTTAAAGACATGGTCTTAAAGGTCTGGTTGTAAGGGTACATCCTAGAAGAACCATCTCTGGTGTCATAGCTACCCAGATCAGTTGGTTTTCTATAGATGGGTTTGGAAGACCTCCTCTGGTTTTGAAAATTGGATCTATTATGATGATGAAATTCCTTCTGAGTGTTCCTGTTCTGAAATCTTCTTTGAGCATAACTCCTTTGAGATCCCTGAGTCTGATTGAGGTTCTCTGGTTCAGTATATCTCCTTTGATATCTCCTATTCTGATTAGGTTTCCTCTTAGAGTTTCCCTTTTGAGGTCCCCTAATTTGCTTAGGTTCCACTCTGTTAGGTATCTTCTGAGGTCTCCTAATCTGGTTAGGCATCTGAACAGAACCATCAATCTTCATAGGTTCTCATTTCTGGCGTTTGTGCTCTAAGATTTCCTCTTCCAGTTCAGTGAACTCATTGGGAACTTCATCTATATGGTCAACAGAGTAATCATTAACCCAGTTAGGATTTTTAACTACTCTGTAACCTTTTCCACTAGGATCATTTTCATCCCAGATTTCTACCAATTCACCAGCTCTTTGAGACAACTTGCCTTTATTACTAAGAAATATAGTGGATCTGGTTGTAATTCCAGAATATCCTAAACCACTCTTATCATTAATGCGTTGAGAAGTCTCTGTTATAATAGATACAATGGATGGTATCTTAGGAGCTTCTCTGGGCATGGGTATCTCTTCTATGGTTTGCTCAACTTGTTTTCCCTTGATAAGAGTCTGGTATTTAGCTTTTAGTTCATTGAACTTATCTTCCTGAGATTCCCTTTCCTTCATGAGTTGATCTACCAGAGTATCTCTTTCTGTGATCTTTTCCTGAAGTTCAGAGACTTCTTTGGAATGATCTTTCATGAGTTCTCTGGTGGATTTTTGCTCATGAGATAAGGATTGAACTTCAGCTTTGAGCCTACCATTCTCTTTTTCAAGTTTTTGACATAATTGAACACAATTTTGGAGATCTGATAGCATTTGTTGCATATCAGACTCTCTGGAGTTACCAGATGAATGAGATGATTCAGTATATTTGGAATTAGATAAGCATAGGGTAGTTTCATTTACCTCAGTGATGTCTGCCATAAGACATACATCATCATCTGATCCGAAATCAGAAGAAGAAGAGGAACTGGAACTTGTATCTTCCTCCTCTGCTTCTGCCAGTAGTGCTCTCTTGTCAGCATATCTCATATCTCTCTTGAGTCTTTTCTCTTCTCTTTCTCTAGGAGTCAATTGAGGACAATCATAGCTGTAGTGACCAGGCTTGTTGCAGGTGTAACAGGTATTATCTCCTCTGGAACTGGGACTTGGAGACTCAAATCATCTGCAGTAGACTCCTTTGGTTTGTCATCTGTCTTGATGGTAGAGGAGAGGGCAACTCCTTTCTGACCAGAAGAGGAAACCTCTTCTGTTTGATCCTCCTCTTGAAGATTAAATTCGTAGGCTTTAATATCAGATAACAGAAGATGATGATCCAGAGTGTTGAGATCCTTGCTATCTTTAATCACAGTCACTTTGATTCTCCACCTGCTGGTTAGTGAACGCAATATTTTACTATTTATTTCATTTTCAGAGTAGGTCTTACCTAAGGCACTAGCCTTGTTGAGGAGATTTGTGAGGCGCATATCCAGCTGGTCAATGGTCTCGTCTGGTTTCATTTTGAAAGTGTCAAATGAGTGTTGAACAACTTGGAGTTTGTTATCCTTGATCTTCTCTGTTCCTTCACAGAGCAGGACAAGTTTATCCTACATCTCCTTGGCAGTGGCACAAGTTCTGTCTTTCTCTATCACCTCCTTAGTGAGTGTGTTGATGATTTCAGTCCTTGCTACCTGGTCCAAATTATAAAGTTTTCTTTCATCATTGTCAAGCTCCTCTGTCTTCTTGAGGATTCTTTGTCTGGGAACTCTGTCCTCAGCAGCTTTCTGGGCAGTTTCACTTGTTTCCTCCCTGGACTCTGACCTGCCACTATCAATAGGAGTCCAGTAAAATTTAATTGGGCCACTCTCTACCACATCCAACATGCGGTGATGAATAGCTCCAAGATGATTACTCATCATGAAGCTCCAGTGGCTGTAATCCTCGAAAGAGAATTCTGGTAACTTACGGCTCTTGTAAGAAGATTTTGCAGACATTTTTACTAAAGAGATTTAACAAAATTTTTAACCAAACACAATAAATAGTAACAGATCTGCCCGGTGACCATCAAAAAGCTTTACAAAGCAGTGGTCTTTGGACACACTGCTCTGATACCACTTGTTGGTCCCACTAGATTGATAAATTGCGGAATCTTTAAAGTAAATGCCTTTGGCAAAGTTCTTTTCACAAGAGCACACTATAATAAGCAAGAAATTAAATGCAGAAAATAGTAAATAAGACCGGATATATAGTGGTTCGGATCTGAATATCCTACGTCCACTCTTCCTTGATCAAAGGGGTCTCACTATCCAACCAACAACCAACTTACTTACTGGAATTTTGAAGTACCAGTTCCTTCTTACAAACTCTTTAGATCTAACTTCGATCTAAAGACTACAGCCTTCAACCTTATCTTGTAGATGAACAGGTTGAGGTCCAACTACTCCTTAAGAGTGAATGTGTAAGTATGAACAGAATAAGAGTGCTATGTGCTTAATAAACAAGAACTTGGAATGTATCTTCGTGTGCGTAGTATTCTCTCTAGCCCTTTTTCTTGAGATTGCACTCTGTATTTATAGAGGTGATTTAGGATATAGCCGTTGGAGAGCTAATCCAATCAGATCCTCTATTAGGGAATTGATTGATTGGGTTGGTGAGATCCTTGGATTGATTGACTTCAAACTTTCCAATCCTGATCTTGTTGACTTGATTTGAATCACCAACGGTCAAGTGCTTCCAATGTCTAACTCTGATTCTCTCCAGAGAAGGCAAGACCAGACTGTTGATGTTGTTGGTAGTGAAGTATTCACTATTTACTTTGAAACAACATAAATTTGCCCTTTCTTCTCATTAACCAACACTTTATGATCAAATGTTGTCTTAGATGTTTTAACATGCAGGATGAAGATCTAGAAGGATCTACAAGGTTCTGGAATTATCGATGTTGCAGTGAATGTTGCTTAACATTGGTAGCAACATGAGCAGTTACGGGTTCTAGAAGGATCTACAAGGATCTACAAGGGACTACACGTTTCAGACTTATCCAGGATGTTTTAGAACTATCTAGATCAGGCGGTTGTATCAAGAATCATGAGGAATAAAGGATGAGACGTGGGACAACATGAAGATCATGGAGGCAGTTACAAAGAGAAGTTATTTTGGATTAAAGACTTCTGCCTATAAATAGAGGCCGAATCTTTCAGTACCAAGTGTGGAGTAAACGAGTACACCTACTCTAGTGTTGATCCTGAGTTTAAAGGTGATAGGGCAGTTATTCAAACGTTTATGTTATGCCTTGAAATAGAGTTTTTCACGCATAGCTTGTGATCGAACTTATATCCATAGATAGTGAGATCAAGTTTGACGGTGTATTATGTTATACACTTAGCCAATTTAGATTTGATAGGTGATATCGAGTCTTGTTTCCGTTGTGAACGATTATACTCTTCACAAAAAATTTGTATCACTAATATTTTTATAGTGAACCTTTTGCCATGAGGCTAGCACAAACTATTTATGATAGTTTGTGTTAAAAAGTATTCCATCTTGCAATAGTGTGTTTTAGTCTTCCGCTGTATACACGTTTTATACTCTATTTACCAGATTGTTGTAAGAATTGCTTTAACATTTGTTACAACATCTGCACTTTTTAACACACGCACACTTTCAATTGGTATCAGAGCCATAAACTTGATATACTAAGTTTAGATCCTGAGTTTTTAAGTGTGTCTTTTGCTATGGAATATCCTGTAAACACCCCACTTAGGCCCCCTATACTAGATGGAAATAACTATGCCTATTGGAAACCTAAGATGCGCATGTACATCAAGTCTATTGATGAACATGCTTGGAGAAGTGTTATGACCGGTTGGGAATGGCCCAGAAACCAAGCAGATGATGATGGCAAGATAAGAGTCAAACGGGAGATTGAATGGACAAATGAGGAGACCACGATGACAAGCTACAATTCCAAAGCTCTCAATGCTATCTTTACTTCTGTTGATGTATCTATGTTTAAGATTATATCAACATGTACTACGGCTAAAGATGCATGGGAAAGGCTTCAAGAGCACTGTGAAGGAAGTGGAAGTGTTCGAAGGACCAAACTTCGAATGCTTGGGACCAAGTTCGAGAATCTAAGGATGAAGGATGATGAGACAATCACGGCGTACAATGAGAGGCTGAGTGAGATTGTCAATGAATCACACGCACTTGGTGATCCAATTTCCAATGTATGAGTTGTACACAAAATTTTGCGGTCTGTCTCTAAACGATTCGATGCAAAAATCTGTGTTATTGAAGAAGCCAAGGACACTGACACTTTAAGTCAGAATGAGCTTGTAAGTATTCTCAAAACATATGAGATGAACACAACTCAATCTGATGATACAAGTGAAGGAAAGAAGGTAGTTGTTTTCAAAGGTGAAACATCACTCAACACTGAAAATCAGCCCTTTGTGACTGAAGTTGAGTCTGATGAAGATGTTCTAGACCAATGTTACAACACTCCTGAGCACATTGCCCTCCTTACAAAGAAATTCAATTCCTACCTGAAGAAGAAACTGAATAGATCCAGAGGAAATGGTCAACAGAGAACTCCTTTCAACAATACACCATCAGACCCAGGGAAAAGGAAGGATCAGAATCAATCAAGGCAATTCAGAGGTAATAAATCAAGGTATGATCCTGAATTTAGAAAATCAGTTAGATGTGATGCATGTACTGGATTTGGACACTATGCAAATGAGTGTGCAAATACCAGGTTAAGACAAAAACTGAATTTTAATGTTACCTTTAGTGATGACTCAGATGATGATGAACCTGAAGGTTCTAAAGATGAGGAACTAGCTTTTTCTGCAAGAATTGATTATGATGATTCTTTAGATAATGATCTGGATGATCTAGACACTGGTGTTGTTTCCAATGTTATAACATCAGAAACAACATTTGTCAAAAATCATTCAGATTTGAACTGTTTTAATGGGTGTGTTGATGAGAAAGGTTCTAATGACATAATGGATGATGATTCCAGTATAGCCAAAGAGAATGATGATCTCAGAGAAACTGTGACAAAGTTAGAAGTCATTCTAACAAGGAAGGATTTAGAAATTTCTAAGCTAAAGGAAGAATTGAAAAATTCTACCTTAAGTTTTAAGAAATACTCTAAGAGTTCTTCCATTGTAAATGACTCCTTAACTACTGGACAGTCTAACAAACATGGTTTAGGCTATTATGGTGAGACTACTTCTAAATTAGTGAATAATCCTGTAAAATTTGTTAAGGGAAAAACTGAGTTTTCTGCCAAAACAAAAATACATGAGACTGAAAAACCTGTGAAGAAGTATGTGTGTCACTACTGTTCTGAAATTGGTCATATTCGTCCTTACTGTCAAAAGTTGAAAAGGGATCTAGAAATTCAGAAAGTGTTGTCTGAAATGTCTTCACATTCTAAGAAACACTGGTCAAAATCTGCTAAGAAAAAGAAAGAACATGTTACATGTAATGTCGTTCAAACTTCTCTGAAAGCATGTGTTCCTGATCTATGGTACTTTGACAGTGGTTGTTCTAGACACATGACTGGTCATGTTAAATACTTGTCTGACTATGAACCTTATAATGGTGGAACTGTTACATATGGTGGTGGATCAAAAGGTAAAATCATTGGAAAAGGGACCTTAAATGTTGAAGGTTTTCCTAAACTTAACAATGTTTTGCATGTTGATGGTTTACTTGCTAATCTTCTTAGTATAAGTCAACTATGTGATGACAATTTGCATGTTAAATTTGATAAAGATTCATGTTATGTTCTAAACAAGGATAACAAGTGTCTAATGACTGGAAATAGGTCAGCAGATAATTGTTATCTGATTGGAACAAGCAAAGTATGTCATTTGTCAAATTGTGATGAGAATGTCCTATGGCATCAAAGACTTGGACATGCAAATTATAGATTCATGCAAAAATTAGTTAAGTCTGAAGCAGTGAGAGGTTTACCAAAACTGAAGATTGTTGCACCCACTGTATGTGGTCCATGCCAAAAAGGTAAGCAGGTAAGAGTATCGCATAAAATGTTATCACATTGCATGACACATCGTTGTTTTGAATTACTGCATATGGATCTTATGGGTCCTATGGAAACTGAAAGCATTGGTGGTAAGAAATATTCACTAGTTGTGGTAGATGATTACTCTAGGTTTACATGGATTGAGTTCTTAAGAGAGAAATCTGAAACATTTGATGTTTTTAAAACTCTTTACAAAAGATTTAAAACTGTTTTCAACTTGAAAGTAAGCAGGATCAGATCTGATCATGGTAGAGAATTTGAAAATAGCTTGTTTTCAGAATTCTGTAATAAGAAAGGAATTGTCCAAGAGTTTTCTTCTCCTAAAACTCCACAACAAAATGGGATAGCTGAAAGGAAAAATAGAACTCTTCAAGAAATGGCAAGAGTAATGCTTACTTCAAAAAATCTTGCAAAGAAATTTTGGGCTGAAGCATTGAATACAGCATGCCATATTGCTAATAGAGTCTATTTTAGATTTGGAAGCAACAAAACCCCATATGAGATCTTGAACAATAAGAAACCAAATGTGAAATATTTTCATGTTTTTGGTTGTGTGTGTTACATTCTGAATGATAGAGATCAACTGCACAAGTTTGATTCTAAGAGTGATAAAGGTTTTTTCTTAGGTTATTCTAGAAATAATAAAACCTATAGAGTCTACAACCTTAGAACTAACACTGTTCAAGAATCTGTGAATGTTGTTTTTGATGATGACATGAAGCTGATAGATGGGAATGACACTGAAGATGTGTCTGATGTTACTGATGTTCCAAAAGAATCACTGAAAACAGAGAATGTTACACCAAATGTTACAACATCTGGTTCAACATCACCTGTAGATTCAGTTGATACATCACAGAACAATCAGTATACCCCAAAGAAGAATCCAGCTACTTGGATTACCAAAAGTCATCCTTCAAATCAGATTATTGGAGATGCTTCAGTTGGTGTTCAAACAAGAAGAAGAGTAAGTGCAAATCGTGTTGATATGGTAAGGTCTGTGTGCATGTCTTCAATTTGCAATATTGTGAATGCTCAGTGTTACTATTCTGAAATTGAACCTAAAAATGTTACAGAAGCATTAAAAGATGAAAATTGGATTAATGCTATGCATGAAGAACTTAATCAGTTTGAAAGAAATGATGTTTGGTCATTAGTTCCAAGACCTGATGATGTCAATGTCATTGGAACTAAATGGATCTTTAAAAACAAAACTGATGAGTCTGGTAACATAATTAGGAACAAAGCTAGATTAGTTGCACAAGGTTACACTCAAGTTGAAGGTATTAATTTTGATGAAACATTTGCACCTGTTGCTAGGATAGAGTCCATTAGACTGTTACTAGCAATAGCATGTTACATCAACATTAATCTTCATCAAATGGATGTAAAAGCTGCATTTCTAAATGACATATTAATTGAAGATGCATTTGTTGAACAACCTAAAGGTTTTGAAAATCCACAGTATCCTGATCATGTGTACAAACTAAAGAAAGCCTTGTATGGTCTCAAACAAGCTCCTAGAGCTTGGTATGGTAGACTTACTGACTTTCTGTTGCAATTTGATTTCATAAGAGGAGAGGCTGATAGAACCTTGTTCATTAAAAATTCTGGAGAAGACTTGTTAATAGCCCAAATATATGTTGATGACATTGTCTTTGGTTCAACTTGTAACATTATGTTAAACAAGTTTGTTGAAGCAATGACAGCAACATTTGAGATGAGCATGGTAGGTGATTTGAATTACTTTCTTGGACTTCAAATCAAACAAACTGATAATGGTATTTTCTTCTCTCAGAGTAAGTATGCAAAGAATTTAGTGAAAAGGTTTAGTTTAGAAAGCTCAAAAGTCATGAAAACTCCTATGAGATCTACACAAAAGTTGTGTAAAGACACTGTTGGTCAAGATGTTGATCCAACTTTGTATAGATCCATGATAGGTAGTCTTCTGTACTTAACTTCAAGCAGGCCTGATATTATGTATAGTGTATGTGTTTGTGCCAGGTACCAAGCTTGTCCCAAAGAATCTCATTTGAATGAAGTCAAGAGAATCATAAGATATGTGGCTGGTACAACTGATCTTGGTATATGGTATACCAAAGACACAAGCAGTGCACTTGTTGGATATAGTGATGCTGATTGGGCTGGAGATATTGATGATAGGAAAAGCACGAGTGGTGGCTATTTTTACATGGGTAACAATTTGATTTCATGGCATAGTAGAAAACAGAATTGTGTATCACAATCTACTGCAGAATCTGAGTACATTGCAGCAGGTAGTTGCTGTACACAACTTCTTTGGTTGAGTAAAATGTTTAGTGATTATGGTTTAGAGAGTGACATTTTAACTGTATTTTGTGATAACACGAGTGCTATCAACATTTCGAAAAATCCAGTTCAACACTCACTTACTAAACACATAAGTATTAGACATCATTTCATAAGGGATCTTGTAGAGAAGAATATTGTGAAGTTAGAATACATACCCACTGAAAATCAATTTGCTGATGTGTTTACTAAAGCATTAGACCATGAGAGATTCTCATTTTTTAGGAAATCTCTCGGTATGTGCACAATCTGAGTAACTGAGAAGCGGATTTTGTTATGTTTGTTAAAACATCCATAACAACATCAGGGTATTTGCATGTTCTAATTAAAGCTTGTTCTTATATTTTGTTTCTTAATTTCTTTGAAAAAATAAATCTGAACTAAGTATGTTTGTTGTGTAAAAATAAAAAGGAATCACTCTTCTCAAACGCATAAGAAGTTTTTGAAAAAGCACATCAAGATGTAACTAATTCACTGAGTAACTATGGAGCACGGAGTTCGCTACTACGATGTCTTCTTTTCAAAAGGTGATTAGTAAAACATCAACATGTCACAAATCCATTGAGTAATTATGGGGCACGGAGTTCGCTGCTACGATGCACTCTCTTGAAAAGATGGATCAATGTGAATAAAAAGTGCTAAAAAGTGTTTTGATAAAAAATGCGACATTGGATATTAAAACCGATGTTGAAGTGTGTGTTCCAATTTTGAATACAACATCATATACAGTTCGTATTTATTTTTCTAAGTTAAGTTATGGACCGATTTTTCAGGGATTTGTTTTTAAATTCTACATGCATAAACCCACGTTTTCTAATTTATTCAAGTAGTGCATAAAATAATGTGTTTAATTAATTAAATTTCGAATTTCTAATCATGAAATAACCCACGATCTCTTATGGGGGAGTGGGTAGTTTCAACTGATTAAAAATTCCAGAATATTCACTTTCATGGGTAGTTAAAATAACTTCCGTACTTTCTTCTATATATATTTCCTTCATATCTTATGTCTAATTCTCAGTGTTCAAGCTTATGAGTGAAATTCAGATTTTTCGACTAAGTGTTGAAAATTGTGTGTTCACATCTTAGGGTTTTAGTGTTATTTCTTTTAAATTTTATTTTTCGCTTAAATTTACTGTCTACTTAATGGCTGGAAATCAAAAGAAGTCCTCTCATAGCTCAAAAACTCGCGCAAACCCTTCAACTCCTTCCCACTCGAATCTGAACCTTCTTGCAGAAATGGCCTCAAGCAAAAACCCAAATGCTGCTTTTGTTGCTCCATCATCGAGCACAACACCTCCTACTACTCTAACCCCTGTTCAAGCCTTTCCTGTAAACATCTACATCCCAAATGAAGCCACTGCCGATCAGCTGGAGACGATCGCACGCAGTATTGCACAAAGCCTTCAAGGAAGCCCTGTGGTTCCCAAACTAACCATTGGCTCTATTGAAGTAGATGTTGCATCCTACTTGAACCAACCTAAAAACCCTTCCCCTACTGTTCATGTCGGAGGTCCTTCTTCGACTGTACAATCAGAAAAGCCTAAATCCTCTAGCCAAGCCAAAAACCCTACTGCTAATGTTTCAAAGAGTGTTGAAACAGGTGATCAGGCTACAAAGGAGACCCCCACTGTCAAGGAAACTGTTGCTGAAGAAACTAGGGAGAAAAGCCCTAATGCTGAAGTCCCTGATGTTGAAATGTCAGAGGAGGACAAAGAAGAATCACCCAAAACTGATTCTTCAATGTCTGAGGATTCTGAGCCTACTCCAATGGCCAAAGCTGTGAAGAAAAAGGGAGGCAAGAGGAAAAAGAGCCCTGTTCAATCAAGGAGAAGATCAGGTAGAGCAAAGAAGAGGGTGAACTATTCTGAAACCGCATGGAAGAAGAAGGATGATGAAGGAGATGTTGCCACTCGACCTATTCGAGTGTGTTCAGAATCTGAAAAGGAGTCAAGCTCCAAAGACTCATCTGAGAAAGAGACTGATCAAACTGAAAGCCAAGAGAAAGAAGAAACTGATGAGAGTGATGTACCTATTTTTGAACTGAGGAGGAGAGCAAGAGTTGAGATGAGGACTAAGAGGAAGTTTGAGATGAGGACTAAGCGGAAGTTTGAGTATGCTACTGATGGTGCTGGAACAAGTGCAGCAGCACCAGAACCTGAAGTTGATGACAGCAGTTCTGAAAGTAGCTCAGACAGAACCAAAACTGATTCTGATCAAGGTAATACATCTGAACATTCTGTTGAGCATGTTAGTTCTGATAATGATGATGATGAATCTTTAGACCAAAAGTTGGAAAGGTTGAGGAAGAGAAATCTGTTAATTGAAAGAAAAATTAACATTGATGAGTTTGAATCCAAGGGTCTAGTTAGATTTTTAGAAGAGAGAAGTTTGATGCATGCTGTTACTTTTGCTGATGCATTTGTTACTGATTGGGTGTATGAGTTTTATGCTTGTCTGAGAAAGAACCAGACTAGAAGGAATTCTAGGTGGTATGGTACTGTAAGGTTTAGAGATAGGAGTGTTCCTTTTACTCCTAAGTTAATTAACCAGTTTCTGCATGTTGAGGATGTTGAGGAAGAAGATGTTCCTCATATGGATGAGATCATTACTGTTCTGACTGGGGGAAGAGTTAACAAATGGAAGAAGAATATGTTAGCTGCCTCATTGACCTCTCTGTATTCAGTATTACATAAGCTGGTAGTGTATAACTGGATACCCTCTACAAACTCCACAAAGGTGACCAGGGATCAAGCTGTACTGATGTACATAATTGGTGTGATGAAATTTTATAACCTGGGCTTGGTTATTTTTCATCACATGATGAAGTTTGCTGGGAAGATTTCTGAGAAGGGCAACCTGCCTTACCCTGTGCTGATCTATGGATATTTGAGGAGTCACAACTTTATTCACAAAAGGAATGAGTTGTTGAGGGGGAGAGTTCATCTGATGGGTATATCTCACTATTTATTATCTGGAAATAGAGTGTTAGACATACCCCTGCAGGATAATGCTGAAGAAGAAGATGCAGAACCACACCAACCTGTTCCTGACCCTGCTCCTGCACAAGATGCTGCACAGAATGCTGAGAACATACCTAGCAACATTCCAGCTCCCACAACCTATTCTCTGAATATCTCACCTGAGTTTATTCAAACTCAACTACAGCACTTGCAGGACTCAATTGATGAACTTCAATTCCTGAAGAACTACTGGGAGAACCTCCTTTCTGCCACAACAGGGGGAGTACCAGTTGCTGCTGCTGCCAGGGGAGTTGAAATTCATGAGGTAAATGCTGATGAGCCTGTTGCTGAGGAAGGTGGTGCAACTGGACCTGATGGAGGAAGTGCAGATGCTGCTGCAGATGTTGTTGCAAACTTTGCAACATTTGATATCCAGGAGGAAGCTGAACTATATGGTAATCTGCCTGACATATCTGCCAAAGTTTGAAGTTATCTTAGACACTGGAGGAAACACAATTTATGGGGGAGCTTAGTGCAAGATGCTTGAAGCTGCAGCTGTATATTTCATACAGTGATATCAAGTTCCTCTTTTGTGATTGCCTCTAAGTACTCTTGGTTGTTTTATGTTTTTAATTATTGTTGCTATGATAGGATGTTTTATTATTTTTTTTTTGAAAGACAATATTATATTAGTTGTTAGGTTATTATATTAGAATTGTTAGGATTTATTTCAGTCAATTTAATTTTGAAAGTTGTAATTTGAATGAGTAAACATTATGTTACTCATTTTGCTGTTTGATGAGCATATATGATGATGTTCATTCTGTTTTGGTGAAATTAACTTATTGTTATTTCATCTTGATTTTGGTGATTCAACTTACAGTTGATCATCTTGTTTTTTGGCTGTTTTGCTACACAAGGGTAAAAAGATAAGTGTGCAATACGATGTTGATCTCTATTGTACATACATCACTGACTTATATATTGAACTAATATATACATCAGGTGTGTTGTAGCAGAAAGGTCAAATTGGGGGAGATTGTTGATGTTGTTGGTAGTGAAGTATTCACTATTTACTTTGAAACAACATAAATTTGCCCTTTCTTCTCATTAACCAACACTTTATGATCAAATGTTGTCTTAGATGTTTTAACATGCAGGATGAAGATCTAGAAGGATCTACAAGGTTCTGGAATTATCGATGTTGCAGTGAATGTTGCTTAACATTGGTAGCAACATGAGTAGTTACGGGTTCTAGAAGGATCTACAAGGATCTACAAGGGACTACACGTTTCAGACTTATCCAGGACGTTTTAGAACTATCTAGATCAGGCGGTTGCATCAAGAATCATGAGGAATAAAGGATGAGACGTGGGACAACATGAAGATCATGGAGGCGGTTACAAAGAGAAGTTATTTTGGATTGAAGACTTCTGCCTATAAATAGAGGCCGAATCTTTCAGTACCAAGTGTGGAGTAAACGAGTACACCTACTCTAGTGTTGATCCTGAGTTTAAAGGTGATAGGGCAGTTATTCCAACGTTTATGTTATGCCTTGAAATAGAGTTTTTCACGCATAGCTTGTGATCGAACTTATATCCATAGATAGTGAGATCATCGATATAGAGTGAGATCAAGTTTGACGGTGTATTATGGTATACACTTAGCCAATTTAGATTTGATAGGTGATATCGAGTCTTGTTTCCGTTGTGAACGATTATACTCTTCACACAAATTTTGTATCACTAATCTTTTTATAGTGAACCTTTCGCCATGAGGCTAGCACAAACTATTTATGATAGTTTGTGTTAAAAAGTATTCCATCTTGCAATAGTGTGTTTTAGTCTTCCGCTGTATACACGTTTTATACTCTATTTACCAGATTGTTGTAAGAATTGCTTTAACATTTGTTACAACATCTGCAATTTTTAACACACGCACACTTTCACAGACACCAGGCAACCTTGATGTCTTCTGGTCCAGATCTGGTTAAGAAATAGAATGCTCAACAGAATCAGGAGATGATTCTGAGCATCTTTTGTTTCACCAGACTCGTCTGGTCCGGACTCGTCTGGTCTGGGGAAAGTCCTCCGCCTCTGGTTAGTCTCATCTGGTGAAGTCCTCTGGTGGAGTCCTCTGGTGGGTCTTCTGGTGACTCTTCTGGTGAGGTCTTCTGGTCTGGAAATTCCCCCTAGACTAAGTCCTAATCTAGCTCATCATCTGGCTAACAGGTCCAGATGGTCCTATTACATCTTCTGGTTTATTTTAACTCATCAAAACTATACAACATATATCCTAACAGTACATCAGAAACATGTTAGAGAAATTTGGAGTAGGATCTAGCAAAGCAGCCAAGATTTCTATGATGACAAATTTCAACATGGATCCAGATGAGTCTGGAGAGAATGTGGACCAGACTCAGTACAGGGCACTTATTGGTTCTCTTCTGTACCTGACTGTAAGCAGACCAGATATAACCTTTGTTGTTGGTGTGTGTGCCAGATTTCAAGCTAATCCTAAGAAAAGTCATTTGGAAGCAACTAGGAAGATATTGAAATATCTTAAGGGAACAATGAATTTGGGGTTGTGGTATCCTGCAGATGATAACTTAGAGTTAAGTGGTTACTCGGATTCAGATTATGGTGGGTGCAGAATAGATAGGAAGTCTACAAGTGGAACATGCCAATTTTTAGGGAATAAATTGGTATCCTGGTTTTCCAAGAAGCAGACTTCAGTTGCTACATCAACAACAGAAGCAGAATATATGGCCGCAGGAAGCTGTTGCTCACAACTACTCTGGATTAGTCAACAACTTATAGACTACCAGATTATAGCTAAGGATATTCCAGTCTTCTGTGATAGCAATAGTGCCATAGCAATCACCCAGAATCCAGTTCTTCATACCAGATGCAAACATGTTGATATAAGGCATCGTTTTATTAGAGACCATGTTGAGAAGGGAGATATAAGGATGGAAAAGATTGTAACAGAGAAATAGAGAGCAGATATTCTGACTAAGCCTTTGGCTGAGACCAGATTCAGAGAGTTAGCTTTTGAGTTAGGTTTATTAGATCCAGAGACAGATTTGGTTTAGGGGGAACATCAGAGAAGTATCCTTTACTTCAATTAGATATACTTTATTATTTTTATACTAACATGCCTACATGTTAGATATACCAGGGAAGTTACATCTCCAGATGAGGCATATACTAGATGAGGTATATTCCAGATGAGGTGCAGTGACAGATTCAAGAGAAATCCGGAGTCTATTCTGACCAGAACCAGATGGGTTTCCATCATATGAGATGTAACACCAGGCTACCCAAGGTATCATCTGGTTACAATACCAGGTGACAGGTATGTATTTACTTCTCTGGCCTCTGTTCATTGTTATACACTTTTCAAATTAGTAAATACACACAAAACGTTTCATCTTCAGGGTGTATTTAAGACTAGGGTAGAGGGCCTAGGCAACCATTTCGCTTTTTCTCTTGACTGCCACAAAACCCCCTCGAACCCAGTCCCAATGGCCATGCCCATGCACCAAATTAAATCTGTAATTCGCCTTTTAATCTTGGCCGTCATATTTAATTACCGTGCAATATGTCAATCAATTCACAAATTGATTTTGTCCCCTAAATTAAATTTTAAACTTACACGCGTTCACACTTCATTTAATTTTACAGCCACGCGTCTTTTCTTATTTAAACCAAAATTCTTTCACTCTGTCCTTTCACGCTTTCTTACTCTCAAACCCTAACCTCTCTCTCTGCGAGTTTTTCTATCTCTCTCTCTCTCTCTCAAATCTTTCAAATATGGCACCAAATGCAATTTTGACCCAGATCACGTATGCAAGAAACTCAAAATGGAGATGGTTGTTGATTTCTACACCACCAAGAATCCGGCGGCTTTGGCCATTCTGGAACTGTTGCAGAACGCCGGGGTAGAAAAGTTGGTTTCGACCATTCCCAGAGACTCTCGCACGCTTGATGGGTATGCTGCCCAGTTCCTTGTACGGATGAAGATCCACAATGACCATATCTCTTCCAAGATCGACAAGGAAGATGTGGTATTTTCAAAGCATGACTTTTGCCGGCTGTTCGAGAACATTTCTACTGAAGGAGTTGATCCATTGAAGTACAAGGAGGGTGAAATCATTGAATCGTTCAAGATCTTTGCCAAATCTTCCTGCTAGAATTTAACTAAAGGCTTTTTGGACAAACATTTGAGGCAAAAGTACAAGGTACTCTTTGATATTGTGGTGAAGGTGCTTATGTGTGAGAATCATAGCAAAGATGCCATCTTCAATGGCCTGATGTGGGTGATGAGGGCCATTTACGACGGTGTCCAGTGCAATTGGTCAGAATTCTTCTGGGATGTGCTTAGGAAGAACAAGTTGAAGGTGCAGAAGGAAGAATGTCCTAGCAAACCAGGGGAATTACAATTTGTCTTTAATGCAAATGTCTCTCTGGGGACCAAGCTTACCTTGATTCTGGACTCCATCTTTCCAGACAAGGTGTGGAAGGGCTCCTGGTGCAAGAGCTTCCACAGATCCAAGATACTTTTCTCCAAGGATGGTCCTCTCCATGGCCATCCTGACTCTGATGGAGAAGAAGCCATCCCTGCCCCTCCTCTCCAAGCAGTGCCTTCGCCTGCTAAGGGGCAGAAGACCAAGAAGAGCCAGCAGAAGACATCTGAAGCTACTGGATCTTCAGCTATGGTATTTTCTGGTTCATCAGAGGATGACCAGATTCCCCTTCAAGCTGCCTTGAAGAAGAAGGGTGATGGTGCTGAGGCTGCAAAGAAGCCAGGAGCAGCCAAGAGGAAGCAGAGGCAAGAAGATGTTGCCACATAAGCCTCTGCTAAGAAGCTAAGGACTTCAAGGAGGACTAAGAAGACTCTTCTGGTAGATGAGTCATCAGAGGAAGAGAAATCAGAGGAGGAGGTCCCTCTGGTTAAGAAGTCCAAGGCAAAGAGGGCCATTCTGCAGGACCCAGACTTAGGGTCAGACCTGGGAGATGCCTTGGAGCAGGCCATAGAGGAGGCTTCTCAACTGATGGAGGAAGTCACAGCACCAGAACAGGTAATCCCTCCTGTCCCCTCCCCTATCCCTGTTAACCTTGTTACCCCTACTACATCTCCCCCAGATACACATACACAAAACCCCTCCCCTGCTCCTGGTGCCCCCATTCCTTCACCAGAGCAGACCTTACCTGATACACCCCTATACACTCCTTCCACCATCCCTACTCAAACATCCTCTCACCCTACTTCACATATGCCTCTCCCACACATCCCTCTCCCCCAGCCACTGTACCAGAGGTGCCTTCCACCTCCTCTGGTGCAGAGCAACCCATTCCCCCCACCTCTACCTCACAAATTCCTACCCCTCCCCATTCTCACACTGAACAGAACCCCTCTGTTTCCATGGCATTGGGATTTCCTGGCCCTCCTCTTTCTCCCACATGCCTATCTAGCGATGATAGTGAAGATGAGGATGCTTCACTTGAGTCTGAAAACTTAGCACCATCCTCCTCTGCCTCTGGGCCCAAACCCTCTACTTTCTCATATGCAGAAATGGGTCCCATTAGGCAGAGTATGAGTGTAAGTGCTTAGCTCTGGCTAAGAGAGCATTTCCCAATCCTGTTAGAGCACTTACCACTGTTGGCGGATCTAACTGATGCCAAAGTCTGGAGCAAGGCCAGACTAGAAGATGTAGAGGACCTGATGCTGTTGCTTGAAGAGATGACTCCCTCTACATTCACTGCCTGGGAAATTAATCTCAAGAGGAAGATGAACATCCAGAATCCTGCTGAACTTGAGACCCTGATTAGGCGTGAAATTGTCATGATTCGTCACTTGAAATACCATAATTTTGGCCAATTTTGTCGAGTATTTAGAGTCAATTGAGCATTATTTCTCTACATTGATGAATTTGTCTCTTTGATGCTCGTAGGTGAATTGAGGGCGAAGAACGGAGTTCGTAGGACTTTGAATCGACTCAAACTGATGCCCGGATGAGAAGATATCGAAGAAATACGATTGGTGTTAGTGTTGAAGAAGAAAAGTGCTACTGGGTGAAAATTTGGGAGCACTCGAGTAAAGCACTCGAGCACTAGCTCTCGAGCACGTTGCTCGAGCACCCAAAACATGCAGAGAAGTTCCACCATTCGAGCAGCTCGAGCACGAGCGCTCGAGCACTTGTTCCATTCGAGCTCCATGCTCGAGCGCGACCGCTCGAGCAGGTCCGCTCGACCACTTCCAATTTTCGCGTTTTACAAGGCGTTTTTCGGCCCATGAGTTCACGATTCAGCCCGTGGCTTATATATAAGCATCCAAAGCTCATTTTTGAGGGACAACACGGAGACCACACTTCACGAGATAGTTTTAGACGTTTAGAGTTCATTTTTGGAGAGAAAGAAGAGAAGCAAGTTTACAATTACATTTTTTTGAGGTTTTCATTACGAATTCGAATTACGATCTTACTTTTTTAGTTTCTTTTGGTTATATTTTCGTTCTTGAAAATATTGAGACTTCTGTTATTGAGTTAATTTCAGTTATTCTTTTATTTCGTTAAACCCTAGTTTATGTTTGATCTCTTCTTCATCTTATTTATCATGTTCATGTTCGTTACTTATTTAATTGCTATTATTTACGTTAAACCTATGTCTAGCTAAAACCCTTGCATGCTTGGGGTAGGATGAACTCGTAGAAGTAGGTTGTGGGTACGTAATTAGGGTAACTTGTGACGTTAGGTTTTAATTCTCTTGGTTAATGAATTCTTAAAATTAATCTATACTTTACTTTTGAATTTCGTTCGAAAGGTGTTAGAGAGAGGACGACCATATCACTCTTTAACAACGAGTAGACTTAACTAGAGGGTTTAGAAAGGGTTAATTCATCTACCAGTTTAGCGAAGGAGGACGACCGCATCACCTTAGTTAAATTAGGGTCTCATTAATTAAGCACAATCTATTAACTTGTTAGTGGATTAGTGAAGTCGAGTGTTAGGGTAAAGTATTAGGGTTTAGAATCTTGAGCTTTCACCTTGCATTCTTTTACTTAGGTTATTTCTTGCGCGTCACAGTTATTTTGATTATGTACCCGCTCCGTTAGTATACGTAGGAATTCCTATCCTGAGCATCACCATCACTCATTTGAATACAAACCTTAGTTTATTTGTTATCTTTCGTTCTTTAGTTTAATTAGTTTATTTTAGTTTAAAATTAATTCTTCAAAAATCCAAAAACATACACTCATATTAACTACGATGCGTAGATCTTCAGGGATCTATTTGCATACACACTTTTCCTTGGGTTCGATAATACTTGGTCGCTATACTTACTCATACTACAGTGAACCCGTCCACTTGCGAGTAAGCGACTAGTAGAAGTTAGTATTTTTGCTTCAAGTCAATGGCGCCGTTGCCGGAGATGGCGTTGTATGTTTTTTTAATAGGACTTGTCGATAGCTTAGTAATTAGTAGTGAGTGTTTTTCTTTTCTGTTTATTTTTATTTTTATTCAATCGGCAGTTGCATTTTGATCCTTCTGCTAGTGTGTTAGGTATATGAAAACACGCTCACAAGGAAATACGAGCGAAGAGAGAATACCGTTGGACCCTGAGACGATAACTAGAAGGAACCAAGCTTTCTTGAGAAGAATGAATACTGCCGGAGGAGGAAAATAACCAATGGACATCTCTAATGAGTTGGATGATGCTGAGAACGAGTTCAATCAGGAATTGGGCCGAGTTGAAGGCACTGGAGTTAGTGGTAGCCAGAATCAAGTTCCGTTAGGGGATAGCCAGAGCCTAAACCCGGATACACAAAACGTAGGGAATCAAGCTCATAACATTGTCCATAACCCTCAGAACAACCCTGCTTACCCACGTCCTAACTTACCACAAAACAACCTACCGTATCCACCTTACCCATACCCATCTTATCCTTACCCACCATACCCGTATCCTCCACCTCCAGTTTACAATCAACCACCTGTTTACCAACCACCACCACCCCAACAAGTACCAGTACCTGCTGCTAACCCTCAACACGTTCCTCAGAACGTAGATCAACATATGGGTATTCGAGGATGATTTACAGCGCAGCCACAACGGTACTATGATGGAGTGGCATTGCCGCCTGTTGAGGCAAATAACTTCTCAATTTCCCCAGGAATTCTAAAGCTGCTTATCGAGAATCAGTTCAAGGGGGTGATCGGGAAGGAGAATCCTCATACACACCTGAGGAGTTTCCTCATGATAGCCTCCACATTCAATTACAATGGCATGTCTGAAGATGCCAAGAGGCTGCAGCTGTTCCCATTTTCATTGACGGGAATAGCTAAAGAGTGGTATGACAATACGCTTCCATGGAGAGGTATTACCACATGGGCCGAGCTCGAGCGTCTGTTCCTCGAGCGATTCTACCCTCCATCCAGAACGATCAAAGCAAGGATTGAGATCTCTTCCTTCCGCCAGAAGCAAGGAGAGGACCTACGTCAAGCGTGGGAGAGATACTCAAACATGCTGATAGAGTGCCCGCAGCACGGGTACAATGAGGGAGATGTGATGGCATTCTTCTACAGTGGAGCCAGCAAGGCTGGCCAAGCCTATTTAGATGCATGTGCGAGTGGAGCTTTTCTGAACCAAGGGATAGCGAGATGTAGAGAGATCGTGGACAACATTGTCACGAATTCCGGTGCATGGAACGAGGATCCCAAGTTTCAGAGAGTTTGCAAGGTGGAGGAGAAAGAAGGTGAAGGAACGAGAAGGCTGTTGATGGCCATGATGGAAAAGATCAACAACCTCGAGTTGGGGAAGAGTTTGGTTGGAGAACATACAACAGAGAATGAGAGAGTAGACCAGCCAAGTGGATAGCAAGAGGTAGCCAATTACATGGGAGGTCCGTATTACAATCAGAATGGCTATCAAGGTGGTAATCAATATGGAAGGCCTACTTATGGCCAACCTTTTGTACCACCAGGTCCACAACCTCCTCCTAATCAGTGGAGGAACAATCAAGGCTATCAAGGAGGCCAGCAGCCTCCTCAAAACACATGGAGAAAGAATGAGAATTTCTCATATGCTAACCCAAAAGCTGGTATTACAGTTCCTGCAGGTGTTGATCCGGGGTCTAAACCTCCTGGTGGAGAAGGCGGTGCATCAACCGAGGAGATGTTGAGAGCGATTCTACAGAAGGTGGAGGAAGGAAGTAAGCGGTTGTCATCCTTGGAGTACGATGTGAAAGAGTTGCATAAAAAGGGTGATCAACGTGATCAAGAGCTCCAGAAGATGAACGTTGAGTGGACTAGAACTCAACAAGAGAACAATCGAAGGTTCACTTCGATAGAGTTCCAGATGGGCCAGATTGCAAAGTCATTGAATAGAGAGTCGGGAAAGTATCCTTCTATGCCGGAAGGGAACCCGAAAGAGCATTGCAAGGCGATCCAGCTTAGAAGTGGAACCAACTATGAAGGTCCTCAGATGCCTGCTGATTCTGAGATGCCCCAAGTTGAGAAGGGGATTGAAAGTGAAGGAATTGAGAAGAAGGTTGAGGGTGAGAGCACTCAAGCAAGCAAGGAGCTTGAAGAGGAAGGCATTGAGAAGGGTAAGAGAGTTCCTAAGTGGAAGAAGGCAAAGGAAGCAAGGGAGAAAGTGAAAGAGACCGAGAAATGTGAATGGGGGGTACCCAAATCTGTGATACCCGTCCCATATCCACAACGCTTCATGAAAAAAAACTTGATGAAAAATTCGCTAAATTCCTTGATGTGTTTAAACAATTGCATATTAATATTCCTTTTTATGATGCTTTGGAACAAATGCCCAACTATGCAAAGTTTTTGAAGGATTTGATCGCGAAAAGACGGCGAGTGGATGAGCCGAAGTTGGTGCAGCTGAACCACGAGGTGAGTGCATTAGTGCACAAGGCGCTTCCTCCAAAGCTGAAGGATCCCGGGAGCTTCACCATTCTTTGTGATATCGGGAACAGGATCAAGAAGGGAGAGCTATGTGACCTCGGAGCGAGCATTAATTTGATGTCATTGTCGCTGTTCAAGAAGTTGGAAGGTGGTGAACTTCAGCCAACAATGATGACGCTTCAACTAGCCGACCGGTCTATTACTCGACCGCAAGGTGTGGTTGAAGACGTCCTCGTGAGAGTTGGAGATCACATTTTTCCAGCCGATTTCGTGGTCCTAGAGATGGAGGAAGATGAGCACGTGCCCCTGATCTTGGGAAGACCGTTCTTAGCTACGGCGGGGATGGTGCTAGACGTGGCAAATGAGAAGATTACGTTGAAGGTCGATGATCAAGAGATAAAGATTTCCCTATATGAGGCCATGAAGCACCCAAAGGAGGATAAGAGTTTGTATTGGATGGATGCAATTGATCCTAGTGTTGAAGACACACCTCTTATCCCTAATTCTTCTCATATTCATAAATTTTATAATCCTTCACTTGATAATTTAATCCATGGGCATTATGTTCTTGATTATGTTGATAGGGATAAAGTGAAGAAGTTGAAGGATGAAGAGGTGAAAAGTGTGGACGTGATCCAGTTGGAGGGAAAAGGAGGAGTTAAGAAGAAAAAGTCTAAATTCAAGAAACTGTTTGGAAAGACTCCTCCAGATAAAGGTGGGAAGGAGTTGAGACCCATAACACTTGGGGATGAGAAGGAAATAAAGGAGTTCATGATGGTGGGGCATCAAGGAAAGACATGCAAGCACCACTCTTATGAGAGTAAGTAAGGTATTTTTGAGTATGATGTCCCATAAGCTCCTTTGAGCTCGGTCCGGCATGAGGACCTTAAAAATAGCGCTGAATGGGAGGCAACCCATTTTTTATTTGCTTTTAGTTGTTTTTAGTTCTTATTATGTTATTAGGGTGTTGTTGAGTCGTAAGTTTTAACCTCGTACTTGAGAGTTCATTTTGTAGGCTTGTCTCGATGGAGTACTCGAAAGGGAGGAACTCAAGCAAGGGAGTGTGCTACGTTTGAGAGAAACTGAATTGTTTGGTTGAGGTAACCCACAACCCCAAACTTAGACCTCTTCGCAAGGTCGAAGTTTGGGGGGTGGAGTTTTTTTTATGTTTCTTGTTACATTGCACCGGAGCACCCCTTATCTTTGAGTGTGTTTGGTCATTTGGTGTTTTGAGATGCTCTTCGGGGTGATTTTGATCTGAGTCGCTAGTGCATATTTCATGTTTATTGACCCCGTCTACTTAGTAGTTGTTATTCTTGAGCATGTTGATGAGTAGAGTAGATTTGTGGATTTGAGTTATGGATTTTTTCTGTGTGAGTAGTTGAGAGAGAGTTGATTTGAGAGAGAACTATGTTGGTCCCGAAACGAGTAAACAGGTGTATGGGGGGGGGGGGAATACACCTGTGATTACAAATTAAAACTTCTTCTAAAACTTATCAGGTTACTTAAGACAGTAGCTCGTCAGTGGACTTGAAGGTCTGCTGAGAGTTACTTGGAGAAAGCCTACTGAGATAATACCTCCACTGAAAGCTCAAGACTTTCAGTTGAACTACTATCTAATTAGCTTTCAGATGCGGATTAGTGAGCCCTTAAGAAAACTCGTTTTACTTTGATAAACTTATTGAATTCACACACACTTAGGAAATAGCAGAATGTAAGAACACAAGGTATAAAGTGGTTCAGAGATGAATCTCCTACGTCCACTGTCCTGATCAAACAGGAGAATTACTTTCACTTGGAATTCCTTGTGTTATAGTGCCAAGGTGCACTGATCAACTAATCCTCTCTTAGGATGATTGATTACTAGGAAATTCCAGGTCCTAGTTCCCAAAACAAACCAGCTTTCAGACTGATACAACAATCAGCTTACTAACACCACTTAACACTAGCTCTCAACCTAAACACTAACTAGGGTTTTGAGTAGGGTTTTGGTTCCAACTATTTTGAGATAATCCTTACAAGTTTAGCTCAAGGCTTAGGATTGGATTATCTCTTTCTAAGATTTGGATATTGCTTTTAAGCTTGGTTACAGAAGGTTTGTTAGGCTCTCTACAAATGTGAAACACTTGGGAAACAATGATAATTTCGAGTGTTTCTTAGTTGTTTATGAATGTAGAGATAGCTTTGATCTTGTGAGTTTCCCGTGCTTGGAAATGAGCACGTCCTTCTGTATTTATAGGCTTCCTTGAAAATCTTCCTGTTGGTTTTGAATCTTCTCAAGTAAGTCTTCTTGTATCTGATTGGTTCAAACGGCTCTATTTGAAGCTTTAAGTCTTGTCAAGAAACGGCTGCAAAAACCATGCTTGTTCACCAGCTTTCTGTAGATTGCTAGGTGAAGGACTTTTGGTACTTGTCAGGCTGGGGCAGGTCGACTGTCAGTAAAGTACACTGACGTGTCATCTTCTCATTGGACCTTAAGTCTGCGTGCCCAGATTCTTGTCTTGCTTTAAGGTGGAACTCTTCTGAGAGAACCTTCTTATTCCTTCATTTATTGTAAGCTTCACTGAAAATCATTTTGCCTTGTTCCAACCAGAATAACTAACAGCTTTTAAATATGATTAGCATTAACAGTACTTTGTTAGTTCTTTATCAGTGGACCTTCGTCCTCTCCTGATAGTTTAGTCTTAGTGAGAATGCACTTAGAAAACATTCAAGACTTAGACTTCTTTCTCAGATCACTTAGTCTTCAGCGGACTTCACTTTCAGTGGACTTCATCTTCAGCAGACTTCATACTAAAATACACTCTAGTTTTTACTAACTGCACTCCAGTTCTTAACACTTTGAACTGTTTGACTAAGTACTAACTCTACTGAATAATTTACTTACAAAATAACTTAGGAGGAACATGTTGGCATCTAATCAAAACATAAGTCTTATACATTTTCCCAACAATTTCCCCCTTTTTGATTATGCCGGAACCTATCTTATTACATATCTTCTTTCAGATGAGGTTCTTCAGATGACATTCAAAGTTCACAGGTTTTGTAAGTAAAACATTCAAGTACGTAAGCCTAAATGATAATGAGATATTATCTTGGGCAAAACATCAGTAGAGTTCAATTCATTGATAGAATGATGAAGTACATATTACATGAAGTCAACTCTCAAAAGTTTCAAACTTAAACACACCTGGGACTTATAAACAAATGCCCAGCAAAATATACAACCTTCTCAGATGGACTCAAAAATGGGTTCAAGTCCATATTGCTTGAAAACTCTAATCTTTAGCTCATTCTTCCTCTCCATTATCTCCTTCGAATGTCCTCTGAGTCCAAGATGCTCACACAAGGATGTCCACTCTTCAGTGATCTTTTCTCTATCAACAGCACCTGTTGCATCTTGAGGAGGCCAGTAGGTGATTGGCTCAGGTGCCTTCAGAGCTTGATCAGGAAAGGCATCATTCCAAGCATCACTGATCTCAGGATAGAGTTTGGGATAGGCATCAAACGACCATGAGTTGAAGACTTCTTGTGCATTGTCCCTTCCTAACTCTCCACTGACATAAAAGGAATACACAAAGTCCCTTTTAGCAGTCTCCCAAGCATCATTGAGCTTCTTAGGGACCCAGGCATCATGATGAGGGAATCTGTTCTGAGATGGTGTGATCTTGTCTTTCTTTAGCTTAGCAGCCCACTTTAGATAACCACTCCTGAATTTCTTAGAAGTAGTTTTGTCAAAAGTGGCTAGCCTCTCCTTTCTTTTTCTCTCAGCTAACTCAGCAATAGTCTCCATCTTACCAACCACCTTATCTCTCCTCTCCTGCTGCTGGGCTGTTAGCTTCCTTGCTCTTTCATTCATACCTCCAGCCTCTTTAATTAGCTCAGGGAGCTCTGTGACTTTTGTAGGTGCAGACTTGGGAGGTTCAGAAGATAAAGGTTCAGGATTGAGAATAGGAAGTACCTGAACTTCATCAGTAGAGGTTGTGGACTTAGCTGCCAACCTCCCTGAGGTTCTTGTCTTTTTGGCAACCTCTGCTGAGAGGGCTTCAGATGCCTTCCTCTTTGTGGTTTCCCCCTTCTTCGCAGCTCTCTCCTCCTTCTCCTTTAGATGCTCCTCTTTGAACTTTGAAAGGTCAGCTGAGGAGGTCTCCTTTCCTTTCTTGGATTCTGCAATCTTCTGAGCTTCAGCTTCAACTTTCTTCAAGGTGCTCTTCACCTGTTGGCCTTTCTCGAAGTCAGGAGTTTCAAGGATAATATTCATTTTGCTCTTAGGATCTGCCTTTAAGTCCTTAGCACTTATCCTCTTTTCCCCCTTTCCGGCATTAATCATACATTCAGCTACAGTGATGTTGAGCTTCAGTTGATCATGGGCCAATGCCTTCAGCTCAGTTGAGCAGTGATCTACCTCATCTTCAAGCCTCTCCAAGGTAGCTCCAGCTGTCTGCCCAAATTGAACAAACTGCGCAAGCTTTTCATTGATCAGCACATCAGTCTTCTCTTGTGTTGGGAAGTCTTCAGTTGCCTTCTTCAGTACCTCTCCCAATTTGGCTCCTAGCTCAGCATGCTTGGCCTCGAATTCAGACATCTTAGAGTTCCATAATCCTTCAACCTTTCCAAGTAGGTCTTCTGAGAAGGTCTCCACTGATGACTTCAGGTTGATGGATACGTTCTCTACTGAGTCTTTGAGGAATTTGGTTCTGGCCTCTTCTTCAGTCTCCTCCAGCTTCTTCAGGGCTTCAATGATTAACACACTTTGTCCCTCAACTACATCAATCACCATCTGCTGAGAGTCTTCAACTTTAAGTGTGAGATTCTGAAGTGATGTAGTTGTGGACTCCATGAGTTCATCAATGTGGTCTGAGAGAATAACCATCTCATCCACCTCCTCTTGTACAATCTCCTGGACCTCTCTGAGCTGAGTTTGAAGAGATGGAAGGTTGTCTTCTTTGATAGAGTGAACAGCATCACTCAGTGGAGTTAGGTTGACCACAGCTGGGGGAGTTTCAAAGGTTTGAGTACCTGCATTGCAAACAGTGTTAGTTCTAACTCCCTCAACCTCACAACCTAGATCTCCTGATGCCTCTATCTCCATGGGGACTCCCTCCTCCTCACTCAACTTTCTTTTCTCTCATTCACTCTCTTTTTCAACTGTGTTTTTTTCAGCCAATTCACCCTTTACAGGGATGCTTGCTCTTATCTCTCCACTCTTCACAGCAGTGATTTCTACCTCTTTTTCTTTCTCACTTATTTTTTCAACTCCTTCAGTACCAGACACCTCAGTTGACTCTAAAGCCACCACTGTGGGCTGTTGTGGGAGAGCTTCAGTAGACACCTCTACTGAGCCCTCCTGTGTCAAATTTTGAGCCTCAGTATCCCTTGCCATGGATACATCCTTGGCTGCTTCACCATCACCTTGCTTGGGTGAAGCACCTCCCTCAAGTTCAGACTCCACTGCCTTCTCCTCTGCACTCTTCTCCTTCTCCTCCTCCTTCTCAGATAAGGGTTCAGCTGGCTTATCTCCATCAACAGCCTTCTCTCCCTCAGCAGTCTTTTCTACTTCCTTCTTTGCCTCTGCAATCTTCTCCAAGACCAAACTTTCAAAAATCTTCTGTTAGGATAAAAATTGTTAGTTTTGATGAGTTAAAACAAACCAGAAGATGTAATAGGACCATCTGGACCTGTTAGCCAGATGATGATCTAGATTAGGACTTAGTCTAGGGGGAACTGCCAGACCAGAAGACTTCACCAGAAGACCCCACCAGAGGACTTCACCAGAGGACTCCACCAGAAGACTTCACCAGATGAGACAGACCAGAGGCAGAGGACCTTCCCCAGACCAGACGAGTCCGGACCAGATGAGTCTGGTGGAACAAAAGATGCTCAGTTTGATCCTCTTATTCTACTGAGTATTCTGGTTGTTCACCAGATAAGGACCAGAAGACACCGAGGTTGCCTGGTGTCTGGTCCTGCCTTCTCTGGAGAGAATCAGAGTTAGGCAGAGGAAGCTATTGACCGTTGGTGATTCAAATCAAGTCAACAAGATCAGGATTGGAAAGTATTTGAAGATAATCAATCCAAGGATCCCACCAACCCAATCAATCAATTAGGGAATTGATTGATTGAGGCTTCCTTATATAGAGGATCTGATTGGATTAGCCCTCCAATGGCTAGCCCTAATCCCCTCTATATATACAAGAGTGCAGTTCAAGAAAAAGCTCTAGAGACTCTACACGCGCACATAGCATTCTAAGCTTTTGATCACTGCGGATTCGCACTCACTTTGTTCTTAATTACTCATCCAACTCGTAAGGAGTTTATATACTCAACCTGTTCATCTTGTTAGATAAGGTTGGAGTAAGTTTATCTTTAGATCTAAGTTAGATCTAAAGAGATTGTAAGAAGGTGCTGGTACTTCGGAAATTCCAGTGGTTAGTGAGTTTGTTGGTTGGATAGTGAGACCCCTTTGATCAAGGGAGAGTGGACGTAGGATATTCAGATCCGAACCACTATATATACGGTGTTATTTATTGCTTTCTTTAATACCTGTTGTTTATTATTTGTGCTCTTAGAAAAGATTTTCTCTAAAAGACATTTTGGCTATAAAGGCTTCCGCAATTAATCTATCTAGTGGGACCAACAAGTGGTATCAGAGCAGTGTGTCCAACGACCACTGCTTTGAAAAGCTTTTGGTGGTCACCGGGCAGATCCATTGCTCATTTATTGTTTTTGTTCAAAATCTAGATAAATCCTTATTTTAGTAAATATGTCTTCGAAATCTTCTTATAAGAGTCGCAAACTGCCAGAATTCTCGTTCGAGGATTATAGCCACTGGAGCTTCATGATGAGTAATCATCTTGGAGCTATTCACCACCGCATGTTAGATGTGGTTGAAAGTGGCCCCATTAAATTTTATTGGACTCCTATTGATAGTGGCAGGTCTGAGTCCAGAGAAGAAACAAGTGAAGCTGCTCAAAAAGCTGCCGAGGATAGAGTCCCCAGGCAAAGAATTCTCAAAAAGAGAGATGAGCTTGATAATGATGAAAGAAAGCTCTACAACTTGGACCAGGTGGCAAGAACAGAGATCATCAACACACTTACAAAAGAGGTGATTGAAAAGGTCAGAACGTGTGCCACTGCCAAGGAGATGTGGGACAAACTCGCACTTCTCTGTGAGAGAACAGAGAAGATCAAAGACAACAAGCTCCAAGCTGTTCAACACTCGTTTGATACGTTCAAAATGAAACCAGACGAGACCATAGACCAGCTGGACATGCGCCTCACAAATCTCCTAAACAAGGCTAGTGCCTTAGGTAAGACCTACTCTGAAAAAGAAATTAATAGTAAAATCTTGCGTTCACTAACAAGCAGGTGGAGAATTAAAGTCACTGTGATCAAGGACAACAAGGATCTCAATACTCTGGATCATCATCTTCTGTTGTCTAATCTCAAAGCCTATGGGTATGATCTTCAAGAGGAGGATCAAACAGAAGAGGTTTTCTCTTCTGGTCAGAAAGGTGTTGCATTCTCTTCAACCATCAAATCTGATGTCAAGCCAAAGGAGTCTACTGCAGATGACTTGAGCCTCAAGGAGCAGGTAGCACTTCTAACTCGTAAATTAGACAAAATGAGTTCAAAATATGACAGGTACAAAAGGCATTGGAAGGAGTCTACCAGAGACAGGAAGAGTTCTTTCAAGCCTGCAGAGAAAGAGAAGACATCTGGAGACTCAAGGGAGACCAGATTCAGAACTCCAGAGAGGAGGAGAGATGATAACCCTGGCAACTCTGGGAGATCAGATTATCAGAGGAGGGATGGTAGCTCTGGCAGACCTGACTACCAGAGGAGAGAGAGTAGTCCAGCCAGATCAGACTACAACCAGAGGAGGAGAGAGCCAAGTCCTAGTCCCAGAGGAGACAATACCTGCTACACATGCAACAAGATTGGTCACTACAGTTATGATTGTCCTCAGCTTACTCCTAGGGAAAGAGAAGAGAAAAGAATCAAGAGAGATAGGAGATATGCAGATAAGAGAGCATTGCTGGCAGAAGCAGAGGAGGAGGATACTAGTTCCAGTTCTTCTTCTTCTGACTTTGGATCAGATGATGATGTGTGTCTTATGGCAGACATCACTGAGGTAAATGAAACTACTTTAGTCTTATCAAATTCCAAATGTACTGAATCCTCTAATTCATCTGGTAACTCCAGAGAGTCTGATATGCAACAAATGCTATCAGATCTCCAAAATTGTGTCCAACTTTGTCAAAAACTTGAGAAAGAGAATGGTAGGCTCAGAGCTGAAGTTCAATCACTCTCTCATGAGCACAAATCCACCAGAGAACTCATGAAAGATCACTCCAAAGAAGTCTCTGAACTTCAGGATAAGATCACAGAAAGAGATACTCTGGTAGATCAACTCATGAAAGAAAGGACCTCTCAAGAAGATGAGATCAATGAACTCAGAGCCAAATACCAGACTTTTATCAAAGGAAAACAGGTTGCTCACAACATATAGGAGATACCTATGCCCAGAGAAGCTCCTAAGATACCATCTGTTGTATCTATCATATCAGAGTCTTCTCAGCGCATTTGTGATAAGAGTGGTTTAGGATATTCTGGAATTACCACTAAAACCCATAAATACCTCTATAATAAAGACAAGTCTGTAAGAGCTGGTAAATTGGTAGAAATCTGGAATGATAAAGACTTAACTGGTAATGGTTACAAGGTGGTTCACAATCCTGATTGGAAAAGGAATCACTCTGTTAATCACATAACAAATGGTCCAGAAGAGTTGACTGTTCTGGAAGAGAAGATGCTAGAGAATAAGTGTCAAAAAGGGGAACCATTAAAGATTGATGGTTCTGTGAACAATGAGTCCCAAGGAGTAGGAATTACTCAAATTGGAGGACCCCAGAGAAATCCTCAAAGGGAACCTAAACAGATTAGGGGACCTCAAAGGAAACACTCAAGGAAGGGGAATACCAATCAGAGTAACAACTACCAGAGAAGGAACAATGTTCAACAGAACCAGGTACCCCAGAGACAATTTTCTCAGAGGAATCAATTCCAGAATAAGTATACTCAAAGGAACTATAATCACTAGAGCAAGTCTAATTATCAGAACCAGAGGAGGTCTTCCAGACCCATCTATAGAAAACCAACTGATCTGGGTAGTTATGACACCAGAGATGGTTCTTCTAGGATGTACCCTTATAACCAGACCTTTAAGACCATGTCTTTGAGGCAGGCCATTCCAAAGGCCAGATTTGAGAAAAGGTACACCAGACCTGTTTATAGGAAATGTGTCCTTATCAGACCAGTAGCTCAATATGTCATTGTCAGAGGACATGTGCTGGTAGATAGATTTGGAAGGAAGATAAGATCTCCTCATCCATCAAGGGATGATCTTTATCTATGGATTCCTACAAA